>CAWUFW010010462.1:0-693774 GCA_963921515.1 Calotriton arnoldi
ATTATTGGCCCCTTCAACTAACAATTGATACCAAATTGAGAAACTCTTGATCCAATGATTATTACTTATGAGTTAACAACAGCCCCATAATGATACCCATACAGATTGGATCATAAAAAACAACTTGCCTTTTATTGACTCCTGTTGTTGCACTATACCATTGGCTTAATCTGACCTAAGCCCTTATCCCTCTGGTGCTAGCCAATCCTCAAATCCAAATCTGTCTTCTATCCATTTTGACATTGGCGAACTGAGATCAAAGCCACCTGCTTTCCTAGCTCCCTTTCCTTTACAATTGTAAAGAGTTTCTCCCAGTGATACATGCTAAGTATGCACGGAAATCATTGCTGTATTGTTGGTGTTTCAGTGTTTTTCCAAACTGCTGCTATGAGCAGGCGTTCTACCACCATGGCTACAAAGATAAAATTGATCTTCCTCATATCCCTGATAAACGATGATCAAGGCCAAATAGCATCAATGATGGGGTAATATTAATCTTTCTTTGAACGCTCCTTCTGGAAAGTCTTCAATACCTTCTTTTATTGCCTGCAGCTTTCCGCACTCACAAAACATATGAGCCATATCTGCAGGAGCCTCCCCACAGCAGGGGCATTCATCATCAGCTCTTTTGCTCCAGCTTACCAGCTTAGCAGGAGTATAATAATGGTTGATATGATTTTATAATGCTGGCTTCTCAAGCTTGCAGTAAGCAGCACCTTCATGCCGACCTCGATTGAGGCCTGGATATCTATTCCCCGAGTCCCAAATCTTTCCCCCACTTGGCCCCTTGAGATCCTAAATCAACCACTGCCAGATCTTTCAATATTTTATAAATTGGACCAACTTGCTTTTCCCACTGCGTGATTAGATCGAGGAGGGGGATTCTTTCGACAGACAGGAGCTCACTCTCAAGCTTTGATATAAAGTTCCCAATCTGCAGGTATTTAAAGAAAGTTTTCCCTCCCAATCTGGAAGTCCTGTTGTAAGTCACTGTATGCGCATAACTGTCCATGGTAAAATAGACCACCTACTCTTGATCACTCCCAGATAACTCCCATGAATGGGAAACCTGGCCGTAGAAAATGTATGGAAAGATAGGAGATCGCCACAACGGAGTGTTAACTGTTGTATCTTGTAACCCCTATTTTACCTTTTTAGCTGTTTCCAGATCTTAAAGGCTGCTCCGACAGTTTAAACCACACCTTCTTGTAGTAACTGTGTTCAATATGTCTTAGGAAACATCCCCTTGATCCTCCCCCAGAGCACAGTTAATAGATAGTTGGAGGTTCTGACTTTTAAGAACTAATGTCTCTCTATCCAGGAAGAGAATCCTCAGATGTTGCAGGAGTACTGTCCAACAATATAACTTGACGTTTGGGACTGCCTATCCCCCTCTATCTCTAGGGAGGACTAAATATTTCAGAGCCCATCTCGCCCTTTAAATTGCCATATGAAATTTGTATGGATGGCGTCTAGTTTTTTGAGGCACACTAACTCCAATTCCAATGGTATGGCTCTAAACAAGTATAACACCTTTGGTAGTATAATCATTTTCAGCACATTTAATCTTCCAGCTAAACTGATATGTAAACCATTAATCCGCCTTAAGTCCTGACTAGACTTTCCCATGACCGGATCAAAGTTTATCTTATAAACAGTACTCATGTTAGCCGTAATTTTAATTCCTAGATACGTTGCACTTTCCACCCCGCGACTGTCTGCCATAACAACATTACTGGTACATACGACTCCGGGTTTTCTCTTTATTCAAATGATTTCCTGGAGATTGCCCCAAATGTTCCAGCCTCTCTTTCCACTTCTGTCAGTACATTTTGGGGCTCAGCTGTTTACAATGCGATATCATCTGCATATGCTAAAACGCTTGTGTCGTATCCCTTCACCCTTACTAATTTGATCACTGGATTCTTTAACAGTCGATTAATTAGCGGGTCGATATATAGGGTGAACAAGAGGGGAGAGAAGAGGCACCCCTGCCTAGTCCCTCTGTTTATCAAGTCAACTTCCTGATTCAATACCCATGATTTGAAGTTGAGCAGTTGGATTATGATACAGCGCCTTTATAGCTTTAATCAGTCCTGGCCCAAACCGCTTACATCTGAGCCCTCCACAGAGGCACCCTCAAGATACCCGGTCAAATGCCTTTCTCGCATCCAGAGGAGGATCATAGCCAAAGAGTTCTTGGTCACATCCATGATGTAAAAAAGTGTGATAGGCCATCTAAAATGTTCCATTGCCCCTCGCCCTGAATGAATCTGTGCTGCCAAGGTGAAACCATTTTGGCTATGACCCTTCCCCTACATGTCTAAAGATATTTGAGTACAATTTAGTGTCAGCAGTGATTAAAGATATCAGCCTATATGATATGGGTTTCATTGGTAGCTTACTCCTTCTTTCTGAAGACCACAATGTTTGTGCTCCCCCACCCCATTAGGCTGGCTGATTCCCCTCTAACTGAACCCCAAGGAATGTTTCTATCAGGTCCTTAGCCAACTCTAGAAAAATACCTGATAAAATTTAACTATTATATCAGGCCCTGCCGCTTTCCTGACACAATAGATTTTAGAGAATCACATACTTCATCCAGAGTAATGACAGATTCTAGTACTTCAGCGTTTGTCTAAAGAGTCTTTGCTCACTCCCTCCAGGAAGCCTGCTCTCTGACCCGATGAGGTAAAGATATTCTCTTGATATAGTTCTCTATAATGCTCCTCAAAGACTTTGACTATGTCATTCTGGAGTAGTGGCCATGGTGCCATATTTTTCTTTGATACCCCTATCCACCCTCTTGTTGTCGTGTGCAGAAAACCAGCAACCTGCCCACAGTCTCCCCATACTCGCACTCTATCTGACTCTATGAGACTGGAATTTTTCTAGCCAATATTCTAGATTGATAGCTATTGATCCTGGCCTCTACTACTGCTGTTCTTTGGCTGCATCTCTTGGTCATCTCTACCCCCTTGTGGTCAGCTTCATATATTGCACTTCCATTTATGTCAGCTCATCGTACAGCCCTCTGACCTCCTTAACCTGCTGCTTCATATTATAAGAGCCAAAACTGATGGTCTTGCCCCTGAGTCCAGCTTTTAATGAATCCCAAACTATCCCTCCTGGTGCGCTGTTTTTGTTCACTTCCAGAAAGTCGGTTATCCATTTTCTCATATGATTGACATAGTTAATGTTTTGAAAGTAATTACCTATCAAATGTCCACTTACTCCTGACTCCTGGCTGCCCCCATATCCGAGATTTCAAAGATCAAGGGATCATGACCAGAAAAGACCTTAGGGAGTCTCCTGATGCCAGCCTTCCCTACTAATTCGGAGGAAATCAGGAAGTAGTCCAATTGGACATATTTTTTGTGTGGACATGAGAAAGTGTAACACTGGGTCAGGAGCTTTGATTCTATCCCATATATCCATCAGACCATGGCTACTCATGAGATGTTGCATCGCTCTATATTCAATTGTTTTCCTCCCCAAATATTTTGCAGCCTATCTGTTATTAATATCCACATCCAAATGGAGATTAAAATCACCACACCCAACCAGAGGGACTGGCCCTGAGGCCAATTCCACCAACAGTCTTCCAGAACAGCTGCTTCGGTCTAAGTTGGAGCCATAGAAGGAGCATAGGGAGAAGTAAGCCCCTGCGGCCGGACATTCAACTATCGCCCATCTACCGAATTTATTCACAAACATATGCTTCGCCAGGCCAATATTTCTCCTAGCTAGAATAGCCACCCCTCAGGTAGAAGAGCTTTGAGATGTACATGCAAGAAGAGAATATCCCCTGGCCTGCAGCAGGTCCCTTTTTTTCCAGGGAATATGAGTTTCTTGCTCACGTAATAATATCTGGCCCCAAAGTTTTATGTTTCATATAGGTATTCCAATATAGGCTCAGGTAGTCACCTAACCTTTCACCTATATTCTCCCTACCATTATACTGCATAACATTTCTTGGAACTGACTCTTTACCTAGTTACGATACTGCTTACAGGACGTAGGGTTTTCCCCTGAAAAACTAGCCTCATCCATTATGTGCATGAGGATTCTTGGAAACTCAGCAGGACTACCATCTCCTGGCATAATAACTGTGTACAAGGGTCATTCCTTCCGGTCATCCTAGGTCCGACATGACACAGGGGAAGGTAGAACCCCTGAGGGTACCACCTTTGGGTATATAAACACTATATCTTGCTGAGGTAGTCAGAGGAGAAAAGGACTTCCATGCCGACACACTGACGCGAGGCGCTGAGGTTCCTGCACGCAGACACTCCAGCTCGCAGTGGTCTGACATCCCTTGCGGGTGTCCATCTCGAGACTAAGACGGGGTCCCACAGTCTCTCACTTCAGGTAATGGGGTTGACTTTATCCTAGAGGGATTCTTGGCTTTACACCTACATACATGCTAGGTACACTTAGGTACATCTAGTTAGGGTCGCATCGTAGGAGTACGCATTTATTACTGTCATGTATTTCATATACTTGCCTGTAATCATTGTTTTGGCACAATGGTAGACATCTACCATCCTTTTACTTCTGTTAGTGCTTCTAATCATTTATATCTGTTTCTGTCTAATGGTTGTTTCAGCACACCTATTTTACACTTAGAATGACGCTGGTTCAATAAATTCTTATTGGAAAACGTCCCCATTGTTTATTCTGGGTATCTCTCTGAGCACGAGTGACTGAGCGAAAAGTATAGCACTGTTTCCACGATCCTGAGGGATCAGGGTGGTCATGTTCGATAGCTGCCAAGAACTATTCTCTCCATGGTAAGAGGGGTTTCTAGTGGCACTGTGAGCTAGCTGGTACAACAGGCTAACATACCCGGTGGGGGTGTCTAGAATCAGTCCGTGCACCAATCCTACAAGTGTATGTTGTCTCAAACGTGCAGATCCTATATCGGTTTATAGGAACTACACGACAAGGCGCCGTCAACGTTGGTTTGGTACTTATTCAACAGTGAAATCTGAGTAGTTCAGTCGTGCTATTCTGAGAGACCCCTACTCACATTTCCCCAGAGACGTCTGGAGTGGGAAGGGAACTATCCGCCACAGCTGAATAGGCATATCCTACGTATTGGCTGTAGGTTTATCAAGCTTGAAGGACAAACAGTTCCTATTGTGCATAAAACCTTATCTCAGTTTCCTCAAAAACTTTGTCCTTCTTCAAAAACGATGGCTGACGAAGACACAGCTGTGAAAGCACAACATGCTAAAGTTAGGGAGGAAGAAGAGGAAGGTGAAATTAACATTTCAGAAAATGTCAGAAATGCCCTTACTCTAAAACTAGCAGACTTTGGAGTCACGGCTAGGGGTGGGACAGTAACATTCGTGATTGAGGCTCACAAGTCATATAGAACAGAGATATTCTATTCATGGGTTAAATTCCCACAAGCTGATGCACAATCACATACATTTCATTCTTACACTGAAGATGAACCACCAAATGAATACTGTCCGTATGAGGACATTGAAGTTCCGCTCACCTACCAGGAGCACATAAACTGGTTTAACCCCTTGACCGCGATCGGAATTCCGCCCAGGTGCTGGACATTCCGATCGTGGGTGTGGTCATGATGAGCTCAGCTCGTCATGCGCACAGCGCGATCACGCGCAGCATGACGAGCTGAGCTCGTCCACGAGCATCGAAGGGGTTAAAGGCGCCCTCCCCACACTAAAGACAAAGTAAGACTCGGTCCGCTCGGAAGAGACGGAGCCACTTGGCCAGTCCTTATGGCTTACACACCACATCCAGACATAGACTCAATGCCAGTAGCAAACTTACGTCCACTTCATAAAGAAATAATAAAACTTTATTGAAACCTGACAAACAAACAGGACAAATTCAGGGATCTACAACTAAAATTACACCACAAACGCTACACGCAGTTATGGGTAAAATGCCCACTAAACGTAAGCAAATGCCATTCTGGATAGCTCAAAAATAACACAGCTAAAGGCAATATTCCCACACACAAGCCCTCAAGAAAACACAGAATGCTAACAATCTGCTTGCCAATGGGGATATCTCCCCAAATGGAGGATTGTACCACTTGGGGAACAGTTTTCGCTGCCATATATACCAGAACTCATGGTATCCCTTCATTAGCCATAATACCAGATGTATTAAGACAAATACAGAATGAATATGGAGCAGAACCTGCTCTGAACTTAGGGACAAAATTATTAGGTAAGTTTGCCCAGGTATCAGCTATCATACTAGCTAACATTAAAGGATGCAGCTGCAGTGGCAATATGCCAATGCCTGAGGGATTTCACTCCTTTACAACACGAACGTGAATTACCTAAAATTATTGAAGACACCTATGCTGAATGAGGTAGAGATAGTTTGGAAGCTAGAGCAACAAAACCTCAACTCACGGGTGGTCCTGAAAAGGATAACACCAGGCAAGCACCTGATTCTTCTAAGAAGAAATGGGATAACAATAAAAAACAAAAAAATAGATCTCAATCCAGGAGTGGTTCTCCTCAACAGGAGCCCGCCGAAAAGGAGATACAATCTTAGGAATAGAGATAACATTAAAAACCTGACAGGTATCAAGATACTGATACACTTTCCTCTCGTTCCTTTCAGGGTTCACCAAGAAACTCCGAGAGAGAAGGACGGTCAGAACACAGACAAGAAGAGCGTACAAAGTCCAGAGACACGCCACGCACTTCAGATTATGCTTCCAAGAAAGAAGAGAAGCCAAAATCAAAACCTCAATTTAAAAAGAAGAAAGTAGCAGGTCTTAAAGTTAGGCATGCCTAGAATTCTGAGGACTCAACTTCTGAACAGGAAATGGGCTCTGACAATGCTAGACAGCGCAGCAGAAGTAACAATAGCTCGCCAGAACCTGATGGAATTCCTGGTGACAGCTTAGTTGAGTGAGCATATCACAGTGGAAACACCTGATACAAGTGTAAGTGTCCCACATAGGTTACATGAGATAACACTCCAGATGGAGGGGGACAGACCCAGAAAAATTAAAGGTCTCTTTTGGGAGAACCTGACTTTTGGTTATAACATCCTTTTAGCTGAAAAATATTGGCCGCCCGAAATTGTTATGGATTGCCCAAAGGGAGAAACTGTAATCTTACTGTCCTTTTCCGAACTCGTTCCAATTTACTTAGAACATACATACACGAAGCCCTTTGCTCCGGCATTATATCGCAATCATGTTGGGTGGGATGCTGAGTCGCCTCACCATACAATCCCAGTAAAAACTAGTCCAACTCCACAGAGACAGTACCCAATAAAACAAAAAGCAAAAGAAAAGTCAGGGAGATCAACTTGAATACCACGGTGTAATTGAAACTTGCACCTCTCCAATGATTAATCCATTGTTTACCGTAATGAAATCCAATAATTCATACCATTATGTCTTAAACTACAGACATCTGAACACATGCACTAAAACATTTGCAGTACAGAATGCACATAGTGCTGCATTAATGAATAACATTGTGCCGAAAAAATTCAAAACAACACTAGATATTTCAAATGGATTTTTCTGCCAAAACATAGTGCCTGAAAGCAGGTATTTAACAGCATTCTCAGTGCTACGTTCCCAGCTACAATTTTGTCGACTCCCCCAAGCGTATAAGAATAGCCCTGGGTTGTTTTCCGCTAGGGTAACAGAGTTACTTCAGAATTTGGATGAAGAGGCATTGTCCTATGTAGATGATATTTATCTGATGGATGATGATTTAAAGGCTCACTTGGCCAGGGTGAGCAACATAATTTTGTGGTTTGCCTCGGAGGGCTACAAATTTAATTTAAAAAAATGAAAAATAGCCCACCTCAAAGTCCTATTTTTGGGATACGAGTTATCAAGTGAAGGGAAATGCCTGGCAGCTAACTGTTTAGAAAAGTGTGCGCTGCTCCAACCTCCAAAATCGCTGAAAAACTTACAATCCATATTGGGATTTTTACATTTTGCCAGAACATACATTTTGGATTACGCAGAAAGAGTAAAACCTTTCTACGACTTAATCAGACCTGATTTTTCTGTTAGGCATCGGACACAGGAACACACTGATATCCTTCGGTTCCCTACAAGCTGACATGATAGCTTCAAAACACTTGCAGACACGCGTAAATGTCCGCAACCTGGTGATCTGTGTTATAGAGGGTCAATCTGGGTACACTTACCTAACCTTCAATGAAGGAGAAACAGTACCCATAGCATACAAATCACACTTGTACACAAATGCTGAAATGCGCTTTGCTTCTACAGAAAAAATCCTGACAGCAGTACAGACCCTGTAGTAAGTGAAAGAGCACTGGCTCAGGGGAAACAAATAATTGTCGTAATTCCTGTACCAGCCTTAGAGGCTGCTACAAAGGCAAGCATTCCTAATGCTAAAACCTTACATCCAAGATGGATACAATGAGCTAATTCTTTCCCTAGCAACGGATACAGAATACAGATATGGCCCTAGTCTAAAAACACAAGCATTCCTGCAATACGAAAAAGAATATCGTCTACCAAATGAAATAATGCCTCTAGATCAGTATGAATATATCATTTACACTGACGGATCTGCTCAGCCGGCCGTAGGTAGTAAACAGCAATACAGAGCCACGTGTATGATTTTGAAGGGTCGTATGCAGGATGGCAAGTTCCATCCCAGCGATACGTAGACACAGTCTCTAGGAGACTGTACGGCTCAGCTGGCAGAACTAAAAGCCCTATTACTTGCACTAATAAATACAGATCGAGAATTCCCCACACTGATTGTGTGCGATACTTTTTACTATGTCCAGCCATACAATGAATATCTGCATTACTGGGGTCAAAATGGGTTTAGAGACTGGAAAGGTGGCACAATTAAGCATAAAATGCTATGGGAACAGGTAGCGGAGTTGAAAAACGAACTACCAAGAGCTCATGTGATACACACGCTGAGTCATCAACGTGATGGCGTTCACATTGAAGGGAATTCATTGGCCGATGAAGCAGCAAAGGGGGCAGTTCATACTGCTTCCATAGCTGCAATCACTCGTTCAAAAACGAGAATAGACGGACAGATAATGGTAGCTGTCATTGCTTCATGCAAAAACAGCCCAGCCTTACCGAAAGGTTTTCCACTCAAATACTCCTACAAGTTAGATGCAAACAACATTCGTATACTCAAATTTCAGGAGTGGGGGATAGAGTAATACCAAACATGGATCACAGATTAGGCTTAATACTAGCTGCACACGAGGGTCTAGATTCTGCACGCAGGAGTTACAGCGACAGTTTCATTATTGAAACAGCGCTATTGGTGGACATGGTTAACTAAACAAACAAAGAATTTTGTCCTAAATTGCGACATCTGCCAGCAGATGAAGGGTTCCACCGTGGCGCGTCCAGCGCAGACACCTTTACTAATATCAGACAGACCACTCGCTTGTGTCTATTTGGACCACTGCGGCCCCCTACAATCAGATGGGGCTTACAAGTATATCTTGGTGGCAGCGGATTCATGCTCCAGATTCCTATGGGTATGGCCTCAGCGCTCCACTGACGCTCGAACTGTTATAAAAGATTTGTGAGTCTTTATAGGGACATATGCAATTGGCACATTACATTCTGACGGTGGCCCCGCGTTTAGCTCTAGGGCTTACAAGGAAGCCATGGAAGGTTTGGGTGTAGCATTACGGTACTCCTCTCCATACCATCCCGAGGGAATTTCGGTCGTGGAGAGGAAAAACCGAGACTTAAAGCAATCTTTAACAGCAAAAGTATTAGGGTCGGGTGGTAGTTGGGTCAATCACTTATATGGGGACCAACGAGCCCTTAATAATATGGCAAGAAGTTTTCTAGGAGGTTAGGAGGTGCCTCTCTTACGGGGTCCTATGTGGGATGAAAATGTGGGTACCTGACCCCGATTATGAAAGCACAGTGGCAGCTGAAACACCATTTGATATCAATAAACATTTGGCTGTTTTACAGGATCTGAATGAATCCCGGGCACTACTAAGCAACGTGCAAGAAAAACACACCGCCACTGGGGAAGTCAAATCAGTCACGGCAAGACCTGTCTGAATCCCACAAGTTGGGGATCTGGTCAGAGAAAAGATCGAGGACAAGAACGAATTTGGGCCATCTTACAGAAAGCCTGTACCTGTCCTAGCAGTCGAAGGAACAAGAACAGTACTTCTTCCGCCTCTTGCCGGCAAACAAGAAAAGCGATTTGTCTCCATTGATCTGATCAAACCACACTATGGGGCCAATTCCGATCTGGGTCGGAAAGCTCTCCGACCTATCCGGATCCGGATTGTTTTCCGACCGAGCCGGACTCCTGCAGTCCGACCGAGCGAGTACGATGCGGCCGCATGCTGCCGGACTCGGTTCGGTCGGACTCCCATTGAAGTCAATGGGAGCCGGTCGTACGACGCGTACATGGGCTCCCATTGACTCAATGGGTACGTTGCGCAAAAGGGTGCCCCCAGTAGTGGGTACGCGTTGGTGCCATCCGCTTCGTACATGCATGTATAGGGGACCCATGGGTCCACCCTGTGTCCGTCTCGTAAGGCTATGGGTGAAGGGGGGTCCGGCACGGACCCCGAAGTCCGCTTCCCAGAGCATTTACGTGTCAGAGGCTCCGACTCGATCTGGCTGTCCGGATAGTGCATCGTACTGGCTCGGTCGTAAAATGTCTCCATTGCGCGGTACGAATTGAGTGCGAACGAGTCGTACGGAGCGGTTCAGACCCGGAAAAGATTCGGTCGGCGATTTCGCGTTCATTCGCATCGTACTTGGGCGTCCGGACCTCTGTACGACTCGGTTGGAAACAAAGCCTCCGACTCGGATCCGGTAAAGCCGAATCCGATTCGGAGGCCTTCCGACCGAGATCGGAATCGACCCCTATGTGGCCGACACTGAATAGCAGGCCTCGTGGGCTCCTGGGTAGCCGACACTCTCCTCTCGCTACCATACAGGAAGTTCAGACAGAAAGACTCATAACATTCGAAGACTCACCAATTCAAAATGATGGAATTTCCAACTATGAAATGTAACTCGTTCCTCTTGAAACAGAACTTCAAAACACAAATGAAAGACAAATTTCAATTCGGCCCACCACCGAAGTCTACATCAATATGCCTCAACAAGAGACCCTTACCAGTTCAACAAAATCTGCTGAGCTACCAAAGATAGATCGAACTGCATCTGGCTACTTCATCGATTTTGATACCTTCTCTCTTGATCCCAGTGAACCCGAGGCAACGCCAGCTCCAGTTTCCTGTAAGCAACATATTCGTGAATTATACACTTTTCTGAAAAAGACTTATTTAGTATCACCTTGGCTCCAGCTCTGGATCATAACTGGAATAGTGTTTTTTCTGTTCTGGATTGGCCTAGTGACTGTTTTTTGCTTACTCATAAATGGAAAATATCTCCCAGAACGCTCTGCAGTATCAAATGTGAACTTGGTTCTGAAACCTCATACATAATCTCATCGTGAACAAAGAGACTTGTTTCCCGTTAACATTACAGCTGTTCCAATTCCTGATGGTATAGTTTGGGACAAAGTTGATTATGATGTATTTGGCCCCACTGAACTTTTGAAAATACCATATTTATTTAAAATTTCTCTAAATGATATCATTACCTCCAGTACATTTTGTGATGATTGGGATTTTGAAACTGTAAAAAATATGTTGTCTGATTTAGAACAGTCTGCTGCATTTTCAAGCATTGAAATGTTAGAAGACACATCAGACTATAACACTATGTACTGTTACCATCATTATAGTCATCACTTTTACACAAATCCAGTATCCCACGTAATATTTTTCCTTACCACCAATGGGAACATTGCCCAACACCACCAAAAGGTAGTTCGAAAACGTTTGCACAGAAATTTTCTTATTTTTCAGGGTTTAACACTTCTGACTTGACCTCATATTACTATAAAGGTTGCACCTACACCTGCACAGAAAAATATGCTGACTAACACCAAACAGATTTATTCTGCATTCTTTATTTCCCAACTGTCTGAACAGGGTTTCGACTTATGGAAGGACAATATAGACACAAAATCAGTCTGGGGCTCTAAGGAACGGCAAGTTCAGGGAACAGTAGCACTATTTAGAGCTTGCCTCGTTCCACAGCAGTTAATATTTCTGAATAACACTGTGCAACAGACTTCCTGTCTTGGACTAGCCAAGAACAAGGATTTGAATACACCTCAGATTCCAACACCATCACACTTTGAGGGGTGGCAAAACTTTACATCACATGGAGGGGATACGATAGATGACATCATTCAGTACAATTCATCAGACCCCAATTGGAAGGGATGGTTAGTTTGGCCCACAGACACAAACAGATGTCAAACAAGATTCAGGGGTACCACCGAAGGGTTTAGTATCCATAGGCCAGACCAACGCTATGTACAAATAGATCATCCGGGGGTGGTGACATCATACAGTGTTGGGAAGTTGTGCCTCGATTGGCTAAAAACTTCAACACTGTCCCAGGTGAAACAGTACTTATCTTTACTCTCAGATGAGGTGGATCTAAGGGATTTTTGTTAGGTTCCCAAAAGCCAAGCCAGAAACGTTTCTATTACGCTGTCTATAATGAAATCTGGAAAATATCTCAACAAGAAGCTGCGGAGAGCCTTCGTGAAATAGATAGAATTAACCTAGAAAAGGCGTTAGCTGTAGTTGACAATGGTATGACTACATTAAAATCCAGGATTTATTCACTGGGCAACATTGTATCTTCTGCTATAGATATACTAGAACAGGACTTGTCCATACTACAACACGGACAATCACAACTGCGTTCTATTATGTTATTAAGCTGGACGCTGCAATCATTGCGCGCTGGTAAAGTGCCTTGGCGATTTATCAACAGTACGTCCCTATTTACTGCATACAATCTAACTGAAAAGCAGATAACTATGGCACAAAGGGGAGCAAAATATACAATGCTGTGTATTGAAAAACTGGACAAGTTACCTTTTACTGTTGCAGGGTCACCATCCACAGAATGGTTAATCCATGGCCATATAACATTACCGGTCACCACTTTCCAGTTTCAGTATTGCCTAGAACAACAACAGGCAGGCAGATATGAAGCGATGGGTAGGGAATTCATCAAGGAATCTTGGGAATTGATTTCGATTCAGGAATGGGGACATGGAAGTGTTCCTTAGCGGTACCAACTGCGAGAATTCTTTAAGTGGATCTCTCATATGCCGGGATATCATGCTTCATGGGGCCTGTAATGGTTCAGTTGCTAACTTATCCTGTCACTTGAAAGGGTCCCCAGCTGCCATGATTAATCTGGTGTGCAAGTTGCTTTCAAATGGGAGTTACTTGATGCTGAATGATCAAGGTTGTTGTGGGATGCTCCCGGGCATCGCATATCTTGTCACTGTAAGCTCCAGGGTTACTTGCTGTAAGCAAGTATTGTTTCCACCGACCCATACAGTCAGGGAGGTGTCTTTATGGCCTTCATTGAATGTTTCCTTTATACGGTTTGATACTCTGAGCCGAATGAAAGCCATGCTTTTACAGCAAACCGTGCCCTTAACCTCCGCCCGAGAAACTTATGATCTCCAGGTTGCAAGGTCCTCGGCTGAGCTACAGGCATTAGTACGAACAACTTGCCCTTTTCATTTCACAGAAATGGTACAACGTATCTTTAGCATGTATGATACGACGGGTATAGTACACCTATTTAAGACCATAGGTTCTGGACTCTTAAGCACCTTTCAGACAATCCTCGGAGTTATTTCCAACTTCATACAATCCATATTCGGAAGCATTTTTGGAGGGCTTCCGCTGATCCTGTTGCTAATAGCAGGTATCCTGACTGTCATTTTTCTGCTACGCAATGGACGTCCCAGTCAAAAGGAGATGGAAAAACGCTCTTGGAGCGCCGATACTGTGATCGCATGGTACTCCATCTGGGCACACCTCTCCTTCACGAACTAAGTGAATCTTGGTTCTTATCATTTAGACAAGTCTGGATCGCCTGTATTTTGCCTGTCTTCCTATGCCTGTTCTGCGGACAAGAATGTGTGTTGGACCTCTGTCTAACACTTCCATCAGTTGCGCCACTGGACGTTGATGCTTTACTGGACCCGATAACGTCCCATGTTTTGCAGTGTCCTCAGTGTATTTTAATGTTGATGTCTGCATTCTTAGAGCCACCACAGGATGCTTCAGCTCCTGCTGGAACGGATACCGGCTCCTCAACAAATACTCAGGCCTTGGTTGTCACACAGGCATCTCCAGCAGTGGCTGTGGAGAATACGGAGGAACATCTGTGCTCGATTGACCTGATCTGCGAGGTGTTGCAGGGACCGTCGTCTGCGATTGCAGGCAACAGTGATGTTGCATCTCCCAGCCAGGACACATAAACATTTGACTCATCGTGTGCTGGGAAAATTCGGCTTTTTTCAAAAACAACCAAATTTGGAATTTTAAACAGTAGACACTTTTTCTAAACTGCATGGCTTGCAGTCTCTCATTGTTCGAGATATGTATACAAATATAGTTTAGTACAGACTTCTATCGCCTGCAATATATGTTTTTTTTAGCATTTTTAGACTTAAAATTTTTTTTTACGTACTATTTTTATGGACTTATTAGCTGTTTGCGTACAACACCTAGCTGTACGTTATAATTTTTAGTATCTCGTCCAGTTGGATGAGGAGTGGGTGTTATATTTCATATTGGTACCCCAATATAGGCTGAGGTAGTCACCTAACCTTTCACCTATATTGTCCCCTACCATTACACTACATAACGGTTTTTGGGACTGACCTTTTACCTAGTTACGATACTGCTTACAGGACGTAGGGTTTTCCCTGAAAACAAGCCTCATCAATTATGCATGAGGATTCTTGGAAACTCAGCAGGACTACCATCTCCTGCATAATAACTATGTACAAGTGTAATTCCTTCTGCCATCCTAGGTCTTACATGACACAGCAAGGTAGAACCCCTGAGGGTACCACTTTGGGTATATAATCACCATATCTTGCTGAGGTAGTCAGAGGAGAAAAGGACTTCCATGGCGACACATTGACGCGAGACGGTGAGGTTCCTGCACACATTCACTCCAGCCTGCAGTGGTCTGACATCCCTTGCGGGGTGTCCATCTCAAGACCAAGACGGGGTCCCACAGTCTCTCACTTCAGGTAATGGGGTTCACTTTATGCTAGAGGGATTCTTGGGTTTACACCTACATACATGCTAGGTACACTTAGGTACATCTAGTTAGGGTCGCATCGTAGGAGTACGCATTTATTACTGTCATGTATTTCATATACTTGCCTGTATTCATTGTTTTAGCACTATGGTAGAAATCTACCATCCTTTTACTCTGTTACTGCTTCTAATCATTTATATCTGTTTCTGTCTAATGGTTGTTTCAGCACACCTATTTTACACTAGAATGACACTGGTTCAATAAATGCTTATTGGACAACGTTCGCATCGTTTATTCTGTGTATCTCTCTGAGACAAAGTGAGCACGAGTGACTGAGCGAAAAGTATAGCACTGTTTCCACGATCCTGAGGGGTCAGGGTTGTCATGTTCAATAGTTGCCAAGAACTATTCTCTCCTTGGTAAGAGGGGTTTCTAGTGGCAGTGTGAGCTAGCTGGTACAACAGGCTAACATACCCGGTGGGGGTGTCTAGAATCAGTCTGGACACCAATCCTACAGTGTATGTTGTCTAAACACACAGATCCTATATAGGTTTATAGGAACTACACAACAAGAGTTCTTAATACTTCCGCTATGCTTTGCCTCTTGAGTTTGTCGTTTAATCCACAAACATTAACAGAACATATATGGATTTTGATAGCCTGCATCATTTGACATCGAAGTAGATCCCAACAAAGAAAAATACACTCCGTCCCTTGCCCTTTGCCATCTCATATTGCCCCACCTTATTTTTTTCACGAATCAAAGTAATTGTGAACAGCTTAATATGAGCCTCACAACTCCTCTTGCCTTTGATTCCTATTTTTTAAATGACTCCCTCCTTCCTGTCCACCCCTTTCCACAACCACAAACCACTCACAAAACCCAACTCCCTCTCTCTCAACCCTCCCCCCATTTGGAGCACACAGACCCAGCGTAGGTCTGCTGAAGATGTTCACACTGTGTCTATCCAACCATCAAGCCTAATACTACCAACAAAAAAATACATTAAACCACATTGTTATGTAGAAAAAGGGAAAAAAGAGGGGGCAATCATATAGAATTCACAAATATTCATGAGAAAAAAGAGCAGGATGATGGCCATGTGATATGGCCGTGAGCTTCTCTCTGTCCAACGCCAGAGCCAGGACATGCACGGCTGAAGGAGTATGTTCCTGGAGGCTGCCTTCGGCATATGGAGCACTGTGCAGCAGCTGGGAGCGATTGATGGAAGCAAATGTGATCAAGCAGTAGCAGGGAGATGGCTGTTGTAGGCCTGGGAGTGCTTTTTCATTTTGCTCAGAAGTTGGGGTGGCAACCCCTAAGGAACGGCAGTGGGCGTGATGGGGATGAAAATTACCAGACCGAGCGTGGCCAATTAAAGAAACAGGGCAGTGGCAAACATCCTGAATGTAACAACGACGACCCCAGCCAGCGCAAGTGGGGGAATCAGTGCTAATATCAGCAGTGGAGCGGGGAGACAGAAGCAATCAAGTGGGAGACTCGATCAGGTGGAGAAGAAGGAAAAGGGGGACTCAGCACATCCCTCCCTCTCCAGAATTCCTGGGTCTACCAGCGTTGGTTTGTTTAGGAAACTAGGAGGGGAAACAAGGCATATGAGTGAGAAAAATCTGCTGCCTGGTCTCAGGAGCTGGAGCAATGGGAACCACTGGCCAGTGAGGGTCACAAATGGGCTGAAACAATGCAGACGGCTATCCTCCAGTACAGCCTACACCAGATCTGTAGGTAAATCATTCTATTTTTTCCTGGCCTCTGACATTGCCCAACAGTGCACTGGAGGGGGAGCTCAACAGGACACTGGTATTGGCATTGATATAAGTGTAGCTGGAGGCTCTGTGGCGGGAGCAGAGAAAACCTAGATGTAGGGGAGAATCCAACAAGCAGCAAGAAAGAAAATGTGTCATACAGGTCATGGGATGGCCCCCAGATCAACAGAGGCCATAAAAGAGGCTAACAAAAGACACAAGCCCCACAGGTCTCACAAGCCTCATAAGCACTATAATAATAAGAAGGCAATAGCCACAAAAGCAGACTTGGACCCTGGTACAGTAGAGTGCTTCTTCTCATTATCAGATGGGTCAGAATGGTCTGAGGAGGGCTCGGACTCAGAGGATGACTCCAGGGACAGTGTACACAGTGAATCAAGTGATACCCCCAAGGGCAGCACTCCGTCAACGAGCTGTATAGCCACCAGAAGGGGCAGGAGACAAGCAAATGTAGGAGCAGACTTAAAATGAGATTATTCAACAACAACGGCACAACTGTAAGGAGACGTCACCATAAAGTCCCAGGGCCCAATAAATCAGCATCCACCAGCCTTGGAAGCCATCTACCAAAGTGTCATGGCGCACAGGGATGAGACCTGGTCTTATAGTCCTCTTCGATTCATAGTATCTGAAGCTCTCTTCAAAAAGCAGTTAAAGACTTGGCTTTTTTGGCCCCTTATGCACTCTGCCACTCTCTCATCTAGTTAGCTTTTCTGGGTTATCAGTTCATAACTTGCAGCACCAGGATGCTCCTAGTGAGGTGGCAATGTGCTTTGTGAGTGTTTAATTCATTCATTCATAGCTATAGAGCCCATGTGGGAAAATTGCAGGGAACAGTTCTTAAGGTTGCTAAAACATGTTCTGCTATAGCAGAAAGTAAGGCCACTGCTTTGGAGCTGGATGTTGCCGCTGCTCGTGGACAAACAGAGGCTCAGGAAGCTCAACTAAGCTACATTCAGTAGAAACTGGAAGACTATATGAAAATTGACAGTGTCAAAACAATCTCAGAGTCCTAGGGGTGGCAGAAGACAAAGAAGGGAATGACTTGAGGCTGTTCTTGATCAACCTGTTCCAGAAGGCTTTTCCCAAGCTTGAGGGGATGAACTGGGGTCAAGAGATGCAAAGAGCACATAAAATCCCTCTAATGAGGAAGCAGGCGAATCAGGACATAGAGAAACCCAGAGCTATGCTGGTTTATATTGGGAATTTTGTCCAAAGACAGGCGGTATTTGAAAAAGCATGGTCGGATTCGATACATACAGCAGATGGATGTTCTTTCTTCGTGAGACTGGGCTTTTGTCATGTAATGGTCGAAAGACGCTGGAGACTCAGGCAGATGATTGAACCCTTTCAGGATAAGGGGGCGCAGTTTTTTTTGATTAATCCCGCTAGGCTCAAAGTCATATGGAATAATAAGACACAGGTGTTTCAATATGATATTAAAGCAAAGGAGTTCTTGGAGAACAAGGGCTCATGAATTTATTACTTAGCAAATTTCAACTAATGTATCTAGATCACTGTGTACCTTAGATCTGAGACTCATGACAATGATACATTCTCCTGGTTTATGACTTATTTTTCTTCCCTTTTCTTTGTTCTCCTTCTTTTTTTCTCCGAGATCTTGATGATTCTCTTCTATGTGAGACATCTGTTCTAGATGTATTACAGCATCATTCTCAGTTCTAAATGTATTCAGATGATGTACAGTTCTGCATATCACTGGACAACACAGAAGACCAGAATAATAATGTCACCCTATGCATGAAATATATACACTTCTGACCTGACCTAAGACCTGGCCTGGCAGTCCGGGCTGGACTGTTCCCATTGGGGGCAGGGTCAAGACTGATTTGCAGATGGCTGGGTTCAGGCATGGTGAGCAAAAACAATGGATTTAGGCCCAGATTTCTGTACTGGGGTGAATAATGACATTGTTCTGCATTCTATCCATCAATTGTTCTTTTTGCATTTGTCACCCCGAGTGGGACGGGTATGCCCAGACTTGGGTCCCGTGCTCTCCATGCCACTGGATTCAAGCTAGCTTGGCTGATGAGGGGTGGAACCCCAAAACCGGTTGTAGGATGCTTCTTTCCATTCCAGGGAGGGCCTGGCTTGGCAGTTCGGGCTGGACTGTTCCCATTGGGAGCAGGGTCAAGACTGATTTGCATATGGCTGGGTTCAAACTGGAATGTAATGGGGAGCAAATAAATGATGTATTTAGGCCCAGATCTCTGTACTGGGGTGAATGTATGACATTGTTCTGCATTCTGTCCATCAATTGTTCTTTTTGCATTTGTCATCCCGAGTGGGACGGGTATGCCTAGACGTGGGTCCCGTGCTCTCCATGCCACTGGAGTCAAGCTAGCCCGGCTGATGAGGGGCGAAACCCCAAAACTGGTCCTAGGATGCTTGTTTCCAGTCCAGGGAGGACCTAGCCTGACAGTTTGGGCTGGACTGTTCCCATTGGGAGCAGGGTCAGGACTGATTTGCATATGGCTGGGTTCAAACTGGAATGGCATGGGGAGCAAAAAAACGATGGATTTAGGCCCAGATCTCTGTACTGGGGTGAATGTATGACATTGTTCTGCATTCTGTCCATCAATTGTTCTTTTTGCATTTGTCACCCTGAGTGGGATGGGTATGCCAGACGTGGGTCCCATGCTCTCCATGAAACTCGAGTCAAAGTAGCCTGGCTGCTGAGGGGGGAAACCCCGAAACCGGTCCTAGGATGCTTGTTTCTAGTCCAGGAAGGACCTGGCATGGCAGTTCGGGTTGGACTGTTCCCATTGGGGGCAGGGTCAAGACTGATTTGCAGATGGCTGGGTTCAAACTGGAATGGCATGGTGAGCAGAAAAACAATGGATTTAGGCCCAGATTTCTGTACTGGTGTGAATGTATGACATTGTTCTGCTTTCTGTCCATCAATTGATCTTTTTGCATTTGTCACCCCGAGTGGGACGGGTATACCCAGACGTGGGTTCTGTGCTCTCCATGCCACTGGATTCAAGCTATCCTGGCTGATGAGGGGTGAAACCCCAAAACCGGTCGTAGGATGCTTGTTTCCAGTCCAGGGAGGACCTGGCTTGGCAGTTCGGGCTGGACTGTTCCCATTGGGAGCAGGGTCAAGACTGATTTGCATATGGCTGGGTTCTAACTGGAATGGCATGGGGAGCAAAAAATGATGTATTTAGGCCCAGATCTCTGTACTGGGGTGAATGTATGACATTGTTCTGCATTCTGTCCATCAATTGTTCTTTTTGCTTTTGTCACCCCGAGTGGAATGGGTATGCCTAGACATGGGTCCCGTGCTCTCCATGCCACTGGAGTCAAGCTAGCCCGATTGATGAGGGGTGAAACCCCAAAACTGGTCCTAGGATGCTTGTTTCCAGTCCAGGGAGGACCTAGCCTGGCAGTTTGGGCTGGACTGTTCCCATTGGGAGCAGGGTCAGGACTGATTTGCATATGGCTGGGTTCAAACTGGAATGGCATGGGGAGCAAAAAAACAATGGATTTAGGCCCAGATCTCTGTAATGGGGTGAATGTATGACATTGTTCTGCATTCTGTCCATCAATTGTTCTTTTTGCATTTGTCACCCTGTTTGGGACGGTTATGCCCAGACGTGGGTCCCGTGCTCTCCATGCAATTCAAGTCAAGCTAGCCTGGCTGATGAGGGTTGAAACCCCGAAACCGCTCCTAGGATGCTTGTTTCCAGTCCAGTAAGGCCTGGCAGTTCGGGTTGGACTGTTCCCATTGGGAGCAGGGTCAGGACTGATTAGCATATGGCTGGGTTCAAACTAGAATGGCATGGGAGCAAAAAAGATGGATTTAAGCCCAGATATCTGTACTGGGGTGAATGTATGACATTGTTCTGCATTCTGTCCATCAATTGTTCTTTTTTGCGTTTGTCACCCCGAGTGGGATGGGTATGCCCAGACTTGGGTTCCGTGCTCTCCATGCCACTGGAGTAAAGTTAGCCTGGGTGATGAGGGGTGAAACCCCGAAATCTGTCCTAGGATGCTTGTTTGCAGTCCAGGAAGGACCTGGCCTGGCAGTTCAGACTGGACTGTTCCCATTGGGAGCAGGGTCAAGACTGATTTGCATATGGGGGGTTCAAACTGGAATGGCATGGGGAGCAAAAAAATGATGGATTTAGGCCCAGATCTCTGTACTGGGGTGAATGTATGACATTGTTCTGCATTCTGTCCATCAATTGTTCTTTTTGCATTTGTCTATATTACAGCACAGGGACAGAGTCATAGTGATTCTCTCATTTGCATGGAGTCATCCCCTATGCAAATGAGGTAATTCCCTCTGAAGACAACGCTGGTGTTGCATGTGCACCTGAGCTATCAATATTTCAGAAGGGGCCGGACAAGTGTCTGAGACCCCTTCTGTAATAGTAAAGTGCCCGGGTGGTGCACAAATCAGGTGCACACATCTGTTTCTCCCCTGGGCCACTATGTGTATTACAGTTCCAGGTGCTTTTTGATCCTTGCTCTTTCCATTTGTCACTCTTTTTCTGTGTTTCTCTTACTCCTCTTTTCCCCCCATTTGTGTTTTATCTGTCTTGCATTGGGTTAAAGTCTGATGAGGAAAGGTAAGTTCAGGTCCCCAAAAATGAGTGCCCATTGGCTCAAATTAAGCACTGCCTACATTGGTTCTTGCTGCAGAGAACAATACCTTCCAAATGAAGGATCTAGCAAATCTACTAATATAATAGCTAAATCCTAACTTCAGTGCCCTCTCAGTGCTCATTTTGTAAAGCAGGAAGGGTATGGTAGCCTAAAATAAGCAAGGGGCAATGCCTAATTCAAGTTTGCAGTCAATTTAAAGACACGCTGCAGTGTTGGCCTTATGCGCATCAGAAAGGAGGAAAACAAAAATTACAATGAACATATATAGTTAAAACATAAACACTCAGGGCCTGATTCACAAAGTTAAACTTACACTTTAGTGTACGTTTACAATTGTTTGCTATTCACAAAGGAATTTATGAGTTGTATCTTTACGAGTGCGGAGTCTCCGAACATAAAAAAAGTAGGTGTTTATGTAAGGAGACTCCACACTCATAAAGATATTACTCGTAAAATTCCTATGTGAATAGCAAACAATCGTAAACTTACTCTTTGTGTAATTTTACCTTTGTGAATCAGGCTCCCAGAGTTCTAGAGCAAGCCTGTGGAACTAGCAGGTCTGTCCGAAATGTACAATATCAGTGCAGTACCCAGGGCAGATAAAGGATTTATAGGAAGGGTAGGTATTCAACCTTCATCTTGGTACTTTTTACCTGTGAATAATACAATTGCAGGGAAAGGGAGGGATATAATGGAAAGGTTCAGAGTTCAAAAACAGAAGAAATACCTCTATGTACACTGGCCCCTGCTTAGACGGGCACTGGTTCTAGGTGAGAGATTTCCCCTGCAATTCTCTTCTCCTTGTAAGAGTAATTGACACGTTTAATTGCATACTTGCTGGCCCACCTTCCAGACAGTAGTGCCGGCTCCTAAATGTGAAAGCTCTTCAGTTTCTGCAAGTTGCAGCTTCAGGGCACATATCCCTTAGGGACTTATAAGTTATATATATTTGAGGATGTTGATGATAAATGGACACATCAAAAAGAATCCGTAGGTGACTGGATCAAAAGAACCTAGCCAAGAAACAAGGGCGGGTTCACCAATTGGGGTGAAGGCCACCTCTACTGGTAGAAAAGAAAAATTTATTTTCTTGTGTCCCCTCACTCACCCAGGGTTGCCCCTAGGTGACATGCTTCATCATTGGGGCCATCCCAAACATCTACTGATTGGGGCGTGCTGCGACTTGCGGATTTACGTATGAGCACTTACCTTGTGAGGCTATGTGTCGTGCAGTGTAGGGGAGTGGTGTAAGTGATGTTTTAAAAATTACCTAACTAGTGAGCTATTGTTTTATTCCTGCTCCTAGTTGGTAGGGATAAAAAGGGGGTTAATAAAAGGAAATGTAACTGTTATGTAATTATAATCCCTTGTATTATGTCAACATGTTTCAAGGTATCCCCTAAACCTTTCTTCAGGACAACAAAGGGACCAGCCCTTTGTGTACCACTCACGTGCCGGACCTATAATAAAGTGAAGTGAAAATTATTAATGCACACCTATTGTGTGAGCATTGGGAAAAATATATACATACGGTTGCTTCTGAACACGTAGTAACTGTCATTGGGAAGAAAAAGCAAAATGCAAATTAATACATACTGCCTGCCCACCGTTCTTGTGGGCAGGTAAAGGCGTTACGCTGCGCGTAAAAGAAGGTACTTCATACTATGGTGTAAGTGCCCTTGAAAGCAAACTTAGTTAGTACTCAGATCTTGTGTGGGTAATACTACACATGATACCTTAATTGTGAGCAGGCAAGGTTGAAAAGACATAATTTAAAAACACTTGTAGTCAAGGACAAAAACAGGACACACACAACATGTAACATAAAATCAATTTCTTTTTGAAACATACTTATTTTTTGGCAAAAGTGCGCCTCATGGTCTGTCTGGGTGGCGGGGCCTGTAGAAACCCTATATTATAATAATAGACAAAGGTAATGAGGATTTGTTATAAGCCACTCATTGCTTGCGCCTTCCTATGACTGGTTTAGAAAGAGCAAATGGAATATAGTGAAAATGGCAAGTAAAGTTATGCAAATTCATGTAGGAAGAAAAAAATTTGATGATGTCCTGTAGGGCCAAAAAGTCTTACTGTGCTCAGCAACCCTCCGTCAATACGACCTATTCAGTCCCAAGGCAGACCGCATCTTAGCGTGTCTTTGCCTTAGTGCCGGTATAAGTAGTCTGAAAAACAGCCGAGTCATTCCTCGTGCTGTTAGAGACTAGAGCGTGTAAAGCGTAGTCTCGTATTGTGGTGTAAACGGTCCACCATGTTGTTGGTATTTTATGAAATGGGGGTGTGATTTTTGAAAGTCTAAATTACTAATTAGAGTGCAGGAGTACCTTATACGAAAAAAGAAGGATGCCCGGTATTTTGTCAAAATAGGTTGGGGTCAGTATCGAACCCTGGTCACAGGGACACCGTGAGTTTCTTAATTAGTGGCCATATTGGAATGGTCAAAAAACAATAAACAGAAAAAGAAAAAGAAAAGGAAAAAGGCTAGGGATGTTTTGTCATACTGCCTTCAATTTTATCAAAAATGAGGTAGAGGATTTCATTGCCTTTGTTCTTGATTTAAATTTTCATAAAATGCCGTTAAGAAACATGCCAGACGGGGTTTTTTTATTATTTATTTATTCTCAGATATCGGGTTAATTTATCTAGTGAAATGGCCCGATGGTATATTCTCGTTCAAAACCTCTAATTTTATGAAAAGGGGTTGTGATTTTAGAAAGTCTAAATTAATAATTTGAGTGCAAGAGTACCTCGTACTAGAATAAGAGGACGCCCGGTATTTTGTCAAAAATAGGTTGGGTCAGTATCGAACCCTGTTCAAAGGGACACCATGAGTTTCTTAAATGGCGGCCATATTGGAATGGTCAAAAACCCAATAAACAGAAAAGGAAAAGGCTAGGGATGTTTCTTGTCATACTGCCTTCAATTTTATCAAAAACACGGGGTAGAGGATTTCAGTGCCTTTGGTCTTGATTTTGATTTTCATTCTAAAATCACAACCCCTTTTCATAAAATTAGAGGTTTGAACGAGAATATACCATCGGGCCATTTCACTAGATAAATTAACCCCGATATCTGAGAATAAATAAATAATAAAAACCCCGTCTGGCATGTTTCTTAACGGCATTTTATGAAAATCTAAATCAAGAACAAAGGCAATGAAATCCTCTACCTCGTTTTTTGATAAAATTGAAGGCAGTATGACAAAACATCCCTAGCCTTTTCCTTTTCTTTTTCTTTTTCTGTTTATTGTTTTTTTGACCATTCCAATATGGCCACTAATTAAGAAACTCACGGTGTCCCTGTGACCAGGGTTCGATACTGACCCCAACCTATTTTGACAAAATACCGGGCATCCTTCTTTTTCGTATAAGGTACTCCTGCACTCTAATTAGTAATTTAGACTTTCAAAAATCACACCCCCATTTCATAAAATACCAACAACATGGTGGACCGTTTACACCACAATACGAGACTAAGCTTTACACGCTCTAGTCTCTAACAACACGAGGGAATGACTCGGCTGTTTTTCAGACTACTTATACCGGCACTAAGGCAAAGACACGCTAAGATGCGGTCTGCCTTGGGACTGAATAGGTCGTATTGACGGAGGGCTGCTGAGCACAGTAAGACTTTTTTCTCCCTATAGGATATCATCAAATTTTTTTCTCCCTACAGGAATTTACATAACTTTACTTGCCTTTTAACTAAATTCCATTTGCTCTTTCTAAACCAGTCATAGGAAGGCGCAAGCAAAGAGTGGCTTATAACAAATCCTCATTACCTTTGTCTATTATTATAATATAGGGTTTCTACAGGCCCCTCCACCCAGACAGACCATGAGGCGCACTTTTGCCAAAAAATAAGTATGTTTCAAAAGAAATTGATTTTATGTTACATGTTGTGTGTGTCCTGTTTTTGTCCTTGACTACAAGTGTTTTTAAATTATGTCTTTTCAACCTTGCCTGCTCACAATTAAGGCATCATGTGTAGTATTACCCACACAAGATCTGAGCACTAACTAAGTTTGCTTTCAAGGGCACTTACACCATAGTATGAAGTACCTTCTTTTACGCGCAGCGTAACGCCTTTACCTGCCCACAAGATCGGTGGGCAGGCAGTATGTATTAATTTGCATTTTGCTTTTTCTTCCCAATGACAGTTACTACGTGTTCAGAAGCAACCGTATGTATATATTTTTCCCAATGCTCACACAATAGGTGTGCATTAATAATTTTTCACTTCACTTTATTATAGGTCCGCACGGAGTGGTACACAAAGGGCTGGTCCCTTTGTTGTCCTGAAGAAAAGGTTTAGGGGATACCTTGAAACATGTTGACATAATACAAGGGATTATAATTACATAACAGTTACATTTCCCTTTATTAACCCCCTTTTATCCCTACCAACTAGGAGCAGGAATAAAACAATAGCTCAATAGTTAGGTAATTTTTAAAACATCACTTACACCACTCCCCTACACTGCACGACACATAGCCTCACAAGGTAAGTGCTCCTACGTAAATCCGCAAGTCGCAGCACGCCCCAATCAGTAGATGTTTGGGATGGCCCCAATGATGAAGCATGTCACCTAGGGGCAACCCTGGGTGAGTGAGGGGACACAAGAAAATACATTTTTCTTTTCTACCGGTAGAGGTGGCCTTCACCCCAATTGGTGAACCCGCCCTTGTTTCTTGGCTAGGTTCTTTTGATCCGTCACCTACGGATTCTTTTTGATGTATTCTGATCACACAGGAGGGTGAACCTAGCCCAATCCTCCTCCTCCCCTTTTTCTGATGGATGATAAATGGACTACAAACATCCAACATAACGTCTATGGTGATTAGTAGGGGGTAGTTATGCACATCCAGCAAACTTTGCTTAAACCCAGTAAACTTTACCAAACAATGCACATCTGATGACATGAAATGGAAAACAATACAATCAGTGCATATTTATAAGAAACAAGTAAAGTCAATTGATAATTATAGGTTATTGCATCTTCAACAATTTATACCTAACATTCCAAGTGAAAATGACACATCGCAAGTGATTCTTGAAAGCAATGAAAAAGGCACGCAGCAATATGATGGTATATAAAATATGCCTTTTGGCTATATAGTTAATTATTTAGCAGGGCAGAGGCTTCATCTATGTAAGACTTCTTCCTCTTGAGTGGGGCTGGCTGCATTATGGAGTGTGGGATCCTGTAAGTGATGCAGTCAAAGCAGTAGAAATACGAGTGTAGAGTTACTAGTAGTAACAATATGGTCATGAAAACATTCATAAGAGGGTTGGGAGGCGCAAAAATCTACATGGATTTGATTAATTCCATCCAGGTGGGGATCTTTGACTAAATGTCGGTGGGTACCTCCGTACATGGAGATATTGGTATGGAAATGTACCTTTGTGAATAGGGCCCCATGAGTGTACGTATGGAGTCATGGCAGACAAGACAAGTGACTTGGAGGGGGAGGTGATGTTAAGCAGCCTATTGGACACATTGTAATCTGTCTGAGTAAACGGTAAATCAGACTAGACAGACTAAAAAAGATCCCCATGCTGCATATACATGGCCATAAAATAATAAATTAATACATTATTAAATAGTGAAACTAGAATGCTTATCCTGGAGTACATTGGGGCTTTGAATGCCTAGCTTAACTGAGGTCTAAGAACTGTGGACCATTTAAGAAGATTACATTTTTCTAGAACATCATCAGTAGTCTCTTCAGATTAGACAGTGATGTTAATGTATAACTGCAGATATTTTCTAGAACTCTGTTACATTTTGATCCCTTTGAACAGACAAGCCTTCATTACTGCTAAGAATTTCCCTCTCATTTTTTATCTTTTAAATAACTTCAGTACATCTGCCTCATTGGTTAGACCCAACCAGAGTTTTAAACTGCCCATTGACCACAATTAGAACCCCTGTCGTGAATATTATGGAGTGGTATTCCCAGCAGAATCTCGATTTGGAGCTTATTATCCACAAAGATCATGACAATTTTCTACATATAAAATCTTAGATAATTGTCAAGCAATGCACCTTATCAATCAGCACCTGAGTTTTAACTCCTCCATTGAACATAATTTTATACACACTGGTACTTGTGATAGAGTACTTTGCAATGTAAAGCCTGTAAAGATAACAAACAAGTTTTCTAAACTCAAAAGAATTAAAACAATTTTTATAAATCTTATCCTTGCTTTACTTTATTGAGATGAGTCGTTTTAGGCATAGAATTACTCCTAATAATGGTATTTAAGGCAATGAGTTGTCGGAGAGATTCTGTATCCCTTAGAAAAAAATAGCTTTTGCCTTTATCTTTCCTCTATGCTCTCAATTTAACATTACAACTGCATTCATTATATAGCTTAGGGTTTTGCCTGACACAAGTGCCGACTAGAATTGTACGATACATCTAAATAACCTCATACATGGATTTATTATTTACCATTTTAATTTCTTGGAGACTAAAATATAATTAACTCCAGGAGTTGGATTTGTTAAATCCTTTGAGTTGGTAACTGTAGTTTAAAATTAACCACCAATGTTGTGATCTTAAAAGAGATCTCAGAGAGACTTGAATTCAGGTGCACTATAAGAAGCCTTATGGGATTTGTCCAGAACAGTAGCAATGAATAAACCATAGAGCACTGCAAATTATTTGTCTAAGGTTCACTATTTATATTTGTGAAATTATCTAAAAAAGAAATAGAATTTATGGATGTGACAGACATTTGAGATTAATAATTAAACATGTTTATTTTAACCTTTAATGATGTCTATTTCACATCCCATTTATGGTCATAGATTGTTGCTTTCATAGAAACGCTAAATGGAGTTGCCACACCATTTTCTTTCTTACAGCAGTAACTAGCTTGCTAATGTGTTGTCTTCCTTTAGCTTGTTGCATATATGTTACAATTAGGCATATTATGTTAAATATCATGCTGTTGCTTAAAATGTAGCAAAAGGAGTCTTGATAATTACCAGCATAACGTTTTAAATGCAGTCCATTATTCTGCTGCCAAGTGCCATGCAATGAAACCAGAAGCCCACACTATAAATCCACCCCCAATGGCCAGGGCCCGAGCGAGTGGAACAATTTAGTTAATAAGGGAGGGAACATACAGACCCCCAGAGTTGTATTAAATTAACAGGAAGGGGATGCAGGTCCCCCTTCCTCAAGCTCTCTGCAAGGCCTAGGGTACTCCATCCCCTGGGCCATCTTTAAAATAATGGGGAGGTGGTGCCTTGCTTCAAGCCTCTGCGAGGCCCCCGGCACCCCATCCACTGGGGCCAACTTTAAATTGATGTTAAGGGGGCACGCCGCCCTCTCCAGGAGCCTTCTGCAAAGCCCCAGGGACCCCGTCCACTGGGGCCCATTATCATAAATGGGGGGCATGCAACCCCTTCCTTGAGCTATTCTATGGCCCAGGGCCCCATCTCTGGGGCTGGCTTTAATGCGGTATCCCATAGACCTCAACCTCCGGGACACCATAGATTACATGCCTGCATGAGCGCGGGCAAGGAAGACTGATGTGCTCCCACCCTGCCTGTGCTCTTGCAGGCAGAGAAAGACAAAGGGGCAGATTTACAAGAACTGGCGCATCCCTGCATATTAGCAGGGATACGCCAGTTAAACTGCGACATGTAAAAAAAGCCTTGCGCCACCATGGATGCGCTGCATTTACAATGTGGCGCACCGTGGTGCAAGGATAGACAGATGCGGGACGCATCTTTTCAGCTTAAGGGTAGCGCCAGGGCTTTAAGTGGGGGGGTCTGTGGGGGTCTGAGCACCCCCAGTTTTTTTGGGGGGGCCTCGAAAGGGGTCTCTAGGGGGCTCTATTTTCGGGCCTCAAAGGTCAAAGGTAGGGTGACCAGACGTCCCGGTTTTTGTTTGGTGTTTCGGGTGAGCATGCGCGCGCACTGCTTAAGGCGTGACGTCATTGTAGCAGGAAGGAAATCCTTTGAAGAGAGACACTTTCTCTCGGGATTTCCTTCTCTTTGAACACGCAGCGCCACCTACGTCATCGTGCCAGCCATCGGCACAACAACAGCTGGTTAGAACCGGCACAACCCTGCTTTTACGGCCTGCAGCCCCTCGAGCTGTGTTGTGTGCCCGAGGCCGGGTTCGCCGCTCTGAGAAGGAGCCTTGAAAACACCCTGCCGGTATTCACCACCGCCGGCCCGGGATCGTCATTTCCGAGCCGCGCTCGGATTGGTCACAGCAACGAGGGTTTCCCCCAGCAACGCGGAGGTTCGTCAGGCGGAGCTACATTGAGTCTGGAGAGGCGCGAGGCGTCCCCTAGCAACCGGGGTTCCCTCGCACTCGTCATCGAGGAAAGGAGCTGAACCTGAGGCGCGTCCCACCGGCGAAAGCGGCTTCACCGGAGATCAGCGCGGACCGCAGAGCCCCTTCACATCCTAAGGTAACCGGCTCCAACACTTGACCGGAGTTTGCACAGGGGAGATTTTGATCACACGCGCTACCGGCGGGCCGCCGCAGGGGTGATTAAAGCTTGGTGACTTGACTATGGCAATCACGGGGTGATTTGAGAAAGCACTATTTTTGTGATTTGAGAAAGCGCTATTTTTGTGATTGGGAAAACGCTACTTTTTTTTTTTTTAAACTTTATTTTGCATTTTAATAGTAAACAATACGATACATTCGTAGTATAGCAGTCATGTACGCAAATGACGATGTTGTTTTACAGCTTACAGTTAATTGCATTTTCATCGCATTTATGTGAAGGGAAATATACAAAATTTCTTATCGCCTACACATTAGCCAATCTCTAATTACACATTAGTTGCCCCAACTAATCCGTTGTAGTGTAATAAGAAGGTGTTTTACAGTTGTGATATATGGGAAAACGCTACTTTGGGTGATTCTCTGACTAAACGAGTGCAGCTGGGGCATTTTTGAAAAACTTCTCAGTCACATTAGTTTTGAAATAACGTTCCACACGCTAGGAGCAGGAGTCCTCCAAGCCGAATACATTGGTGGTGACTACACGAATGTAATGCAAAACATATGGAGAGCACATGCAGGGTATTTGACACTGCCTACTACTTGGCAAAAAAGATCGGCCTTTCACTGACCACCCTGATCTAATTCTCCTTCAGGCAAAGAATGGCAGTGCAATGGGCCGTGTTTTGCACAGCAATGTGACTGCAACTGAAATAATAAAACGCATTGCACTGGAAATGCAACAAAGATGGGTCTGTTATATCAGACAACACAAACCAAAGATCACAGTATTAATTGATGAAAGCACTTCTATTAGCAATGCTTCTACCTCCGTGGCATTTTTGGAAATGAAAGTACCCCAGTGACCATCTATTTCGGCCTTCTGGAGCTGGCAGAAACAAATGCCCTTGGCATAAAGACAGCTCTCCTAAGCTACTTCGAAAAAGTTGGACTCACAAAAAGTCTGCTACATGATATCTTGATTGCAGTATGTTAAGATGGAGCAGCAGTAATGTTTGGTAAAAAGGAGGAGTAGTAGCATTGCTGAAATCAGAATTTCCAAATCTTGTACTGACATGGCACTGTTTGGCTCACAGACTAGAACTTGCTGAGGCAGATACAGTTGATGAGGTTGCCGGGGTCAATCACTTCAAAATGTTCATAGACTCATTGTATGCCACATACAGCATGTCACCAAAAACCAGAGAGAGCTAAATCTGGCCGCCAGCGAGCTATGTGTACAGCTTCAGAAGATAGGGAAAATGCTTGATACTAGATGGGTAGCATCCAGTTACAGATCTGTGAAAGCTGTTTGGAACTGTTTCCCTGCCTTGTGCAAACATTTTGAGAATGCTTCTAAAGACCCATCCAGACCCATAAGAGACCGGAGTAAGTATGAAGGTCTCTTGAAGAAGCTTACATCCTATTCTTTTATCAGAGATTTAGGGGTAATGTGTGATGCACTTCAAGAGCTCAAAGACTTATCACTCTCCTTACAGAGGAGGGACATTACAATTGTTAATGCCCACAGACTTTTGGTTAGTCAAGTACGTATATTTAGAGCAATGAAGGACTCACCAGGGAGTTTGCTTCTGCGGCTCAGAGAGCAGTTGACGAGGGCAAATTCAAGAATGTTCCTCTTTTCCATGGTAGAAGTAACTCTGTTGCCCTTAATCAAAATCAGTTTTACCAAAGTCTGTCTGTAAATATCAATAAACGATGTGCCCCGGATTCTGAGAAAGAACTTATAGCCAGCTTCAGTGTGCTAGATGCAGGCAACTTGCCTTCTGGTGATGAATGCATTCTTTATGGTGAAACAGATATCCAGAAACTGTGTTCCGAGTTTCAGCTGCCAGCAAGAGATACTATCCAAGCTTTTAGACTTTTCATAGATTTTGGTGGAAAGAAAACCCCTGAAGCATTAAAAAAGTTAGTAGTTTGCATGGAAACCCTGCCAGCAGGTAATGCGGATTGCGAGAGAGGTTTCAGCGCAATGAACTTAATTGCTAGTACAACAAGGGCCTCTCTTCTTGTTGAGACCATTTCTTCATGCTTATGGGTAAAACTCAATGGTCCTCCATTTGAAACATTTGACGCAAAGCTGTATGTAAAGAGTTGGCTGGCAAAAGGTAGAAGGTCTGCTGAAGAAAATTGTTGTGAGAAATCCCAGCAAAATAGACACAGTGAATATCTTCAAGGGTTTTGGGAAACCCTTCAATAGATTTCTAAATAATGTAAATAATTTTTACATGTTTTTTAAAGTGTTTGGTATATTATGGCTTATACTTAATAAATATACCTTTTTGCCTATTTTATTATCCTTTGCTGGATGCGACTTCATGATTTTCTTAAGCACACAATGCTAGTTATCTTGATTTAGACCACGCCCCTACTCGGATAGGCCACACCCCTTTAAGAAATTTGCCATGCCCCTTTTAGAGCACCCCCAGTTTTTTTTCCCACTTAAAGCCCTGGGTAGCGCATTGCTGGAGTCGTGTCGCAAGCACAATGCAACTCCAGCAATGGTTAGGAATGCCTGGGACAGATTTACAAGAAGTGGCGCATCCCCGCATATTAGCAGGGATGCGCCAGTTAAAATGCGACACGTAAAAACCCTTGCGCCACCATGGATGCGCCGCATTTACAATGCGGCGCACCATGGCGCAAGGATAGACAGATGCGTGATGCATCTTTTGGCGTAAGGGCAGCGCATTGCTGGAGTCGTGTCGCAAGTACGACGCAACTCCAGCAATTCTTAGGAATGCCTATTCCTAACATGCTGCGTCACTCCTTCGCCTGCTTCAAGCAGGCGCAAGGTTTTGACGCAGCGGCCTCGTAAAAGTGTCTCAGTGAAATCTTGTAGATTTCACTGCATCACTTTTACGAGGCTTTCCTGCGTGGGAACGCCCACCCTGCATACATTATACCTGACGCAGGTATAATGTAGCGAAGGGCTTTACAACGTGATGCATCTCCCTAGATAGGTCACGTTGTAAATATGTCACAATGTGGCGCATTGTTTACGACACCGCTGCATCACAGAAGAGACACAACGGCGGCATAAAGTTGTCGCAAGGGGCTTGTAAATCTGCCCCAAAGAATTGTTCCCACCCAGCATTAACAAAAGAAAACTGCTCCTGGGGAGTGGGAGCAATGCTGGCTCCTGCTGCACTGAGGATGGGTGCTGGCACGGGAGCTGGCAGGAGTGTGGGGGCTGTTGGGCATGCCCCGCAGCCCCCAATGTGACCTTTGCTGTGAGGTGCCATGGGTGGGCACGAAAGCACCCAAATTTACAAAAATGTTTAAGAAAACTTGCCAGCTCCTGTGCGGCCATGTGAATGGGGGCACTTGCCAAGAGCCGGCAAGGCCGTGGTGATGCTCGGGCTCCCCTGCAGTCTCCCACTGAAAATTAAAAAGAAAAAAAAAAGTGATTAATAAATGAGAGGCCAGAGCTCCTCAGTTATTTTTCCCCATAATGCCATAGGGCTTTATGGAACTGCATATTTTCTTGCTGGTGGTGCCCCTAGAAGAGGCAGGGGTACCACCAATTTTATTTTCAAGGTTGTAGAGGGCTGCAGAGAATGCAAAAGCACCAAAGCAACATTAAAAGCAAAACAGTAAGTCGCCTGGGTCATTAAATCTATGATCCCAGGAGAACTTGCCATATTTTTTATACCCACTCCAAGATGGTGCTGTATGCTCTTCAGCTTGATTGTGGGGACCTCTAGTGGTTGTTTTATGGTTGCACTTTGTACCTTGAAAAATGTTAGAAAAAGAGCCAAAGACATGTTCATTCTTTTTTAAAAGGCTTTATTCAAAATATTTTATGACAATAGTTTTTAATGAAATCAAACAGAATAGGTATGCAGTTCCTCACAGGCAAGGGGAAAGCGGTTGGCTCAGTTTAAGAAAGTCCTCACTTAGTGGCGGGAGGAAAAGGGGATTCCTCCTTTCAGAATTAGGGCCCTCACACACCCAGCCAGCTGGGTGTCATGCTCCTCGTCAGGTCGGCGCTGCAATACCTGACGGGCACCCTATGAGGGGCTCTTTGGCGAAGATCTTTTATTCCATGCCATTTGGTGCCGTGGGTGTGAGGGACCTAAAGGTGTAGATGTGTGGAGTGTGGGTCACTAGACCGTGCAAGGATTAAAACAGGAATTGGAAGTCCAACCAAAACAATTTTAATGAGTATGGCTTCCAACCTGATTAAAAAATATATGTGGCACACTCCTGATATGATGTGTCAGGATACCGCGCTCTACATTGTGGTCGACATGTTTCTTGCCATACTGTCATACAATTTGACGGCAATTCATCAGGACCTAAAAACAGTCTATCTACACTAGTTGTGGTTGTCTAGTTAAATAACAGTGATAGACCACAAGCAGCACCCTAAATGCGGTACCTGTAAGTTGGTGAGCCAACCTAATGGAACAAAACAAGATGATTAGATGAATAAACACAGTGCAATTCATAGTATATGCGTCCCCTGCAAGGTTCGCCATACACTGTGCACATGGTGCTCGGGGGATGAAGTCCACTTGTGACCTGAGGTCCTCAAGACACAAGAGGACCTCATAGCCCCACCAGCAGTGCGCCAAGAGGCGCGTTTGCAGAGTGGTGTAAAAGGGGCGTGGCCTCGGAGAACCTCTCTGCAATCCAGCTGTGTGTCACTTACTGGAGGTACCCGGTGGGCAAATTGGCCCCCAGGGACCCTCAGGATTCAAGGGGACTTAATCCCCCAACTTAGAATGCGCCAGGAGGCGTGTTTGCAGAGTGGTACAGGGAGGGGGCGGGGCCTTCGGGGAGATTCGGCTTTTCTTTTTTTTGTTAGAAGGGGGCTGTGTGGCCCCCCTTCTCTTAATATTTTGAGGGCCCTAAGGCCTGACCCTTATTTTAAAAAAAAATAATGGGAAGGGGGTCCCCCTCCCGAGGCTGATTTCAGCCCCGGGCACCCCATCCCCCGGGGAATGGCCTTGTTTTAAAAAAATTTTTTTTTTATTAACACAGAAGGGGGGCCGCGTGGCCCCCTTCCCTGGGCCACTATTGGCCCCGAGGACCCCAGCTGATGGGTCCTGGCCTCCCTTTTTAGTTAATTACGGGAGGGGGGCCGCGTGGCCCCCCTTCCCTAGGTCACTTCTATTCCCGGGGACCCCATCCCCCGGGGCCTGGCCAGACTTAATTTTTTTTTTTTTATAGGGGAGCTGTGTGGCCCCCCCTCCTGAGGCCACTTCTATTCCCGGGGACCCCATCCCCCGGGGCCTGGCCAGACTTAATTATTTTTTTTTATAGGGGAGCTGCGGGGCCCCCCTCCTGAGGCCACTTCTGGCCCCGGGGACCCCATCCCCCGGGGCCCGTCCTTATTTAAAAAAAATAAAATAATAATAAACTCCAAAAGGGAGGGGGCCAAGTGGCACCCCTCCCGGGCTACTTCTGGCCCCATGGACACCATCCCCCGGGGCCTGGCCTCATGTTGGGGACCGTGGGGGGAGCCTGCGGGAGCCGACATTGCTTTTGAGCAAGGGGAGCTGTTAACATGCAGCTCCCCTTGCTCAAAAGCAATCCTGCTTTGCTTCGTTGAAGCGAGAGCAGGTTTCCTGCTCTCGCTTCAATGAAGCAAAGCAGAATTTGCTATGGCAGGGTGGGAGCCGTGCTCCTGCCATAGCAAACAGCAATGTCCCGGGGGTGGGCACCCCGGGACATTGCAGGAGCCGGCCCTAGGGGGTGGCAGTCCCCAGGGCCATAGAGGACTCCAGGAGGGGGGCTGCGTGGCCCCCCTCCCATCATTTCAAAGCCCCGGGGAGGTGGTGGTCCCCGGGGCTCCGCAACAGACCCCCGCATTTAAACGAGTGTATGCCCCGGGGAGGTGGTGGTCCCCGGGGTGTGTGGGGGGGCTCGAGCCCCCCACACACATTTTTTTACAAAAAAAATCAGAGCCCCAGCGAGGTGGTGTTCCCCGGGGCAGCGTGGGGGGCAGGAGCCCCCCCACGTATTGAATTTACATGAATAAGCCCCGGGGGTGGCGGTCCCCAGGGCTGCAGGGGGGCTGTGTGCCCCCCGCAAATCATGAATGAAGCCCCGGGGAGGTGGTGGTCCCCGGGGCTGTGGGGGCCCCCACAGCCCCCACTACATAATTGCGCATTGCCCCCAGGACCTGGCCCACCCGGGGGCTTAAGAAAAATGAAGCGGGATTCACGCACCTAGCGCGACTTCGGACAATATCTTTTTTTTTAATGCTTTTTTGGGCCCTGGGGGTCCTTGTGGGACCCCCTGAGCTGCCTAGGGGGTCATGATGTTTCTACCCTGCCCCCTTTTCTTGTTTTTCACCTTTTTTTCAACTGTTTTCTTGTGACTCGGTTACCGAGTCACAAGATGGCTGCCAACACTTCCTGGTTTGGAGTGTTGGCAGCCAATCAGAAGTCAGCTCGTGCTCGGGAGGAGTCGCGACTCCTCCGCGGTGCTCAGATATCTACATTTTAATTTTTTGAATTTCTCAGCAACTACTGAACGGATTTACACCATTTAAAAAAAACGTTGCTTTCTGAACAAAGAGCTTCCTTTTTGCCAAAGTTGGTGTAATTCCGTTCAGCAGTTCGGGCTGCAGCCGTGTCTAAAGTTTCCTATGGAAATTAACATGGGGAAAATGCGTTTTGGGACCCCCCTTTTTTCGCGGCCCCCGCTTGACGAATCACCCCAAAACTTTCAAGACAAGAGCTGACCGGAGCGGGCCATTAGTTTTGAAAATTTCCCGAAGTTTCGTCAACCGGCGCCAAAGATATTGGCAAAAGAAAAAACGCTTTTTGAATAGAGACAAGGTCCTAACTATAACTACCTACTGGCGACGGCCAGTAGGTAATATATATATATATATCTATCTATATCTATATATCTAACAGATGAATGGCGTCTTGGAACACCCTTCCACTCGGGTCGGGGCTCCGCCGCTTAGTAAATAATCCAACACTCGATTTGCACTAAGAAATGAGCCACTCTAATTGTAGATACAAAGTCAAAGATTTATTCGGGCAAACAAACAACGCGTTTCGACCTTTCTTACTGCAAATCGGTAAGAGTGCTGGATTATATATATATATATATATTCACTGAAAAAACCATAGGTTTCAGACACGTTATAGTTAGAAATTTGCATTTAAAAAACCTTTGAAATTCACTGAAAAACCATAGGTTTTAGGGACAGTTATAGTTAGTTGGACATTGCACTCATACAAAACCCGTGAAATTCCCCGTTATAGTTAGTTCAGCTAACTATAACTCGAGCCCCCGCAGTGCACTGCTGATGACGTCACATATTACATCACTCATGACATGGTCAGTGACATCACTGATGGCATCACTGATGACATCTCAAATGACATCACTGATGACATCATGCAGTGACTGTGTGTTTCTATAAAGTTTAAATATGTTTAATATATATGCCAAGGTGTATTGAATAATGAGTGGGTGTATAAGTGTCTGGATGGATGATTTAGTAGGTGCGTGACTGACTCTATAAGTGAGTGATTAAACGTATCTTACTAAATGCATGGGTTAGTGACTAAACTGTGTGAATGTCTTTATCCGTCTGTCTGTTGGTGTGTAAGTGGCTGCATGGGTTTGTAAATAGCTACATGAGTGTCTATGAGTTATTGATTGGTTGTCTGAGTATCTGTATGGGTGCCTGAGTGTTTGTGTGGATGGGGTGTGTGTGACTGCACATAGATGTATCAGTGGGTGATTCACTGGGTGCATGGTTTCAAGAGTGCATCTGTGATGGACTGTATGGGTGGGTGTCAGGGTCTAAATCCCTTTTGCTGTCTGAACCACACAGGAGCAGAATGACGCTAGGTCCCAATACCCTTCTCAGAACCAACCCTGCTAGGTCTTTTAGTATTCCATTGCAGGTAAGTTCTAAGGGGGAAAAGGGGTTGGGGACAGAGAAGAGACTGCTCCAATATTCTGCCTGTTCAGCTACGTCTTCTTCTTCTTACTGGACTGCAACATTAACATGTAAAAACCTTTATTTATTGTGCCTTTTAACTTACTGTTTTTTCTATGGTGTATAAATAACTTATCTTACCAGAATGTTTACTGAAGCTTACTTCTCTTCTACTTCTCATGTATTGTTTGCTAGGTTGTATGAGAAGTCTTCACTCAGATCTCTTTCCTTTTCGTTCTCAGGTACAATCTGCACTTGATCCTGCTATTCCTTAATGTAAGAAAGATAAGGTAAGTATTTATTTCTGTATTCCTAATTTATGTATTATTTGGGTTTCTCTTTCTTTCTATTAACTCACTGTTAAGAGACTGGAGTGGGCCTTGAACTGGGGTTTCTGTAGTAGGATGACTGGTTTTCTCTCTTTAATTAGTTTTTTAAACAATGCTTCAGAACTTAGGTTAAATGTTAAAAGGAAGCGTTCCTTTTATTCAGGCCTTTGGTTTTAATGTTTGCTGGAAGCACTGCCATACGTGAGGAGAACATTACTGGAGTTCTTTAACACATGGCATGAGAAAGAAACATGCCGGGCCTTTGACCCTGACTTCACCTTTTAATTAATTCTCAGAAGAGTGAACAAGTTTCAGTCTAAGAAGACACTGCGTGTTGAAAGGTCACGCCTGCGTCTGACAGATTCTGGAACAGCTGAAAAAGACAGCTGATTCAAAAAGCTTTTTATTTAATCTTCTCAGCTAAGGAAAGCAATTACTGAAAAAAGTATTTCCAGTTTTCAAACGAAGGAAAATATATTCTGACTTGTTTCCTTTTTTCTCTTTAAATAGAAATTTACCTCTGACACAATAACCTTTTCTCACAGAATGTTTTATATTAGCTACAAGTTTAACACTAACCTGATTAGTGAGGGAATGTAGTTCCGACGAAGCTAACCCCGATTTTATCGCAACTACCCTAACTGACTTCCACGACGCTGGGAAAACAGGTGCTCTTCAAATTATTTCTTCAGTGAAGTGCACAGTGGAATGTTGAAGCACACTTCACCTGATGTCATGAAGCCTAAAAGACTAGACTGCTAACAGTGGTGTGCTGTCGCAGTATGTGCATGTTGGCAGCCATCTTGGAGTTCCATCGGTGCCAACAAGCACTCCAGCTTGAGGGATTATCTGACTTTTGGTAAGTTTGTAGGGGAAAATGGTAGCCAGCATACAGTTAGAAGGAGGAAACCTCCCGTGAGTCCTGACAGTACCCCCTCCCAACGGGGTTTCCTCCGGTCGTGGTTTGGCAGGGAATTTGGCATGAAAGGCTCTAATTAAACGGGGGCATGGACATTAGTACTCTTTTCCCAGGAACGTTCATCAGGTCCATAACCTTGCCAATCAATGAGGTAGAAAATTTCATTGCGGATGAGTTTTGAATCCAAAATTCGTTTAACTTCGTACTCCGCCTCACCATTAACCATCAGAGGATCAGGAGGGGAAACCCTACGCAACCCCGGTTGAATTGGTTTAAGGAGAGAAACATGAAATACTGGATGAATTTTGGTAGAACCAGGAAGAGATAGTTGATAAGTGACTGGATTTATGACCTTCTCAATTGGATAAGGACCCATAAAACGAGGCTGAAATTTACGGGGACCTTTGAGTCTGAGATTTTTTGTACTCAACCAGACTAAGTCTCCTACATGAAGCTCAGGTTCTTTTTACGTTTTCGGTCAGCGAAGTGTTTGTAACGATCCTTCGCGATCGACAAATTCTGGGTTACTGAGTGATGAATTTTAGTTAACTGTCGGGCAATATCTTGAACAGCAGGAACATTAATATCATCAAAATTAGCATGAGAATTGGGATGTCTGCCTGAGTTTATAAAGAAAGGGAGTGGCCAGTGGATACATTTAGAGCATTATTGTGAGCATACTCCGCAGTCCATAAGTGGTCAGGCCAGTCACCCTCCTCATCTAACAAATAAAGTCTGAGGTGTTGTTCTAGGTCTTGGTTAATGCGTTCAGTCTGACCATCAGTTTCTGGGTGAAAACTGGTGGAATAACGATGGTCAATATTAAGGCCTTTGATGTAAGCCTTCCAAAATCGTGATAGGAACTGAGAGCCCCTGTCTGAAACGAGGACCCTAGGAATCCCATGAAGGCGAATAACATGTTGATTGAAAAGTTGGGACAATTGTTTAGCAGTGGGTGTACCTTTGAAGGGTATATAATGTGCCATCTTACTAAAAGTGTCGACAACTACAAGAATGGTATCATACCCATGGGAAGAAGGTAGATCAACAATCAAATCTAAGGAGACTGTGTGCCAAGGATATGGGGGTTGGCATGGGTTGTAGGAGACCTTTAGGAGCTTGTCTGTCCAATTTTCCCCGTGCACAAATTTCACAGCCTAACACATATTGACGGACGTCTCGGCACATGTATGGCCACCAGAAACGACGTTTGAGTAATTCTTCGGTTTTCACAACACCTTTGTGGCCAGCCAGAGGGTTGTCGTGACATTCCTGCATTGCCTTCAGCTGAAGCTCCTTGGTGGGTAAATACAGGGTGGTACCTAAATAGGGAGGCCATTGCGAATGAAACGTTGTGGATCTTCTGTGGCCCAGTTCTCCATTTCAAGGTCGGTCATCAAATTTCGAACGTGATGTTCAAAAGGTTCTAAGGAGATAGTTCCAATGAATTTTCCATCAGGTATGATTTGCTGGTTTTCAATGACTGAAGTTTGATTTTCTGTGTCGAGTCTAGAGAGGACATCAGCCTTTCCATTCTTGGATCCGGGACGAAAAGTGATAACAAAATCAAAGTCCGCGAAGTAAAGAGACCAACGCAGCTGACGTGGTGTGAGAGTTCGAGCAGATCGCAAAATTTTAGGTTGCGGTGGTCCGTAAACACCGTTACAGTGTGTTTTGCCCCCATTAAGTAATGCCTCCAATCTTTGAAGGCATCTTTGATTGCCAAGAGTTCTTTTTCTGTAATCGTATAGTTGCATTCCGCAGGGTTGAGTTTGCGGGACCGATATGCCACCGGGTGTAACTGTCCCGTGTCCTTGTGCCTCTGAGAAAGTATTCCCCGATGGCTAGGTCCGATGCGTCTGTCTCCAAATAAAAAGGCTCAGAGGGATCTGCATGAAGCAGCACCGGTGCTGTGGTGAAACTGTCCTTCATCAACTGAAAAGCTTCTTCTGCTTCTTCTGACCATTGGAACGGAACTCCTTTCTTCAGAAGACGAGTCAGCGGAAGTATCTTATTGGAGAATCCATTAATGAATCGTCTGTAAAAATTAGAGAATCCGATAAAGCTTTGAACCTCTTTGATACTGGTAGGAGATTTCCAGTCTGTTATCGCCTTCACTTTTTGCTCATCCATTCGAACTCCTGCAGGTGATAACACAAAACCTAGGAATTCTACTGTATCTGTGTTGAAGAGGCATTTCTCCAATTTAACGTATAGAGAGTTCTCTCGTAGACGTTGTAAAACTGCTCTGACCTGGTTGTGATGTTCTTCAACCGTGTTGGAATAAATCAGGATGTCATCTATGTATACTATAGCGCATCGGTCAATGAATTCACTTAAAACATCATTGATAAAGTACTGGAAGGCCGCTGGTGCGTTACAGAGACCATATGGCATCACAAGATACTCATAAAGGCCAAATTTGGTCCTGAACGCAGTCTTCCACTCGTCGCCTTCCCGGAGTCTAATCAAGTGGTACGCTCCTCGTAGGTCTAGGCGAGTGTATATCTTTGCTTCCTTCACTTGATCAATTAGTACTGAAATGAGAGGCAATGGATAACGATTCTTCACAGTTATCCTGTTAATCGCTCTAAAGTCAATACAAGTCCTGAGATCTCCCCTTTTTCGGCACGAAAAAAAGTGGGGAAGAGACAGGGGACTGCGACGGTCGGATAAATCCGTTCTCCAGATTCTTAGCTAGGTATTCCTTCAAATGGATGTTTTCCTTCTCCGTTAATGCGTAAACTCTGCTGCATGGTAGATTAGCCCCTGGTTCTAGATCAATTTTGCAGTCATAGGGCCTGTGGGGGGTAACGTCTCTGCCTTTTTCTCATCAAAGACGTCTGCAAAGTCTTGGTATTCATCTGGTATCATGGTAGTTTGGATCGCACATACCGAACCTCCACCTTCACACAATTGGGTGGCAGCGCAGATTACAGAAGAATGTGTCTGGTCGTCGAAACAATTTTTGGTGCAGTAGTCTGAATTTAATTGAATAGTTCGGCTCCCCAATCAATTAACGGGTTGTGTTCCGTTAGCCATGGTAGACCTAGAATCAGTTGAAATTGGGGGCGTCTATTAAATTAAATTGCAAGGTCTCTTGGTGTCCTTCGACAGTAGTCATGTGTACCAATTCAGTATGACTGGTTATGGGCCCTGAAGTTAAATCCGTACCATCCACCGCTCTGACCTTCTCACTTTTCTCCTTCTTGATAGCTTGTAAACCGATCAGGCTAGCGAATTTGTGGTCGGAGAAATTACCTGTTGCCCCAGAATCTACCATGACGATGATTCCTGTCAAAACCACATCTCTAAACCTTAAGGTCACAGTCATAACCAAATGGGGAGAGGAGACTTGTAGTGTGTTTGCCAATTGGTGATTTGTTGGAGTCGTTTTTCCATTCGCATCCACAGGTCCAACTCCCCTTACCTGTGGTGCCTCTAGTTTTCCTTCTCCTTAGCAGGCAACTTTGGTCTTTTTAAGCAATTCTTGACAAAATGTCCACTTCTTCCACAATATAGGCACAGTTTGTTCAGCCTTCTCTTTTCTTTTTCTTCTTTAGAGAGTGGACCTCTGACTACACCGATTTGCATGGGTTCAATTCCCGAAGAACTCTCTACTGTCCGTGTGGATTCTGTTTTGACACGGTCAAAACGAGGAACACTTGGTCTAAGCTCCTTCCGCCGTTCTCCTTTCCGCTCACTTTGCCGATAATCGATCTCTAAGGTTAAATCCACTAAGGCAGAGATGTCGGTGGGTCGATTAGGGATTTGAGATAGAGCGTCCTTCAATTCCTCTCGCAATCCTCTATAGAATACTGCTGCTCTTTTATCCTCGGGCCAGTTGGTCTCGACCACTAGTTTATTAAATTGGGCTAGGTAAGACACGAGTTCTCGGTTTCCTTGCTTTAATTCCAACAGTTCGTTGTCTGAAGCTTGAGATGCTGTTCTTCTATCAAAAATTCGGAGAAATTCCTTCTTGAAGTCATCTAAACTGTACAAAATTGGGTCATCCTTGGTTACTAGTGGCATGGACCATGAGGCGGCGTCCCCACTAAGGTAGGACAAGATAAACGCCACTCGGGATTGAGCATCGGGGAAGATCGTTGGACGGCACATAAAATGCAGAGAGCATTGGGTCAAAAATTTGCGCTTTCTGCGGGTCTCCATTAAATCGCTCTGGAGGGGCAAGAGGAATTACTGGGGATAATGAGTGGATTACTTGTGTGGGGGCAAAGGATGAAGTGCTGATGTTAGGACTCTGGGTTTCAAAGGATGCGGTGCTTGGCCTAGATCCCAAAGCTGGTGTTCCCGTTTTAAAGGTTATTATCTCCTGTCTTAGTATTTTATTTTCCTCTCTGACTGCCTCCAAGTCCCTTTGTATATTACTCAAAATCTCGCCCAAATTTTTTAAATCAAGTCCTTCTGCCATTCTGCTCAGGTGCTTGTACCAACGTGGGCACTTCACTCTGTCAGGGTCTAAATCCCTTTTGCTGTCTGAACCACACAGGAGCAGAATGACGCTAGGTCCCAATACCCTTCTCAGAACCAACCCTGCTAGGTCTTTTAGTATTCCATTGCAGGTAAGTTCTAAGGGGGAAAAGGGGTTGGGGACAGAGAAGAGACTGCTCCAATATTCTGCCTGTTCAGCTACGTCTTCTTCTTCTTACTGGACTGCAACATTAACATGTAAAAACCTTTATTTATTGTGCCTTTTAACTTACTGTTTTTTCTATGGTGTATAAATAACTTATCTTACCAGAATGTTTACTGAAGCTTACTTCTCTTCTACTTCTCATGTATTGTTTGCTAGGTTGTATGAGAAGTCTTCACTCAGATCTCTTTCCTTTTCGTTCTCAGGTACAATCTGCACTTGATCCTGCTATTCCTTAATGTAAGAAAGATAAGGTAAGTATTTATTTCTGTATTCCTAATTTATGTATTATTTGGGTTTCTCTTTCTTTCTATTAACTCACTGTTAAGAGACTGGAGTGGGCCTTGAACTGGGGTTTCTGTAGTAGGATGACTGGTTTTCTCTTTAATTAGTTTTTTAAACAATGCTTCAGAACTTAGGTTAAATGTTAAAAGGAAGCGTTCCTTTTATTCAGGCCTTTGGTTTTAATGTTTGCTGGAAGCACTGCCATACGTGAGGAGAACATTACTGGAGTTCTTTAACACATGGCATGAGAAAGAAACATGCCGGGCCTTTGACCCTGACTTCACCTTTTAATTAATTCTCAGAAGAGTGAACAAGTTTCAGTCTAAGAAGACACTGCGTGTTGAAAGGTCACGCCTGCGTCTGACAGATTCTGGAACAGCTGAAAAAGACAGCTGATTCAAAAAGCTTTTTATTTAATCTTCTCAGCTAAGGAAAGCAATTACTGAAAAAAGTATTTCCAGTTTTCAAACGAAGGAAAATATATTCTGACTTGTTTCCTTTTTTCTCTTTAAATAGAAATTTACCTCTGACACAATAACCTTTTCTCACAGAATGTTTTATATTAGCTACAAGTTTAACACTAACCTGATTAGTGAGGGAATGTAGTTCCGACGAAGCTAACCCCGATTTTATCGCAACTACCCTAACTGACTTCCACGACGCTGGGAAAACAGGTGCTCTTCAAATTATTTCTTCAGTGAAGTGCACAGTGGAATGTTGAAGCACACTTCACCTGATGTCATGAAGCCTAAAAGACTAGACTGCTAACAGTGGTGTGCTGTCGCAGTATGTGCATGTTGGCAGCCATCTTGGAGTTCCATCGGTGCCAACAAGCACTCCAGCTTGAGGGATTATCTGACTTTTGGTAAGTTTGTAGGGGGAAAATGGTAGCCAGCATACAGTTAGAAGGAGGAAACCTCCCGTGAGTCCTGACAGTGGGTGAGTGTGTGTATGGGTGTGATAGTGAGTCAATGTATATCTCAGTGGTACATGTGTGAGTAACTACATATGTGAAAGGCAGTATATATGTGTGTTGGAGTATATAAATAGCTATAAGCGAGAGTGTGTGATTGTGATCGTGAGAGTGACTGTATGGATGAGTGTGTGCTTGTATCAGTGATTGTATAAGAGCGTAAGAATGTGCTAGTATTTGTATGAGTAAGTGAGCTGGTGTGTGTATAACTGTATAGGTGAGTAAATGGCAGTGTGATTAATTATTTGCATGACTGACTAGGTGTGTGAGTACCTCTATGGATGAGTGGCAGTGTGTGAGTGTCTATGTAGGTGTATGAGTGCATATGATAGTCCTGTACTGAGTGACTGTAAGTATGAGTGACTGTACGGGTGAGTGAGTGGATGTGTGTGTAGACCTAAGAATCAGTGAGTGGGTATGTAGTTATTGGTGTTGGAGTGTCTATGGTTTTGAGAATGGCAGTCTGTAATTTTCAGTGGGTGTATCAAAAGTTATATTAGGGTGTGAGAAGATGAATGAAATTATCACTTGGATGATGTCATCAGTGATGTCATTTGAGATGTCATCAGTGATGTCATCAGTGATGTCACTGACCATGTCATGAGTGATGTAATATGTGACGTCATCAGTAGTGCATTGCGGGGCGCGAGTTATAGTTAGCTGAACTAACTATAACGGGGAATTTCACGGGTTTTGTACGAGTGCAATGTCCAACTAACTATAACTGTCCCTAAAACCTATGGTTTTTTCAGTGAATTTCAAAGATTTTTTAAATGCAAATTTCTAACTATAACGTGTCTGAAACCTATGGTTTTTTCAGTGAATTTCAAAGGTTTTTAAATGCAAATTTCTAACTATAACGTGTCTGAAACCTATGGTTTTTTCAGTGAATTTCAAAGGTTTTTTAAATGCTAATTTCTAACTATAACGTGCCTGAAACCTATGGTTTTTTCAGTGAATTTCAAAGGTTTTTTAAATGCTAATTTCTAACTATAACGTGCCTGAAACCTATGGTTTTTTCAGTGAATTTCAAAGGTTTTTTAAATGCTAATTTCAAACTATAACGTGCCTGAAACCTATGGTTTTTTCAGTGAATTTCAAAGGTTTTTTTAATGCTAATTCCTAACTATAACATGTCTGAAACCTATGGTTTTTTTCAGTGAATTTCCAAGGTTTTGTAAATGACAATTTTTAAATGTATTAATTGTTATCTTTATTTTTTTGATACTGATTTACTACATTTTTTTAAACTATTTATTTTTTAAATTACATTGTAATTACATTATACATTACATTACAAAATATACTTTCTCAGAATGAATTACTTTAGTTTAAATTCTTTGCAAATAGGCAATAGACTTTTAAGTACAGTAGTTACAGTTGTTGCAACGGGCAACACAATTTCAAACACAATGCAACATTGAGCTCAATGTGAATTTCTAATTAAATGCAATTAGTTACTTTATGGATTACTTTTCTAACCACAGGACTGGATCCTAGATTCAGTCCTGGGACATCTCCTGTAAACAGTTGAGTAAAAGCGTTTTGGTTACAGTACTGATTTTTAAGGAATATTATTGTATTTTAAAAGTTGACACAGAAACTTTTTCACATAGAATCACCAATGTTATCCTATGGCAGGAAATTCACTTAGCAGGTAAGTAGTGTTATCGTTACTTTTTCTTACTCAGTGGTGGATCCTGGATCCAGCACTGGTGCATCTCCTGTAAACAGTTGAAAGAATGCGTTTAAGTCATACAGGCGATTTTTAAGGAATATTTGTAGTTTGTGAAAATCAACACTTTGAAACTTTTCTGCTGAAAACCAGACAATGGATTCCTATGGAAGGAAATACAAGTTACTGGTAAGTACGGTTAGAATTACTTTTCAGGGTCAGTGCTGGGCTAAAAGATCCAGCACTGGGTTCTCTCCTGATAACAGGTGAGTAAATCGGAATTCGTAGTTCGGCTGATTTTAGAGGAATATTATAAAGTTCCAAAACTCCACACTTAGAAGAATTTCCAAGTGAAACCAGTCAATGTTAGCCTATGGAAGGAAATTCAAGTTACTGGTAAGTACAGTTAGAATTACTTTTCAGGGTCAGTGCTGGGCTAAAAGATGCAGCACTGGGTTCTCTCCTGATAACAGGTGAGTAAATCGGAATTCGTAGTTCGGCTGATTTTAGAGGAATATTATAAAGTTCCAAAACTCCACACTTAGAAGAATTTCCAAGTGAAACCAGTCAATGTTAGCCTATGGAAGGAAATTCAAGTTACTGGTAAGTACAGTTAGAATTACTTTTCAGGGTCAGTGCTGGGCTAAAAGATGCAGCACTGGGTTCTCTCCTGATAACAGGTGAGTAAATCGGAATTCGTAGTTCGGCTGATTTTAGAGGAATATTATAAAGTTCCAAAACTCCACACTTAGAAGAATTTCCAAGTGAAACCAGTCAATGTTAGCCTATGGAAGCAAATTCAAGTTACTGGTAAGTACGGTTAGAATTACTTTTCAGGGTCAGTGCTGGGCTAAGAGATGCAGCACTGGGTTCTCTCCTGATAACAGGTGAGTAAATCGGAATTCGTAGTTCGGCTGATTTTAGAGGAATATTTGCACAATGGTGAAGGAAGGGGGTGGGGCCTGAGGTGACATGTCTGCAAACACGCCCTGTGGCGCGTTTTAAGTTGGAGAATGAATTCCTCCTCAATCCCGAGGGTCCCTAGGGGCCAACTAGCCCACCAGATACCTCCAGTATGTGCCAGAGAGCTGCGTTGCAGAGAGGTGTTCAGAGGCCACGCCCCTTTTGCACCTCTCTGCAACGCAGCTCTGTGGTGCTTTCTGGACGTACCTGGTGGGCTAGTTGTACCCCAGGGACCCTCAGGATTGAAGGGATTTAATTCCCCATCTTAAAACACGCCACGGGGCCTGTTTGTACACATGTCATCTCAAGCCCCGCCCTCCCTTCACCACTGTGCAAACGCGCCCGTGGCGCGTTTTAAGTCGGGGATTAACTCCCTTCAATCCTGAGGGTCCCTGGGGTGCAACTAGCCCACCAGCTCCCTCCATTATGCGCCACAGAGCTGCGTTGCAGAGAGGTGTAAAAGGGCGTGGCCTCAGAACACCTCTCTGCAACGCAGCCCCTGGCGCATACTGGAGGTTCCTGGTGGGCTAGTTGGCCCCAAGGACCCCAGTATTCAAGGGGAATTCGTTCCCCATCTGCAAACGCGCCAAGGGCGCGTTTGCAGAGTGGTGAAAGAAGGGGCGTGGCCTCCGGCGCGATGCCGGTGTTTTTTTTTTTTTAAGAAGGGGGCTGTGTGGCCCCCTTCTTTTCTAATTTATTGGTCCTGGGGACCCCATCCCCCAGGGCATGCCCCTATTTATTTAAAAAAAAAAAAAATTTGGAAGGGGGCCGCGTGGCCCCTCCCGAGGCCTTAATCGGCCCCGGGGACCCCATCCCCCGGGGCATGGCCTTTTTTTTTTTTTTTATTGTTTTGGAGGGGGGCTGCGTTGCCCCCCTCCCGGGCCACTACTTGCCTCGGGGACCCCATCCCCCGGGGCTGGCCCTCTCCGTTGGGGGACTGTCGGGGGTCCCCAATCCCCCACGGTCCCGCCGGCTCCCCGCGTCCCTCGGGAGCCGGCATTGCTTTCCACATGGGGAGCTGCTAAGACGCAGCTCCCCATGTGGAAAGCAATTTGCTTGGATATTGGAAGCGAGAGCAGGTTTCCCTGCTCTCGCTTCCAATATCCAAAGCAGTTTGCTATGACAGGACGGGAGCCGCGAGGCTCCCGTCCTGTCATAGCAGACTACAGTGTCCCGGGGTAGGCACCCCGGGACACTGCAGGAGCTGGCCCTGGGGGTGGCGGTCCCCAAGGCCATCAAGGGCTCCAGGAGGGGGCCGCGCGGCCCCCTCCCTTGAATTGCACAGCCCCGGGAGGTGGTGGTCCCGGGGCTCTGGGGTCCGTAACGGACCCCACATTAAAATATTTAGTGACCCGGGAGGTGGCGGTCCCTAAGACGTGTGGGGGGCTCAAGCCCCCCACATAGGTAATTTAAAAAATAAAAAGAAGCCCCGGGGGGTGGCGGTCCCGGGGCTGCGGGAGGGCCGAGAGCCCTCCCGCATAATTTTTATTAAAGCCCGGGGGTGGCGGTCCCCGGGCTTGGGGGCCTTAGAGGCCCCCACACATAAAACTTGGACCCCCGCATGCCCCCGGGACTTGGCCCGCCCGGGGGCCAATTACCAAAGAAGCGCGGGAGACCGCGCTTCATTTTTTTTTTTAATCGGCAGGATTTGCGGCTTGCACACTTTTTTTACTGCTTTCTTGTTCCTCGGTTCTACCGAGGAACAAGATGGCTGCCAACACTTCCTGATTTGGAGTGTTGATAGCCAATTAGCATGCAGCTCGAGGTCGGGAGGGTGCGCGGATCCACCGCGGCCATAAATATCGAATCTTTTATTTTGGATTTTCTCAGCAACTACTGAACGGATTTACACCATTTTTAAAAAGTGTGCTTTCTTAACCAAGCACTACCTTTTTGCCAAATTTGGTGTAATTCCGTTCAGCAGTTTTTGCTGTAGCCTTGCATTAAGTTTCCTATGGGAAATCGATTTTTCACTCTTATTTTTTGAATTTCTCCGCAACTATTGAACGGATTTACACCATTTAAAAAAGGTCGCTTTCTGAACCAAGCGCTACCTTTTTACAAAATTTGGTGTAATTCCATTCAGCAGTTCAAGCTGTAGCCGTGGCTAAAATTTCCTATGGGAATTAACATGGAGAAAACGGAGAAAACGTGTTTTGGGACCCCCCTTTTTCTCGGCCGCCGCTTGATGAATCACCCCGAAACTTTCAAGACAGGAGCGGACCGGAGCGCCCCACTAGTTTTGAAAATTTCGCGATGATTCGTCAAACGACGCCAAACTTATTGGGAATAGAATGTTGCGGATTTCCTATGGATAAAGGTCCTAACTATAACTATCTACTGGCGACCGCCAGTAGATAATATATATATTCACTGAAAAAACCATAGGTTTCAGGGACGTTATAGTTAGTTGGACATTTCACTCGTACAAAACCAGAGAAATTTTGCCGTTATAGTTAGTTCAGCTAACTATAACTCTCGCCCCCGCAATGCACTGCTGATGACGTCACATATTACATCATTCATGACATGGTCAGTGACATCACTGATGACATCTCAAATGACATCACTGATGACATCATCCACGTGAAAATCTGATGCACCTCCTCACACTCTAATATAACCTTTGATACACCCACTGTAAAATACAGACTACCATTTTCGAAACCATCGACACACAGTTACTACATACGCACTCACTGATTCCTAGGTCTACACACACATCCACTCATTCAACCAAACAATCAGTCATACATGCAGTCACTCATCAATACAACACTCTCATATGCACTCATACACCTAATACACCTATACAGACACTCACACACCACCACTCATCCAGAGTTACTCACACACCTAGTCAGTCATGCAAACAATCAATCACACTCCCATTTACTCACCTATACAGTTATACACACACCACTTCACTTATTCGTACAGATACTAACACATACTTACTCTCTTCTACAATCACTGACACAAGCATACAGTCATCCATACAGCCACTCTCACAACTACTCACTCTCACATATAGTCATTTATATACTCCAACACTCACATATACTGCCTTTCACATATGTAGCTACTCACACATGTACCACTGAGACATCCATTCACTCACCAACACACCCATACACACACTCACCCACCCATACAGCCCTTCACAGATGCACTCTTGAACCCATACACCCAGTGAATCACCTACTCACACATCTATGCACAGAGTCACACCACCCCCACCCACCCACAGAGACACTCAGGCACCCATACAGATACTCAGACAACCAATCAATAACCCATATAGACACTCATGTAGCCACTCACCAACCCATGCAGCCGCTTACACACCAACTGACAGACTAATACAGACATTCACACAGTTTAGTCACTAACCCATGCATTCAGTAAGACACAATTAATCACTCACTTATACAGTCAGTCACGCACCTACTAAATCATCCATTCAGATACTTATTCACCCACTCATTCTTCAATACACCTTGGCATACATATATATATATATATATATATATATATATATATATATATATATATTATATTCACTGAAAAAACCATAGGTTTCAGGGGCGTTATAGTTAGTTGGACATTTCACTCGTACAAAACCATAGAAATTCCCCCGTTATAGTTAGTTCAGCTAACTATAACTCGCGCGCCCACAATGAACTGCTGATGACGTCACATATTATATCACTCATGACATGGTCAGTACATCACTCATGACATCACTGATGACATCTCAAATGACATCACTGATGACATCATCCTTGTGATAGAGTGGCAGACCTCCTCTCACCCTAATATAACCTTTGATAAACACACTCAAAAATACAAACTAACATTTTCAAAACAATGGACATACCAATACCAGTTACAACACACCTATTCAGTAATTCCAAGATCTACACACACATCCACTCATTCACCAACAGTCCCTATACAGTCACTCATACATGTACTCACTCATCATATGTACTCATACACCTATACATCCTGTTACACACCGCCACTCATCCATAGAGTTACTCACACACATAGTCACACATGCAAACAAAGTATCAAACAGCTATTTACTTGCATATACAGTTATATACACACACTACCACACTTACTTCTACAGAAACTTACACATACTTACTCTCTTAAACAATCACTTATAGAAACACCTACTTATTTGTACAGGAACTCTTCCAATCTCTCACTCTCACATATACTCACTTATATACACCAATACTCCCATATACTAGTTTAAAACATATGTAGTTACTCATAAAGACACTATTGAGACAGTCATTCACTCACTAACACACCCATACACATACTCATCCACCTATACAGTCCTGCACACATGCTGTCTTCAACACATACAAACAGTGAGTCACTCATTCAGGCATCTATGCACTAAGTAATACCCCCCACCGAACCATACAGATACTCAGACACTCATACTGATACTCAAAAACCAACTAATAACCCATATAGACACTCATGTAGCTACTCACCAACCCATGCAGCCACTTATACACAAAGTGAGAGACTGATACAGATATTTTCATATTTAAACATTACTCACTAAGCCATGTATTCACTAAGATACACTTAGTCAGTTATACAATCAATTTTACAAAAAAATCATCCAATTAGACACTTATATACCCATTTATTCTTCCATCGACCTTGAGATATACATATATAAAACATATTTAATTTTCAGAAAAACACACATTCATTGGATGATGTCATCAGTGATGTCATCAGTGATGTCATTTGAGATGTCATCAGTGATGTCATGAGTGATGTCACTGACCATGTCATGAGTGATGTAATATGTGACGTCATCAGCAGTGCATTGCGGGCATGCGAGTTATAGTTAGCTGAACTAACTATAACGGGGGAATTTCTATGGTTTTGTACGAGTGAAATGTCCAACTAACTATAACGCCCCTGAAACCTATGGTTTTTCAGTGAATATCTAAGGTTTTTAAATGCTAATTTCTAACTATAACGTGCCTGAAACCTATGGTTTTTTTCAGTGAATTTCTAAGGTTTTTAAATGCTAATTTCTAACTATAACGTGCCTGAAACCTATGGTTTTTTCAGTGAATATATATATATTTATTATACTATGTATACATGTGAAAATGTCTCGGTCCCTGTTTGCCTCGGTGGCACGGAAAAAATGAGTGGAACTGACGTCAGCACGCCGACGAGGTCCTCTTATGGCTCCGATGACATCATACGGTGTCGCGAGCGGAGCCGTGCTCGTTGATGTGGGAGAGCTAGGAAAGAATTTCCGTGGAATGCTGGTGCAGGGGATATTCACCTAACTGTTCAGGCTAGTCCTTTGGGAGCAACTGTTTATGTTGCCACTCCAGAAACCGAAATCAGTGATCCGAGGGCAGAGTCCCTGCAGATGGCACACGAGGTGGGGTGCCCAGTCGTGTGCACCGGCGGGGCAGCGAAGTGACAAGCACCGCAACCCACAAAAAAGGTAACGAGGGCACTGAATAACACAGGATCTTCTCTTTGTATCTGGCAGGAACAACAAAGTTAAAATGCCCTAGTACCAAAATGTAGAATTAGTGCTACAACGGTCTTCAAGAGGACCTGCGATGCCACTTCTGCCTCCCGTACCCTGGAGGCGGCACATGGGTCACGCGGTACAGTCATACTGCGGTGGGACGCACACTCGTTGACATCTCATGGCACTGCTCCACACTTCAGGGAGGACGCTTTCCATTAGCTATGTTTTCTGATGACATGTCGCGCCGGCCCCGTCCAACAACAGAACTCCTTTAGATCCAAACAGACTCTTCCACTCTCTCACCGGAAGTGAAACCAGGCCACGCGGACACTTTCACAATACAACAGCCGGGAATGCACTTTTCGGTAAAAAAACACATTCCTTCCTCCTAATTAATCAAATAAACATCTCACTGAAGAACAGGGGCCAGCTTCGATCGGTAAACAGCCGTTACAACAACTTTTTACTTTGCGATACCATTACAACGCATGCATTACCACGCATGCGTTGTACATCACGAAGTCATTACTACGCATTTTTTAGAACGCATGGTCATTTACCACGCATGCCTTTACAACGAATTTTGTTGTAAAGGTATGTATGGTAAATGAACATGCGTTCTAAAAAACATGTAGATGATCCATGTCGTTGTAAGGAAACAGAGGCTGTTCCGTTTCCTCACAACGACGTGCACCGCCCCTCAGAGATGACGTGAAGCAGGAACCACGAGGAGAGAGGAACCATGAGGAGTGAGAGGTAAGGGGGATTGGGCATGGGGTGGGGGTTTCTTTTCTAGGGTTTAGGGTAGTGCAGTGGTGTTTAGGTAGTGTAGGGGGTCGTGCTGGGGGTAGATTTAGGGTTTAGGGTAGTGCAGTGGTGTTTGGGTAGTGTAGGGAGTCGTGCTGGGGGTAGTGTTTTAGGGTTTAGGGTAGTGCAGTGGTGTTTGTGTAGTGTAGGGGGTTGTGCTGGGGGTAGTGTTTTAGGGTTTATGTTAGTGCAGTGGTGTTTGGGTAGTGTAGGGGGTAGTGCTGGGCTAGTGTTTTAGGGTTTAGGGCAGTGCAGTGGTGTTTGTGTAATGAAGGGGGCCATGCTGTGGGTAGTGTTTTAGGGTTTAGGGTAGTGCAGTCGTGTTTGTGTAGTGTAGGGGGTCGTGTTTTAGGGTATAGGGTAGTGCAGTGGTGTTTGGGTAGTGTAGGGGGTCATGCTGGGGTTAGTGTTTTAGGGTTTAGGGTAGTGCAGTGGTGTTTGGGTAGTGTAGGGGGTCGTGCTGGGGGTAGTGTTTTAGGGTTTAGGGTAGTGCAGTGGTGTTTGTGTAGTGTGGGAGGTCATGCTGGGGGTATATTTAGGGATTAGTGTAGTGCAGTGGTGTTTGGGTAGTGTAGGGAGTCGTGCTGGGGGTAGTGTTTTAGGGTTTAGGGTAGTGCAGTGGTGTTTGGGTAGTGTAGGGAGTCGTGCTGGTGGTAGTGTTTTAGGGTTTAGGGTAGTGCAGTTATGTTTGGGCAGTGTAGGGTGTCGTGCTGGGGGTAGTGTTTTAGGGTTTAGGGTAGTGCAGTGGTGTTTGGGTAGTGGAGGGGGTAGTGTTTTAGGGTTTAGGGTAGTACGCCCAACCAGCCACAATATCCGTGGACAAAGGGGATCCTGACTCTTTGGAACGCTCCGTCAATTGAATAATTTGGGTCAAGGGCCCTACCACGTCCAAGACCTATCAATTCCTTTCTTGGGATCCCTCATATACTTGGAGAAAAAGGTACATAGTTTCTCATCAATTTCAGGCGTGTGTGCCACCTTCCCCTTCAGTGAGGGCCTGGGGCATTCTCCCTCATCCTATTCCTGACCTCCCTTTCAAGGGGTTGATGGATTTTCCCACCACATACTCTGCCACTTTGGCGTCAGGTGTCCACTCTGCTGACCTAGGATGGTAAATTTGGGTAGGCTCGAACATGTCCGAGTGGACCCCGTACCCAACCGGGGACTGAGAGGAGTGGGACTCTGGACGCCAGGGACGCCCGAGTCCTTATCCTCATCGGAGGAGAGATCGTCCTCCGATACACCCTCTCCCTCTAAGGGAAACCCGCCGTCGGGTCTACAATAGTGGTGACAATGTCGCAATTTTCTCCGGGTTCCTCCTCCTCCCGGCAGGGTGCATGTTTTAGCGTTCGCGCACTCTTGAGGAAGGTCTCCGTAAGTTTATCAAATCCTTCCAAGTGCCCCGAGTTATGCTTAACGCCCCTTTTATTCCCCATCTGGGAGCTACTTGGACCCGCCACCACCAGATCTGGGTCACTGAACACCCCAGGGATGCTTTTCGCCAGCTTATCAACCTGATCCCTAAGAGGAGCCAGCGCTCTAGAAATAGCCAGAGAGAGGGCTTGGTCCACTGCTGGAGGGAGAAGTTGGGGGCCATTCCTCCTCCACTTCCTGGTAGGAGGAGTAAAAATGGTCTTCTGGAGAAGACATGATAGCAGAGGGTGTGAGCACAGAACAAATGCCCTTAAAATCCTTAAGACAGCCCCCTCGCCGGTGCTCCAACAGCTGGGCTTTCCCGAAGCTGTTATAAGAATAGACTGAGGCGCAATACCAATTACCACCACCAGGTGGCGCTGGTCACTAACGTGGCCGTGTGGGGAAATCACCGCGTAGCGGTAGTCAAAATTAGGCGAGGGTTGGTCGGGAATCAAGCGGACACTAAAGGAGTGACCGGATTCCATAACGCGCGTAAAGACCAGCGGGAGCGCTCGACGGAGCTGCCTCGCTCGGACCAGACGCGCCTGACAGGATCTCACCGCGTGCAGAGCACACAGCGGGAGAAACTGCGAGGGGGAGATAGCGCTCGGGCAAGAGCCTGCTGCGCAGGGAATATGAAACAATACCAAGGCAATAATGCTAATAACGTGCACAAGAAACCGCTATACAAGCAGCAACAACGTCAGATTAAGCCAAGAATGTAAGGAATGCACTTAACTGACGAGCAGTGAAGAAAGAGGAAGCGGAAGGGACGTCACAATATTATATACGATGGACTGTGATATGATTGGACTATAGTTGCCTTGGAGACTACCCCCCTAATGGTTCATGGGTTGTGTAGTTTTATGTTTAATGATTGTTGTGTTACGTTCTCTTTCAACTGCTATGCAAATAAAGTGAGGAAAGATATGCATAATCCTCGCCTCCGTCCTGCCATAGAATTCATTAAACTTTATTTGATCTGATTTAGAAACATAGATCATAAAAGTGTACATAAAAACAGTAAATCCTCTTTCCTAATACAATACAGTGAGAATGAATTAAAACCAATAGGTAAAAACGGGTGTTACAAAGCCCGGTTCAGAGCAACTTCAGGTTAACAGAATCGTAAAGTTCAATGTTTCGCAAGATCAATCTCATGTACTACGTGCAAAATACGCAATAAGGGGTCCAAGTAAGATGTAACGCTCCAATACCTGACCAGTTTGCACTATATAAAACTGCAGAAAAACTAAAAATAAAAAGTGTTTTGCACACTTCTGTCATTGGGCTATATGTGGGCTACATCTGGGTGATATTTGTGCTACATTTGGGCTCTTTTGTCTCTGGTGGCCATCTTGGGAGACTTATTTGTTATGAAGTTTCCTAATTTCGTCATTTACTGCAGTCTCCTCAGTAGGAAATGCTTTCAGTTTTTACTTTGATTCCATCAAGAAGGCATTCAGATGTGTCACACATTTGCCATAAATTCATAATGTTAGCACTCTAGTTGTTCATTAGATCACTGTAGTAAAGCTACTGCTCACCAGGAGTTAACTGGAAGTCTACTGCTGGTATTGAAAGTGATTGTTTCAGTCTGCATGTCAGAATTTTCTAATGAAATAGAAGAGGATTTGAGATCTCACTTAAAACATGCCCTAAATTTTCTTTCTGCAGCACTAACCATAATTTCTATGGCAAAATGAACCCCCTCATTTTGTTCCTTTTTAAATTAAATGTTTTAAGTGTTACCAGTTTATTCCAATCAAGATGGCTTCAGGTGTGCCATACTTTTGTCATAAGTAAGACTGTTAGCGCTCTAGTTGTTCTTTAGAACACTCTGGGAAGCTGCAGTAGAACACAAAGGCATCAACTGACAGGCTGCTCCTGTTGAAATATAACAGGAAGATATTTGAGATCTCACTTAAAACATGTCCTAATTTTTCTTTCTACAGCACTAACCATAATTTCTATGACAAAATGAACCCCCTCATTTTGTTCCTTTTTAAATTAAATGTTTTAAGTGTTACCAGTTTATTCCAATCAAGATGGCTTCAGGTGTGCCATACTTTTATCATAAGTAAGGCTGTTAGCACTCTAGTTGTTCTTTAGAACACTCTGGGAAGCTGCAGTAGAACACAAAGGCATCAACTGACAGGCTGCTCCTGTTGAAATATAACAGGAAGATATTTGAGATCTCACTTAAAACATGTCCTAATTTTTCTTTCTACAGCACTAACCATAATTTCTATGGCAAAATGAACCCCCTCATTTTGTTCCTTTTTAAATTAAATGTTTTAAGTGTTACCAGTTTATTCCAATCAAGATGGCTTCAGGTGTGCCATACTTTTGTCATAAGTAAGACTGTTAGCTCTCTAGTTGTTCTTTAGAACACTCTGGGAAGCTGCAGTAGAACACAAAGGCATCAACTGACAAGCTGCTCCTGTTGAAATATAACAGGAAGATATTTGAGATCTCACTTAAAACATGTCCTAATTTTTCTTTCTACAGCACTAACCATAATTTCTATGGCAAAATGAACCCCCTCATTTTGTTCCTTTTTAAATTAAATGTTTTAAGAGTTACCAGTTTATTCCAATCAAGATGGCTTCAGGTGTGCCATAATTTTGTCATAAGTAAGACTGTTAGCGCTCTAGTTGTTCTTTAGAACACTCTGGGAAGCTGCAGTAGAACACAAAGGCATCAACTGACAGGCTGCTCCTGTTGAAATATAACAGGAAGATATTTGAGATCACACTTGAAACATGTCCTAATTTTTCTTTCTACAGCACTAACCATAATTTCTATGACAAAATGAACCCCATCATTTTGTTCCTTTTTAAATTAAATGTTTTAAGTGTTACCAGTTTATTCCAATCAAGATGGCTTCAGGTGTGCAATACGTTTGTCATAAGTAAGGCTGTAGGCACTCTAGTTGTTCTTTAGAACACTCTGGGAAGCTGCAGGAGAACACAAAGGAATCAACTGACAGTCTCTGCCCTTGTTGGATGTACATGTTTTACTGAGAATGTCAGACTTCATTCTCACATGACTGAGAAAGATAATGTGAAGTTACAGAAAATATGCTCTCATTTTAGCTTCTGGAGCACTTTCCAAAACTGTATGGGACAAGCATGTGAAAATAGTTTTCTTTCAAACATGATTCATGATATCCCAGCAGAAGGTTTTTCACAGGGTAAAATCACCTTAGAACACACCACAATTCCTGAAATTAGTATGGTACCATCAACAAATGAATTCTAATGTAACTAAAGTCTGTTATCACCCTTTATAGTTCTCCTTTTGGTAACCCTCAAAATCTTCGATTCACTACAATGCATTTCAATGGGGTACTATCATTTATATTGGTCCCAAGATGGCTGCCAGCAATTTTAGGATGAAGTGCTGACAGCCAATCAGATCTCACGATGACATGTGTGGTTAGGCTCCGCCCAGATATATATGTGTTTTCTTTTCAAATTTCTCAGGAACTACTGAACGGATTTACACCATTTAACCAAAAGGCACAACTCTGAACCAAGGGCTACCTTTTTGCCAAATTTGGTGTAATTCTGTTCAGCAGTTCGGGCTGTAGCTGCGACTAAAGGTTCCTATGGAAATTGCATGGGAAAACACGTTTTGGGACCCCCTTTTTCTCAGCCCCCACTTGACGAATCACCCGAGACTTTCAGGATAGGAGCGGACCGGAGCGCCTCACGAGTTTTGAAAATTTGCGAAGATTCATCAACCGGCGCCAAAGTTATTGGAAATAGAATGTTGTGAATTTCCTATGGAAAATAGGTCCTAACTATAACTACCAACTGGCGACCGCCAGTAGGTAATATATATATATATATATATATATATATATATATATATATATATATATATATATATATATATATATATATATATATATATATATATATATATATATATATATATATAGTTAGGACCTTTATCCATAGGAAATCCGCAACATTCTATTCCCAATAAGTTTGGCGTCGTTTGATGAATCATCGCGAAATTTTCAAAACTAGTGGGGCGCTCCGGTCCGCTCCTGTCTTGAAAGTTTCGGGGTGATTCATCAAGCGGCGGCCGAGAAAAAAGGGGGGTCCCAAAACGCGTCTGATCTGATCCCAATATAGTTACTGTGGTTGAAAATCTTGGACTAGACCCTGCTAGATCTGTGGTCACTCCTTTCAGAGCAAAATCTAAATATAGGCCACAAATTCCCAGAGATAACATAGATGTCTTCCATGAGCTGGTTAATCGTGATATTTTACAACTTCTCAGAAAACCTATGAGCAGCTCTAATCTCACTATAGCACAAAGAGAGGCCATTAAGGGTCTTCAAAATGATGACAGTATCATCATAAAGGCGTCCGACAAAGGCGGCAACATAGTTTTATGGGACAAAAAGAATTACATTTACGAAGCCATGAGACAGCTCAACAACACCACATGCTATACTAAGGTTGACAAATCTTATATTTCTACACTACAGGTTAGATTTTTGACCTCCTTCAGGGATGGGCAGATGACAACCTATTAAATTGGGATGAGCAGAAATTCCTGAGAAATGACACACCAACTGTACCAACTTTTTACCTTTTACCGAAGGTACATAAAGACCCTTTACATCCTCCTGGCCGACCCATAGTGTCATCTAAAAATAGTCTGCTCGAGAATGTTTCCATTTATGTGGACCATTTTCTAACAGACTATGTCAAAGACCTTACCTCACACATTAGAGATACGAAAGACTTTTTACAAAAATTGAGAACATCCATTGGGACAAAAATATTGGCTGGTTTGTTTAGACGTAGAAAGTCTATATACTAGTATAAGGCATAGAGATGGACTAAAAGCATGTGAACATTTTTTGAAGACCAGATGTATACACCTTTTAACACATACTAGGATGTTACTACAAATGATCGAAATTTGTCTCTTGGAGAATGTATTCACATTTAATGGAGCCTTTTATAAACAAGTACAGGGGACTTCGATGGGGACCTGCTTCGCTCCCAGCTACGCGAATCTTCTGGTAGGCTGGTGGGAGAAGCAGGTGCTCTGGAGTGAATCTCTGGAACATTGGACCAACAAGGTCAATATCTGGCTCAGATTCATTGACGACGTCTTCTTTGTATGGGAAGGCGAAGAGGGAGATCTCCTTGATTTTGTGAAAGAACTCAATGAGAATTCTGTAAATCTAAAATTTACTATGCAACACAGCCAACAAACTGTTGATTTTTTAGATATCAGATTAACTGTGACAGGTAACAAACTAGAGACAGACTTATTTAGGAAGAGTACAGCAGGCAACTCAGTCCTACACTCAGCCAGTTGCCACCCTCCGAATTTCAGGTGGAGCATACCTTTCGGAGAGTTCCTTCGAGCTAAGAGAAATTGTAGTTCTGAAGAAACATACAGAAAAAACAAGAAGGAAATGTCACACAGATTCAGAGCCAGAGGGTATCCCCTAAAATGCTTAAAATGGCCGAAAAGAGAGCAGACAAAATTGAGAGAAGTGAAGCCTTATACAAAGCACCCAAGATCAAACAAACTGAAACAGATGCCCCCATAAGACTTATCACTACCTATAATTCTCAATCCAACCAGTTCAGCCAGATAATCAGAAAAAGATGGGACATTCTAACACAAGATAGATTACTAAAAGAAAAACTGGGTTCACACCCAGCGATAACTTATAGAAAAGGTCCCTCGATTAAAGATAAAATAGTCAGAAGTCACATGGAACATCGCAAAGTGACATGGCTGGAAAAAATGGGGGTTTCCATAAGTGTGGAAAATGTAAGGCTTGCAGTCACAGTGAAAATGTAAAGGAGGTTACACTACAGAGAACCCATAGGAAATGGTGCATCAGGAAGAACATACAGTGTAGCACTGACTTTGTAGTGTATGTCATCACATGCCCTTGTGGCAAGTGGTATATCGGTTCAACTACCTTCCCTGTCAAGAAAAGAATATTGGAGCATTGGCGTGCCATCACCAATAAAGATTTTAGCTATGGCACGGCAAAACATTTTCACCAAGAACACGATGGTGATTGGACAAAAGCGAAATTCTTTGCTCTTGATACCATCCCCAAAAATCCTAGAGGTGGTAATAGAATTCAAGCTTTACGCAGAACTGAGTCTAGATTTATTTTGCAAGCAGGCTGTGTCGTGCCTTTTGGGATGAATAATGATGAAGAGATGCATGTGCATCTGTAAATTGATAATAATAGTGCTTCCCGATGTACCTTTGAAACAGAACAATATTCTGTATTCTCTCCTTTTTTAAATTTTGTATATATAATCACCATTATGTCACTTTCCCATCCCCTTTTAAATATTTTTCTTTTTGTATCCCTTCACTAGTGCACAATATGATTGTTTTATTTTTCCAGTAGTATTGAGAAGCGGTGTGTTGATTTAGTCTCCATACACGATGAGTGTACTATGTAGTAGAAACATCCTCGCAGTAGGCTATAGTGTAAATATTATGATGTTACTTGTATTTTAAATGGACCGAATGTGTGATTAACTGTTTCATATTTTTGATTGCTCCCCTATAGATTAGATGGATGGAATTCATGTGTCATCTTCACCAGAATTATGAGCTACGAGCACGGAGTTTTAGGTGTTTGTTTCTACAACCACGCTCTCCATTTCCTGATATATTTGGGGCAACAGGATACTTTATACGGTTATTTTGTATATACTATTAATTCCACATTTTGTCTCTATTTGGGTACTACACCCTCTATAGATTTCGATGTCAATAATTCTAAAACAAGAAACCGGTACTAGACCTTTGATAACATCTTTTATCAATATAGCCCACGCTTTACAAATAGGTACTTGACATTTATAAGTGCATTTATTAACGTAAAATCGTCACGAAATTGATGTCGGAGACATTACTACTTAACTTAGCAATACAATGTATAAACTATTGAAAGGTACATTTCAGTATAATATATTCCACCGCTTTTCTTCGCTGTCTTGGTACTATGTACATATTTCATTATCTTTCAATTTTTTTGAATTTAAATGAATTATATATACAGCACTATGTAAATGATATAAATTGTTTGGTAATACTCACTTAATTAGTGGTGATGATTAAATTGTGAAGTATTTTCTTTATCTCTATGGTAGAGTATAAAAGTCTGAACTTTGAACTAAGGTCATGTGACCAAGAGCTGGATAGCTCGAAACGCGTCTTTTGCCCTGAAATAAAAATATATTTTGTACCAAACTGGATCGGTGTGGCTCGTGCTTACGAGGATTTGTAAGCTGTCTGGTGGATATATATATATATATATTTCTTTTTTTTTTCACTGAAAAATCCACAGGTTTTAGGGACGTTATAGTTAGGGATTAGCATTTAAAAAACCTTAAAGATTCACTGAAAAAAACACAGGTTTCAGGGACGTTATAGGTAGTTGGACATTTCACTCGTTTAAAACCAGAGAAATTCGGCCGTTATAGTTAGTAGAGCTAACTGTCACTCGCATCCCCACAATGCACTGCTGATGACGTAATATATTACATCACTCATGGCATCGTCAGTGACATCACTGATGATATCACTGATGACATCATCCAGGGACTGAGTGTTTCTAAAAATTTCAAGAATGTTATATATATATATATGCCAAGGTGTATTGAAGAATGAGTGGGTGTATGAGTATCTGAATGGATGATTTAGTGGGTGCGTGACTGACTGTATAAGTGAGTGATTAAACGTGTCTTAGTGAATGCATGAGTGAATGAATAATCTGTGTGAATGTATGTATCAGTCTGTCAGTTGGTGTGTAAGTGCATGGGTTGGTGAATAGCTATATCAGTGTCTATATGAGTTAATGATTGGTTGTCTGAGTACCTGTATGGGTGCCTGAGTGTCTGTGTGGGTGGGGGGTGTGTGACTCCCTGCATGGATGTGTGAGTGGGTGATTCACTGGGTGTATGGGTTTATGAGTGCGTGTGTTAGGGACTGGTTGGGTGAGTGAGTGTACATATAGCTGTGTTGGTGAGTGAATGGATGTCTTAGTGGTATATGTGTAATTAACTACATATGTGAAAGGCAGTATATGTGAGTGCTGGAGTATATAAGTGAGTATATGTGACAGTGAGTGATTGTGACAGTGGCTGCATTGATAAGTGTATGCTTATGTCAGTAATTGTTGAAGAGAGAGTACGTATATGGTACTATCTGTATGAATAAGTGAGGTGGTGTGTGTGTATAACTGTATAGGTGAGTAAATGGCAGTGTAATTAATTCTTTGGGTGACTGACTAGGTGTTTGAGTAACTCTTTGGGTGAGTGGCAGTGTGTGAGTGTCTATACGGGTGTAGGAGTGGATATATCAGTGGCTGTATTGATGAATGACTGCGTGTATGAGTGACTGTATGGGTTAGTGAGTGGATGTGTGTGTAGACGTATGAATCACTGAGCGGGTATGTACTAACTGCTATTAGTCTGTCTATGGTTTCGATATTGGTAGTCTGTATTTTAGAGTGGGTGTATCAAAGGTTTTATTAGGGTGTGAGGAGGAGCATCAGATGATCATGTGGATGATGTCATCAGTGATGTCATTTGAGATGTCATCAGTGATGTCATCAGTGATGTCACTGAACATGTCATAAGTGATGTAATATGTGACGTCATCAGCAGTGCATTGCGGGGGCGTGAGCTATAGTTAGCTCTATTAACTATAAAGGCCAGATTTCTATGGTTTTATACGAGTGAATTGTCCAACTAACTATAACGTCCCTGAAACCTGTGGTTTTTTCAGTGAATCTCTAAGGATTTTTAAATGCTAATCCCTAACTATAACGTCCCTGAAACCTGTGTTTTTTTCAGTGAATTTCTAAGGTTTTTTAAATGCTAATTTTTAACTATGCCTACATAGGTAGGACATGTGCAGAAAGAGGAAGAAAGGCGCAAAAAGAAGCAAGAGAAGTGCAGAAAGAAGCAAGAGAAATGCAGAAAGAGGCAACAGAAGTCCAGAAAGAGGAAGAAAGGTACAGAAAGAAGCAATAGATGTGCAGAAAGAACCAACAGAGGTGCAGAAAGAGGCCTACTTTAACTGTACCCATACAAAGTACCCTAATCACTAATCCTTCTCCGAAGATGTCTTAAACCTCACTTTTCTCTTGAAGGTTCACTATTAATCGACTTCTCAGAATGTTAGGCCTACCAAATATAAAACAGCAATCCTAAGCATATCACTGTTGTAATTCTGACCAAGTTTGTGAAGGTATGCATGCGTGTCTCTGCTTTTACCGAGTAACATGTTACGTAAAAATAAACATAGAACTACTTGAATACCTGTGTTTCAAACAGCATACTCTGTAAATTTGTGTAAAAAAAGGTGTATGCATTTCTTTCTGCTTACAATACAGGGCACATGGCTATTCAATAGTATATTTGAGGGGCTCTATAATACATATATACATAAGACATGTCTGCCTGTGCAACCGAATGACAGAGCAGAACTGAGAAAATTTGACCACCTATAGGAGAAGTTACCTGCTTTTTAAGCTACCATCTTCAGATGCATAACACATGTAGGAATACATATACAAGTAGACATATACCTCAGTCACGAGAGCACGCAGACCTTTAAACTTGACAGCTTGCACTTCCCATTTGAGTACAGAAAGAGGCGAGAGAAGTTCAGTAAGAAGCAAGAGAGTTGCAGAAACAGGCAAAAGATGTGCAGAAAGAGGGAACATGGGTACAGATAGAGGCAAGAGAGGTGCAGAAAGAGGGAAGAGAGGTGCATAAAGAAGCAAGAGCAGTGCAGAAAGAACCAACAGAGGTGCAGAAGGAGGCAAGTGGGGTGCAGAAAGAGGCAAGAGAAGTGCAGAAAGGAGCAACAGAGGTGCAGAAGGAGACAAGAGAACTGCAGAAAGAGGCAAGAGAGGTGCAGAAAGAGGGAAGAAGGGTGCAGAAAGAGGCAAGAGGAATGCAGAAAGAAGCAACAGAAGTGCAGAAATAACAAGGAGAAGTGCAAAAAGAAGCAACAGAGGTGCAGAAAGAGGCAAGAGGGGTGCAGAAAGTGGCAAGAGAAGTGCAGAAAGAAGCAACAGAGGTGCAGAAAGAGGCAAGAGAGGTGCAGAAAGGGGGAGGAGGGGTGCAGAAAGAGGCAAGAGGGGCGCAGAAAGAAGCAAGAGAGGTGCAGAAAGAAGCAAGAGAATTGCAGAAAGAACCAACAGAGGTGCAAAAAGAGGCAAGAGGGGTACAGAAAGGGGTAGGAGAGGTGCACAAAGAGGAAAGAGGGGTACAGAAAGAGGCAGGAGGGGTGCAGAAAGAAGGAAGAGAAGTGCAGAAAGAAGCAACAGAGGTGCTGAAAGAGGCACGAAGGGTGCAGAAAGAGGCAAGAGAAGTGCAGAGAGAAGCAACAGAGGTACAGAAAGAGACAAGAGTGGTGCACTGTGATCTGACTAAACAACCAAGGAACAAATGGAAAAAACATGGTGGTGGATCCTTAGGAGTACATGGTCCAGACTAAGCAGTAGTTTGAATCCAGGCTTATAAGCGGATTCTCAACCAGCTCAGATTCTGGGACCTCGTGAAAAGGAAACTGTTCAGATCAGAATTTGATTAAGAACCTCAAACCAAGTGCCTTTATAAAATTCTGAAAAGAGTAGCCATCTTTGACTCTGCTCATTAAGGCCCTGATTCTGACCTTGGAGTAAACATCGTATAGTAATTTTACTCAGGAGTAATCCATTAATTCATTTCGCAGTATTACACTTGGGCAAAACTGCTGCCCACAATGAGTTTTCTAGTTTGGAATGGGGGATAACAGATAATAATTTCCGCATTTCCCCTTTTTCTAACCTCTATTCCCCTGCGCAGATTTCGCAAGGTACTACATGGTGACATTTGCAAGTGGTAAAATCTCCCTAATGTGAAATTACTACACATCTTGGAATACCAAGATTGGATGTAATTCTGGTATTTCCTCATGTTTTAGAATTCGTGTATAACCATTCATGTTGTGACATGCCCCATAGTGAACATAAGGTGATACTGTAGCACTTTATAAACAGAGTAAAATAAAAAGCATTTATGGTATACCTGTATTCAAGAGGTTGTCACCCTTACTCTGACATGTTTTAAATGGTGAATGTAAACAATATAAGAGAAATTTAACGTGACTAGCACAGCGTAATTTTCAAATTCAGAGCCAGCGTCTCCATAAAGCAAGCAAGTAGACTATGGGTGCCACAACTAAGTGAAATCAAACATCTACAAACGGACTGAAAAACACCCTTTTTTGTGGAATGTGTACGCTTCAGCAGCAAAATTACAATTTGCCTGGAGCGCCGAACATCCTTGCATCGTTCCTTTTTTTATTTATAGTTTGATGCTCCCTTGCACATCAGATTTTACCTTTTCAAAAAGAAAATCAGTGAATGAGACATCCAAATTCCCAATTATAGGAACCACTCACAAATTGCATTTTGTAGTCGGTTAGCAGTACTACAGTACTAATGCAAAACGCTATTCACAAACCTGCAAGTGAAAATCTCCAACTCCATTTCTCCTATCTTTTTTTTTTTAGGAGATCCTCATTCATATACATCTTCTCCTTAGTAGTAAATATGGGTGGACCAGGGGGAGTGACTGGAAAAGTGGCACCCTTACTGCTAAAAGGGAGGGTTTTAGGGAGGAGTAAGTAGGGGTTTAGGGAGGGTGAATGAGAGGGTTAGGAATGGGCATGCACCCACCAACAAATGATTAAGCTCATTGCTATTGACAGACGGTGCTTCTAAAATTACTACTGCCAAAAAATGACTCAAAACAGTAGTAATTTACTCCAGCTCAGACCTAAAGTACGTACACACTAGGTACAGCACCACACATTACCAACAACTGCAACACCCTCCATAGAAAATAATGGAGTTAGGGACCTAAAATAAATCAGAAATAATGGTGAGTTTAATTAAATTATTTATAATAGTAAAAATATAAATAAATATAATTTAGGGCCTAATTATGATGTGGGGCTGACAGTATCGGTCTTGAGCCATCTGACCATAGGTCGGTGGTTCCGACCGCAGAATTACGATGCGACCACCTGGTCGCAAACATGCATTTTACAATGGAATATTGTTCAGCGGGTGGAAAAGGCCCACAGCACAAGCTTCCATTGTAAAATGGATGTTTCAAAACATACCTGCACCGTGTGGCAGGCACCTTGAGGTGCCTGCCACATGGTGGAGGGATGTTTAGGGGGGCACCCAGGCCCCAAAGTGGAGGACCGGGGGGGAGGGGGCTCTGCTAAGGCCCCCAAAGTCACTTCCCACCTGCCTTTTCATGGCTGGCAGACCGCCCTGTAGAGGCAGGCAAAAAGTGCCATCATAATCCAGATGGTGGAGCCGAGCTTGGCTCCGCCGTCATTAGGGGATTATGGTGCCTTCTGACGCACCGATGGGCTCCTTGAGCTGTGGAAGCACCACAGATGGTCCCTCCACCTGATGCCTCCACCCGCCGCATAGTAATGCGGTGGGCGGACCGCAGGGGAAGATGTTGGTGAGACCGACACCGACGTGCCGTCGGTGTCGGTCCTACCAACATCATAATCAGCCCTTTAATGTTAAAAAAAATCTAAAAACTAACCATACGTAATTATAAAATATTTGAACAACCTTTTTTGATTTTGTAAATTAATGTAGCATTCTTTTTATTAAAATAAAGTTAAATAACTTTTAATTAATTCTGTGAATCACTTTAATTAATTATTAGTGTATAATATGTGATGTTTTATTTTTACTTTTTAACATTAAATTGTATTTATTTATATTGTAAATAATTAAAATTATTTAATTTAATATTATTTCTTATAGGGTTTTATTTTAAGTCCCTTTCTCCATTATTTTCTATGAAAGAGTGTTGTAGTATCAGCGGTTAGCCATGTGTGGTGCTGCACCTGTTACTGTTTCTTTTTGGCAGTATTAACTTACACTTAACAATTTGGCTCGACCCTCTTTTTCAGGGGGTGGAGACGTGTAAGTAACTTTACACTCAGATTTTGTGAATGCCCAAAAGTAGTAAAGTTACTTATTAGTTTAAAAGTAAATGACATATGCAAATTCCTCACGTGTGTTACTTTTGTGACTAGCCACGTAAGTGTTTAGACTGACTATTAGAAAGAATCTACCATAAAAAAACTGTAAAAGAGCAGATTTCAAAAAGAATAGTCAAGATGTTCTGCGAAGTTATCGGGCTAGCAGTGTTCTTAGCACTATATTATGCTTGCCAACATCCACCTGAGCGCTACTCGCACGTCATTGTTGATTTCCCAGCTGACCTTGTGAGTGAATAAAAAGTATATCCCTCATCATCAAAACAGCCTAACATTTTAACAAAATTTTTGGCACATAACTGCACATGGTGAATGTTTACTTTCAGCTTTATGAGATACATCTGTAAAGGAGATTCTGAGAAAAGAAGACACTTGTAGAAGTAAATCAAAGGGCACCTTTGACAGGTGTTATTGGAAGCCTTGCCAAGAACAGTCATCTCAGAACACGATCAGAAAAAAAGCCCAACTCCACAAGTATTCGGTGGAAGAGGGAAACTCTGTAACAGTGGCTTTAACACGGGATTTTAACATCTTGAATAATTTATTGGAGGGCTTAATACTGCATTACATTAGTTCTGTTGAGTAAATAACCCATCACAGGCCATAAGTAACAGTAGCTGCAAAGCCGTTCACAAAATTAGTGTTGCCAATTCTAGAATTTTAGGATGAAAATGCACGGTTTGGAGATCGGTAGTTTTATTTCTCTTTGAAGTGCCCTGACAATGGAAATGTGCTCTTTTTCGTGTACTGTGCACTCCACAACCTAGATTGCAGTGTTATGTGTTTTTCTCATGTTCTATTTAAAGATAATAAAAAGTAGGCAATATAACACAAGTTTAAACATATTTTATTATCGTTATGTATAAATGGCAAAACATTTTGGAGCATGCTGAAGAAGGAATATATTTTTTAAAACTAAATATTTTTCTTAGTAGTCAATGTCAAGGCTAATCAAACATCAATATGTGTTTTTCTCATTTGGTTTCCATATTCTAATTGTGTATTTATTTCAAAGGGTTGTACAGCACCTCGCCTTAGCACTGGCCACCAAACAACACTCATAGTAAATCTAGCGTAAACGGAAGGGAGGAAGCATTGTCGAGCAAAGTCGACGACCAAGCTACTATCTCAGTTGCTCTTCTTGTCTCTGCAGATACTGTGACGAACGTCTGCCTGAATTGCTCTGTTTCATATTAAAATAACTTGTTTTCTACATAGCGCTTCATGCTGCACTTTTATGTCAGTTCTATGTTCTGTAGATAACAGATGTTACTATAACCCTATTAAATAGTAGTCAATTTACTATCGACGGAAGAATGAAAGACGGGGTTGGACTTTCTGCAATTCAAATTTGTGGTGTGCAGATCACCACATTTCTCAGTGGTTAGCTTTTAGGGCCTGATGTTCGAATTTTCCATACTCAAAAAGTGGTAGCAAATTGTGCAAATTCTTTGAACCTTAACTAATGCCCTATTTTTATTGACCTTTCCTTACTAGGCCTTGTTACTCCAATCCATATGACCTAGCCCAATTTAACGAACACATACTTTGGTAAAATATGGGTTCTGAAATCCCCAAGCAGAATTTATGTGAAACAAATTTTCAGGTTAATAAACTAATCGGATTTCCATGTGGAATGAAGCAACAAAATTGGGAAGATTAACACAAATAAAAACCCACTTACCTCCTCACAGCCGCCGTGACGGTCTCTTAACCGTCTATCTCCATCTCCGGCGTGTCCCGGGAGCAGGAAGCACACAGGCTCCCCTAAGCCAATCACAATGGTGCAATTCAGCGTTGTGACTGGTCTGAGCACTGTGGTTCGGCGCTCAGACAGGAAGAGGGAGCCTGTGCATGTTTCCCACCAGGCTGTGCATTACAGCCTGGTGGGGAGCATGCAAAGTGCGCATGACTGTTTGGCCGGCCCAAGACGATCGACCAAACCGTCATGCGCACTTGTAGTGTGCAAACCACTCCTCCCCCTGTGCCACCAGCCCCAAACCTACGAAAAAAAAATGATAATAACAACATTATTATCATTTTACATTTCCTGCTCTTAGAGCAGTGGTGCGACGCTCCTCCGCTTTAGCGGAGGAGACGCCCCGCTTATGAGCAATAATATGAACATTCAACATTACTTGACTCTAGATTACTTACAATAGTCTCTTTCAGTGTAAGACTTCTTCATCTAGTTACTGACCAGTCCAGTCCAATAGAACTTCCTCACATGTGTCGAGTTCTCACTGATAATGAGCTCACCAAAAGTCCTGCTCGAGTTTTCTTGCTCAAATTTTCTTCCTGTTTTAACCAATCATAAATTAGCCTGTTTCTTAGGCCACTGAGTTGACTCTAGAATAAGTAGACAGGTTCCTTAGGCCTTTGAGAAGTGCAATGGTGACTTTCCAAAATTAATTAAAATTACACCATTATTTTGTTTTTTCTGATTATCCTTTTTTCTGTTCATACAGGTTGTGGAGAACAAGGCCTCTGTGCAGAAGCTGGCAAAGACCCAAAACCTATAGAGAAGGAGTTGATCTGAAACCTTCTCAGGTGAATGTGGGAGAAGTTGGGATGAGCTCTTCTCCAGTTTGCAATCTGAAGGCAAAGCAGGGACTAGAGGTTAGGTGTGATTTAAACACCAGCCACGCCCATGATGGCCGCCGAGATTTGCGTGATCTTGGGCTTAACTCATGACTTCAAGTGAAACAAGCCACAGGAAGCACTCAACATTAGCACTTGAGTCTGAATCCAGAATACAAGCAAAATCCTTAACACAAGAGTCACATTCTAAAAAGAAGGCACAGGATAGCAGATGCTCAGAAGCTGAGACAAATTTGACAACAGGGTATCCTAGTAACACAGCATCATAATCATATTACATTGCTAACATCAAGAGTGACAGCTTGTCTCCCACAGTGCTTCTACCCAAATCACTAGCAGCAAAGTGACAGTTGGTAAGGTGAAGAAGGGCAGAGATGGAACCATGACAAGGGAGGTCCCAGAGGAGGCTTGGGGCACAAGGGAGTACTCAGAAGGGGCTTGGGGCAGGTCGTGGCACTTCAGACGCAGGGCAGTCCTTCTGAATCTTCCACAGGTCCAGGAGTGCTCTGATGAAAGGCTTAGAAGGAGCAATTTTCATCCTCAGTGCTACCTTTCTTTAACCTTCCCCATTTCCTAGGTTTGGCTCCGAACTGCCTTGAGGAACAAAGCCAGGCAGACCTTGGCGTGAGCTGCATTTATCAGTGGCATGGAAGGCAGCCATTAGAAGTCATGAAGGAGGTGGGCAAGCCCTAAGGCTACCCTTTTCAAGCTCAATAATGCTGAGTACAACCCCCCAGGAAATCCTGCTCTGGAGAGAAACACACTGACTCACACCAAAGGCCCTTTTATCCCCACGTCTGGAGGAAATACACAAAACACCACAGGAGAGTCATTAACAGTCATGTGACCCTGGACACTGCCCAAAAGGCACATTTGATTTAGGCAGAAAAATGTCAACTTTCTAAAAGCAGCATTTTCAGAATGGTAACTTAAAATCAAACTTTACCATTAAAGAGGGTTTTAAATTACAATTCATTTGAGTGGAAGAAGCATTTGTTCCCAAACTGAAGTTATTTCTTATTAAGTGTAATACAGTAACCCACAGTTGGTCGCTGGGAGAGAAAGCCTTATGACAATGAAAAATTATTTTAGGAGTTTTTCACTTCCAGGACATGTAAAACTTAAACCCACATGTCCTACTTTTTAAATATCATGGATCCTGCCCTAGGAGTGGTTAGGGCCTACCTTGGGGGTGACTTGTAAGTATTAAAAAGGAAGGTTTAGGCTGGTAAAAGGTTTATTTTGCCAGGTCAAAATGGCACATCAAAAAGGGCCCTGCAGGCTGCACTGGCAGGCTAGAGACATTTTTTAGAGGGCTACTTTAGTGGGTGGCACAATGAGTGCTTCAGCCCACTAGTGACGCTTCATTACCACGCAGAGAGGGCCCGGTCCAACAGTAACTTACATTTGTGAGCAATTTGCTCTTAAACTTTTGAATGACTTTACTACTTTTGGCTACTCACAAAATCAGAGTGCAAAGTTACTCAAAAGTGTAGAAGTGCCCATCCCCAGTCCCTCACAAAGGAGGTGGAGCCGAATTTACAAGTGTAAGTTACTACTGACAAAAAGAAACCATATAAAGTCAGGCACCACACTTGGCCAACCACTGATACTGCAACACCCTCGCATATAAAATAAAAGAGGTAGGGACTTAAAATAAACTCCCCAATCGGAAATAAGGCTAAATTAAATTAAATCATATTATTTGAAATACAGTAAAATTTAAATAAATACAATTGAATGCTACAAATATATATAAAAATATATTTATTATTTAATTATAATATATTTTAACAACTTCTTTTCAATATATACATCATTGTAACCTTAATTTTCATTAACATATAAATAAACTACTTTTAATTAATTCTGTACATTACTTATAGCAATTATTAATGCATAATAAAAATATTTTATTTTACTGTATGGTGGAATTTTGTTTTAATTCAAACTTAAAGAAAAATAATTGTAATTAAATGTATTATATCTAAATTTAAATTCTACATTTAAGATAAACATGTAAAATTAATTTGCAATAATATTTAACGAAACATGTTTTTACTAATTTATTATAAATTTAAATAAACATTTTTAATTTCCTTATACTTTACCATAGGGAGATCTCCACCCAACTGTGGAGTTTCCCTTTGGGAAAATATAGGGAAAAGTAAAAAAGTTTAATCAACATTAGTCTATTGGAAAACTATGTAGAGCCAATGTATTGACTTTTTGCCTTCATGGCAGTGGCGGCTCCTGGAGGGAGTGTTTCGGGGAGGTGGGGCGGGCGGGGGAGGGGCAGGGTGGGGGGTAGTAAACTACGGCGTACAGCCGGACAGATTTAAGTAACTAAATAAATAAATAAAAATATTTACATTGCGCACGCTGCATCACCATTTGCGATGCAGCGCTTGCAATGTATTTCGTTTTATTTATTTATTTAGTTACTTAAATCTGTTCGGCCGTACGCCGTAGTTTACTAGCCCCCACCCTGCCCCTCCCCTGCCCCGCCCCACTGCCCCGCAACACTCCCTCCAGGTGCTGCCACTGCTTCATGGCTAGAGTGATATGTGATTAAAATAGGTTTTTACCTTTAGCACCCACGGCTGAAAATGTATGCACCATGGATACCTATGTTGTGTCCATGAACATCAAATCACGGTTTGCCAATTTACCGCAGTATATTTTGTTACTATAGAGCCACTATAGGCTGAAACCTGCTAGTAAAGCTTAGGGTAGCTCCCTTGTATTACCCTTTTTTAGGTGAGCTGACCTATATAATTGCCATTGCGCATCCCAATATTTATGTTGATCTGTTTACAACATTTTTTAGTGCTTTTAGCTCACCAGCTACCTTACCAACATGCACGTTAATGGCAGATGCACACTGTGCACCACTGCAACCGTTATCATGCAGACTCTTAAATCTATTGAATATTTCAATCTGAAATTGAATTATAAACGTGCCAAACTCCAGTGCATAGGCCCCAGTGATTTATTTAAGTAGGAGCCTCTGCTCTTCTTTGAATATGAATACTACTTTCTCTTGCTTGCTACTTTCCCTACTTGTGAGAGGATATGGTAGCCTGCCATGAGTTTGGATTGTGGGACAGAATCATTTGCATACCATTCGGCTCCCTCTTGCACCTGCTTTGGCTAGATATTATGGGCCTCTCTGAGTTCTTATGTCTACTCAGCTGGGCCGGATATGAGAGGTGTTTTAGCATTCACAAAGCCTCCTATTTGGTAAATCGGGAGTTGTGAATGCTAAAACCTTTTTTCTAATGTACTAAACACATTTAGGATTCAGAAAAGTGTGTCTGAATTGCTAAATGGGTTTAGAAATGGGTATGGAATTACAATTTGGGAGTGGCAGGCTTAGACTGTCCCTTCCAAATATTGATTGGCATCCAACGTAATTCTGGTTGCAAACCATTGATCATTATCAACTCCCAATTTGTGGTGGTAACTGATTTGCAAAGGGAAGGGTTCCCTTTAAACGCCTTTGCCTATGGGAATGAAGGTGGCAGCTTAAGGGGAAGAGGTCAATGATTTATAGGACCAATGCTGCTCTCATTGAAGTGTTTCAAATGAGAAAAACATTATTCTTTTAAAAGCAGCCCCAGTTCCTTTAAGAAACATGGATTGCTTTAAAAAAAGATTTTCCACTTTGGAAAGCAATTTCAGGATGGTGGTCTGCGGTTCTTACAGGCCACCAACCTCACCATCCACGTAAATTGCGACCTGCCTAATGATTAATCAATGAGGCAGGTAGTTCTGTTTGGACATGGGTCAGTGAACAGGGCTGGACTGGCCATGGCGGGCATCGGGCGTTTCCCCGGGACCCTGGAAGGATGGGGGCCAGTTCTGCAGCTGTGGGGTTCGGTATTCTTACGGGGGCCGGTTTTGCAGCAGTAACAAAAAGCTGCAAGCAGGCGTTTCCAGCATCCCGGGGCCAGTCATTGCTTCAAGAGGGGCTAGTCTGAGAAAATTGCCAGGGTTGCTTTGGGTTCCCAGTCCAGCCCTTTCGGTGAAATTCTATACAGAAAAAATTAATGCACAATTTGCAACCGCTTCTTGTGAATGTAATCTTAGTGCATCAAACTCTTACTGTTCCTTGACTGTAGATTGCAGTGCAGAGGTGGGGGTGAGGGTGGTAATAAAAAGAAGAAAAACTTACTCTTCAGGGGGAAGAGACCAAGTAAGGCAGGATTATATAACACACTCTGCAAACGCATTCATGTAACCTTTTTTTACATTGGCAATTATGAAATTGGATTTTTTCCAAAGTTAAAGTAATTAAAAAAGCAGTTTCGAAGAAAGGGAACAGTACAATAGAGCAATGTGAGTTCTAACCATTTCTGAAGGATTACTCCAAAATTTAGCACTCGAATTTAGAATGTATCAATTTATTTCAGACAATGTATAGAAAATTATTTCCTGATCTCTGATCTAAAACAAGTGACAAATTTCACTGGCATTGTATCAAGAGAGAAAATAATTGTCTGCTGCATGTATGCCTGATAATAACTGCTATGGTCTGTAAAAAATATAAACTCCTTGTCATCTCCCATGTTTCATTTGTGCAGAGCATTAGCAGGGTCAGACTGAGATAGAAAATAGGCCCTGGCACCAAAACAAAAGTAGCCCCATAAATGAATTAAAAAGCTCAACAAATTGGTCCATGTTTGCAAACTGGGACAGTTTTGAACTTGTAAAGACACGCTGTATAAGGCCCAGATTTACAAACCTGTCACACAACGCATTGCAGCACCCAAAGTTGCTGCATTGCATAAGAGGCTGAGAGCAGAAAAGTGCTATATCTATAGATGTATGGCACTATTCTGCTCTCTCCCTAGCGCTGGCACACAATTAGACTTCAGAGCGCCACACGCACACCTTTGCACCATAGTGCAAAGGTGCCTGTGTGAGTCCAGCATAGGTTTTGTACTGGAATAGTAATCTTCCAGTACGAAATTTTATGCCTAGACAAACTTTAAAACTCTTCTCACTTTGGGTGTGCACTGTACAGTGCAGCACACATGAAAAGTCGGAAAAGTTAGGAGAAATGAAAGCATTTCTCCTTTTTAACGCCTGCTTTCAAGTGGTGTTAATTTTTGACACAAATCCCTTTCCACTGTTGTTAGTAGATAGAGTTTTGCATTAAAATACATGAGTGGTTGCACAGGAATGCCCATGCACCACCATACAATTCCCCCTTGATGCAGAGTAATGCAAAGCAGTGCTTCGCGCTGATTTGCGTTACTTTCAGGCAACTTTCCAGAGCAAAACAAGCATTGCGCTGGAAAGTAAATATAACAAATACAATTTGTCAGGTTTGTGTCACTTTTGTGATGCAAACCCAGCGCAAAAGCTTTGCCAATCTGGCCCTAAGTGTTTTACAATGTATGTGAGACTACATGGATTTGTGGCTACTGTTGGTCATATTTTCTTTATATAAAGGAAATCATCAGTAAAAACTGGCCCAGTAGACCATAAAAGGGTCCACAAAAGGCCAAAATACTAGCCCATACACTGACCTGTCAGACTAGCACATAGGGTACTACCTGATCGCCCAGTAGGCCAGTTCAACGCTGAGTCTGAAAGAATATGAATGCAAAGGTGATAGACACGGCAATATGTTAGCTGATAAACCAGCTCCTTTGCACAAAGTTGTAGAAGTGCTAGAGCCCGATTATGGTTGACCCGCAAAATCACATTGTAAATTGTACACACACTAATGCGTATTAGCATGGGGGTGCGGTACTTAGCAGGTGAGGAATTTGCACACGATTTTGAGTTTGGCACCTTATAATGGGGAATAAAATGTCAATGCTGCATGATATTGCGATATGCGCAAGCAGCACATGTGCATTATTTGTTCCTGCAGTTTGCCTTAGATTTTATTCACCTTTTGGCAAACAAGAGTATGCATCGAAAGTGGGAATTGGATGAGCCTTATTGCTTGCTTGATTATTAAATTGGAGACTAAAATGTATCGCAGTATCCTCAGTTTGATCGTGGGAGTCATGCAAGTGCATCAAACAGAGTATAGGATAGACCATGGGTACTCACAAACATTTTCCCAGGGGCTAGAAAGTTTGGTCTGTGATGTGACAGAGGTTTGCATTGATGCCAACAGGGTGACAGTCGAGGGGGCAGGGGCGGTAAGGAGGACATAAGGGACGTAAAGCATGTACATCTAGTGGCTGAATTGCATAATGTGAAACCAGAAACCTGGCCCACTTGCTCAGATTGTGTGATCCTAGGCAGTTGCACTTGTTTTATTTCACTTTCTCCCATTTTTCTTCATTATCACATATAAGAGGACCTTGAATTACATGACAGGATGTGGGCCGTACAAAAACCTTCTCCTGTCTTTGATTTAATAAACCATAACTTTATTTATGTATAATAGCATCCCAGGCCACCCAAAGGGTGCAATAAACAACTGACTTGCCTCTTAGTTTACTACTGGCATTGTTGTCAGGGTGGGTGGAAGCATGAATGTACCTAAAATCATGTTTGGAAACTATCACTTAAAAAACACACAACTTCTCAGTTCACGGATATAATGTGATTAACCAAGGTGAAAAGGTTCTGCATGTTAATAAAATACACTTTTTGAATTTTTAAGAGACTTTATCAAATTTTTACACTTTTGCTGAACGATGTCTACAAAAATTAAGGTGTTCCTAAAGTTGAATGATGCAGGACACATTCTTTTTTTTTAACTTCAGTTAACCTATAAATAAATGCTTGCTCATTTATTTAACATCTTTGTGAATGTTAGTGCTGAGTCAAGTAAACAGCAGCCCGGTGTTGACCAGAGAGCCGCATGTAAAGGTCAGAATGGCCACTTGCAGCCCCCAGGCTGTACTTTGAGTATCACTGGTATAGACAATTAAGTAGTCTTGGTTGAATTTGCAAACACTCCAACCTTCCTATTAAAAGTAATAGCTTTTTTTTTCTATATTTGTTTGCAAATTAAATAAAATATTCCATCATTTGCGTTTTTGTTTGATGAATGCTTGTTTCTGTATTTTTTTGTGTATTGTTTTGCAGTTCAAATGATCGAAAAAGCTTAGGTCAGGTCCCAGACTTCCAATAATGACTCAGTGGAGGTAACCGAGTTAAAATAAGGATTCGGTGGGGATCCACAGAAAACAAAAGGTTAAGAACCACTGGTATACGTCATTCTGCTCCCTTCATGATTTATGTGCAAGGTATTTTTGCAAACTACGCAGAGTTGAGAATAGGACCTGGTTGTGCATGCCTTATTTGTGACTAATTAAATATATGTGAAGCTATTGACTTAAAATTCAATGTCATATCAGGTATTTTACAGGTACAGCTCATGAAGGTAAATAATGACCAAAAACTCTTCTGAACGATATGGAAGGTTTAATAAATTGCTGTTTGTATTAATGTCTACAGAGACATTCCGTTCCTTATGCACCTGAATGCTCAAGTTATCAGATTGCAAGTGTAGTGCTCATAGAGGAAGTGGCCACAGTCAGTGTTGGGGGAAGTACAGAGGTTTCTCTAGTGTTCCTGGGTGACAAAGAGATTGTGCCAAAGGCTCACATGCCTGATAATACCAAGAAAACCAGGTAGTGGCTCTCGATCAATAGGATCAATAGGCAGAGGGTGGAGGCTCTGAGAGACACAGGACAGAGTATGACTAATGTTAGATGCCCATTACCACAATATTGCCCTTGTGTATTCGAGGGGCAGGGGGAATGAGCGAATAGTGATGCCCAGCTGCAGCTGCATTCTCCCGACTATTACTACTACCACACAAAATAAAGGTAGCGCTATGGAGGTTAAGTGTAAGTGCCTTTATGTTCTTGTTTCTGTACAAAACCTTACTCCTGTTACTACCAAAATGTCCCTGGTGTCATCAAATACAGAACCTTTTGAATATTCTTCAACTTTTACTGGGTGACCTCACACACACACCCCTGGATGTCATGCTTCATCATCGCTCATCCCGCATTCGCCAAAGAATCCTCTATTAACGGATGGGTCCTCAGTTGTGTTGAGAGTACCTGCAGGGATAAGGGTTATACAGACACACAATGCTTGCAGTGTACACACAGTTGGCTCAGCATGTTAGTTCAAGGACACCAGCCTGCCTTAGTGTATATGTATGTTCCTTGTATCTGTTTTCATTGTCATTATAAGTTTGTGTCACTATGTCACCAAATTTCATTTTTTCCTTTTCTATATATGTACAGGACCTCACGAACGCTCTATGAGAAGTGAATACTACACTCGCCAGCTGAATCACTATATTGGTATTGAATGTGTGATTGCTGGACGTGCATGCATGAAGTCAAGTACTTACTCCATGGAAACACAGAGATCTGTTCATAACGAAAGCTGTGGACCTTCACAGGACACGGATTCGGCTGAAACATGTTATGCAGGAATAATAACATTCTCCGATTGCATCTCAATTTAAGTTTTAATCACCTCATCACCACCCCATTATTAAAGAGGGTAGTTTCTTTGGATAGTGAGTGAGATTTGTATGTTTGTCCTTTGTCTGGATCCTTTACCCCTTATCCCTGCAAGTACCCTCAACCCAACTGATGGCCCGCCTGCCAATAGAGGACTCTTTGAGCCTCTATAGCGCTACATTTGTCTGGTATGGTAGTTGTCCTTTGGTATCCATTGAAACAGGTGATCCCTAATGTAGTCCACTAGGTTGTAACAGCAGACAACTAGGTGAGTCACTATCCACTAGCTCTGGATCCCTTTAAATGGTGTGTTCTCAGGTAACTTGAGGGAAGCTGTGAGTCTAACTTTGCCTGTTGACAGCTAGGAAATGACCTGGAGCATGCTACTGGAAGGAGGTGGAGATCTGGACCCACTTGGAGATGTTAGGATTCCCTGAGTGGGTGTGCCTGACCACACCGTCTATGGCAGCCCAAGAGGAGAGTCAAAAAGATCTGGAGCCCGTAAAAATGGCCCAGGTACATGACAAGAAGAGGAGGGGCAAGGTGAATGGGAAACTCACAGAGAGGTTGACACACTCTGGGTGGAAGCTTATCCAGAGGGTGATACCATGGACCCCACAGGAGAGGACATTGCTTCCCTGGGAGGCCTACCTGAACTAGCTGGATGGCAAGCTGAAGGAGGCCCTCCAGGGCAGAGTTCTGCCAGGTGCAGAAGGAGTGCCCCACTCTTGAGGGCATACAGTGGCAGACCCAGGCAAATAGAGACACCTCTGGAGATCACCTCATATATTGGGATAATGGTCTCCTGATCCTGGGGCAACCTGTGTGTTGGTGGTCACAGAGTGCTACCGGCCTTCCTATTTGAGCTGGCTCATGATTTACCCCTGACAGGACATGTGGGGCAGGCCAAAACCTTTGCCCGGTTCTTCATTTCTGAGCCCAGATAAGAGTGACCACAGATGTATTCTGTAGGTCCTGTACTACCTGCCAGACCAGTGGGAAGTCAGGGGTAAAGCTGAAAATTCCCCTTCTCCCCTTCCCTGTCATGGGAACCCCTTTAAGAGGGTGGAAATCAACATTGTGGGGCCTCTAGACTTCAAGACAGCCCTGAACAACAGGTTTATCCTGGTCTTGGTGAACCATGCCACCAGGTACCTGGAGACCATACCTCCGAGGACAGTGACTGCACCCTCGGTGGCCAGGACATTAATGCAGATATTTACCTGGTGGGTTTCTTCAAAGAGGTTGTGTTCCACAGGGGCACCAACTTCATGTCAGCACACGTGAAGTGAACGTGTGATGAGTGTGGGGTAACCTACAAGTTCTCCACAACATACGACCTCCAAACCAATAGGCTTGTTGAAAAATTCAACAAGACCCTCAAAGGCATGATTATGGGCCTGTCGGAGACCTTGAGTCATAAATGGGATGTCCTCCTACCATGCCTGTTGTTTGCCTAGAGGGAAGTACCTCAGAAGGGGATGGGGTTCAGTCCATTTGAATGTCTGTTTGGCCACCCTGTCAGATGGTTTCTCAGCCTTGTGGAGGAGGGGTGGGAGCAAGCTCCTAAGAAACGCCCACAGGATGAAGGAAGTTACATGATGGCTCTCTGATGAAGCGCTTTTGGAAAAAGGCCACTGAGAACCTGGAGGCCAGCCAGGAAGTCATAAAGCTATGACATGACCAGAAGCACACTCTGGTGGAGTTAAAAAAGTATAGGTGATGGTACCTATGGAGCCTCGGGCCTTGCAAGGGGCGGTGGACCGGGCCCTATGAAGTCAAGTAGCAGAAGGGGAGGTCACCTAACTGGTGGACCTTTAAAACCCCAGGATTACTCTGAGGGTCCTGCGTGTCATTTGCTTTAAGCCCCCCTTTGAGAGGTCTGAAGTCACCATGCTCTTGGTGACAGATGGAGGCAAGTAGGAGGAGTGCAAAGATCTCCCAAATCTCCTCTCCTCTAAAGAGTAAGATGGTTCAGACCCAGGGCACGATCCTCTCCCCCTCTCCTGGATCAAGACCAGGAGAGAACATGCTGCCAGTAGCTGGAATAATTCTCCTCCCTGTTCTCTTTATACCCTGGGCTCACCGAGTGGTGTATCCATGACATCAACATGGAAGACAGCATGCCTGCCAAGAATAAGATGTACAGGCTATCTGATAAAGTGGAAGCCAGTATCACGAACGAGGTGTTCAAGATGATGGAGTTAGGGGTGATTAAGCACTCCAGAACTACATGGACCAGTTCAGTGGTTCTGGCACCTAAGGCTGCCCCTCCGGTAGCCACTCCAGAACTATGTGGACAAAAGAGGGATTATCTCAGTGACCAAGACTGATGCTCACCACATCCTTTGAGCTGCTGAGCTCAGTGATCAGTTGGGAGTTCCTAGGCTCCTGAGCACTTTCCATCTAATGTCAGGGTACTGTCTGATTGCCTTAACAAGTGGATCAAGGAGAGGTCAGCATTCTCCACCCCAGAGAGCCACCTTCAATTTAGAGTGACGCTCTTTGAATTGAAGAATGCCCCTACCACCTTCCAGAGATTGGTCATCTGGATCCTAGCTGGGCTACAGGACTCCAGTGCCCCTTATTTAGACAACATTGCTGTCTTTGTCTCCAGCTGGGAAGTGCTGCAAGCCCTGCAGTTGGTAGACCTAACTATCAAGACTAGTAGGGTCCAGGGAGGGCAGGGATCAGTAGTCTACTGGGGCCACCAGGTCGGTGGGGATAGAGTGCAGCCCCTCCAGCCCAACATACAGACCATCCTGTCTTGGAAGCACCCAAAACCCAGACTTAGGTGAGAGCTTTCTTAGTTCTCACTAGATAATACAGGAGATGTGTTAAGGAATATGGCAGCGTTGTTGCCCCTTTATCAGAGCTGACTTCTAAGATGCAGTTCAAAAAAGTGATCTGGCTAGAGGTGTGCCAGAAAGCATTCAATAACTTGAAGGAGGCCAGGTGCACAGCACCAGTACTCAAGACACCTGACTTCTCCAAAGAATTCATAGTGCAGGCGGATGCATCAGAGTATGGTATTGGGGCTGACCTCACACAGCGGAACAATGAGAGCTTGGACCAACCTATATCCTTGATCAGCATGAGGTTACTTCTCAGGGAACAGAGGCGGAGTGCAATAGAAATGGAGGCATTTGAGTGGTCTGTGTCCTAAAAAAGTTGAGACCGTACCTGTTTGGGACAAACTTCCCTCAGATGGCTAATCCAAATGCAGGGTGAAAATTCAAAACTGGTGATTGGTCCATCTCTCTACAGGGAGTGAACTTTATAGTGGAACATTGCCATGGGACTGACCACGCCAATGCCAAGGGTCTATCCAGCTTTTCAAGCCTTAGCAATAAGAACTCCCATGAGAGTGGTCATTTCTCCCTGCTTTGGGGGGCACACGCTAGACCTGACCACCTTGGCATGATATTCACCCAGATGTTTGCCATCACTACCCTGCTTTTGCTGAACCAGTTTTTGTTGACATTAGGAATCTATGCATTTTACCCCTGCTAACCTGAGATAAAGTGCTTGAGCTCTCTCCCTTAAACATTGTAAAATTGGTCAACCCATGATTACTTATAAGTCCCTAGTACATGGTACTACCTGTACCCAGGGCCTGTTAATGCTACTAGTAGGCTGCAGCACTTATTATGCCACCAACTAAAGTAGCACTGTAAAAAATGTTTCAGGCCTCTGCAGCCTGTAGTGCAGCTTTACACTGCAATTTCGATCTGCCAAAATAATTTTTTGCTGAACCTAAACCTTCCTTTTTAATATATATATAAGTCACAAATATATGTGACTCCTAAGGTAGGCCTTAAGGCTCACAGGGCAGCATGCATTGTATTTAAAAACTAGGACATGTGCACTTACGTTTTGCATGTCCTGACAGTGAAAAGCTCCTAAAGTTGTTTTCACTGTAGCAAGGCTAACTCTCCCATTGACTAACACCGGGTTACCTTATTACTCATAGTAAATTATGGGTTCGGTTTTAGAGCATACAGAGGGATGCTTCTGCCTCTCGTTTGAATTGTAATTTAAAATCCTCTTTAAAGGTAAGATCAGATTTTAAGTTACTATTGTGAAAATGCCACTTTTAGAAAGTTGGCATTTTTCTGCCTGAACTAAATGTGTCTTTTGTAAGTATCCAGGGTCCCATAACTATTAAGCGCTCTCCTGTGGTGTGATGTGTAGTTGTTCCAGACAGAGGAGAAACGGGCATTGGGTGTGGGGAAAGGTATTCCTGTCCTGAGCAGAATGACCTAGGGGGTTGTACTCAACCCTTACTGAACTTCAAAGGGTATCCGGAGGACTCTGCACATGCTCTTCTTGACTTCTGAAGTGGCCTGTCCTGCCACCGGCAATTCAGTCCACACCTGGGCCTGCCGACCCTTTGTTACCATGGAGGAATTGGAGCAAAACCCAGGGGAAGAACTGACCAGAACCAGTTAGGGTTAGACAAACGGGGTGACCCCCACACACAGGCTTGCACTTGGTATAAAAGTGGCATCTTCAGAACCTCTCATCAGAACACTCCAGGACCTGAGAAGATTCAGAAAAAGGTCTGCCCTAATGTCTGGAGAAAGGAAGACTGATCCTGCTTGCCTATAACCCAGGATCCCAAAAGTGACTCAAAGGGTCAGTTGGCAAGCCTCCTGTTGAGCTACAGGGACAATACAAGCTTCAAGAGGCCTCCATACAACTGACCAGCTGACCAGTACCAACTGGGCTTGCCTAAACCCTGCTGCTGGCCTTTGCTGCAGTGAGCCCAAATCCCAAGAGGTGCCTTCCCAGGTCCTGGACCCTTTGCTGCTGTCAGAGTGTACTCTTCCAACCTGCACAGCGCAAGAACTGTCCCGTCTCCTCAGTAACTTGAGCGGACATCACTGAGCTCAATACGGAACCAGAATCCAACTGCCAATAGGAACCCTCTCTACAAACTCAGTACTTCAACCCCACAGTGCTCTTTGGGTCAGCAATGACCACCTGCATTTTCTGCCAACACGAAGCTCCGACTGGTGACTAGCTCTTCACTCCAACAATGATCTCCTCACGGTCTGGCCCCTACCGACAACTGCTCCTCCCTGCCAAGAACGAGCTCCAATGCAAAACTCTGACTGGGGCTCCTTGCATGGTACTAGACTGAGTCAGAAGGTAAACTTTCCACCTGGATGAATCTGGTCTCTTTATCAGACCCATGCTCTATTGTGGCAGCCTGAACTTTTGACTTTGACCCAGTCAAATACATGACAATACTCGTGGGTGTGGTGGAAGCATTGTCTGTTAAGTGTGTTGTTGTGCTTTGTTGGTGATCTGTTTGCATAAGCACCTCCTGTTCCACCTTTCCCATTTTCCCTCATGAAAGATTCACATTTGTTTATTTAAAAAAAAATCCTTTGCTTTTTTGATTATTTGATGATTTGTGTTTTATGTGAACTGGTTATAGTCATGGTCTTCGCTGCTCTGGTATGTGTTGAAAGTTACTTGCTATGTACTTTATGCCATCAGAATTGTGTTAAAGATAGCAGATTTGCTTTGGGAGAGCACCCCCACTATGCCATAGTTTCTTGTTTAGATTGACATTGTTATGTTTTTTTGCGTACGTTAGTTCCTTTCTGGATGAATGTGGACATATCTGAACCCCAATAATATTCGGCAATGTATCCAGAGATGTGTATCTCTGCAGGATCTGTAACCATGTGTACCAGTTGTATGCTGATGATCTTCGCTGGGGCTTGTTACCCCGCTCTTTTCTTGATTACTGGAACATGATTATGAGATCTGAACTTCTCTAAAGCAATATTCATCCATGCATTTCTCATAACTTTTTCGCAGCATTTTTTCGGCCCCTAGATTGGACCCTAACTGTCCATTACATGCTGACTCCGTAGGTGACTCTCATACCCAGGTTACATATTATTTGTGTTTAAAGATTTGTAATTGTAATTGCATTTATATAGCACTTACTACCCCTGACGAGTCGTCGTAGCGTTTTTTTGGCGAGTAGCACGCTACTCCGGAACCCATAAAGGATTAGTGGTGAATTAGTTTTGTGAAATATGAAAGTGATTTGAGTGATGAATATGTTAGTCAGTTATTTGGATTGAGAAGGATAGTGGAGGGATAGCAGAGGGAAAAAAGTTTGCATTTATATAGCACTTGCTACCCTTGATGGGGTGTTGAAGCGCTTTTTTGGTGAGTAGCACTTTACTACGGAACCCATACAGTGTTAGTGGTGAATTAGTATAGTGAAATATGAAATTAATTTGAGTGGTGGTCATGTTAGTCTGTTATTTGGATTGAAAAGGATAGTGGAAGTATAGAAGAGGGAAGGATTTAGAATTTCTATTTTTTTTTTTTGGAGCTCATAGCAGTAGGAGGAGGCTTGGGATGAGTAAAAGGGAGGGGGATTAGTAAAAGGGAGGTGGAGGGGGTAGAGTCGGAGGGAGGGTTTAGAAAGGCTTGTTTTGGGGGATCAGAATAGTAAAAAGAGGTATGAGATAATGCAAGGAGGGGTGAGTAGGGAAGAGTCTCGAAAGGGTTATTTTGGGGATCATAGTAGTGGTATGGGCTTTGGGATGAATGAGAGAGTGGAGGTAGAGGATATATCGATAGAGGTATAGGGTGAGAAATAGGGGAGTGCATTGGAAAGAGTAGTAGAAAGAGGTTTGAGATGAGTCAGAGAGTTGAGGTAGAGGATATATTCAGAGCGGTATAGGGTGAAAAATAAGGTAGTGCATTGGATATGCTGAATTTGAAGAAAAGTAATAAATAAGTAAAAGTAATAAATATATAGATCCAAAAGTAATAAATATATAGATCCATAAGTACATGGAAGGTATATAGATGCATAAAGGAAGGTAGTATATGTAGATTAAAGATGCATTAAATAAACTCTGGCTTTCAAGTGTTGTACTTTAAATTAATTTTACATATATATATATATATATATATATATATATATATATATATATATATATATATATATATATATATATATATATATATATATATATATATATACAAACACCAGTCCTGGTCGTTGCAAGGCTGTCTCAGTGGGCGGTCCAAGTTAAGGTTACCGGGTAACCCACAAATCCAACACTCCTCTCTTCCATACGAAGAAATTACTCAGACGCCCGTGTATGCTTCAACATGGCCAATTTAATGACAATGGCAATCCGACGCGTTTCGGCTTTACGCCTTGCTCACGGCAATAAGATTTACAAAGCATTATTCCATTTTTAAATAGATGTATAAAAAGTGAAAAAGGACTCACCCATCCCTCTGTGGTCTAACAGTGAAAATGTGTCGGCCATCTTGACATGATCATATACAAAACTTTATCAAGCAGCATGTAATCGGTCGCAACGATAATGTTATAATTCAATGATATACTATAATTGCATCAATACATAAATTTATCCATATTTAGCGTTGAACCTTTGAATATTTAAATGTCCAACACACATCACTAAAGTCTCGCCCTAGTGGGCAATTGTAGTCAATCTGTGACCCAATGGATTGGTTAATATTGTTAAATACAACATTTCATGTGAATACAAAATTTACAATACGGTACATGGTTTAAAAACATGATAAAAACCAATTCTAGTACCTATTCAACATCTATACATTCTATCCATATGTGCCTGATTACATTTCTACGGCATATCTTAATACCCTCCTGAGTCATTTCATCCCTCTCAGATGGAATCAAATGTTGAAATAAAACAATTCTACCTAATTAGGGTTATTCACAATAAAATCCATGTATTATGCCTGCAATCCTCTGAATATCGAAAGTAGATGGCTCCTCAATATATACTCAAAAGAGCAAAGGTGAAAAAGTGCCTGCACCTGTGTAAAAATGTCAAAAACAAAAACTATTACCATTAAAAAACTTCTGGAAAGATTCATAAATTCAAAATAATTTCAAAATAATTTAAATACTCAAGTGGATCGCCAATTCTTCACTAGAATTTAATCCCTTTGGCATGAGAGTTTCAAAATCAATAATGTACTTTGATTCAAGCTTCCTCAATGTTAACTCTCGATTACCACCCCTGACATCAATATTTACAGCATCAATTACCATCATTTTCAATAGTTTCTCATTTTGAAAATGGCAATCAAAAAATGGCGCGCCACCGGGTAATGCTTATCATTGTGTCTGATGGCCCGTAAATGCTCTAACACACGTTTCTTGGCACGATGGATTGTGCTACCTATATACATTTTTGTAACATGGGCAAATTAGAGCATATACACAGTGGGAGGTATTGCAATTCAAAGCTTTTGAATAACAAATTGCCGTTTAGAGTTAGGAATCTGAAACTCAGAGCAATCAGAGCTATTGCTGCACGCTTTGCACTTTTTACAACAGCGATAACCTGATCTATCCCCAGTACTGGAAGTTATATCTCTAGTGATCAAATTCACACTTAACTCGTCCCTCAATGATCTACTCTTTTAAAAGTTATCTGTGGGTTACAATTCAAATGCTTGCATAAGTCATCGTCTGTCATCAATACATGCCAGTGCTTCTTCAATATTTTCTTCACATCTTGCGCCTGATGGGAATAAGTTGTTATAAATCTAGTTGTTTCAGATTTTTCTTCTAGTTTTACTGGATGTAACAGCTCTACTCTTGTGACCAATTCTACTCTCTCAATTGCTTGGTCAATCACCTTATGACTGTATCCTCTTTCTACAAACCGTTTGCACATAACTTCTTTCTCAATGTTAAAATCAGAATCAGTGCTACAATTTCGCTTTGCGCGTAGTAATTCTCCATAAGGAATACTGTACACAAGATTTGGAGGATGAGCACTTCTTGCCTGTAACAGGCTGTTGCCTGACGTCTTTTTGCGAAACAACTTAGTTTCTAGAGTGTTTTTCTTTACATTTACCTGCACATCTAAAAATTCTATCTCTGTTTTACTAATATGCTCTGTAAATGTTAAGTTATAACAATTCTTATTTAGTTTTTGTACAAAACTCCTAGCCGATTCCTCACTCCCATTCCAAATGAAAAATATATCATCTATAACGCAGCCACAGGACAACACAACTTTCGAATTCCTCCAGCTGTGCGGCCACCTGCTCCTCCCACCAGCCCATGACCAAATTCGCATAGCTGGGGGCAAAGCAGGTGCCCATAGCTGTGCCCTGTGACTGCTTGTAGATGGTCTTATCAAAGATGAAAAAATTATTTGTTAGACAAAAATAAATCATATCTAAAATCATTTCAGAATGGAAGAGAAGTGAAATAGAACGCGTCTTTAAGAAGTGTCTAACAGCTTGTAAACCTGTTTCATGTTTAATACTGGGCAGGAGGCATAAAGACTACCTCTAGATTTATTGACCATTACCTCAGACCGTATGTAATGGGATTACCGGCCTATTTGCGCGATACTACACATTTTTTGACCATAATTGATGGCATCTATTGGGAAGACGAGTACACTTTAGTAACTATGGATGTAAACAGCTTGTACACTAGTATTAAACATGAAACAGGTTTACAAGCTGTTAGACACTTCTTAAAGACGCGTTCTATTTCACTTCTCTTCCATTCTGAAATGATTTTAGATATGATTTATTTTTGTCTAACAAATAATTTTTTCATCTTTGATAAGACCATCTACAAGCAGTCACAGGGCACAGCTATGGGCACCTGCTTTGCCCCCAGCTATGCGAATTTGGTCATGGGCTGGTGGGAGGAGCAGGTGGCCGCACAGCTGGAGGAATTCGAAAGTTGTGTTGTCCTGTGGCTGCGTTTTATAGATGATATATTTTTCATTTGGAATGGGAGTGAGGAATCGGCTAGGAGTTTTGTACAAAAACTAAATAAGAATTGTTATAACTTAACATTTACAGAGCATATTAGTAAAACAGAGATAGAATTTTTAGATGTGCAGGTAAATGTAAAGAAAAACACTCTAGAAACTAAGTTGTTTCGCAAAAGACGTCAGGCAACAGCCTGTTACAGGCAAGAAGTGCTCATCCTCCAAAGCTTGTGTACAGTATTCCTTATGGAGAATTACTACGCGCAAAGCGAAATTGTAGCACTGATTCTGATTTTAACATTGAGAAAGAAGTTATGTGCAAACGGTTTGTAGAAAGAGGATACAGTCATAAGGTGATTGACCAAGCAATTGAGAGAGTAGAATTGGTCACAAGAGTAGAGCTGTTACATCCAGTAAAACTAGAAGAAAAATCTGAAACAACTAGATTTATAACAACTTATTCCCATCAGGCGCAAGATGTGAAGAAAATATTGAAGAAGCACTGGCATGTATTGATGACAGACGATGACTTATGCAAGCATTTGAATTGTAACCCACAGATAACTTTTAAAAAGAGTAGATCATTGAGGGACGAGTTAAGTGTGAATTTGATCACTAGAGATATAACTTCCAGTACTGGGGATAGATCAGGTTATCGCTGTTGTAAAAAGTGCAAAGTGTGCAGCAATAGCTCTGATTGCTCTGAGTTTCAGATTCCTAACTCTAAACGGCAATTTGTTATTCAAAAAGCTTTGAATTGCAATACCTCCCACTGTGTATATGCTCTAATTTGCCCATGTTACAAAATGTATATAGGTAGCGCAATCCATCGTGCCAAGAAACGTGTGTTAGAGCATTTACGGGCCATCAGACACAATGATAAGCATTACCCAGAGGCGCGCCATTTTTTTGATTGCCATTTTCAAAATGAGAAACTATTGAAAATGATGGTAATTGATGCTGTAAATATTGATGTCAGGGGTGGTAATCGAGAGTTAACATTGAGGAAGCTTGAATCAAAGTACATTATTGATTTTGAAACTCTCATGCCAAAGGGATTAAATTCTAGTGAAGAATTGGCGATCCACTTGAGTATTTAAATTATTTTGAAATTATTTTGAATTTATGAATCTTTCCAGATGTTTTTTAATGGTAATAGTTTTTGTTTTTGACATTTTTACACAGGTGCAGGCACTTTTTCACCTTTGCTCTTTTGAGTATATATTGAGGAGCCATCTACTTTCGATATTCAGAGGATTGCAGGCATAATACATGGATTTTATTATGAATAACCCTAATTAGGTAGAATTGTTTTATTTCAACATTTGATTCCATCTGAGAGGGATGAAATGACTCAGGAGGGTATTAAGATATGCCGTGGAAATGTAATCAGGCACATATGGATAGAATGTATAGATGTTGAATAGGTACTAGAATTGGTTTTTATCATGTTTTTAAACCATGTACCGTATTGTAAATTTTGTATTCACATGAAATGTTGTATTTAACAATATTAACCAATCCATTGGGTCACAGATTGACTACAATTGCCCACTAGGGCGAGACTTTAGTGATGTGTATTGGACATTTAAATATTCAAAGGTTCAACGCTAAATATGGATAAATTTATGTATTGATGCAATTATAGTATATCATTGAATTATAACATTATCGTTGCGACCGATTACATGCTGCTTGATAAAGTTTTGTATATGATCATGTTAAGATGGCCGACACATTTTCACTGTTAGACCACAGAGGGATGGGTGAGTCCTTTTTCACTTTTTATACATCTATTTAAAAATGGAATAATGCTTTGTAAATCTTATTGCCGTGAGCAAGGCGTAAAGCCGAAACGCGTCGGATTGCCATTGTCATTAAATTGGCCATGTTGAAGCATACACGGGCGTCTGAGTAATTTCTTCGTATGGAAGAGAGGAGTGTTGGATATATATATATATATATATATATATATATTTTTTTTTTTGTAGATCAATAGTGAAGCAATTGTAGCTAAATAGTTATGATAAAAATATTTACTTATTTATGCAGTCACTTATATACATGTTAAAAACATAGAATAATATAACTATCAGTAATATGTACATTTGTTAAGCAGAACTAATGAATATCTATATATAGATATTAATTTTTTTAGCATAATTATTCTACACGTTTATACAAAGCAATACACATATATAGGTACATAACTATAGTAAAAATAAATGCTTTTATACAGAGAGATATGCTGTATGTTTACGTATGGTGGAGATAAGGTGGTTATCCGTGGATCTTATGTTGGGGGGTATAGAGTTCCATAGTTTGGCTGCTTGAACAGTGAATGATGTGCCACCCATTGTTTTTTTCTTGTATCTTGGGGTTTTGAGACGAGGTGCCACTCTAGAGCGGAGGTTCCTTTGTTGAATGTGTTTGGTGATTTTATTCCTAATAAAGAGTGGTCCCAGTCCATGTATCGCTTTGTGGGTGATACAAAGCAGCTTGAACGTGGATCTTCTGGCAACCGGCAACCAATGCAGGACTTTCAAGGCAGGGGAGATGTGGTCTTGTGGTTTTATATGTAAGAGTAGTCTGGCAGCCGAGTTCTGAATCCGTTGTAGTCTTTTCATGGTCGTTAAAGGTGATCCCTGGTAGAGGCTTTTGGCGTAATCGAGTTTGGACAAAACAAGGGAGATGGTAGCCTAGACCTCGTGTGGCAATCCCAAATGGGGGAAGATTCATCACAGAGTTTTTATAGTAAAAAAGTTTGATCTTGCTAGTTTGCCCACTTGGGCATTCATCGATAGCTTGGAGTCCATAGTCATTCCGAGGTTTCTTACTTCCTTCGATATTTTAGGCAGTTTTCCCAGATCATCAGACCATGTGGCGAGGGGGTCACAAGGTTTCCAATCGCCACACGTGAGTATTTCGGTTTTGGAAGCATCCAATTTGAGATGGCTCCACGTCATCCATTGATCCACCGCTTTTAGACAACTGAAAATTGGTGAGTTTCCAATGTCTTTGGGGCACTGCAGTTGAAGGAGTGTTTGCGTGTCATCTGCATAGTTCAAGCACGTGAGGTGAAATTGATTGATCAGTGCCGTTAATGACTTCATGTAGATGTTGAAAAGCATGGGCGAGATAATAGAGCCTTGAGGAACCCCAGCTTTTGTGAAGTATGGTTTGGATGAGAAAGGTGGGATATGGATGACTTTAGTTCTGTTGCGAAGGTGGGATGCGAGCCAGTCTGGGGCAGTTCCCTCCATGCCCACTTCATAAAGTCTTTGTATCAGAGTGTCATGATCAACCATATCAAAGGCAACTGAGAGGTCCAAGAGAAGTAGCGCAGCAACCCCGTTGCAGTCAACTGTGTTCTTCAGGTCATCATAGATGGCAAGGAGGACATATTCTGTGCCTCTTACTGGACGGAATCCTGTTTGGAAGTCTGAACGTATGGCATTCTTTTTAGTGAATTGTGACATCTGGGCGAAAGCTGCCCTTTCTATCAGTTTGCCGAGGAAAGGTCCATTTGAAATCGGTCTGTAGTTTTCAGGGTTCAGTGGGTCCAAATTAGTTTTCTTCAGTAATAGGCGTATGTATGACTTTTTGTGTTCTCCTGGAAATATTCCGGTAGTTAAGGAGTTTTTGATGATTCTCCTTACTGGAGTGGCAGCAGAGGTTGTTAGAAGAACTGTCTTGAAGGTTGCGGTGGACATGGGTCAGAAGGGCTGCTGGCAGGCCTGCTTGCTTTGACCAGGTCCATAAATTAATTGTGTGAAATGTGTTGGAAGAAAGGGAGAGGCTGGGTTAGAGTATCCTTGGATTGTAGCTTTGTAAAAGGGTTAGTGCTGCTTTGTCTCTGTTTTAAATATGAGTCCAACGTGTCTACTTTGTCCGTGTAATGATTTCCTAGTTTGTCTGTGAACTGTGAAAGAATGCATTGTGTACATTAATTGCTTATACATTCTTTTAGAGAATGACTAGGTGTACGTATGCTGTGAGTGAGTTAGAAAGTGCTCACAGGAGCATTGTTGTTACTGGATGGCAGAAACATTTCTGCAGTTATGGATTTTAACTTTGCAAGCAGGTTAAAAAGTCCTTATTGTCCAATTGCTGTTAATCGATGGGGTTACACTTCTGCAGGATTTGCGTATATTATGATTAGTTTCAGTTATACAAGTCACAAATGTACGAAAGAACGGCTTTGCAATTTCCAAATAGCAAATTGTAGAAATCGCTATTGAAGAATCGCAAAATGAGATGTATGTAGGAGTGCATTCCACTAATAGCAATTTCTACAATTGTGTTAGGAAATCGCTAATTTGGAAATCACAACATTGAAATTTCCAAATAAGAAATCGCAATTTTGGAAAAGTCGCATTCTGAATGCTGGGTGCTGGATGATGGTAGCATTCCTAGTTTTTGAAGGTGCGACTGGACTACTGTCTTTTCTATTATATGTCCTATCAATCAATCAATCAAGGATTTTGAAGTGCAGCAAATAGCCCATGAGGGTCTCAAGGCACTGGAGTTGCTGCCTGCTTGGTGGTATCTGTTTATTCAAGCAGCCAGGTCTTGAGTGCTTTCCTGAATTGCTGGAGTGATGGGGTAGTCCTGAGGTGAATGGGAAGGTCATTCCAAGCTTTGGCCTCGAGATGTGAGAAGGAACGTCCCCCACTGTTGCTTCTGTAGGTCCGGGGGTTGCCTGCAAGGAAAGAGGGAGGTGGATTGTAGGTGTCTGGTTGGTTGGTGGAAGGTCAGGCATTTGTTGATGTAAGCTGGTCCATCATTGTGCAGCGCTTTTAATGCATGGGTCAACAACTTGAACTGGCATCTCTTCTGGTTCTGGAGCCAGTGTAGCTTCTTGAGGTGGGGTGTAATATGGGATTGTCTGGGGAGGTCGAGAATGAGTTTGACTGCTGCGTTTTGCATTGTCTGCAGTTTCTTCAGGAGGTGTCCAGTGATTCCTAGGTAGAGTGCGTTCCCATAGTCAAGTCTGCTGGTAATAAGGGCCCACGTAACGGTCATTCTGGTGTTGACTGGGAGTCACCTTAAGATCTTGCGGAGCATGCGTTTGGTGTGGAAGCAGGAAGATGAGACTGCGCTTACCTGTTTCTTCATTGAAAGCTTGATGTCCAGGATGATACTGAGGTTGCAGGCGTGGTCTATTGGGGCGGGGGATGGCCCGAGCTCAGCAGGCCAACATGCGTCGTTCCATGGAGAGGTGTTGTTCCCAAAGATGAGGACTTATGTGTTGTCCGTGTTGAGCTTGAGACAGTGGTCTTTCATCCAGTCGGCGACATTCATCAAACATCTGTGAAAGTTAGCCCTGGTGGTGGAGGGGTCTTCAGACAGCGAGATGATGAGCTGAGTGTTGACGGAGGAGATGATGTCGAGTCCTTGTGATCTGATGGTGCTAGCCAGGGGGGTCATGTACATGTTGAAGAGGGTGGGGCTGGGGGAGGATCCTTGGGGGACGCCGCAGATGATCTTCTTGGATTCTGAGGTGAAACGGTGGGAGACTGATTCTCTGGGTTCTTCCGGTGAGATATGAGGCAATCGATTTGATGGTATCTCCCTGGATACCAATGTGGTGGAGTCTGTTGATTAAGATGTGATGGGAGATGGTGCCGAAGGTGGCTGACAGCTCAAGGAGGATGAGGGCTGCCATTTTGCTGTGGTCCAGGAGGGTCCTGATGTCATCGGTGGCTTCAATCAGGGCTGTCTCGGTTCTGTGGTTGACTCGGAATCTGGATTGAGAGGGGTCCAGGATGTTGTTCCGTTCCAGGTATTCGATGGGTTGCTGGTTGATTTACTTCTCGAGAACCTTTGCTGGATAGGGGAGCAGGGAGATGGACCAGTAGTTCTTTGGTTCATCCGATTCGGAAGAAGGTTTCTTCAGGAGGTGCCTCATTTCAGGATGTTTCCAGTCCTCAGGGAAGGAGGCAGAGGTGATGGAGATGTTCAGGACTTTCTTGAGCTCGTCGCTGATCGTCTTGCTCCCAAGGTTGAAGACGTGGTGGGGACAGGGGTCCGTAGGTGCACCCGAGTGCACGGAGTTCATGAGGAAAATTATGGCTTGAGTTGTGAGAGGGTCTCAATGGGTGATCAGGTGTTAAGGGTTAGTGGGTGTGAGCAGGCAGACGTTGTCAGCGACGGTGGGCTGAGGTTTGAAGTTTTTGTAGATGACGGAGATCTTGTTGTGGAGGAAGTCCACCAGGGTGTCACACAGTTCTTGGAAGAGGGTGATGCTGTTCCCAGCAGCTGTGAGGTTGGAGAACTCCTTCATGATGGCAAAGAGCTCCTTGCTGCAGTTTGTGGTGTCTTCTATGTGATCTGCTAGGGCGCTTATCTTTGTTTCTTTCAGGAGGCAGTGGGACTGGTTGAGTGTGGTCTCCTGTCTCTTTGCTGGTACCCACTTCCTCTCTAGTTGCCGGCAGTTGCGCTTGGTGGGTTCTTTGGGTTTGGCTGGCTTGGAGGGGGCGATTGTGTCGGTGCATTTTGTGATCCACTGGGGAAGTTCTTCGCAGCCTGTTCTGGGCTGTTGAGTCTGGGAGATGGGTGTTGACAGCCTTGTTCCACTGGTCTTCTGATATCTTTTAACATTTTCTGCGCATGGAGCTGGGGGTAAGGTGCAAGTGTTGGTAGGTCCTTAGATGGTGAAGTGGACACTATAATGGCCGATGCACATGAGCTGAGAGACCGGTTGTACTTGACTCTGTCGCTGGACGTGAAGATGGGGTCAAGTGTGTGTCCTGGAATGTGGGTGGGGTCGGTGACAAGTTGCTTGAGGCCGATGTTGCTCATGCTTTCCAGGAGGTCGGTTCTGTTGGTGCGCTGAGGTTGATGAGGTGGAAGTTACGATCTCCTAGGAAGATGTAGTGCTCAGAGTCAATGGGGATTGGGGCAATGAGATCAGGAATGAGGCGTGGTTGTGGTGGCCTGTAGGCGAGGGTGCCTCTGATGGTGTTTTTTCCATCTTTGTGGAGCTGGAAGTTGAGGTGCTCCATTATCGGGGTTGAATCATATGAGGAGGTCATGCAGCAGATGGTGTTCTTGTAGATGATGGATATTCCAATCCCTGTTTATTGGTTCGGTCCCGGTGTGCCTTCAGGGGTGGCGATGGCGATGTCTCCCACAGAGGAGGGGTTCAGCTAGGTCTCTCTAAGGAGGATGATGTCCGGAGTGAGGGATGAGATCGTGCCACTTTCTCGTCACTGAAACAGTGCTACATGCCACCCAAACTCTGCATTTTATTGTATGTATGTATGTATGTGTGTCGCACACAGAGGTTGTCTGTTTTCACAAAAAAAACAGACAAGGCCTCCCATCCTGTACTCATTCTTCAACATGAAACTGCCCGTCTAGAATTTATAAAGAGTGCTAATGCCCGAAAGGCATTTAGGCACTGCCATACACCAAAATAAAGATAAAGAAAACCTAAAACTAAAGATAAAAAAGCCAAGTTTTAAGACTTTTCTTGAACGATAGAAGACTAGTGCATTTCTTCAGCTGCAGCGGTAGAGAATTCCTCTGCTTAGCTGTACCATAGACAAAACTACTTCCACCCCAATGGGCTTGTTTGAATTTTGGAATGGTTAGATCAAATGTTGAAGAAGATTGCAGGGTCGTGGAGAGAGCATACCAGACAAACTTCCTCTTTAGATAATCTGTATCTGTATCATGCAAGGCATTAAAGATGATACACAAGGCTTTAAAGTCAATGCGTTTACGTACAGGTAGCCAATGGAATTGGGCTAAAGCCTGAGATGCTGATTTGAGCTTGGGAATCCCTTGGAATTTGTTTAATAGTCTCTACTGCATGTTAATGTATAGGCCATTGAAATAGTCCAGTTTCGAAAGCACTATGGCAGTGACAACACTTTTCTGCAAATCTTGCGGGATGAAAGAAAATACCTTTTCCAAGATTTTTAATACAAAGAAAGATGAGGAAGTCACAGCATGTATCTGCTTGTCAAATGCTAGTTTGTCGTCAAACACTATCCCCACATTTTTTACTGGTAGGGCTCCTAATTCTGATGGCCACCAAGCAGGGGACCAAAAGGAAATATTGTAAAAGTTCATAAAAAGGAAGCAGGAGATCAAATAGATAGTTGTAGAAGTTTATTCCACAAGGCACAGTACTCTTCAGTGAAGGTCCTCTAGCAGAATGAGGAAAATTCCAATTCTACTTAGAATCACAACTGACTAAATGGCAGGTGCCAGAGTCAAAAGAACACAGATGAATTAAAGGGAAAGGGACAATAAAAGATAGAGATGTGCAAGCAATGTAACACATTTCTCCCCTTAGGAAAATTTACCAAGGAAATAGCAAATATGGCTACACATTTGACAAAGGAAAATTTATACATTTAGCTACTCGTTTGACATTCCAAACTTTCCCATCTTGGGTAATGATGCTGTTGCGATTAACCTTTACAACCTTGATGGGTCTACTAAATTGGGTTTTACCCTTAAGTAATATACCTGGCTTGCGTATTCTGACCCAATCACCAATCACAAAATGCGGCTCCTTCACTCTCATGCGAAGATCATAATAGTTTTTGCCTTTTTGTTGTTTCTCTTCCACCTTTTGAGCCACAACTTCCTTGTTGATTACAGAACTATGGTTCTTCACAGCTTTTTTAAACCACCAAGGGCACAGTTTGGAAACAGGTTCCCTTCCTTTTAGTAAAAAGAAAGGAGAGACTTCTGTGGTAGAATGAGGAGTTATGCGGTACAACCATAACTTCTCCCTCAACTTATCTTTCCACTGAGATCCAAAATTACGTGCCCACAAAATGTCTTGTTTGAGAACCCTGTTGTATCTTTCTACTTGACCATTGCCTTGGGGTTCATACAAAGCCGTGGTAACATGGCGAATATTAAAGAGTTTTAGGAAATCACCCATCTCATGAGACTTCAATTGCACACCGTTATCAGTGATGAGCACCTCAGGGTAACCCTCCCGGGCAAAAACTTCTTTGAGGAATAAAATTACACTCTCAGAATTGGCATGCGGAACGAGCTTGACCTCGGGCCACTTGGAGTGATAATCAACCATCACCAAGGTAAATCTACAGTCCTGGGGTAAAAAATTGAAAGGACCAGCAATGTCAAGGCCTACCTTTTGCCAAGGAAATTCTGGCCATTGAACAGGAATGAGAGGAGCAGGATCACACTTAAGCATTTTCTCACTGTTCACACATTCAGGACACTCTCTCACAATCCTGTCAACATACCTGTCTAAACCAGGCCACCCAGAACACAGACCGGATCAACCTTTTCATAGAAGACATACCCAAATGACTCTCGTGACTCACAGATAAAATGTGACTTCGAAGAGACAAAGGTGGAATACATTTTCCCTTCCTGAAAATCAAATCACCTTCAATAACAAGTTCATCAGAAATTTTCCAGAAAGGAAAAATTTCATCTGGAACCTCATTTTTAGAAGGCCAACCTGTCCTAGTATAACTGACAACTTTACACAAAAGATCATCCTCATTCATGGCTTTTTTCCACATTTCTTCAGAAATAAAACTAAATTTTCCAGACACAACTTCAGTAATATCAGCAACAATTTCCTCATCTTCACATGTGTCATCATCATCATCATCATCATCACGGGGAAGTCTAGATAAACAATCTGCAGTTACATTGACTTTGCCTGGAACGTATTCAACTGTAAAAGTATATTCTTGCAAACGTGACATAAGCCTAGCTATGCGGGCAGTAGCATTAAGACCTCCTCCAGGAGACAAAATGGAAACCAACGGTTTGTGGTCCGTTCTCAAAACAAAACACGCACCCCAAATGTAATTACGAAAATGTTCCACACCCCAGACACATGCCAACAACTCCCTCTCAATCACAGCGTAACGCCTCTCCGTGATATTAAGTGTGCGGGAGGCAAATGCGACATTCCACTCCTCTTTCCCCACACATTGAGACAACACACACCCTAGACCATAGAGGCTAGCATCAACAGTGAGAACACACATCTTGTTCATACAATATGGTTTGAGTGTGGGAGCAGCTAGCATTTCAGCTTTCATGCTGTCAAAAGCTTCTTGTTGTTTTTCTCCCTAAACAAATTCTGCATTCTTCCTCGTAAGCTCTCTTAAAGGTTCCATCTTAGTATCAAAGTTCATAATAAACTTGCTGTAGTACTCACACAGTCCTGAAAACGATAGCAGCTTGTCTTTACAGTCAGGTGCAGGTGCCTTCAAAATTGCATTAATAAGAGATTTTTTGGGAATTACTCCTTCTTTAGACAGCGTATGTCCAAGATATTCAACTGAATCCTGATATAATTTACACTTTTTTCTCTTAAGTGTCAGTCCAAACTCTTTGAGTGTATTGCAAACTTTTTGAGATGCTCTGTGTGAGATTTCTTATCAGGAGAGAAAATTAAAATGTCATCTTGAAAACATTTAACGAAGGACTGCATGTTCTTAAAAAGATGACACATGGACCTCTGGAATACCGAGGCCGCTGATGCCAAACCAAAAGGCATCCTCTTGAATTGAAACAGACCTTGGGGAGTGATAAAAGCTGTCATGTGGCGTGATTCCTTAGCAAGTTCAATTTGATGGTAAGCAGACCTAAGATCAAGAGTGGAGAAAATTGTAGCACCTCCCAACATGCTTACTACTTTGTTGATGTTAGGCAACGGGTGACAGTCAATAAGGATATTGGCATTAAGAGCTCTAAGGTCAATGCATAACCTCAAGGACTTGTCAGGTTTACGTGCTAAGAAACCCATTCTGAGGATTCAATCTCCTCTATCACACCACCATTTAACATTTCTTCCAACGCATTACCCAATTCCTCCTTGACATTAATGGGAACATTTCTTAGTTTCTGTTTAACAGGTGATGCTCCTTGTTTGAGCTTGATAGCATGAGTAAAACCTTTAAGTTTACCTAAAGATTTAGAAAAAACTTCAGAAAATTCTCTTTCTATACTGTTTTCTACCACACTGTCTTCGACTACCATGACTGGTTCTATGCTGCGAGGATTGAGGATGATTCCTAACCTCCATTGGTCCCTCCAACCTAACAGATTAACACCTTTTTTGGCAACATACAGCTTGATGAAAGCTGACCTTCCCTTAAACTCAATATCAGAAGCAACATACCCAATAAAGTGAATGGTGGAACCATCAAAACCCTGGGCAATGATGTCAGGAGGACATAGATGTTTGGTAGATCTAGTATCACCAAATTTCTCATTAAAATAACTTTCTGTAACAATGGACCAGGGCGAACCTGAATCCGCCATAAGTTCAAGGTTTTCCTTTAAGAACCGAACAATGCACTTGGGGGAATTTAAAGTTTTACCTTCAACAATACAGATGTTCACCAAAGAAACAACAATACCTTTTCGATCAAGGAATTTTCATCGGATGACAGATTGCATCTCACGCATGAGACTTCATTGAGTTGATCATATTTTACACATGCAACTTCGCTATGCTTTTTATTAAAACTTCTACCTCTATAGAAACTTGTCTTCCTGTCATCTCTACAAGCTTTGGAAAAATGTCCCAGTCTGCCACACTTGTTACACTCTTTACCTATAGCTGGACAAAATTTAAAGGACGCCACATGGTTGTTACTACCGCATCTATAATCAATCAATCAATCACAGAATTTGTAGAGCGCACTACTTACCCGCGAGGGTCTCAAGGCGCTGGGGAGAGGGAAGGGGGGGGGTGCTGCTACTGGTCGAACAGCCAGGTCTTGAGTAGTCTCCTGAAGGTCAGCAGGTCTTGGGTCTGTCGTAGGCTTAGTGGAAGGGTGTTCCAGGTCTTGGCGGCGAGGTGTGATCTGCCGCCGGTGGTTGTTCTTCGAATGCGAGGGACGGTGGCGAGGGAGAGGTCGGCGGAGCGAAGCTGGCAGTTGGGGACGTAGAAGAAGAGTCGTCTGTTGAGGTAGGCTGGGCCAGTTTTGTGGAGTGCCTTGTGTGCGTGGATGAGGAGTTTGAAGGTGATCCTCCTGTCGACGGGGAGCCAGTGCAGGTTCCTCAGGTGGGGGTGATGTGGCAGTGGCGTGGTACGTCGAGGATCAGGCGTGCGGAGGCGTTTTGTATGCGTTGCAGTCGCTTGATGAGCTTGGCCGGGGCTCCTGCGTAGAGGGCGTTCCCATAGTCAAGTCTGCTACTGACGAGGGCCTGGGTGACTGTTCTTCTTGTGTCTGTCGGGATCCACCTGTAGATCTTGCGAAGCATGCGGAGGGTGTTGAAGCAGGAGGAGGAGACTGCGTTGACTTGTTTGGCCATGGAGAGCGTTGAGTCGAGGATGACTCCCAGGTTGCGTGCGTGGTCGGTGGGTGTCGGGGCTGCTCCCAGCGTCGTTGGCCACCAGGAGTCGTCCCAGGCTGAGGGGTTGGAGCCGAGGATGAGGACCTCCGTCTTGTCCGTGTTCAGCTTTAGTCGGCTGATCTTCATCCAATCGGCGACGGCCTTCATTCCTTCATGGAGATTGGCTTTGGCGGCGAGGGGTCCTTGGTGAGGGAGAGGATCGGTTGAGTGTCGTCGGCGTAGGAGATGATGTTGAGGTCGTGCTGTCTGGCGATGCGTGCGAGCGGGGCCATGTAGATGTTGAACAGTGTTGGGCTGAGGGAAGATCCCTGGGGTACGCCGCAGATGATCTCGGAGGCTTCGGATCGGAAAGGTGGGAGGCGGACTCTCTGGGTTCTGCCGTCGAGGAAGGAGGTGGTCCATTCCAGGGCCTTGTCTCGGATCCCTGCGTCGTGGAGGCGTGCGCGTGAGAGTGCGGTGGCAGACAGTGTCGAAGGCGGCGGAGAGGTCCAGCAGGATGAGGGCTGCGGTCTCACCGTTGTCCAGCAGGGTCCTGATGTCGTCGGTGGCGGCGATGAGGGCAGTCTCAGTGCTGTGGTTGCTGCGGAACCCCGATTGGGATGGGTCCAGGATGCTGTTTTCTTCTAGGTATCGGGTTAGCTGTTTGTTGACGATCTTCTCGATGACCTTGGCTGGGAACGGAAGCAGGGAGATGGGCCGGAAGTTCTTGAGGTCTCTTGGGTCCGCCTTGGGATTTTTGAGTAGGGCGTTGATCTCGGCGTGTTTCCAGCTCTCTGGGAAGGTCACGGTCTCGAAGGAGAGATTGATGACGTTGCACAGGTGGGGTGCGATGGAGCTGCTGGCTTTGTTGAAGATGTGGTGCGGGAAAGGGTCTGACGGGGAGCCGGAGTGTATTGTGCCCATGGTCTTGATGGTGTCATCGATGTTCACGCTGGCCCAGGCTGGCAGGGGGTCATGGTCGATGGTGTGCGGCGGGTCTGGAGTATCTATCTTGGTGGGGGCTGTCTGGGTGTTGAAGCTGTTGTGGATGTCGGCGATCTTGCGGTGGAAGAAGGTGGCGAGGGAATCGCACAGGGCTTGCGACGGCGGGATGTCGTTGGTGTTGGAGCTGGGGTTGGAGAGTTCCTTCACGATGTTGAAGAACTCCTTGCTGTTGTGTGCGTTGTTGTCGAGGCGGTCTTTGAAGGAGATTCTCTTGGCGGACCTGATGAGGTGGTGGTGGTTACGGATGGCGTCTTTATGGGCTGCGTGGCTGTCTGGTGTCTTATCACTGTGCCATTTCTTCTCAAGTTTCGGCAGGTACGCTTGGAAGCTAGGAGTTCCGGGGTGAACCAGCTGGCTCTTTTGGTGGTGTCGCTGTAGGTGAGTTTTTTCAGCGGGGCGAGGGTGTTGGCACAGTCGTCTATCCATCGTCTGAGGTTGCAGGCAGCGTCGTCGGTGTTGGATGGGTCGGAGGGAGGGCTGAGAGCGAGGTTTGCCAGTAGTTGGTCTTCGGTGACTTTGCTCCAGCAGCGGCGTGGGATCTGTTGGGTGCGGTGGTGTGTGGTGGGTTTCTGGAAGGTGAAGTGGATGCAGCGGTGGTCGGTCCAGAGGAGTTCCGTGGTGTGGGTGAAGGAGACGTGGGAGCTTGAGGAGAAGACGGGGTCGAGCGTGTGGCCGGCGGAATGTGTCGGTGTTGTGACGAGCTGTCTCAGTCCGAGGTTGGCGAGGTTGTCGATCAGGGTGGTGTAGTTGCTGTCGTTGTTGTTCTCCAGGTGAAAGTTCAGGTCTCCGAGGAGGATGTAGTCGGTAGAAGTCAGGGCGTGCGTGCTGATGAAGTCGGCGATGGAGTCGCTGAACTGGGGTCGGGGCCCAGGGGGTCTGTAGACAAGGGTGCCTCTGAGGGTGGTGTTGGGGTCCGTGTGGATCTGGAAGTGCATGTGTTCGGCGGTGTAGAGAACGTCGTCGGTGCTGGTCGAGACCCTGATGGAGTTCTTGTGGATGATGGCGATTCCTCCTCCTACTCCGTTGACGCGGTCTCTGCGGGTGATCTTATAGCCGTCTGGGATGGCTATGGCGATGTCGGGTGCGGAGGAGTCGTTCATCCAGGTCTCTGTCAGGAAGGCGACGTCTGGTGATGATGAGTCGAGCAGGTCCCAGAGCTCGACGGCGTGTTTTCGTGCGGAGCGGGTGTTCAGTAGGATGCATCGGAGGTGGTTGGGGTCCTTCATGGCGGGCGCTTCGGTGGCTCTGAGGCTGGTGTAGCTGCAGTTCCGGCAGGTGAAGGGGCCATGTGTGCGTTTCGGGGCGGCCTTGAAGCAGTTGTGTCTCCGTCCGGGGTTGAGAGCGTGGAGTGTGGTGGCATCGTAACGGCATCGGTCCTCGATGCTGGAGCAGGGGGCGCGCGGCCCAGGGGTTCTGGCGCTGGGCGCGGTCCAGGCGCAGACGGGCGCAGACGGGGTTGCCTTAGGCGCGCCCGCTGCGCGCATCCGCTGCGCGGCCGCACAGCGGCCGCCATATATGGGGAGCTGGGAGGGAGGAGCAGCTGGGAGGCGGGAGGCAGGGGCAGCGAATTGGCAGTCAGTGGGGCGGGCCGCAGGGGACGCAGCGGCGGGGGTACAGAAGGCAAAGTTGGGCACAGCAGTATGGGGGCACGAGGGGACACAGAAAGCAAAAAGAGGACACAATCAAATGGGGGCACGAGGGGACACAGAAAGCAAAAAGAGGACACAATCAAATGGGGGCACGAGGGAACACAGAAGGCAAAAAGAGGACACAATCAAATGGGGGCACGAGGGGAGACAGAAGGCAAAAAGAGGACACAATCAAATGGGGGCACGAGGGGAGACAGAAGGCAAAAAGAGGACACAATCAAATGGGGGCACGAGGGGAGACAGAAGGCAAAAAGAGGACACAATCAAATGGGGGCACGAGGGGAGACAGAAGGCAAAAGAGGACACAATCAAATGGGGGCACGAGGGGAGACAGAAGGCAAAAAGAGGACACAATCAAATGGGGGCACGAGGGGAGACAGAAGGCAAAAAGAGGACACAATCAAATGGGGGCACGAGGGAGACAGAAGGCAAAAAGAGGACACAATAAAATGGGGGCACGAGGGAGACAGAGGCGAAACGGGCACCAAGGCAACAGCAGAGGGGCGAGCTTACCAGCAGCAGCAGCGGGCAGGACAACACAGGCGGAGCTGTGTGGCGGGGGGAGCGACCTACCTGGCAACATATTATATTCTTATCACTATTCTTTCCTACTGGAGGAACTTTGCTGATTTTGTTCATGGCGCACACCTCATCACTAACCCTGGGCGTAGTTCGCGAAGTAGCGCTACGCGAAGCTACGCGAAGTGCACTTCGCGAGCTACGCGTAGCACTACGCGAACTGTGTAGTGCGCTGTTCGCGATGATTGCACAGTGCTGGACGCTTGTCCGCACTGTGCAATCATTGAAAACGGCATCTTGCACCATGCGAGCTGTCTTTTACTGCCGCTCGAGTAGATTTTTACTCGAGCGGCAGCTTTCTCAACGCGGATTGGTAGTTTCTCATCGCGAGCGGTCGCGAGCATACGCGACCACTCGCAATGAGAAACCTGACCTCCCGCGTTGAGAATCTCGCCGGGAGTTTATTTTCCACGCTCGCGATCGGCAACTTGATGTTGCTGATCGCGAACGAGGAAAAGTCTCGCCAGGATATCATTTTTGCTTGCTCGCGGTCGTCAACTTGACGTTGAGGAACGCGAGCAAGCAAAAATGACCGCTGCACTACGCTACGCTACGCGTGTTTGCACTGTGCTACGTGCAATTCGCGTAGTGCGAAGTAGCGCAAACTTCGCAAACTACTGCGAGCGTAGCGTAGTGCTTTGCCCAGGGTTACTCATCACACACTTTATTATTTTTATCACCTTTACCATTGACGTCTTCAATGGTCTTCATCCATTTTTCGGATTGCTCGAAAGCTTTGGCAATGGTGTCATGTAAGTTAGGGTTACCTATTATCCACAATTGCTCTTGTGTCTTCTTACTCTTGACATTCACAATAATCTGATCTCTTATCATCTCGTCTGCCATGGCACCAAAATTACAAGAAATCACAAGAGTTCTAAGCCCAGTTAAAAAATCATCAAATGACTCTGAATCTCTTTGCGACCTGGTATAAAATTTATACCTATTAAGTGCTATGCTGGTAGTGGGTTTAAACCTTGTTTCCATGCGTAAGAGCGCCTCATCAAAAACACCCAGATCACCTTGAACATTGGGTAGAGTCCTAAAAACAGCTTGACCCTCGGAACCAAGACAATGAAGAAAAATATTTTTCTTCCTTTCATTTCCCATCCTATCCCCATCAATGGCCTTCATATAAGTTAAAAATTCTTCTTTCCATCTGGTCCACGGAATAGGAGGATCACCCTTGGACTGTAGGAATTTAGCAGGAGGTTCAAATTGCATGATAAAAGAAAAAAATATTACCAAGCAATTACAAGAGCAATATTAGAAATATTAAAATGAACCAAAAGTACATAAATTATACTCTAAGAGTGCTATCAATAACTGAAAAACATGTTTCGAAAGATATATATATAAAGTAACCTTTTTCAAATGAGGAAAAGAATAACAGTCAAAAAGTGGTGGTAGCTGTGCACATCAGCGTGATATGCATGTGGTATTAATGCAGTTTAATATCGTCTGTATAACACGATGTGCAATAACAGTACCTCGTAATCCGCGTGCATCGGCATGATGAGAAAATTGTGCAGTTAGCGTTGTATCCGTTCAAAGGATAATGAGGATTTAGTGCGCAGTAGTGCGCATCGACGTGGAATATATATATATTTTTTTTTTTAAGGGTTCAATGCGCGGTCGTGCACATCGACGTTTAAGCGTTGTCTTGACAGCAGATTCAAATCCAAAATGGCGCTACGCACGCAGGAACATCACTACGCTGCGTAACGCGATACTGTAGGACGTTGACGTTGCGCGAAGTCTACGCTCCTTCCGCCTCGTTCTCCGTGACGCGAAGATGCAACATGGTAACAATCAGCTGGGCAACGATGACTTGGCGACAGCTTGGCAGTGACGCGTCACAAGAATACTCGGAAGATCGCGCAGGCAGGATGACGTGGCAACTGTAATATCAACTTGAAAGATGCAGTAAGTTAAAATTACCAAATTGCATGAAAATCAATTTCTTGGCTGTAATAGCAAGTAGAAGCTCCAGACAAACATGGTCGTGGACAGTAAAATAGTAGGAACCACATACGTCGCAGGAAGATAGTAGTCGCAAATTCCAAGGTATCAGGAAATCAAGTGAACTTAAAAAAATATCCAAAAGTAATGTTGTACCGCTCCTGTGCCTTGGTAAGTAGCAGGTACAGTTTTTCCTCGTTGCCAGTGTAAAAGTCCATAAAAAGGAAGCAGGAGATCAAATAGATAGTTGTAGAAGTTTATTCCACAAGGCACAGCACTCTTCAGTGAAGGTCCTCTAGCAGAATGAGGAAAATTCCAATTCTACTTAGAATCACAACTGACTGAATGGCAGGTGCCAGAGTCAAAAGAACACAGACAAATTAAAGGGAATGGGGCAATAAAAGATAGAGATGTGCAAGCAATGTAACAAATATGATTTCCCATCAGGAGTAATTCCGTTTTACTTGTGTTCAGCTTGAGGCAATTGTTAGCCATTTAGTGACTAATCTGCTGCATGCTACTGTGGAAGTTGTCAGCTGAGACATCAAGGTTTCCGGACACGGAGTCCACAATCTGGGTGTCATCTATGTAGTTTACCAACAAAAGCCCAAACTTGTTACTTAAATTCGCTAAGGGCATAACATAAAGATTAAAAAGGGAAGGGCTCAGGGAAGAGTCCTCAGGTACCCAACATGAGAGAGAGAAAGAAGTAGATGCATAGCCATCTAGGCCACAAGTTGTCCTCTCTCGGATAAAAATGATTTGAGCAAAGTGAGAGCTGTGCCCCTGATGCCCAGAGAGTAGAGACCGTCTATCAATACAGCATGATTGACCGTAACAGAGCTCCTACCAGAGCTGTGCTCCCTGGAAATTCACTAACCTGGCTGCACATAGTCATAAAAAGAATTCAAACTGAGCAGGACAGAACAAACCTGCACATCCAGAAATATCATCTCTCCATTTTAGCTGTTATTGTGAGACAGCATGAAAAGCACATCTGCCTGTCGAGAGAGGGAAAAAGTTAATCATAGTCGTTCAGCCCGGACTATGCACTAGATTGGCAGTCGGATGCTGGTCCATCTGCTAGGGACAGAGCATGAAATATGGAGCTCCACCTCATTGTGAGTTCTGCAAAGTTCTGCCTTAGTGTCTTCCTGAACATTTGGAGCTGAAATCTCATCCAACCTTCAATCTGCTCTACAGTCTGCCTGCACCCTGAACATATATCTTATTAGGTATCAAGTACCCAGCCCAGGAGCTGACCCATGATGCCTGAATCCAAGACACACCTGGTGGAGCTGAGAGTATGTCTTCGGGTGCAACTCAACTACCCTATAAGAGGTTTAATGGGCTGATGAGCAGACTCTTCTGCACCAATGTTTGTTAATTTCTGTGTTACACTGGAGACCCTCTGCAGCATCTCCCGTACCCCACAGTTCTGAAAGTTGTCATATTGGGCTTGAGGAGAGCCAGCCTTCCAAATTCCATTGGGGCCTCCTAAAAACCACACTGCTACATGAAACCAAAGCTTGGTATACTACCAAAACCCATCTGTGACATTCAAACTAAGGACCCTCTCTAGAAAACTATTCTTTTTTTCTCAATTTCTTTATTTTGATTTTATGAGAACAATGCAAACATAACAATAGACTTTAAATAAAGTAGTAGAAATCTCATTCCGCCCAACTGGACTCTAGGTCCATTACTTTCTAGTTGTAAGAAATTGGGGTATTAATTGCGGGCGGGTGAATACCCAACTCAAGTAATAACCACAACCCTTGTCGAGGTGAACCGTTATATTAAGTCACTAAATGAACCTCAGCTCAATGCCCTGGTAGCTATGGCACAGAGCAGACAGGCAATGTGTAAGGTATTTATGCTATACTAAAACAGTTATAAAGTTGAAATGCTATAAACAATTAAAATAACAAAACAAATTGGAAAAATAGAGTAAAATTCAAGAAACAAAATGACAAAAAATCCAATAAGAGAAACCGGAGATATGTATTTTTAAACTTTTAATTAGTAATAGCTCCAAGAAGCACAAAGTGCCTATGATAGTCAATGGTAGCAGTAGAACAGGACCTAGGCACAATTTGATGCTGACCACGATGGAGCATGGTTTGGATAAACAGCCCAGTTCGTCCTGTTCAAAGGTTTTACCTTCTGACTCTATGGCCTCATGTACAAAAAAATAACACAGTGCGGTACCGCAAGCCATTTTACTGCACCGAGTTGTGTCATTTTAAAAGCACAGGGATACATTGTATGAATAACATGACGCATCAGTGTGCTTTCCCCTGCGCTGGTGCACAATTGGCTGCTATGCACCACCGCAGGCACCCTTGTGAAATGTTGCAAGGGTGCCTGCGTTGTGGGGATGATTGTTTTTGTACAGGAAGGGACAACTTCCTGCACACAAAAAATCATTGATGGCATATTCTTCTTTCTATGCATGCTGCACAATGCAGCACACATAGAAAGCGGAAAAAACGAGGAGAAATAAAAGTATTTCTCCTCTTTGCGCCACTCTTACACCTCCCCTGGGGAGGCGCAGGATTCTGACGCATTCCCAGCTTTACAAATCTTTGTAAATCTGGGAATGTGTCAGGTTTCATGGATGTTGCGTGGGAACACCCACAGTAACACCCATGGAATGCCCCGATCATGCAGAGTAATGCATGAAAGGGGACCATATTTACAAGGCCATGAAAAATCATGCAGGTCCAGTCTTCTCGGCTCTTTGCAAGTCTCAGACAGCAGGTTCCAGCTTCTGATCGTCCACGGGTCCAGGAGTGTTCTAAAGTGGGTGCCTGGAGATTCCACATTTATGCCTGGCATGAGCTGGTGATTGGGTATAACACCTGGCTATGCCCTCACCAATGGGGTAAAGGTTCCAGGTGCTAATCCTACCCACTTGCAGCATTTTCTTAGATGGATAAACTCTTCAGCTACACTAAACCTGGGCTCTGAGGGCAGGGAGTGTGAGTAGGGAGTGTACTACGGTAATCCTAGTGTCCTCTGGCATCCAACCTCAAAATCCAGTTTTAGTCAGTCCCTGTACCGACAACAACCTCTGACACAGAAGTCTAGCAGTACAAAGCTGAGTTTTCAGCACCAGACATTAGATACATGAGAATTGTTTTGGCCTCCTGCCTTCGCCCATTAAAGTGGACCGCAAATGTTCTATGTAACCCCAGCAGACCTGTCAAACAGGCTGTGCACTGCATAGTCAAAAAGAGGCCTCCTTCTCAGTTTGTTAAAAAGGGTGACCCTCACCCTAAATATCCTCTCCTGCCTCCTCCTCCTTCTCTGCCTACCAGTCAAAATCCTTATCCTCCTCGCCAAGACATACAGAGCTGCCATTCTGAAAGAGCCTGATGCATTTCGGGTGCCTTTTTATAGTTTGCACTTGGTTACCACCTGATACAGATTGCTGGCAATTGCATTTCCTAAATGGCCATTTTACGTCTATTCGCAATTATGAAATCCTTTGTACACTGTGTTAGCGAATCGCTATTTGGAGATCCCTATTAGCGATTTCTTATTTAGCGATTTCCGGAATTCGTTTTCTACTGGATAGAAATCTCATTTTGCAACATGGAAAATGCCTTTTGTACATTCCGAAATGGCATTTTCCATTTCCCAATGGGCTGAAATAGTGAGTTGCACCATTAGGAAATGCAAAATGCCTTCGTGCATATGGGTCAAAGTTTGTGTAATAGAACACAAATCTGTGAGTGAGATGCTGGTTGTATGTATCCCGGTTGTAATCTAGGGCACTTTTTGCTTCTAGCAATAATAGTCTTCGCTTGGGTTTTGACTGCTTGTCTGATAGGGCTAGCTTTGATTCTTTGAGTCAGTACTCAGTCAATTGAAAAGATAGTCTTGGACTGAAGTCTATGGGGTTGAGCATGTTAAAAAAGTGTCCCACAGTCGGGGGCTTCTAACTGGAAAGTGTCTGTCTACGCTTGAACTGCAGTGCGTAGTGTGATTATGTTCTATGGGTATGTATGTGCTAACCTGTTGTATTTTTTACATAAGATACTGGGGCATATTATCATGGGCCATATCGCCGCTTTTGCAGCACTTTTTGCCGAAAAAGCGGCGATATTTTTATCGCACTATCACCAAGGACTCGCTAACATGCGTTAGCGCTTGTTTCCTTGAGATAGCTGCCGGTTATCCTGCCGCTTTGCATGTCAGCGATATTTATCGCTAATGATATGCAAAGTAGGCGTTCCTTACTAAAATAACATGAAAACTGTCGTTAACATAACTTCCCCCTATTATCAATCCGGTGGCGAACCCACGTAGCGATAATAAAAGTAGCGCTAACTGCAATTATCGCTGGTATCTGAATGCCTGATTTAAAACTGACTTAGCTATATTATCCTATGGGAGGTGGATTGTCAGGATAAGTCCACCCTGCCCTATTATCAAGGATTTCCCTATCGCTGTTGTTTTATCGCTGGATTTCCAGCGATATTCACGCATTTCGCCGCTATCGCTGGATTTTTTATCGCATTGGAGATAAGCGTTGATAATAACGCGCTATCTCTGCAATGTAATCCAGCGATAGCCGGCGATAATTAAAATCGCGCTAAGCGCGCTTAGCGATAATTATCGCTGGCTGTTGATAATATGCCCCACTGTATTTTTAAATTGAGTAGTTTTCTGTGGAAGAGTTGACTGGAGTTTTCCAAGCCTGGAGAATTCATGACCAGATGTACTAAGACTGGGAATTGCAATTTCCAAATCGCAATTTTTACCAAATCCCAATTTGCACATCACAACTCCTAATGTATGAAAGTTTTAAATTTAGAATAGCAGTTCCTGATGGGTCACAAATTGACCTACCTTTTGAATATTATTGAGGTAGGTTGCAGTTTGCAACTTATTAGGAATGATATCCATCACAGGGATGGTGGCCTGCTGACGTCAGCTGACCACCAATCCTATGATTGCTTTTAAATAAAGCAATCGTTTTTTATGTAACCCATTTTCCTCAAAGGAAAACGGGATGCACTTAAAAAAAAGAAAAATGAAACTTGTAACTTGTAAGAGCTGTCAGTGGTCCGTGGGACCATCTAATATTCTTCAAAATATAATTTTTAACATTCTCAAAGGGGAAGGGGTCCCTTTGAAACCCACTCCCATTTGTGAATAGGTTACCACCTCCTTCGAAGTGTCAGTAAAATATTCATGTTTCGCAGCCACATTCTAGTCGCAAAACATTCATACTTACCACTAATATTTGGTATTTGAAAGGGGTGCCCTAAACATACCTTATCCAAATACCGAAACACAAACCTAAATTGTGATTCTGTACAATTACAATTTAGAGTCTGTACGTAAAAAAAAATGTAGGTCACAAACGGCATGATTCTGCAAATCAGGCTGTTTCAACCTCAAAAATGCTTTGTACATCTAGCCCTCAGTGCTTAATTTGTGCCAGTGTTTGTACATGCTCAGCACAGGCACTTATTTTGTAACACCACACATAATTATGGCAGTCCACCACATGGGGGCACTGTCAGTCTATTTTTAAAGTAACACATGAGGTGAGTGTTAAACAATTCATTAGACAATTACAATTGAAAAATAATACCAGTCTGCACAAGCCATTTGTATAGCTTTAGGTCACCAGTTATGGCTTAAATTATTACATTCCTTTAAATGTAATGGTTAGTAAGTGGCATTGGTACTGGCATTTGGATGCACTGGCAGGACCATAGGTGCTGCAAGCTGCCGTGGCATCCTTAGAAATGCCTTGGGCGCTGGCACTTACTTTGTTTTAAAAAGTTGCACACTTTTGAAGATGAAGATTTCATCTGTGCTTTGTGTTGCTTTAAATATTTTTATTTTCTATGTGGACAGGCCTATCAATGTCTATGCTCACGTTGACAAACAAGACACCCACCATTAAGTGGCGTTCTGTGAGGATGAAAGGCATGTTTTTTTAAGTAGTATTGGTCGAGGAATATGGCTTCTGCCATCATCCCATTTCACAACCAGTCCTGGGCGGAGTTCGCGGAATTCCGCGTAGACAAAAAAGCTCTGCCGCGCTACGCGGAGTTCCGCGAGTGGTGGAGTGCATTGGGGTCATGCCTTTTGTGGTGATTTTGAGTGACAGGTGTTTGTCCTGCACTGTAAAATCATTGCGAACGCCACCACGTGCAGTGCAAGAGGGGGCAGCTTTCTCAACGCGAACGGAAGGTTCCTCAACACGAGTGTTCGCGATCTGTCATGACCACTTGCATTGAGAAATCCGACAGCCCGCGTTACGAAATCTCCCATGAGGTTGACTTTCAATAACTCGCACTTGCCAACTAGACCTTGGCGAGCGCGAGCGAGGCAACATTTCGCCGGGAGGTAGATTTTCCTCATGCGCGCTCTCCAACTTGACGTTGACGAGCGAGCGGAGCAGAGTTTTTGGGGACTCGGCATGCTTCGCAAAGTGCGGAAAACTCCGCGAAAGGAGTGGAGTTCACGGCCCAGGGTCAATCACAACTAGGTTTCTAAACCTGCATTTTATGGGAACCACTTCAACAAAGAATCCATACAGTGTTAAGCTGCTTGATGATGGAGGATGAGCCTAAAATCATTATTTATCTTGATTTTGAACCCATTAACATTTAAGCTATTTTGTCCAGCCATTTTTCAATTGCTTTGAGTGTAATAGAGTTGGGACTCAGTTAGGCTAAAAAGAGGGGTCTCTAGTTTTGCATTGAAGTTATTGAGATTGGAGGCATTATTAAGTCTGAGTGGAGATCATTCCATAGTTGGGGATGCAAGACTGAGAATCATCTTTCTCTATTTTTATAGGTAAGAAATATAAGGAGTAGTATTTTGAAATCACTCGCTCTCTCTCAACACAGACACACACACACACAGACACACACACATGCACACACACATATAGACAGTCATATGTACTAAAGTTGCACACATTCATGCACAAATACATACTCTCACTCAAACACACTGTCTCCCAATGGCATGCATGGACTACGATAAACATACTTATGCACTCTCTCAAAAGCATTTAGTCACAACTAGTTTTCATTCAAAGAGCAGTGTCATGGACACCACACAGGCTGGAGATGTGATAGAAGAATCTAATGGTCGGCAGTTTAAAAACAACAAGGTGGGGGGCAGATACTGCTAGGGCCCAAGATGGCTGTTCCTCATGAGAGCTCCTGAAACATCTCCCTTCTGCTTCCAACTACATGGAATCTGGAGTGCCATGAGTCCTCTGGTGTGCCCTGAGGAGGTGGAATACATTGGGTGCCAGATTGGCAGCTCCTACAAGGATATACCAGCGATTTCCTCCTTCCTCCCCCACGACACAGCCTTTGAGGAGGTCTCGACCCATGCATGGAGACATGGAGAAATGACGGTGGTCCCAAGGTGTCAGTGAGCTGACAGCAGTGGTGTTTCCATGTGCTGAAGGCTGCAGGAGAGAGAAGGGAGCAGACTAACAGCTGTGCTGCTGAGTCTTAACCAGGGTGCCAGAAGAGCAAGTGAGAGGCTGGAGTAGTAACAGGAAATTTCTAATTTAGCCCCCATAACTGAAGAACACTGTTAAGAGCTGAACATACACTAACACCTGCAGCAGAATGCGTGGGTCTGCACATAACGGATGTTCAATGTTAAGCCCATATAATTGGTGACAGAAGAGAGGCCTGAAATCAACCCTGTGAGCCTCAACTTGCTACTCTGCCATGTTGGGCACAGGAAATGCAATGTGGTCTTTCTTTTTAGTTGTATAGGAGTGCCACAATGAAAGAGAGGGCCAAGTGGTCAGAGGTATCTGCTGATGAAGTTGGTTTGACAACAAGTAAAATGGCACTCCTCTGGTTCATCAACACTTTGCACTTCAACTTGGCTAAAACAACAGACTAGGGGGCATATTAGCAAGAAAGGCGTTAAAATTATCGCCGCTTTAGCGGCAGGAAACTGCCGCTAAAGGGGCGATAATGGGCTTGATAATATGCCCTGGAGAATACCAATAGAAGCCCATGTTCTGCTGTGATCCTGGGCTTCTATTGGAATTCTCAAGGGCATATTATCAAGCCCATTATCGCCGCTTTAGCGGCAGTTTCCTGCCGCTAAAGCGGCAATAATTTTAACGCCATTCTTGCTAATATGCCCCTCTATTGCCTCTACAGTAAGGTAAACGTGGTAGAGGAGAACCTGGAGGTGCTCTCGGGCAGGGTCATGCAAGGTGAGAAAGAACATGACGAACTGGGAAAGAAACTACAAGGACTAGAATAACAAGCTAATACAACTGACTCCACAGTTAAAGATCTGGTGTACTTCAGGTATACTGCCATAGAAAGGATCCTTAAATTGGATGCAAAAATAGAGCAGCTTAATAACTTAAGGAGAGGGTTCAGCTTAGGGTCCTGGTTATCCCTGTAAGCTTCCCATCTGAGGCTCTATCAGAGGAAATGTGTAGGGTGGTGAGAGAAATACTGGATGAAACAGTACCACTGGAAGTGAGGTCAACCTATCATCTCCCCACTAAACCCTGGAAAAACCATGCCCAACCTTGTGGCACATTGATGATCATTCTTTGATCAACTGTATGGAGAGAAACACAAGTTATCAAAACTAAAGTGGTACAATTGGACGGTAGCAAGCTCTCATTTTCCCTGATCTGAATTCTGATAGGCTACAATGATCGAAGGACCTAATAGAGATCGCGAAAAACCTGACGGAAAAGGGTGTGGAAGAATCAATAGGCTTCCTGGCTCACCTGAGAGTGATGCTCAAAGGGAAATTTGTTTTCGTGCAATTAGTATCTGCCAAGTCCATTCTAGATAATTTACTCTCAGACAATGGGAAATGATATGTAATTGCTTTTGCTTGTGGTGTTCTTGGTAACAGATAGGTGGGGGATGATTTTCAAGGTGGGTCTGGGCTCTCCTATGGGATGCAATGACTGATTGAGCAATAAACAAATTCAAACAGAAAAAGAACAAAGCAGCTTAATAAAGATCAGCTCGATGAACCGGACAGCACCTATCTTTGCATCCATTCATATGTCATTCAGTATCAAATAGGGCTGTCATAGTGCTCCTAAATATGATTGAGCACAATAGAAATGTACCCAACAAAATTTTGACCTGCCAAGAATTACCGCTACAGAGAAAATGCAATCAATCTAGAAAGATAGGTAGGAGATTTTTGAGAAATTTGCAGGGTCTTCATAGCCCTGAATAAGGTTGTTCAAAACTGGTGACAACAGGGCATGCATAAATGTGACAGTAGAAGGAATTGATGAAATCTGGGTTATATGGAGAAATGGTATGGGATAGCTATTTTATTAGCTTGGGGCAGGGGTTCAATGCTGAACCGAAACAGCAACTCATTTTTATCAGCTTATAGCCTGAGTTTCTAGAACCTTTATCAGGACTGTGTCATTGGTAAGAATATCACACCTGGACTGAAGCAATGCATGTTCACTCTAGTAGATTTGACTATAGTAGAGAAATAGTTATTGACAATATATAATATTTTAGTGAATGTCAGAATTTTCAATAAAACATTGTGCTGTGGGCCTGCACCCAAAGCCATGGAAGGGAAGAGTATGTTTTCGACAGTAGCAGGATATATACTTTCGATAAATGTGTTGACCTGTCATATAAATTATGACTAAACTTATGGAAATGGTGATCATAGAGAAGATTTGTCTGACAATGGCGATGATAAATGGTAAGCTGGCAGAAAATTTGCAAAACTGTGGTGTGATGGTAACTGGAGTATATGATTTTCTTGGTGGTGGTCAGGCAACACTTTGTGCACCAGTTTGTTATATGCTGTATAAGTATGGACAATTAGACCTGGACCAGGAAGTTAAGTATTCCTCTTTTGTGCCCAACTGTGACTCCAACACTGTAAAATATTCTGTTTTATCATGCTTACCGTTACGTGCACTGTCGGTTACCAGCTACATTGGTTGCTGTAGTGTGTATTTTTGCTGCATTAGAAATTGTTATAAATGAGACAGTAAGGCTTACTTCCTTTACAACCAAGGAGCCCCACCTTCACCTACTGGCTGCCCGTTGGAAACTTTAAACTACCATGGATTAACTCCTTTTACTGGGCTATTCCATCATGGATCATTACGTGACAATCATGATAAGGTAAGTGTTGTCCAAAATTATAAATGTTTACTCGCTGGTAGGAAAGTCCCTTTTCCCACTTTTGAATATTTATTTACTGAGCCTTCTAATCCTCATTTCACTCAAATTTACTATTATTTAGCACATTTAATGTAAGTTGAATTTGTGGAAAAATGCTTTGAATATTTCACCAATAAAGTAATGGACTCCAAAGAAAAGCCTTTAGTGAGAAACTGCAGCAGCTCAACCAGTAACCAGTAACCAGTAACCCATGAGTCTGGTAAAAGATAGTGGTTTAACTAATCACTGCTCCTCACAAAATATACAGATATAGAAATACACAGGAAACATGATCATGAGGAACAACTACGGCAAAAAAAACAAATTCCAGTTGACTAGCTTGACTTCTTTCAAATTCATTTTTAACCTTAAACTAAAATAATTTGAATAATGGGCCAAAAAACTACTGACTTACATTCAGGGACCTTTCTCCCAGGGAATAGTAGTGGTGGTCATTTCCCTTTTTTTCTGTTTGGGACCAGCAGGCTTTTACTGGTGGCCAAAGTACGGAAGCAACAAATTGTTCGCTTTAAATAGGCAGTTTGTCTGATAAACTTACAGCAACAGACTCAAGGCCCTTGGAATGCCAGTGTAAGGTTTCTACTGTCAAAGCCAGGGGGGGTGCATTGATGGATAGAGGGTGCTCTGCCCTACTCTAAATAAAGGACCGCGAGTTTAGCAGACAGGGTACACTATCACATTTGTATTTACCTAATGCAATGACTGTAACTTTTCCCTTCATCCACAGCAGCATGTTTTGATTTCATAATTCTTGTATCAAACAAGCTTTACCGCATCTAAACCCCCAACCAGCTTTTGTTCAACACTTCAGTTCAATTAAGTCATTTTGTTATCTGTATAATGAACACCTCCCACTAAGATGGAGACTTCCCCAGCAGCACTAAGATGACCAAAGTAAACTGCCTTCTCATATAAACTTCCCCTGACAAGACTCAGTAGCTACTATCTTATCATAAGTATTAGAACATTGGAATGTTGGGAGCTCCATTGAAAACAATGGAGTAGCTCCGGGCTTATAATAGCTGGTATAAGCCCGGAGCGCCAACATTCCAATGTTTCTTTGTTCACAGCTGTGGCTGTGAACAAAGGCTTCAGGGAGCCTGAGGGGATTTCAATCCCCTGACGCTCCCTGAAGCCTTTGTTTTATTTGTTAGAACATTCTGCCCTCTAGTGGCAGAATTTTCTAATAGCCTTATAGCCCTTCGCAGCTGGGCTATACCGGCTTCGCCTTCGGCTCGGGCCTTTAACGCTGGAGCGGGCCTTTAATGGCCGGTATAGCCCTCTACGGCGGGCTATAAGGCTATATTAATCATAAGCATTAAGGAGCTGATTTAGACCATGGTGGTGAGGGTACTCCGTCACAAAGGCAATGGAGTACACTCTCGGCCAAAGAGAAGTTCTGGCTGCCTCATTTAGAGTTGGGCAGACCTTCAGTATGAAGATGGAGGAGACTAGTCTGTCTCAGCTGCTGACATGCACCTTCGACGACCCGACAGAGTAAGGGCCGTCAGAGTGTTGGCTGTAATGGGCTGTGAAAACTGCAAAGTGACCCCCATCAAAGTGACCCCCATCAAAGTGACCCCCCATGCAATGGGAGAAATCCCCCATAGAGATGGGGGGTTCCATCATTTTTTTCTTTTTGAAAATAGCAAAAATTGGAAGTTTGACTAAGTACTCTGTCATGATGACGTAGCTGTTCATTAAACTTTCAATGCATTTACAGGAACCGCTGTTCGGTAGTTCCTGTAAATACAAGAGATGTCTACTGGGCCAGTGAACATTCCTTAATTTGGCAGGCGAAGTACCCTCGCCATGGCGGGAGTAAAATACTCAGCCATAGCGAAAGTTCTAAATCCATCCGCCAAACTTAAAAACAAATAGAGAACAAAAAATGTGTGTTTTTAGATTGAATGAAATTTGTCATGGACGGCGAGTTTCTAGGTGAACACCAGTCTGGTCTCTGATTGCAATTAGTCATTGAAACAGCAGCTCCACAGGCTGTCAACAATGCACTATCTGCATTTTATACATTCTGTAATACTCTTTGGTGTTGGCGTTCGAGTCCTTTAGAGTTTTGTTTCTCTTCATTCTTTCAACACCCATGCCAATTACTTAGATAAAAAATGTGAAAGCCATTTCTGTGCCCATGGTATGCATCACTTTCTATATATCTTCTTTCCCTGCGTTCTTCATTGTATATGTGGTGCAACTTGTTGATTGACAACCTGAGCATCACTTATCATCAATGTAACAGCAGAAAAGAACGCTTCACTGGGTGCAGTAACCATTTATCATCTATACTGGATAAAACAAAAACCCACAACACCAGAATTACAGCTACTCTCGCCCTCCCCTTCTCCACCCATCTAGAATTGCCTTCTGTGCTACTAGTTAATGTATTCCTACCCACATAGGTCCTGAATCCTAAATGCCCAAAACCACCTTATTCGCTTCACATATAGCAAAGGCAGTTGCCATATCTGCATCTTCCCTATCTTCAGGAGGGTAAATAATATGTGTTTAAATAACCATCAATACTTTCTAATTTAGATTACAAAAATTGACCATATAAGTGTAACATCGAAAAGATCTGGGGCCAGATGTACGACTATACCATTTTGCGAGTCGCAAATAGTGATTTTTTCAACTCGCAAAATGGAATGTACTAATGTGTCTCAGACACATTTAGCGATTCTCAATGGAGTTGCAAGTGGCCTGCTTCATCAAAATTTATGAGGCAGGTCACAATTTGGGACCTATTGGGAATGGGCTACAATCACAGGGATGGTGGCCAGCTGGGGACAGCAGACCACCAAGTCTGTGTTTGCTTTTTAAATAAAGCAACATTTTTTATTCAAATACATCCCGTTTAACTCAAAGGAAAACGGGATGCATTTAAAAGAAAATAATTAAAAGTTTTCTTTAAATTTTTTAAGGGCAGGCAGAGGTCCTGGGACCACTGTCTGCTCTTAAAAAATATTTTCGCTGCCAAACACAAAGGGGTAGGAGTCCCCTGAAGACCCCTTCCTGTTTGCGACTTGTTTACCACCAATTTGAAATTGGTGGTAACTGAGATTGTTTTGCGACATGGTACATCCCCCTGCGACTTGCTATTAAGAAGAGACGCCCTTGGCACACCTCTTCCTAATAGCGACTCGCAAACCCTATTTTACGAGTTGGTAATAGGTTACTAACTCGCAAAATAGGGTTTGTACATGCTACAACCCTTTTTAGAGGTCGCAAACAGCCCGATTTTCCATTTGCGACTGCTAAAAACAGTCGTACATCAGGCACAAGGTTCCTTCTATAATGATTCATCATGTAAGTGTCCATTTCATATTATGTTCTTGCTGCTATGATGACAGAACTCCATTGTTCAGTTGTCTCTAGGCTGGCATCCAACTGAGGTTTTCTTGTTCCCTCTTAAAAAGGACATGCCTGAGTTATAAAGCGATCCACCACAACAAGGACCAACAAGGGCTCCTTCTGAATGCACAGCTGTACAGAAAGCATCAAACTCTTCATTTAACATTCTTCACTTACTAAAGTACCAAAATCTGCATCTCTGTCCCAGATGAGCTCTGTCCTCAGAAATGAATCCAGTTAGAAAGAATTAACAAAATACTATTTATTCTAAGTCAGAGTCAGTATAGGTTTAAGGAAAATATATAGGTAGTAACTTTGTGTTATGCATATGTATGTTATGTTTTTTCCTTTTTTTTGTTAATGTGCTTTTAATATAATGGAAAGGTAAGAATCCTGCTGGCCGGGGTGGAGTTGATTAGTGGCTAAAGAAGTGATTACATCATGTTTGGTCGAAGGCCCCTGGCACAGTGGGCCTGTGCAACCCTGCTCTACCTTAACACATTTTTGACTGATCCAGTGTATTTCTTGCACCTCACAACTCCCCTGGAACGTGTGCTACATGTTTTTGTACAGGTTGCTTCCTAGCAGAGTATTCATTTCTACTTGAGATGTCTAAAATCTAGAGACATCTGACTAGTTTGGAGAGGCTGCTTAGTATAGGCTTATAGGTAGGACCCTTTCCATTCTCAATGTATGTCCATCCACTGTTCCTTCTCTTACCTCCTGTCTGCATTTAGCACTGTATCTAGGGTTGCAAATGTTTATTTTAGAGAAAAATTTGTTTCAGTGGAACATGGAAGATCCCGTTTTTTGCTCATCACATTGGATCAAACTATTTTGGAGTGGCCAATCTGTGTCCTGCAAGGCGTCCATGGATCAGCACCTTAACAAAGATGGTGGCTAAGAGCCTTGCCACTGTCTCATCTGAACAAAAGGAATGTGCTTCCTGCTCTTTCCTGCATCCTACGTTCAGCACTGGCAAGAAAGAGGAATTCCAAGCTACATTACCTGATTTTCTGACAGGCTATCTGTAATATATACAAATTCAATGACAGCATTATGGGGAGTTTGACATTTACCATGAAATTGGAGACACTGTAATCATTGGGGGATGGGGGTTACCAGGAGACTGAACTGCACCTACCTGAATAAGACGCATTTGGGCTTAGATGGTCCCCCCAAAAGGTTTCTTGTCCTGCACTAATTCTGAGTGGCTAGTTGACCTAGCACTGACTGCCTTGCTTTGGAATACAAATCGGCCCCCGAGTCCAGTAGCAAGTTCCAGCGGCGTCACTAGGGGGGTGCGGGGGGTGCGGACCGCACCGGGTGACACCATCACATGGGGTGACACCGTGAGCCTCTGCTTTAAATCGCTACATAAATCAGGAGGAACCGGGTTCCTCCTGATTTATGTAGTGATTTAAAGCAGAGGCTCACGGTGTCACCCCATTTGATGGTGTCACCCGCCCCGGTGCGGTCCGCACCCCCGCACCCGGGGTGACACCATGAGTTACCCCACTGGCGCACTGGGTGACACCAACCCTAGTGACGCCACTGGCAAGTTCACCTTTTAATTTCAAGCAATTTTTGTGTCCCAGTCCAATACTGATTGCCATTCTGCAGAATTGGGACAAGACTCAAAGGCTGAACACAGAGGCCTGCTGTGACTCTGACCTAACTGATTCCCCTCATGAATTACAGCCACATCTGCACTCAATGCTGCTGTGGTGACTGCTCCCTAGAAGAGGAGGCGACAAGAGACTGCATTATTGCTACAGGTACCCAGCAGAGATAGAATGGCCGCGGATCTCTCGCTACTCTCTACATCTCATCAAGAAAGAGGAAAACGTTATTGTGCTAATCAGCAAGGTGGAAGAACTTAAGAAGCCTATGGGAAAAACTGCTGCTGATGTGTGAGTTGCCTGGGGTGTGCAGTCTCCTTTTAAGGTTACCCTGTGTTTAAGCGATCTGCGCGGCTGTGTGTGAAGCCTCCACACACTCTTCTGAGGTGTAGCACTATCACTCCCTCTGACTGTGGATATCACCAGTTATGTTATTTATGACCTGAGGTTTGCTCCTTCTGTAGGCAAGCACTAATACTACAGGCGCCTTAGAAAACCAGCTCTGGCAACTAATAGCCAGGGAGCCACAGACTGCTAACGGGCACAAAACACCAAAAATCCTACAACTTGCAGAGGCAGCAGGAGTGAAAGACTTATCACTTAGCAGAACATTAGTGAGGCACATGAGGAAAATGTATTGCCTTGTAGAGACCAACAAGTTGATTCATCCAGGAGACCTCAGTCCTAAGTGCAGGTTAGAAGAATATTGAGCAAAAACACGAAGTTGGAGGCAATGGATGTGTAAGGAGTTGGGGAGGCAGGGTCAACCAAGAGTAAATGGAATTCGTGCATGCACTGTTTGCATTAATATCCGTGTTTATGCAATTACTGTGTAAAATGATGTGTAGGTAAATATCATCCACTTCTGAAATTGATCTTTTTCCTTGCTACTCAGTTTCTTTAGCCTGGTTTTACTAATGTGCATTTAAAAAAAATTAACTTAATAGGTCACATTAGAAAAACAAGCACATCTAGGTGTCTAATGACAATTAAATTTATCTCAGGCCATTTTTATTAACATCTTTATTTCTGAGTGAGACCTTTGAATGAAAGGTTCTTTTCGTTCATGAAAACCTCCAATTCACTGTATAAACCTGGTATAGTTTTGAAGAAAGAATCCAATGATCATCACTTTACAGTGTTTGCTTTATTGTCTCATCATATGTTTTAACACATCACAGGAAAATTAGGATATTCATTTGGCCACAATGGCTAAAGTCTAGGGTCTCTCTTGGCCTTTCCCCCGATAACTTCAGACGTTCGGCTACTTTCTTCCTATTGGGTAACATACTGTCTAATATTGAGATCTCAAGAATCTTTAACCAAAGTGGAGACCCAAGCCTAACATTCTGCAATTCATCACCTTGGCTCTGCAAACCCTCCCCTTTGTTTTGCACCCTTAGTGAAACTAACATAATGTAGGTAATTGCTATCATCCCAACTTTTCTTACAACCCAGAATGTTTCTCCCTTGCATTAACTCAAATGAGTCAGTGGTTTGAAAAAAATGCCACGATCTGCTGACTAGACTAGACAAATGGGAGGATTTCATGCAAAAGCACAAGCAAATCTGCCTATATAGTGAGCTCATTGACTCTCTCTGAACCACAAAATGTGGTCTAGGGAGGTGTGGGCAGCTAGGGAGGCATGAGTTACCCATGCCTCCAAGACCACATTTTGTGGTTCAGAGCCAATCACAAATCTAACACAGAGACCTAATCTGATTATTTCAATGGGTGGCCCACCAATTTACTGTTGTTTCTCCAATCTGAAGGGCCACCATATCATATCAACCAATTAGAATAGAACGCTGTATTAGAGCCATTTAGATTGACTGTCAATCCAGTTTTCAGTTTCCCTGAAGTAAACTGCCCAGATTAGCATGGAAGCCGGTAATTTCACAGTGGTCTGTGGTACAATGTGGGATGCGGCCAACTGTTCACATTTATTAGACCTGTGGTAAGCAGAAGCGTGCCACATAATAAAGACAGATTTGCGCCCCAGACTCATTTCCTCTTACCACGGACAAAACAAAAAAGTCAACCAACCGTACTTGGAATGCTCAAGCTTAAAAGAATACAGTTGGAAAATGTTTTTGCTGAGCCAACTATATTTGAGTCAAAGGCTTCTGCAGTTTACTTCTTCTTCTATACATCAAAATGTTTTTTTATCTCTTCAAAATAAAAACTATAGACTACCTATCTTATTTTGTCAGAGCAGAGTTGGAGATCTTTGACTCATTCAATATGAAGAGTTCTCAAGTGGAAACAGACCTGCATGTTCAATGGAGAACAATTGCTCAACAGTACTGTGCTTTTTGCAGCATATAATTTAAAGTTCTGCTACTGAGCAGGGTTCTTTCAGAAAATAAAGTATTTTTTAAGAAGTGCAGTTCAAGTAGATGGAACAGCTAGGAATGGTGAATCCTCTGACTGAGGTCAGAGGCTGAGGAAGTTTGAAAAACCAAGTGGTCTAAATTTGAAGGAAAGTCAGATAATTAAATGAACAAGGATATGGCATTCAAAAGCCTTCACTGAAATCAAAGAAGAACTGTCACATCAGACATTTCTGTCAAAGCACAATAGTTTGTCCATTATTGCTTAGGTTTTGAAAATGAAAAGTTAGAAATGCTCTCAAATATTTCACTTACAGTCTTGGAAGAAATGTACAGCAGCTTTAAGTATTTTACAAGCACCTCAGTGTAATTGTTGTCCTACGCATAGCAAAGTGATAAGACATTTGCGCACAATAGATTTATTATTCTGCTTGTAACATATACTGTAGTATATAGCAAACAGCACTAAAACTAACGTTGGGTCCCATTCTTGATGGAAGTTGCTCCATTAATTGGAATGGCTCACCACTATTTTGCAATTCTAATACTGTTTGCTGAGAAGTTAGAGACTGTAGTGCAAGTATCTTGTTTGCCAGAATGGGGATGTATCCAAGGTATCGAAGCTGAAATAGAAAACCGATAAATAGACATATAATCTTTCTTATGAACAGTGGCGGCTCGCCGAGGGAGTGGTGCGGGCGGTGGGGCGGGGGCGGGGCAGGGTGGGGGTGTAGTGGACTCGGACTTACGACGGACAGAACTCCCTCTGAGTTCTGTCCGTCATATGTCCGAGTTCACTACCCACCACCCTGCCCCTCCCCCGCCCTGCACACCGCTCCGCACCACTCCCTCGGCAAGCCGCCACTGCTTATGAAGTGATACATATAGGGGCATATTCACAAGGACTTATCGCTGAGTTATCGCCACCTTAACGCATCAAAAGTGGAGATAGATTTAATGCCCAATTCACAAGCGGGTGCAAACAGCAGACATCGCCAGTATTCCTGCGATAACTGCCGCAAAATTTATCTCCACGGGTGACACCACCAACTAACCCTAATGAGATACAGAGTAGGCGTTCCCGTGCAAAAAGCACACGAAAACACCACAACACCACTTTCACAACGAACTGCCAGATCTGCGATGCGAACCAAAAACAGGCGATAAGCCGTGGTAGCAGCAGGGAATTAACACCTGCCTTCTGCTGGTATTAAGCAGGACGACTACCTGCAGTACTAAAGGGAGCCCAGCCCAGAGCCACATCGGAAGACCCACAGATGCCATGGAGCCAATGATCTTGCAGCTTGGAGACCCAAGAGGGCCACAACACCCACCGCCACCACTCCCAGGCCCCCTCCCCCAGACAAACACATACTGTGCACGACACAAGGGCCACAAAAAGCGCATGATGTTGCACAATGACAAAAAGAAACACACATGTGTGGTCAGAAGAACGAGAAACAGTCACTCATCATTGAAGTAACAACCAAAAACTTTATTGAAATACAACACAAAACACCAATGCGGAAGACTCCTGTCGGGTCCGTCCGGGACAATCTTGATGTCACAGCCTGGAAAATAAAGCACAAAATCAGAACGTGTGTCATGCGCACATCAAAGGAGCGAGACACAGAGAAACAGAGAATGAAAGAAAGGCAGAGAGAGAAAGAAAGAAAGGGAGAGAGAGAGAGAAGGAAAGGAAAGGAGAGAGAGAGAGAGAGAGAAGGAAAGGAAGAGAGAGAGAGAGAGAGAGAGAGAAGGAAAGGAAAGGAAGGGAGAGAGAGAGAGAGAAGGAAAGGAAGGGAGAGAGAAAGAGAGAGAAGGAAAGGAAGAGAGAGAGAGAAGGAAAGGAAGGGAGAGAGAGAAAAGGAAAGGAAGGGAGAGAGAGAGAGAGAGAGAGAAGGAAAGGAAGGGAGAGAGAGAGAGAGAGGGAGGGACACTGCCGCCCCGTGCACCCAGGCACCACTGCTCACCTGCTGCCACCAGTGTGTCTCCAACCACGAGCCGGTATACACTACAAACCACCAGGTCTGCAATCTGTAATCAAAGCCAGAGTCAATCATGGCAGAGTCCATCTCACTGCACACGGCAACAATGCCTGTCCGTCCCTGCGCACACATGCAACCGCATCCTACCCCCTCCCGCCAGCCAGCGCTGGCTGTCCGCCCTTGCGCACCCAGGCCCCACTGCTCACCTGCCGCCAACGATGTGTCCACCAGTGGGCACACCACGAGCCCGTGCAAGCTCCAGGCCCCGGTCCCGCCACCATGGCATGCTCCACATCATGCGGACCCGCACCACAGCCCAGCAGGTCCCACACATGACGCTGAGTCCTGAGGCATCAATGGCAGAGACCACATCAGTGCACACGTCATCATTGCAGGCTGCACACCCACTCAGCAATTTCGGTGCCACTAACCCTGTGCAACCCCAGTCAGCACCACGTGGTGGTAGGCCTGTGATGGCCGCAAGGCTTCGGGTGCCACTAACCCTGTGCAACTCCAGTCAGCGCCACGTGATGGTAGGCCCGTGACGGCCGCATGGCTTTGGGTGCGACTAACCCTGTGCGCAACAACTCATGGGCCCTTTATGATTGAGAATCGTGGAATGTCCGTCATCCAGTCACCTCCGGCAGTGGGGAATGTGACGTTGTCGGCCCCTTATATTGGCGGGGTCACATGGCCTGTGACGCCTGTGCCGGATGGGTGTGGTGTGTGTGCAAACCTGCCCTCAGGGAGTGGCCGTGACATGCTGACTACTAGACCAGTGACCTGCAGACCACTAGCGTGTAAACCTGCGACATGTAGCTATGTGGCCCCCCCCTCGGAGCGTAAGCGGAGTGGTCTGGCCTGGCGTACGCCGGACCATCGCAGGGCGTGCAACAATGACTCGGGGGCTCTGGGCGTGGTTCAGTCCATGTCCGGACAAGGAAGTGACTAATGCTTGTGTCCCTGTTGTAGTGTCTACGTCACCCAGAACGCAATCGGCATAGTAGCACACTGTGACTGGAATCCCACTAGATGAGCATCATTGACGTTAGGGGAGTCACTGACCCTACATTCATCCACACATTCATACTTGAATGATAAAAGACATGACACAGCAGTGCATTTCTGAATGTTTAATGCACATCCAGTGGAGTTTTGCAGCTGGAGCAGTACAGGGCCATGCCAACCCCACTTCACAATATGGGCCAGTGGAGGGCCAGCCAGAGTCCATCGGGGAATGACAAGTACAGCGGAAGAGGAAGACTACAGTCCGCAGTCTGGTCGCCCTGTCATTGGTCACCAAACAGGCTATGGCAGTCCATGTCGCAGTCCAAGGTGAGTGCAGAAGAGTGTGTCGGGGTCAGTGGAAGGTCATGGGGCCATGTGCGGCACCAAGCAGCAACAGGCCAGGTGGCGGAAATGAATGCTAGTGCCTCCTTCTGATCTCAATCCCATCCACGTCCTCGGATGTGTGCTCTGCCTCACCTGTGGGTGGTGCAGTTCCGGCTGCGGCACTGTGTGCCACTGACACATCAGGGGCGGAGGTGGATTGTCGGCTGCACTGTGTGTCAGTGACACATCAGGTGCCAGAGTGGAAATGTCTGCCGCACTGTGAGGCACTGACACACCAGGGGGTGGAGATGTGGATGGTGTAGGAGCAGCAGCATTCATCTGCGCCACGCCTTGTGGCAGCAATGCCATGATGAGGATATGCAGGGCATGGCAGATCCCAGCTACATTTTGCTGATGTGCAGCGGTGGCTGCCATCCTTTCCGCCTCCATCCGCACCATGTCCTCCATGAGCCTCCGCATGTGTGCCAGCTCACGGCTGAGATCGCTGGAGCCACTCTGAGCGGACAGGTGTTCTTGTCTCCGAGTCATGACTCCAGCGATGTCAGCCAGGGCTCATTGGAGACCATGGAGTGGCCTGTGGGTGTCCGTTAGGGACTGGAGGTGGTCCCTGATGGGACTTAGACACCCATGGATGGCGTCAAGTTTGGTAGCCATGAGGTCGAACCCCACCCGCACCTGCTCAGCCATCTCCCTCTGGCCCTCCAACACACGGCGTTGGAAGGCCATGTGTTGTTCGTGGGGGTCCTGGGAGACATCCGGGGTTGTGGGTGCCTCCTGCTGGGGGGCTTGTGGAGTGGGTGGGGTCTCCTCGATGCAGCTGGGCTACCCTGATCCTGGAGGTGATTGGCGGATGAGTTCAATGATGTCTTGGAGGGCTTCGGTGTCGATGCTGGGGGTGTCCTCCCCGTCATCAGTGAAGAGTGGCTGGGACTGCTCTGCAGGAGGTGTTGATGGTGCCTCTGCAATGTGAAGGGGAGATGCTGTATTACAATGTGTCCACATGTATGTAGCCGCATGGTACATGTTCACATTCAGACAGCATGGCAATGTACATTGTGACAGTCTGTAGATCAGGGCCATGAGCCAGAGTCATTGTGGGTGTGCACTGTGCTCTGCTTGATTGTGCATGTGTGCCATTGTGGCCATCTCCCCCCGTCCCCCCAGTACCTGGTGGTTACTCACCCTGTTGCTGTTGTGTTGTGTCATGTCGAGCAGTGTCCGCTCCCCCGACTCCGGCCACGGTCTCCACACTGATGACTGTCGACACCAGCTCCTCCATGTCATTCAGCTCCAGCTGTGGCACTGGGCTCCCACCTCCAGTCTGCATTGCTGCCTTCTCGTTGCCTGCGAGTTTCGCCTTGGTTTTGCGCTTGATGTCAATCCATCGCCTCTTGACCTCGTCCATTGACCTCTTGTGCTCTCCGACGGCATTCACCTTGTCCACGATGGACCGCCATATTCCATTTTTGGTGCCCAATGACACGTTGGAGGTGACGAACAGTTCTTGATGGTGTTCCATCACCTCCGTGACCAGGATCCTATTCTCTTGCGGACCGAACCGCCTCTTCCTCTTCTTCTTGTCCTTGCCCTTCCCTGTCCCCGAGGTCCCAGGCTGGTTGTCAGGGGTGCTTGTGGGGTTCCGCTCATCCTCTGCGCCTGCTCCGGCTGCCTCCATGGTGCTTCAGTGTTGGATATTTTGTGTTTGTGTGTTTTTTTTACTTTTGTAGTGATTTTCCTGCCTGCCGTGTGTGTATTGCAGGCCTGGCGCTGCTTATCGCTGATTTCCTCATCGCGGTTTGGCCCATCGCACGTATTTTTGCGTTGGGGTTTGTGTTTTTATCTCCGTCGCGGTGGTTGTATCGCGGACATTGGCCGCGTTTTCGGCAAACTATCGCATGGTACCGCAGTGTTGTGAATTCCTCGTTAACACAGGGTTATTTTCCCGCGATAGACTGCGATGTGTAAAGTTGCGTTAACATTTTTTGGAGATGTTTAGCACACGTTCTTTTGAATATACCCCATAGAATGCCTAGCCTCAGATAAAATTAACTTATCAGCCCTTATAATTTAACGCACCCTTTTTTGTCAGCTCTAGGACTGGAGTAGAGGCGAAAGCTATGAACCTGTTACCCATGGCATGTTATGCAGACATAGAATAATCCACAGTTTTAGTTTAGCAAAAGGTTTGGGATGTCACTGTCCAAGTAAGACCACCATGTGAGGCGGAGTCTTTGTGAGGGATGACCAATAAGCCTATGGCCCTTGAGCCACTAATCACAGCTGAGTTGTACCACCCTTGGACTCCAGTGGATTGGACATTGCTTAGACAAATCCCTCTGAAAGAGAAGCACAGTCTCTTCAACTTGTCTCTAGCAAATGCTTTTCACGAAAGGAACTAGGAGAGAACCATCACGCCATCTGTCCAGAAACAAGGATGTATTATTTTGCCTCACTCATAAACTTTCATATTCAACATTTTAGGAGATCTTCTTTGACTCTTGGCAAACCATTTCTTTTTTTCTAGCTTTTTTAATACACAACTTCCGCATTCCAGGGCAGATGAATCAAAGAAAGTGATTGAAAAGCAGAGAACAATTTAAAGAAAAAATGATCACTGACTTTACAGAACGCTGTTGGATGATGATAGGCATACACATTTGGATGTGGCCAAAAAGACACACTGGCATAGCTGAGCTCACTACCAGCATAAAAAGGACTTCCGTTTAAAAGATGGTGTATGCGTAGGGTGACTATAAAATCCTGTTACCAAATAAAAAACATGAGCTTAATTTGATGAAAGCACAAACATAATTTCTAAATGAAATGCACTGCTTCTCATAAAAGATACAGAAATATGTTTTCAACATGCCTATTGTTGTCCTGCCAGTTGGATCTGAATGAAGGGGGCAGGCTTTATTGTCAATGGCCTTGGACAGATGGGGAATAGACATGCAACACTGCCACCTCTCTTCTTTACCCATCAGGTAAGACAGGGCATCAAGAAAGCACTTCACATCTTTTAGGGGTAAAAGGCTTCTTTAATAGAACAGGCCTGGAAATTAAACATAACATTACCTAGGCAAAGTGCCTTACAAAACGAATGTAAACCCCACTAATACAATAACACTTCCTAAACCAAAATCATCCATTATAAAATCTTAACTTTCCCTCCCAATATCCTCCTACCTCTTCACACCCCAAAGCTGTCATAATACTCATGCATCTACTGACCTTACTATTTGCCCCCTGGAGAAGGCCCAATCCATCCGCTTGCTCCTTGACCATAGTCCCACACTCACTACGCTGTGCTCACACACCTTGAGAGTCCACCCATCACCACAAATTGTCCTGTTGACACCGCCAACCAGGAAAACCCAAAGGTGTTTTCCTGTACCACCTGTGCCCTGCCTTACCTATTGAAAAAGCCAAATACCACAAACTCAACCCCACAACTTTTTGCCTAACAAGTGAACTACCAATAAGCACAATTCCATCAAATAGTATTACATGCCCATGAAAGATAGACGAACACGATCCTGTTGGAAAAGAGAACCATCCTCCTCCACAATCTCCTCCTGCTTCAGCACTGAAATCCCCATCAACCTACACAAACCCTGCATCTTTCTATTGACTTTCCTGCTTTGCTTCTCAGTTGTGCTCAGCCTTCTTGCACTTCTCTAAACTCACCTCTGAGTTAATTCACTCCAAAAAATATGGTTGCCAGACCAACTCTCTTTAATATGAGCAAGATCCATCTTCATGGCTTTCAATAATCCAATGCCGGACATCTGAACTAAATCATTTTCAACCAGATGGATGACTAGTAAAGCTGCGCACACCCTACCTGACAGGTATTTTGGCAGTGAACCCAGCAGTGAACCCCAGCGCATTTCTCTCTTTTCCTACCATGAAACCATCACCCTAGGTCCATTAAGTCCTATCTGCCTTCCATATTTTCTTTTCTCTGCTTGCTTTGTAGCCCACCGAACAAATGAGTGTCCTATGATCCATACAGCTGTAATAGTACTGAGCGGACTTGGTACACAATCTAAAAGTAAAAAAATCAAGAATTATTAAAAGGTAAACAAGACCATGTAAACCTAACACTCATTTATACATCCTCACATACCGCTTGTAGCCAGCAGATTGCCACCTGCCCATCAATTGTATGTGATCCTCTGACAAGCCCAAGCTTTGCGCTTCTGTTACATCCCCAATACGAAACAAATGACTCCCATAGTGGCCTGCTGAAATGAATTTGTACTTGTAAAGCGCACTGATACACTGAGGCCTCCTGGCGCTGAACGCATACCGCTGTGGAACCCTTCCTGGCTTTTCCCTGTGAAATGTCCACTCCTGGGCACCCCCAAGGTGAAGCCAGGCATCCCAGCGCTGGTGGGGCCGTTGTGGAGATTAAGCAAGCTATTGCCCAGAGTTGCAGAGTGGGACCCCTGATTAGAATAGGCACCGAGGCGAGAATTATCAGGTCCGAGGAAGTTGAGCCCAAGACCCGCCGAGGCGGGAATTGAACCCTGGTCCCGGGCCAGATCTCTGCATCAGGGTCTGCCGCTCTAACCATTGAGCCACACTTCTCCACTGCTGAAAAACCTAACTCAACCAATGCTAACCTTAAAACTTTCAAAACTTGGACAGGACTTAAAGCTGACCCATCTACATGAAGAAAAACTTGTACGGTCTTTTCACCTTTGAACAGCACACATTCAAACCACTTACGTACAGGACAATAGGCAATATTCGTTGTTCTTGACAAAATCATCTCCTGTCCCCTTCCAAACTGATCACTCTTACTCTTTGTCAACCGAATCCTCACTGCCAGTGAGGAAACTATTACATGCTGTCGCAATAATCCACTCTGTCCTTTCAACCCCAACAATTCAGAAATCCTGAAGGCACCATGGTCTTACCAGACCATGCACAGCGAAGACAAGGCTAATTCCCAATCTGAAAAACAGATAGATGGCAACTTAGCTAATATGTTGACTTGCATGCCTTGAGAAATAGGTCACCTTCTCTCCACTTTGGACCCTATTCTCTTGCACAGCCAGTCAAGATCCTCTGACAAACCTCACCTTCCATCGGGTCATCTCCCCAAAACCATTTTCCATAGAAAGAAATGCCTGCTAGCTTTCCTGAAATAGTAACTGATGCTAAACCTAAACCATTCTGGGATATCATGAAACGTACAGCATCTCACTGGCGTAATACCAACTAATCTGAATCCAATCCTTTTCTCAAAGAACCGTGTTCATAAATTCCAGGCAAACTTGTCTGTATGCTTTCATGGTAGAAACTGCTACAAACATTTTAATGGGGAAACAGCCATTACAACGCATATGCCTTTACTACGCATGCCTTTACAACAAACTTCGTTGTAAAGGCATGAATGGTAAAGGCATATGCGATTTACATCTAAGTATAAGGTAAGTATAGGATTTAGGGTGGGTTTGGGTTTTGGGGTGTAGGGGTAATTTTACGGTTTTTGGTGGGTATGGGTTTTCGGGTGCCAAGGGTAATTTTAAGGTTCAGGGTGGGTATGGGTTTTGGGGTGCCAAGGGTAATTTTAGGGTTCAAGGTGGATTTGGGGTTTGGGGTGCCAAGGGTAATTTTATGGTTCAGAATGGATTTGGGTTTTGGGTGCCAAGGGTAATTTTTTATGGTTCAGGGTGGGTATGGGTTTTGGGTGCCAAGGGTCATGTTAGGGTTCAGGGTGGTTATGGGTTTTGGGGTGCTAAGGGTAATTTTAAGTTTTAGGTTGGGTATGGGTTTTGGGGTGCCAAGGGTAATTTAAGGTTCAGGGTGCATATGGGTTTTAGGATGCCAAGGGTAATTTTAGGGTTCAGGGTGTGTATGGGTTTTGGGGTGCCAAGTGTAATTTTAGTGTTCAGGGTGTATATGGGTTTTGTGGTGCCAAGGGTAATTTTAGGGTTCAGGATGGGTATGGGTTTTGGGGTGCCAAGTGTAATTTTAGGATTCAGTTTGGGTTTTGGGGTGCCAAGGGTAATTTTAGGGTTCAGGGTGGGTTTGGGTTTTGGGGTGCTAAGGGTAATTTTAGGGTTTAGGGTGGGTATGGGTTTTGGGGTGACAAGGGTAAATTTAAGTTTTAGGTTGGGTATGGGTTTTGGGGTGCCGAGGGTAATTTTAGGGTTCAGGGTGGGTTTGGGTTTTGGGGTGCCAAGGGTAATTTTAGGGTTCAGGGTGGGTATGGGTTTTGGGGTGCCAAGGGTAATTTTAGGGTTCAGGTTGGGTATGGGTTTTGGGTTGACAAGTATAATTTTGTGGTTCAGAACTGAATGAGTTAATACTAGCACATACTGACAAGGAGGGTGTCAGTAAATATATTAAAGATATGAAGATAGGTATGAAGAAGTACAAAGATACAATAACAGCAAGAAAAGCATATAAGTTCAAGAGGGATAAGCAAGACTATGACAACGGAAGAATTTGTAATTTTTCAAGAAAGTTTGATAACATCAGAAGACATTAGTTCGGACACGGGATCCGAATCGGACCGTAAAGGAGCAACAGAGATGGGTGGATCGATTACCACTGTGCAGGATGAGTTCCATTTTTTAAGACTGGGACGGTTCACAAATCACAGACCTCAGAAACAAAAAGGAAGAGGCAGAGGCGGCCGAGACGCGGCGGCCAAGGGAAAAGAAGAAGAGTCTGCAACCAGGATGGCGACACGCAGCCTCAACAAGAAATGAAAGGAACACATACGGTAATTAACTTATCAAAAGACCCTATTACAACAGAAGACAGTGAAATCCTTGGGCTAGGTCTATCCTATTGCCCAAGTGCGGATTTTAATTATGAGCAAAGCAGAATCGATTTATACATGTTTGTAAGAAAATTGAAACTAAAAGTTTTTTAAAGTACAACAAAAAAGTGTTAAACATGCAGCCGAACCTTTCTCCCATAGTAACCTCTCAGTCTCCGATCTGGAATGACCTGAGAGGACTGGAAATGGAACAACACGAACAGTCAGATACTTTAACTGATACTGAACTACTTGCTGAACAGGGACTAGCAGGTACTGAAAGGGCTAAGACTCCCTTCAAACCCAAGTCGACCTTCAATCCCATTATGCCTTACGACAGTATTGACTCCTTCCAAGACAGTATGATACTAGAATTAAAGAAACTAAGGAAACAATTGTTCAGAGCCAGCAAGAACAAACATAATTCGCCATGGAATTTGAAATTTCAGAGAGTGATGAGAAAATGGTCAGGTTCAAAACAACATATTATTTGTGTCTCTGACAAAGGAGGTAATATAGTGATCTGGCCTAAAGAAATGTACCTAGCTGAAGCGTACAAGCAGTTGAGCGATGAGGCATGTTATAGAAAAATAACTAGAAATAGATATGAGGAGCTCAAAGAATGTTTTTATACTGATTTAAAGAATTGGAAAGACAGCAAACTGCTTAGTATTGAAGAATACAATTTTTTGAAGGTTATACATCCCAAGCAGCCATTGCTATATCTATTGCCCAAGGTGCATAAGAAAAAAACATGTCCTCCAGGCAGACCGATAATATCTGTAATAGGTAGCCTTTTTGAAAATGTGTCGAAATTTGTAGACACTTCATACAGCCTTTAGTGATTAGATTACCATCCTATATCCGAGATACCACAGACTTCTTAAAAAGAATCTTTGATATCCACTGGGAAGAGGATTTTCTGATGGTATGTCTAGATGTTAACTCACTCTATACGAGTATTAGACACGAGGATGGACTGAGGGCAGTAAAACACTTTCTCAAGTCAAGACCAATAGGCTACCTGAAAAATAATGATATGCTGCTAGACATGATCAGGTGGTGTCTCACTAGCAACATTTTTCTGTTCAACAACGTGATATACCAACAACTACAGGGGACTGCTATGCGCACCTGCTTCGCCCCCAGCTATGCTACTTTGCATATAGGCTGGTGGGAGGAGCAGGTGCTACAGGGCATAGAACTACAGGAATGGTCACCACTCACCATACTATGGACTAGGTACATAGACGACCTTTTCCTGTTGTGGAAAGGCAGCCAGAAATCTGCAGAAGAATTTGTGGATAAAATAAATGTGAATAATCTTAATCTATCTTTTACCAGCCGTATTAGTAACAGTTGTGTGGAGTTCCTTGACGTCAGACTACAAGTGGTAGGATCTACCCTGACATCTACAGTCTATAGGAAAGAGACGGCAGGGAGACGGCGGGGAATACGACACTGCATGCTAAGAGTTGTCACCCTGTAGTACTGAAAAATAGTATACGCTATGGGGAATTCTTACGAGCAAAGAGAATCTGCAGTACGCCGTTTCTCTTTGACCAAACAAAAAGTGAGATGTCATCCAGACTAAAAGAGAGAGGATACAGCAATGACACCTTAAATACAGCTAGGTCTAGAGCTGATGCCCAATCTAGAACTGAAATACTCTTTAAAAAATCAGAGAAGGGGCTGGCATCAGAATCTGAATGTAGGTTCATCACCACTTACAATCGACAATATACCCTTGTCAGGAAGGCTCTGTTAAAACATTGGCATCTTTTACAACAAGATCAGACAATTGGCCTTGACATCAGCCCTAAGCCATCTATTACCTACCGTAGAGCCCGCTCCATCGGGACAATTTGTTAAAAAATGAGATACAAGTGACAGTGAATGGTTGAGACCTAGGAAAGGCTTTTACAATGCAGTAAATGCAAGGCCTGCTCGCAGGGCGTGAATATCACTGAAATCAAATCAGAAATTGGAGAAACAACAAAGATCCAAAAAACACTAGACTGTAAATCAGATCATGCAGTGTATGTGTTGAGATGCCCTTGCCCAAAGCTATATATAGGTAGTACTATTCATCAGGTACACAAACGCATTTTACAACATATAAGAGCAGTGAAGAACATCGATGACACTTATCCAGTGGCAAGACACTTTAGGGATTTCCATAACAGTAATCCCAAAAAATTGACTTACAGTGTACTTGACCAGATTGAGAAATCAATCAGGGGTGGTGATAGAGAAAAACAATTGAGAAGACTGGAGTGTATATATATTCTCAAGTTAGGTACAAAGGATTGAATTCAGATGAGGAACTGTATACACACCTCTAATAGTACTAGATGTAGCGTCAAGCCTGACAGATAAATTAGATGTTTTTATTTGTGCATACTTTGAGCAACTTAATACTGTATATGATTTTATTCATTGTCTTTTGAGTTCAACTTATTGTCCCTTTTAATTTTACAAGGAAAGCGACATGAACATTGTTGTATTGGAGGAACAGCAAGCGAGCTAAGATATCTTGCCCAATGGGACGTTATTTCATTTTGTTTGGCTTTGTTCTTTCTTTTTTATTGTTGCACATACTGTGATTGATTACAACTGGCAATTTTTGAATGTGGTCGTTGTTATGTTTTTTTTAATATGACACTATGCCGTTAATATGTCATTCAACAAAGTGCTGTACAACCATGGCCCACTTGGGCATCTAACTATCGCATTTGTAATTTAATGTAATATAATCATTGACTCACTTCAGAATCACAGTGACAAAAAAGTAAAATTAATTAATTGTGCAAAGTAACTTTTCACTACCAATATCTTATAATATCATGTGCATTTAATGACTCGTTATACACTCCAATATGGCTGCTAATGTTACATACTGTGTGTTGTCCATTTTCCATGTCGCTAAACCCAGTGAAAACAGGAAATGCTCCAGTATGCAGACGTCGTGACAAAGGCTGTGTCAGCTGAAAGGCGTCTGACGTTTTTGAATGATTTACTCTGCCAAAAGCCGATTAAATTAATTACAGGCCAACTTGGAGTGCCGTGCTGTGACACAATTTTACAGAAATTTTGGGATTTAACACGCCCGGGCGTGGGCGTCTTACGAGCACCCTCGGCGATCCACCCTCGGCAAAAACCAGGAACATCTGAAAAAATTTAAACTTGCCATATCCAATCTTCTTGAAGTGATAACATGGTCACACCATTGAAATCTTTTAAGTAGGTAATCCACATTCCTAAATCCTCTCGCAGCGCTACCTTCAATTGAACCCTATGGTGTGGTAAGGTTGCCCCTGTCACAGAAAAAAACAAGCTGTCTACAAAAAACCCGACCAACTTGAACAACTCTACAGGCAGAATTCAAATGTCCTAGGAGGATTTTTTTTTAAAATCATCTTTTTATTTCAATAAGCAATTACTCAGATTACAATCACAGAATCAGTCAGTTAAAGTCACGACTGGCAGCTGAAAGACATTAATACATTACTTCAACAATATTGAATAATTTACATCAGATATGGAGGACATGGCACCTCAACATAGGCACATCTCGGTATATGGTCTCAGTACTTCAGGAACCCAACGCCTATCCAGGCTCAGCTGTCTCCAGTGCGTCCCTTCATTGGTCTCTATATGCCCCCCATGGGCCCCACACTTTGTCCCATTTCCTTGGACATTCCTGACTTTGGTAAACCACCTTCTTGGCTTGGTGATACCAATCCAGATCGGTCACCCAATCTGGCATCCTGGGGGGACAAACTGCTCCCCAAGCTCTCGCTATGTTACTCTCTGCTACACCGGTTACTGGAATCAACCGTGTTTTGCGATATTTGGGCCATACTTCCTCTCCAGTCACACCTAGAAGGTGCCATCTTGCCTCTAATGGAACATTCAGGGAAGTAACTCTGGCCATGCCTGGAACCCTCTTTCCAATAGCGCTGAATTTTGGACATGCCCATATAATATGGACGAAGGACCCCACTTTTCCGCTGCCCCTGGCACAAAGGTCCATATCACATCTCCCCAGACGATGCACGAGTGTCCTAGAGAAATATGATCTGTGGAGGATCCATAGCTGTATCAGCCTGAAACGTGTTTGAATAGCTATCTCTCTGGGGATTTGAATTGCCTCCACCCAGTCATTGTCTTCCAGTAATCCTACGTCTGCCTCCCATGCCTCCCTTAGGGGTCCCAGTGGGTCTGGAGAATTGTTCATAAGTTTCCTATATGTAAGGGAGATGGCTTTATCTACCATAGGATCGAGGAGCAGCCAATCCCCTGAGGCGCATATTCAGGCAGTTGCTCCCCCTTCAGTGGCACTGGAGCGCGTCCCAATGCAGGTATCAAAACCTTTTGCTGTCTGCCATTTGGTATTACGCCTGTAGGTTCTCAAATGTAATTAATGCCTGGCCCCTTCAAGCATCTCCAAGAAAATAAATGCCCAGTAGGCCCTATTTGTGGAAGCCCTCTAATTTATCCACCTCTCGTAACATGTGACTGTCCCAGAGCGCGATCTTCTCCGTCAGCCTGCTCCCCCAGCCTAGTAGTCTTGTAGCCTCATTATAAGCATAATACATATACATTGAATTCAGTAAAAAGAAGAGGTGATGAAGCCTGATGCATTTCGGGACGACTGTCTCTTCCTCAGGGGCAAGAACCTGTTGAAAATGAAACATTTATTAAGTACAAAGCTGGTTCAACATGAAACAACAGCAACACCGTTTGCTATTATCACGATTTAATCAATAACCAACAATGGTCCCGAAATGCATCGGGCTTCATCACCTCTTCTTTTTACTGAATTCAATGTATATGCATTATGCTTATAATTGATAGAAGCGTGCATTTATGAAATGTTCTGGTTGTTTTGAAACTTGATGTGAATTTATGTTACAAGAACACACACAAAAAGCATAGAGTAAAAAATAAATATACTCTTGAGTTAAAACTTTAACAAACTGATCAAACATAATTCCTTTAAATTGTAGACATAATGTCAATATAGCTGTGCACGCAGGAGTCCAAGTCGCCTTAGAGGCTTGGCCATTTTTTGTTTAGTTATTCCACATGCTAGGCAGGCATTGCACGAGCGTGGCACACTGATCAACTTATTCTGTTGAATCTGATTAATCGGAATTACAAGGGAGTGCGCAATCCATACATTGTTTCCTGCATGAGCAGAGACACACCTGCAAAGCCCAGAGTCCATTCTCTAGCTATTTAAGTGCAGGTAAGCATTTTAAGGTATGTAGTGGACACTGGCCAAGTCGAGATGTCCAACTGCATAATGGCTTCACTGAAGCTGGTCTTGTTTGGTATAAAAAATGTTGAAACTGATCCAGCGCGATACTAGCAACGAGCATTCAAACACCAGATGCTCACTTGGGCCCATACATTCATACTACGCTAGTGTTTCACGCTGGTGTGTCAGTTGTACTCTTTATCAAATCCCTGCTACCAATTACTTTCTGATCGAAGAGTAATGACTTACCAATGAATCCTTTGCTAATTGGGAAGTTTAAAATGAGTGACATTCATTACAATTCATAATCCTAAAATAATCACTGAGTCAGGAGGGTTTAAAATGTTTATCTAAAGATTTTGCAGAGTAAAGTACAGAATTGCATGATACTTAATTGCATATCAAGGATGAAGCATAAGAAATCAATTATCGATTAATGACGGTCCCTCAGAAAAGGAGAAGATAGAGACAGCAGCGCAACTAAAGGTTGCATTTATATTTACCTAAAAGTGCGAGAACCAAACCCCTTGGCCAAGGAGTTGTAAATAGGACCCAGGAAGGATGAAGAGCAAGGACCTCCTCCAGGTTCAGGACAGGACCGGTGACCTCTCTACCTACGACGCCTGCGTCGTTCCCCTCTCTGATACGCCGCTTCTCCTCGATTCTCCCTTCTAATGGACTCCGCCGCCCCCTCCTCAGGACCTCTCTGGACAGCGATTCAGTCTGCAATCGATCAGCTTGGCGGTCTGGAGCTCTGCTGTACGTTCTGAGAGTGTGCTCTAACTAATTAGCTAATTCTATATCTATTATACCCTTCTACGCCCATGTATCTCCCATTAATGTTGCAAAAATATGGGACCACTACTTCTGATTGGACGGGGACAGGGGGTTGATCCTCACACCATATGATTTTAGTTCAATTTTCTGAAGACCATTGTTTTAAAATACCGCCCATCAATTTGAATACATTTGCTTTATTTCCCACCCGTCTCACGACAAAGTTTATACATTCTTCATGTACATTGTTGCATATTAGTATGAACATTCATGAGTACAGCGGTGTTGGCCATTAGGTCGTGGCCTTGGACGACGTCCAGGTTGACTTCATCCTTTTCTCTTGGCAGCCATGCAGGACGCATGCGCAGAATCTTTGTCTCTCGAGTTTCAGTTCACCAACCCCAGGCCCAAGTTTACGAACTAATAAAAGTCAAAGAAGAAAATATTAAAATCACAAATAAAATGTTTCACTGTATACCCACTCTCTCTACTCTATTCCCATTTATTTATAAATTCTATCCCGCATTAATAGCGTTAAGAAAACGACAATTAATTATAACACGAGAGCAAGCTGTAGCACGTGAAAACATTAAGCAGCCATTTTAATACACACTGCGCAGAAGCAGAATTTTCCCACCAAGCAAAGAAAGACGTCACACCACGTGATATGGTTGAGACATGCGCAGTAAAGTTCCCGCGTTCTAGCAACCATTTTAGAACAGACAAGCGTTACTTGTTAGTTAAAACACATAGGCAAGCTTCCTTACTACTTATGTCATGTATGCAAGAATTAGTATGAACAATACAAAGTTTAATAAATTAATACTGTGAGGAGATTGCCTCCGAGCAAGTCTCATTTGTGAGACTTGCTCCATCAATCCCCTCTCTGATGGCGTTTCTGAGCCATCAAATACTACCCGCAACCAGATGCCAACTTTTAGCATGAAATAATTTCATTTTCATTTTTACACTTTCTATTTTTCACATCCCCTTTCAGTTTCTTGTATAATTCACTTCTCAAATCTTCAAGTTCTATTTCATCGAACTTTCTTTTCTTTCCTTTTCCTGCCACATTATACGATTCATTCTTTCTACAACATTTGCACCATATTATTATTGCTAATACTGTTATTGCTATCCCTGCTAAGGGTAAAATATTTTGCCTATGAGTCCTTTCCCTATATTAGAAAACCAGGTACCAATTGACGCAATACTATTTGTCAATCTTTCCCATACACTATCAACTTCCAGTGGTTTCAGTTCCTTCTCAAGTTTAGTAATATTCTGTATATATGTTCCAATTTCTGCACTTTTATCAGGTATGTAAGTGCAACAGTGTTTCGTCTTCAATAATTTACAGACTCCACCCTCTTTGCCAAAATAATGTCAAGAGCAAGTCGAATTTGCATAACCATAGATCTAATCGCAACCATTTCTGCATTAATCATTAAAAAGCCTCCAGCAGTATCCGTTGATAAACGATCAACCACTGTAGATAATTTACATATTCTTCTTGAGTTCAGAATTACGCCCACTGAAGGTATCAATGCACCAAATATATCACCTACAATTTCAGAAAAACTAGCTCTTTTATTACGTGTTAATCCACTATTTTCATTGCTCCCAGTGTTTCTTTTTACGTGGTATATCTTTGGAAATACTATTCCAAAATAACAACTTCCATACCACCGTGCAGGAAGCCTAAAGTAAGCCTTATTCCCACACACATAATAGATTCCAGGAAAAACGGAATCCGTTCCTCCTTTGAGTCCCCATCCTCCAAAATCCAGAGCCATAGCAGCTTGAGCCTTGCCAGGTGTGTAACTCCCTTCTTTCTCATCCCAAGCTGGCAAATGAGCCTTATGCTCAGACGCTTTCTTTTGAAAATCTTGTCTTCTATCTTCTACTAAATTCAAAAATATCTTTTCTTCTTCATGTAAAGAACATGTTAGATTGTTTCTATGTGCATGTGTTATATCTATTGATTTCATTGTTAAGAAAAATTCTCCCATAAACTGTGCATCTTGACTACTAAGCACTGGGTTCATACTCTTGCGAATCGGAATCTCAGAAAATATCACATATAGGTTTGAATAATAATACTGAAGTCTCCCTGTTCTATAAAATAGACTTGTTAATACACTACATGATATGCCATAGGTTAATGGTAAATGATGATACGTTAATCCTTCTGCTTATGATTCTGGTAACTTCATACAAACATAACAGTTGCTAACTTCCCTAGTGTCTACATATTGAAACAATAACTTAGTGAAAACATTTAAACTAGTATCATTATCTGTTATTTCATGATGAAATTCTGGATCGTCTTCTGTCGTTAGTTCTTGGCCCATCTCATTTGTGAGTCCTTGCTCCATCAGAATCATGCAACTACACCATTTCTGGTTTTAGTTGCATGATACCATGTACTATGGGGCTCCTTAGAGGACCCCCCATGTCTACCTGTGTAGCTTTGCAGGGTCTGCATGCAAGCTAGTGCTGCTGCTTACCCCAGACACTGTATTGCCCTCCTGCTGCTGAGCTTAACTCGGGCAGGGGAAGGCATAACAAAGGATTTCCTGTCCAGTAGAGGTATGACCACCTCTCCTTTAGAAACAGGTACGTAGACAAGATTGCCTCTGGTAGGAAGACTCCCACTGCAACTTTGTCGCTGTGCTCTTCCAAGTTCTGCAATTTCCTGGGTTGTGCATCCTCCAGACTCACCAAGGACTCTGCCTGCATCAAGATAGCAAGAAGGAATCTCCCTTGGAGTGCAGGAGTCCCTCCCCTGCATTTGCAGGTACCTCGACGACAACGACCATTGCCAAGGCTTGTTGACTCTCCTGACCGAAGAGATTCAAGCTCCAAGAAGCCCCAGCATCCAGATCCAAAAGTGACATCCTCCCTGCTTCTCCAGCGACGTGGGCATCCATCTTCTGTGTGCAGCCCAGGCCTCACTCTGACTCTGTGTGCCTGCTGCCAGAGAGTCCTCCTGGGGTCTCTATTGATTCCTGCTGGCTCTACTGTTTGCTGAGGGCCAGTCCTGACTTACCCTTGCTGGGTGAGTTCCTCAAACCTTGCTGGCCTGCAACACAGCATCTCTCCATGCAACACGTCTGTTGCATTTGCCAAGGCTTGTTGGCAGTCCTGCCAGCCACTGCCTTCCTGCATCTCGACAACCGACATGGGACAGCTCTTGGACATCTCCTGTGCTTCTGCATCATCGCCTGGGCTCCACAACTGAATCTTCAAGACCTCCATGCTACAGCAAAGTACCTCCTACAAGGGCTGGCATCGTGCTCCTGCTCCTCCTGGACATGTCCGGGTGGTTTGGACTCTGTCCCCTCTTTCTGGAGGTACTCCTTGTCCAGAATCCACGTCTGGGTTCCACTGACCTGGTCCACAAGACTCTGTACAGCTGGATATCTGAGGTTTCCCATTGACGAGTGGGGGTGTCATCCAACCTTTCTGTTTCCAAAGGGTTCCCACTGGGACCTCTGGGAAGGGTCCTGAATCCGCAAAACTACAACCGTGACTTCCCCACGTTATCCTATGGTCGCTGACTTGTGGTATCACCACTGCACACAGGTGCCTAGCAACATTAAGGGGCATATTTACAAACCCCTATCGCCACCACAATGTCACTTTTCAGGACGTTGTAGTGGCGATAGGAGCTTCACCTTATTTACAAGACAGTGTTAAGACACATAATGTGGCTTAATGCTGCCTTGTAAATAAGGCACCCTTTCACGATATACTTAGCGTGAAAGGGGAGGGCAATGGGTGTTGCGGTGTGCATTCCACCGCAACACCCATTGATTTTGACGCCTCCCCCTATTCACAACGGTGGCGTAAATAGGAGGCAGCGCCAGAATTAAGACCAGGGAAAACCTGGTCTTAACATGGTGAAAAGAGGAGAAATGTTTAGTTTCTCCTCGTTTTTGCTGTTTCCATGTGTGCTGTGTTGTGCAGCACACATGGAAACAGCAAAATGCCATTGATTGTTTATTTGCAGGAAGGCGTCCTTTGCTGCACATAAACAATCATTTAAAAAATGACGTTTTGCAACTTCTATGTGTGCTGCATTAAGCAGCACACATAGAAGTTACAAAACGCCATTTAAAGATTGTTTTTTGCGCAGGAAGGGAGACCTTCCTGCACATAAACAATCTTCCCCTCAAAGCAGGCACCCTTGCACTATGATGCAAGGGTGCCTGCGTTGGTGCTAGGCTGCTAAATTCAGCGCCAGAGCAGGGGGAAATGCAGGGCTGCATCATATTGTTGTAAATATGGAGCAGCCCAGCGTTTCAGAAGAGACGGAGTGCGGCGTTAAGCCAGGAAGGCTAACGCCGCACTCCGTCACTTCTTAGTAAATATGCCCCTTAGTTACTTACCTGTGGTGGTTCCGTGCTCCCCCTGGTCCCTAGGTCCTTGTGTGTTAGTCTTGGTTTGGTACTCACCTCGCATTCCATTTTTTTACTACATGGTTTGCCCCCTCCATAGGGGCACATGTGTTTTATGTGCTTTACTTACCTGTTTTGAAGTATATTTCTATGTGTATTGATCTCTCCGGGTAGGATATATATCAAAGTAGTTTTAGAGTTGGTGTATAATAAATACAAGGTATTTTTCTGGCACTGGTGTGGTTCTTTCTTGTGTGTAAGCTTCAGTGACTGACTGTGTGGTAATGTACCTGCTTACACCCTCCTAACTAAGCCTTAGCTGCTCTCCACAGCTACCCCTTGAGAGCTTTGGTTATCAGGAACCACTACAACTATCATTAAGGGTTGCCTGGACTCAGTGCACGGTGCCTCTCGATCGACGTACATATACTGAGCCAGGATCCTACAGCTCCCTCTACTTCTACAGCCATTAAGTCACACTCCACATCGTTCCTATCCTCAGCAGACAGCTCAGTGAGGGAAATATCTTTAAGGAGTTCAGCCCAGTCGTCTCCCGTAATGCTGGAAGCAGCCTTGTTTGTTTTCTCATAGTAGGCGGCAAATGCTTCTGCTGTATCTTCCCCAGTTGTACACGTAGTGCCCCTCGGAGTCTGGATTTCAAGTATCCAGTTCCTTTCCTTATCCATTTTTCCTAACCAGGCTATTAATTTATTTGCTTTGTACCCAACATTGTATAGCCATCGCTGCATAGCCAGCGCGCTTGCTCAGGCTGTGTTTTCAGCCGGGTCCCTAGGTTCTTGTTGCTTCAGGCATAGTTGATGTCTCAGGGGAGAGCCAGGCACCCCCTCCCTCAATATCTTAGCCTCCAGTAGGGTAATATCTCACTCAAGCGTTTGGCATTGTAGGTGTTGTTTTTTTTGTTTGGTGCCTATGAAGGCCTGAGCCTGGCCAGCAAGACCATTTTAAAGGCTTCCCATGTGATACAATCAGAATCGACCGTCCCACTTTCTCCTGGAAATAGTGATCTGTCTGATCCCTAATCGTGTCACTGAATGTCTCAACCTTTAGATGCATGGATCTATTTTAGGGGTCAGAGTGGTGTCTCTAGGTGGGCCCTGGAGGCGTGCCTCTGCTGGGGAATGGTCCGAGACAACCCAAACTTGTGTAGCGCCCCATGGAACAGGCTTGTGTGTGTGAAAACGTGCTGCTGTTGTGTGTGGCCAAGAGGTAGGTAAACTGTCATGCTGTGGGATTATGGGCACGCCACAGGACAATCAGGCCCATCACATCTAAAAAAGTTCACCATGACTGCAGACCGGGGTACTGGAGGGAAGAAGAGGACCTGTCGATCTGCAGATTCATCATAGAGTTCATGTCTCCCCCCCAGTATGTATGCCAGGAGGCATATGAAGTAAGAGGGCACTAAGTGCTGGGAGTGTATTAGCATGGAGTCTGTGTGGTGTATATATACTGAGCAAATATTGAGTGTACAGCCATCCCACGTGCCAGTCTGAATCCTAGGAGGGATTGAACCTTCCTCAATTACATCTTCTTTGACGTTGAAGCTTCCTCCAACAACTGTAATAAACTTGAACTTTCTAATGTGGGAAAGACACCGCCATACTGACTGAATCAAACTCAATACCCAAAAAAAGCAAGTTAGTCAAAGAGCCTTCTGTCTTATTAGTAGCCAAGGGCATCCCCAATTCATCCATCGCTGAATGAAAAGCCTCCATTGCCTTGCTACAGTCCCTTGACCCCTGAATTCTCCTGTTCAACAAACATAAAATTATTGAAGTAGTGGGTAATTTTTCTGAAACCACATCTAAACAGGAAAAAACCACGGCAAGAAAGAACTAAACAAGTTAAACAAAGAGCATGAAACCAAACAGCCCATTTGCAACCTTCTGGTCACATAAATCCAACTTTCAACTGCAAACCCAGCAGTGAAAAATCATCTGGATGAACTGGCAGCAGTCAAAATGGCGACTTTATGTCCGACTTCGTCATTTTTGCACCTTTTCAAGACTCTCTCACTAATGCTATGGCATCATTAACGGAGGCATATTTTACTTCTGAATACTCACTGGGTATGAAATCATTAATGGACCCACCTTCTGCCCAGGAAATATGATTCATAAGTTGAACCTCACTTTCTTGTTTTTTTAGGAATCACACTGAATGTGGAAATCATAAGATTCTCAATGGGCCATTCATAAACTGGTCCGAGTATCCTACCTTCCTGTACCGCTCTTTCCAACTTTTTCTTGACCACTTCTGAGTTGGAGTCTGCTGATTTTAAATTTTATGCCAATCTCCTTAATCTTGGTCCTTGATAACATAACTGAAATCCATTCTTAAAACTCTAATAAAGGGATTTCTCCTCCATTTGACCTGGGTACCAATTCAGCCAATAACCCAAAACTTCAAATTTATTTGGTGTAGCTCCTTTTTCTGTAACATTTTGTTGCCCTTTACCTCTCCCTTGCCCACCATGCCAATCAAACAAGAGAATACTAAAGCATGGTTTGAGTGGGTGCCATTCCTGCAGTTAGCATAGTCGTGCCTGAACTTACATTATGCTCTCATGCAGGACCCCCTGTTAAACAACCAACATGCCCCATTTTGTAGAAGGCCTCTTCCTGTACCACCAACCCCAATTGGTGTGGAATACTCTAGAAAGGGCTTATGCTGTACAGGTAGACCATTTGCTGTATGACCAAGGGTACAGGCCTCGCAGGAGTCAGCCATGGTATCCATAACTCATTATTCACATCTCCCCACTTTTTGTCGGGTTTGTTGTTAAACGAGCAGGAAATTCCTCATCATAGCAGAACCATGTGAACCCACCATAATCCATTCGGGGCCTCCAAACTACATCCATATATTTGAATAATGCAACGCATCACTCCATATGGTGTCCGCAATAAACGCTAGCATAAATCAAAAACGTAGGAGTCCAGTTTTCATAGTAATGGCCTTCGCACCAGGTCCCATTCTTCTTCCCTTGAACCCTCCTTAGCTTGAATTGTCCTGTGCAGCTACTTAAAAAACATCCAGAAAGTTCCTTTTCCAAATCTTCTCTTTCATTGTTTGCAACAAATGTGCTCCTAGGAGCATGGGTATTCCCATACAGGGCAGCTTCTTAACCTTTATAGTATCCCCTGAAGCCCCTCCCCCCATTTATCCACTTACGGTTTGCCTCAAGTGCCTATTCAGTTTTATTCACCTCTGCATTGTCTGTCACTCTATCATTAGACATGACACCCTCTGATTACTGTTCTCCTTCAGCCCAGACAAAGTTGTTTTTCTGGACCATTCCCAACACATACTCACACAGATCTCAAAATGTTTAGCCCTCCTCCACCTCCTTCAAAAGTATCCCCAACTAACCTGGCCTCTTTACCCGCTTTCAGACAATGTCGCAATTCCATCCTGGGAAGACCTGATCTTTGGTTAACAGGTAAATCATCTGAAATTCTGCTACACGCCATGGCCTTCTGAAAAACACCAATCTTCTGACCTCTGTTAGACAGGAGAGGGGTTACCTTGACTTGCAGCATCAGTTCTTATTGATATAATGAAGATGCAATATACTATGAGCATGAAGCTGTTTTCAAACTAGCTGAGACACTCGTCTGATGAGTTTTAAAAAGAGTGAGATGGGTATCAGGAACTGCAATGAAGGAAGACGAAAGGAAGTGTTGTGGACATGAATAATTATAATGGTAGTAGAGAGCTGGACTATACCAATATTTAAGGAAACACCTGTACCAAAGAGTAACTGTAATGTCAATTAAATCAATTGGACTTGGAAAAAATGTTTTTAAGCCAAAGCCTGGATGCAATTGTGATGTAACTGATGAAATGAAAATGCAATTGTAAATGTAACTGATGAAATAAAAAAGTATAACTACAACTACAGTGCTTACAAAATAGCAGAAGTGCTATTTCAAGCTACAGAAATATTCATATTAATAGTAATGCTAATATTAATAATAAAACTAATAATACTATTACTACTACTAATAGTAATAATAGAAACAATCATACTCATAATAACAATTTCTATTATTAGAGTTATTATTGTTGCTACGAATAATATTTATTATAACATTAAATAACAAATTGCTAAACTTCAATTGCCTTAAAACAAGCAACCTTCAAGACAAGCTGCACCTGCACAGATATAACAAAATATACAAGGAAACAATGAAAAAAGCTCAAAAAGCTATATGATTCCAGCCGAATCCACAATGCAAATTGTACCAATAAAGAATTTTAGAAAAAAACAGAATTCTGTAAGCCAAAAAGCAAAGAAGCTACCAATCCAATTTCTCAAGATTTTTGTGACAAACTGGCATATCATTACCCAACTAAAGAAAAGATGTTGGATTCTTACTTAAAAAACACAAAAACACAAATAGCCCCAACCCAACCCATTTCAACAAACCCCTTCAGCCCTTCAGGGGAAGGGAAATACAGGCTCTATTCTCTTTCAAAGAACTATCACTGACTGAATTTCTAGATCTTGTCAAAGTGAGCAAGCCAGCCAGCTGCTCCTCTTCCACCTCAAATATTCAAAAGCCTTCTTTTAACAGTGTCAGCAGCCATTCCAGTCAGAACACTCAAGAAAAGCTCCCTAACTACAGGAGTTTTCCCAGAAGACTTAAAAAGGCATACATATGCTTGTTATCGAAAAACCTAACTTGAGCAATCAAAGCCTTAACAGCTACAGATCTATAGCAAATGTATAATTGATGGGCAAAATTATAGAAAGGTCTGCCTTCACCCAGATGTCACAATTCATTGAAGACAGTTCTCTACTTACTGACTTCCAAACTGGATTCCGTCCTGAAAGAGGCTCTGAATCAGCCCTACTTTCAATGTAGGATGATATGAAAAACACAGTACACTAGAATGGGTTTGCTGCCCTTCTTCTCTTGGACCTTTCAGAGGCCTGTGATTCAGTTGATCATGACACACTAATCCAAAGACTTAAGGAAGCTGGAATAGAGGGCACATTTCTCGCTTGGATCATATCCTTCCTACACAATAGAATACATATTGCAGATACTACTACATTCTCTTCAACATCATACAGCATTAATGCAGGAGTCGGTCAAGGCTCCATCATCTCACCCATGCTTTTCATCTACATGAAATCATTACCAGATCTCATCAATTGTTTTGACTTAACCTGCTATCACTACACAGATGACATGCTCACACTTCTGAAATTTAGAAAACTCAAAGGAAATTAGAACATCCAAAATTTTCAGTTGTCTGTGAGCTGTTGGCCAATGGATAACATGAGCCACCTCAAACTGGCTGTGTCTAAAACTGAAATACTAACCTGTGGTTGCTGGATAACATATGACCCTAGCCCAACGATCTAGGACCCCCAACAAAAATATCTAAGTAGGCAAGAACCTCAGATTTACCATGGATGCCAAGCTGTCAATGAATGCCAAAGTGGATGAGGTAGCCAAATCAAGCTTTCTTACAATGAAAACACTACAACGCATCTTCCTGCACTTAGGGTTCCACCATGAGATCCAGTAGACAATCTCTCCTGTCCTATCAAAACTGGAATATGCTAACAATTCATATCTTGGCTCACATTTATCAACTATGAGAAAATTACAGAGAATTCAGAATCCTACTGCTAGACTACATGTAAAGTTAGAAGCACACATATCCCCTGCCTTGACGGTCATACACGGGTTACCAGTTGCCAGAAGATCCTCAAGCTGCTTTGTATCACCCACAAAGCAATACATGGCAGGAACAAAAATCACCAAATACATACATCAAAGGAACCTACCCTCTAGAACAGCATCCCACTTCAAAATTCCTACATACAAGTAAATATCAATGGATGGAGCATGGGTTCCCAGTAGATAGTTATAGTTAGGACCTAGTTTCCATAGACAGAGCTTTTTTTCCCTTTGCTGATAATTTTGGCATCATTTGATGAATCTTCCTGAAATTTTCAAAATTTGTTTGCCACTCACTTCAGCTGCTGTCTGAAAAGCTTTGGGGTTATTCATCAAGCGGGGGCTTAGAAAAAGGGGGGGATCCCAAAATGTTTTTTCCTCGAGGCAATTTCCCATAGAGATTTTAGACATGACTACAGTCCAAACCACTGAGCAGAATTACACCAAATTTGTTAGAAAGCTAGATCATAGTTCAGAAAGAGTGCTTTTGTAATTCAGTGTAAATCTGTTCAATAGTTTTGGAGTTATTGAAGAAAAATATTTATGTATATCTAGAGAAGCAGATCCACTGGGCCAATAGCAACGCCATGATTGGCTGGCCGCAACCTGAGAGAAAAGTTGCAGCCGCAATTTTGTGGCTCAGGACATGTTTGCGGGGGGGTAATAAATTAAAACTAGGATAAAAGAGTAAGAGGTCAGGATAGAGGTATCATGAACCCTTGGAACTGATGGCGAAGTCTGTGAGAACCCCTCATGGGAAAGAAATTGTGGAAAAATGTGTCTTTTTGTGTGCATGAGGATCAGCGGATCCACCGTGGCACTCAGTGTGGCCCCCCATGTGAATCCACAGAGGATCTGCGGATACATTGCTCAATTTAAAAAAACATTACACCTACTCACAAACCCACTCACACACTTTCTCACACCCCCACAAAACCACTCACACACCCATACAGTCACTCACACACCCATACAGTCACTCACACACCCACTCACACAGCCGGATACACATCCAAACAGCCACTTACATACCCACTTAGACACTCACACAACCACTCACACAACCACACACACATACAGCTAATTACACACCTACCCAGAGACCCAGAAAACCACCCACACAGGTACTCATACAGTCACAAAGCCACTTACACACACACAATCACTCACACACCTCTACGGCCACTCAAACACCCACTCACACACCTACAAATCTACTCACAGACCCACACAGGAAGTCACACCTGCATTCACACACACCACATGCACAAACACCCAATTATATACCCACACACTAACTCAAACACCCATACAGTCACTTACACACCCATTCACACACTCACACGTCCACTTGCACACCCATTGACAGACCCACACAGCCACTTACTTATAGAAATGGGGTCTCTAATTGGGAGTGGCTTGCACCCTGTCCAAGTAGGTAACCTTATTCTAGTCAGGGTAAGGGGATTACACACCTAAGATAACCCCTGCTCACCCTATAGGTAGCTTGGCACGAGTAGTCAGGCTTATCTCAAAAGCAATGTGTTATGCATCTGTACAAAACACACACAGTAACACAGTGAAAACACTACAAATGGACACCACACCAGTTTAGAAGAAAATAACCAATATCTACATAACCACTGACATACCTTTACAGCTACTCACACACCCAGAGGCCAAGAAAACCACTCACACACCTACTCAGATACCCATACAGTCACTCACAATCCCAGCCAGAGACCCAGAAACCACTAACACAGCGATCTATATACTCATACAACCACTCACACATCTACTTACAGACCCAGAGACACAGTTGCACATCCACTCACAGACCGACACAGGCACTCACACACCTACTCACACACCCATGTACACACTTATTCAGCCAGTCACAAACCTACTCACAGACCCACAGAGATGAAGGGAAGTTAAAATGGAGGACAGCAAGTAAAATATAAAGGAACATATTTGATTGGACGGTGGAGATGTGCAGGGCACTAAAATCAGGCAGTGACTTAAAGAAAAAAGAGACTAATTGTGATTGTCTTTGGAGAAATAAAAAAAAAGTTATGTTGTTTGGAAAATGCTTGGAACTGCTAACAGTCAACCACACCTGCTACAGTTAATGTGAGTTAGTATGCTGTTTAGAGAAAGTCTTGTGTAGGCAGAGACTGCTGGAAAAAGAGTTACTATGGAAATGGAGGTAAAAGAATGTGGGGGAAAGGAACAAAAGAGACTGTAGTATGAAACTGAAAAGCAGACTGGTGTACATACATTTCTCAGTAGGGAGCGTATGGCTTGTAATTGACAATATTTTACAAGATGAAACATAAATGAAAAGCATTAACAGCAGATTGTTGAATGCTTTTAAGGGCTTCCATGTGGATGTGCGTATCCCCCGTTGATTTACACGGGGATTGGGGCCATGCTGACCGCTGATGTGGATCTCTGGATCTGAGAAAAACCTGCCAAATTGGGCTTCTTTATAGGAAAGATGGAAAGGGTTAAAAATAGGGTCCGATTAGGAGTGGTATAACAAAAATATAAGATGAAAGAAAGTCTGTGATTTGCTAAGTATAGGAGTATGAGTAAGAGCACATGGGGAAGGGTAGTCATTTTAGGTGCTTGTCCACTGAGAATGGAGGAGGATTGCCATAGTTCTGACTAGAGATTTGCAGTGAGAAGCAGATGTTTACAGATATTACAATAAAAGCTGGTCAACAGCAAAAAGGTTTTACAAGTATTTTAATTAGGTTGTACTATAAAAAAGTGTATTTAAAAAAACTGTGAGTGTAAATAAACTGAAATAGCATGTGTAGCTTCTAGACACTATAGGAAGAGGCAAAATAGAAGGGAGATTAGATGAGAACATTAACTAAAAATATATGAGCAGCAAAGGAGGAAGAGGAATTACTATGCTGAAAATATAGTTATTTTATTAAGCCAGTATGAATGAATGAGTTAGACATTAGATATGAGTGCTTGATTATAGTATGTAATTTAAGCACTTACACACCCAGATACACTCCTACAAAAGCACTTATGTACCCACAACTCATATAGCCAGACAGTGACTGACACACTCAGCCACACATCCATAAATTATTCACTCACCAATTTACTCACCTATACATCCACTCACATAGTGATTCACACACCTATACAGTCACTGTCACAGCCACTCACACACCTATACAGCCATTCATCTACCCAGCACTCAGATAGTCAGTTACACATGCACTCACACACCCATACACTCAGTTATACCACTGTATAACTGGGTGTATGGGTATGTGAGTGCATGTGTACATGCGTACCCATACATCCACTCACATACCTATTTGCAAAACAATTCAGCCACTCATACACCCAGTCAGACAACAGATGCACTTACACATACATTCACACACCCACACAGCACTTATGTATCCACCACTAATAGAGCCACTTGCATACACAGTTACATACCCAAACACCCATTAACACAGCCAGTTACCAATCCATACAGCCACTTGCATACCCATTTAGGCACCCATATGGTCACTAACACACCCAGTCACACACCAACACAGATACTAGCACATACAGTGACACACTCACAGAGGCACTGATATGCTCACTCACATATCCACTCAATCACTCACACACACAGTCACCCACCCATACAACCACTCACATACCCATTAATATACCCATACTCAGCCACTTACACAGTCTCTTACACATTGACATAACCACTTGTGCAATATACTCCCTTGCTTATAGTATGTAATCTAATAGTATGTAATCTCAAATTCAATGTATTCTATATTGGCTTTTCAGATATTTACTTGTGTTTAAAGAGTAATGGAAGAATAAGGTGAAAAAATATTAATAATTATGCTTCTGACAGCATCCATAAACTGGGCAACAGATCCTTAAAATGAATGGAAAAAAGAGAAAGACTTTGTGTTTTGTATTTGTAAAAAGTTTACTAAGTTGTTATGTTCATTTGTTAATTGTTAGTTTAAATTGTAAAATAAAAAAATGTGATCATGAAATTTATTTATAAACTTGTAAAAATGTATATTAGTGAATTGAACTTATAAGTGAAACTATAATACAATTTATATGAAAACAAACGGTGAAATTCACTAAAAAACTAAAGGTTACAGGGACATTATAGTTAGGAAATAACACTAAAAAAATGTAGAAATTCACTGAAAAAACCAAAGATTACAGGGATGTTATGTATATATATATATATATTCACTGAAAAAACCATAGGTTTCAGGGGCGTTATAGTTAGTTGGACATTTCACTCATACAAAACCATAGAAATTCCCCCGTTATAGTTAGTTCAGCTAACTATAACTCGCTGCACTCCGCAATGCACTGCTGATGATGTCACATATTACATCACTCAAGACATGGTCAGTGACATCACTCATGACATCACTGATGACATCTCAAATGACATCACTGATGACATCACTGATGACATCATCCTTGTGATAGAGTGGCAGACCTCCTCTCACCCTAATATAACCTTTGATACACACACTCAAAAATGCAAACTAACATTTTCAAAACAATGGACATACCAATACCAGTTACAACACACCTATTCAGTAATTCCAAGATCTACACACACATCCACTCATTCACCAACAGTCCCTATACAGTCACTCATACATGTACACACTCATCATATGTACTCATACACCTATACATCCTGTTACACACCGCCACTCATCCACAGAGTTATTCACACACATAGTCACACATGCAAACAAAGTATTAAACATCCATTTACTTGCATATACAATTATACACACACTACCACACTTACTTCTACAGAAACTTACACATACTTACTCTCTTAAACAATCACTTATAGAAACACCTACTTATTTGTACAGGAACTCTTCCAATCTCTCACTCTCACATATACTCACTTATATACACCAATACTCACATATACTAGTTTCAAACATATGTAGTTACTCATAAAGACACTATTGAGACAGTCATTCACTCACTAACACACCCATACACATACTCATCCACCTATACAGTCCTGCACACATGCTGTCTTCAACACATACAAACAGTGAGTCACTCATTCATGCATCTATGCACTAAGTAATACCCCCACCGAACCATACAGACACTCAGACACTCATACTGATACTCAAAAACAAACTAATAACCCATATAGACACTCATGTAGCTACTCACCAACCCATGCAGCCACTTATACACAAAGTGAGAGACTGATACAGATATTTTCATATTTAAACATTACTCACTAACCCATGTATTCACTAAGATACACTTAGTCAGTTATACAATCAATTTTACAAAAGAAAATCATCCATTTAGACACTTATATACCCATTTATTCTTCCATCGACCTTGAGATATACATATATAAAACATATTTAATTTTCAGAAAAACACACATTCACTGGATGATGTCATCAGTGATGTCATTTCAGATGTCATCAGTGATGTCACTGACCATGTCATGAGTGATGTAATATGTGACGTCATCAGCAGTGCATTGCGGGCGCGCGAGTTATAGTTAGCTGAACTAACTATAACGGGGGAATTTCTATGGTTTTGTACGAGTGAAATGTCCAACTAACTATAACGCCCCTGAAACCTATGGTTTTTTCAGTGAATTTCTAAGGTTTTTAAATGCTAATTTCTAACTATAACGTGCCTGAAACCTATGGTTTTTTCAGTGAATTTCTAAGGTTTTTAAATGCTAATTTCTAACTATAACGTGCCTGAAACCTATGGTTTTTTCAGTGAATATATATATATTTATTATACTATGTATACATGTAAAAATGTCTCGGTCCCCTGTTTGCCTCGGTGGCACGGAAAAATGGGTGGAACTGACGTCAGCACGCCGACAAGGTCCTCTTATGGCTCCGATGACGTCATACGGTGTCGCGAGCAGAGCCGTGCTCGTTGACGTGGGAGAGCTAGGAAAGAATTTCCGTGGAATGCTGGTGCAGGGGATATTCACCTAAGTGTTCAGGCTAGTCCTTTGGGAGCAACTGTTTATGTTGCCACTCCAGAAACCGAAACCAGTGATCCGAGGGCAGAGGCCCTGCAGATGGCACACGAGGTTGGGTGCCCAGTCGTGTGCACCGGCGGGGCAGCGAGTGACAAGCACCACAACCCACAAAAAAGGTAACGAGGGCACTGAATAACACAGGATCTTCTCTTTGTATCTGGCAGGAACAACGAAGTTAAAATGCCCTAGTACCAAAATGTAGAATTAGTGCTACAACGGTCTTCAAGAGGACCTGCGATGCCGCTTCTGCCTCCCGTACCCTGGAGGCGGCACATGGGTCACACGGTACGGTCATACTGCGGTGGGGCGCACACTCGTTGACCTCTCATGGCACTGCTCCACACTTCAGGGAGGACGCTTTCCATTAGCTATGTTTTCTCATGACATGTCGCGCCGGCCCCGTGCAACAACAGAACTCCTTTAGATCCAAACAGACTCTTCCACTCTCTCACCGGAAGTGAAACCAGGCCACGCGGACACTTTCACAATACAACAGCTGGGAATGCACTTTTCGGTAAAAACCACATTCCTTCCTCCTAATTAATCAAATAAACGTCTCACTGAAGAACAGGGGCCAGCTACGATTGGTAAACAGCCGTTACAACGACTTTTTTACTTTGCGATACCATTACAACGCATGCATTACCACGCATGCGTTGTACATCACGAAGTCATTACTACGCATTTTTTTAGAACGCATGGTCATTTACCACGCATGCCTTTACAACGAATTTTGTTGTAAAGGTATGTATGGTAAATGACCATGCGTCTAAAAACATGTAGACGATCCATGTCGTTGTAAGGAAACAGAGGCTGTTCCGTTTCCTCACAACGACGTGCACCGCCCTCAGAGATGACGTGAAGCAGGAACCACGAGGAGAGAGGAACCATGAGGAGTGAGAGGTAAGGGGATTGGGCATGGGGTGGGGGTTTCTTTTCTAGGGTTTAGGGTAGTGCAGTGGTGTTTGGGTGGTGTAGGGGGTCGTGCTGGGGGTAGTGTTTTAGGGTTTAGGGTAGTGCAGTGGTGTTTGGGTAGTGTAGGGGGTCGTGCTGGGGGTAGTGTTTTAGGGTTTAGGGTAGTGCAGTAGTATAGGGGTCGTGCTGGGGTAGTGTTTTAGGGTTTAGGGTAGTGCAGTGGTGTTTGAGTAGTGTAGGGGGTCATGCTGGTGGTAGTGTTTTATGGTTTAGGGTAGTGCAGTGGTGTTTGTGTAGTGTAGGGGGTTGTGCTGGGGGTAGTGTTTAAGGGTTTATGTTAGTGCAGTGGTGTTTGGGTAGTGTAGGGGGTAGTGCTGGGGTAGTGTTTTAGGGTTTAGGGCAGTGCAGTGGTGTTTGTGAAGTGAAGGGGTACATGCTGTGGGTATTGTTTTAGGGTTTAGGGTAGTGCAGTTGTGTTTGTGTAGTGTAGGGGGTCGTGTTTTAGGGTATAGGGTAGTGCAGTGGTGTTTGGGTAGTGTAGGGGGTCATGCTGGGGTTAGTGTTTTAGGGTTTAGGGTAGTGCAGTAGTGTTTGGGTAATGTAGGGGGTCGTGCTGGGGGTAGTGTTTTAGGGTTTAGGGTAGTGCAGTGGTGTTTGTGTAGTGTGGGAGGTCATGCTGGGGGTATATTTAGGGTTTAGTGTAGTGCAGTGGTGTTTGGGTAGTGTAGGGAGTCGTGCTGGGAGTAGTGTTTTAGGGTTTAGGGTAGTGCAGTTATGTTTGGGTAGTGTAGGGTGTCGTGCTGGGGGTAGTGTTTTAGGGTTTAGGGTAGTGCAGTGGTGTTTGGGTAGTGGAGGGGGTAGTGTTTTAGGTTTTAGGGTAGTGCGCCCAACCAGCCACAAAATACTTGGACAAAGGGGATCCTGACTCTTTGGAACGCTCCGTCAATTGAATAATTTGGGTCAAGGGCCCGACCACGTCCAAGACCTATCAATTCCTTTCTTGGGATCCCTCATATACTTGGAGAAAAAGGTACATAGTTTCTCATCAATTTCAGGCGTGTGTGCCACCTTCCCCTTCAGTGAGGGCCTGGGGCATTCTCCCCTCATCCTATTCCTGACCTCCCTTTCAAGGGGTTGATGGATTTTCCCCACCACATACTCTGCCACTTTGGCGTCAGGTGTCCACTCTGCCGACCTAGGATGGTAAATTTGGGTAGGCTCGAACATGTCCGAGTGGACCCCATACCCAACCGGGGACTGAGAGGAGTGGGACTCTGGACACCAGGGACGCCCGAGTCCTTATCCTCATCGGAGGAGAAATCGTCCTCCAATACACCCTCTCCCTCTAAGGGAAACCCGCCGTCGGGGTCTACAATAGTGGTGACAGTGTTGCAATTTTCTCCTGGCCCCTCCTCCTCCCGGTAAGGTGCATGTTTTAGCGTTCACGCACTCTTGAGGAAGGTCTCCGTAAGTTTATCAAATCCTTCCAAGTGCCCCGCGTTATGCTTAATGGCCCTTTTATTCCCCATCTGGGAGCTACTTGGACCCGCCACCACCAGATCTGGGTCACTGAACACCCCAGGGATGCTTTTCGCCAGCTTATCAACCTGATCCCTAAGAGGAGCCAGCGCCCTAGAAATAGCCAGAGAGAGGGCTTGGTCCACTGCTGTAGGGAGAAGTTGGGGGCCATTCCTCCTCCACTTCCTGGTAGGAGGAGTAAAAATGGTCTTCTGGAGAAGACATGATAGCAGAGGGTGTGAGCACAGAACAAATGCCCTTAAAATCCTTAAGACAGCCCCTCGCCGGTGCTCCAACAGCTGGGCTTTCCCCAAAGCTGTTATAAGAATAGACTGAGGCGCAATACCAATTACCACCACCAGGTGGCGCTGCTCACTAACGTGGCCGTGTGGGGAAATCACCGCCTAGTGGTGTCAAAATTAGGCGAGGGTTGATCGGGAATCAAGCGGACACTAAAGGAGTGACCGGATTCCCAAACGCGCGTAAAGACCAGCGGGAGCGCTCGACGGAGCTGCCTCGCTCAGACCAGACGCGCCTGACAGGATCTCACCGCGTGCAGAGCATACAGCGGGAGAAACTGCGAGGGGGAGAACGCGCTCGGGCAAGAGCCTGCTGCGCAGGGAATATGAAACAATACCAAGGCAATAATGCTAATAACGTGCACAAGAAACCGCTATACAAACAGCAACAACGTCAGATTAAGCCAAGAATGTAAGGAATGCACTTAACTGACGAGCAGTGAAGAAAGAGGAAGCGGAAGGGACGTCACGATATTATATACGATGGACTGTGATATGATTGGACTATAGTTGCCTTGGAGACTACCCCCTAATGGTTCATGGGTTGTGTAGTCTTTTGTTTAATGATTGTTGTGTTACGTTTTCTTTGAACTGCTATGCAAATAAAGTAAGGAAAGATATGCATAATCCTCGCCTCCGTCCTGCCATAGAATTCATTAAACTTTATTTGATCTGATTTAGAAACATAGATCATAAAAGTGTACATAAAAACAGTAAATCCTCTTTCCTAATACAATACAGTGAGAATTAATTCAAACCAGTAGGTAAAAACGGGTGTTACAAAGCCCGGTTCAGAGCAACTTCAGGTTAACAGAATCGTAAAGTTCAATGTTTCGCAAGATCAATCTCATGTACTTCAGTGCAAAATACGCAATAAGGGGTCCAAGTAAGATGTAACGCTCCAATACCTGACCAGTTTGCACTATATAAAACTGCAGAAAAACTAAAAATAAAAAGTGTTTTGCAAACTTCTGTCATTGGGATATATGTGGGCTACATCTGGGTGATATTTGTGCTACATTTGGGCTCTTTTTTCTCTGGTGGCCATCTTGGGAGACTTATTTGTTATGAAGTTTCCTAATTTTGTCATTTACTGCAGTCTCCTCAGTAGGAAATGCTTTCAGTTTTTACTTTGATTCCATCAAGAAGGCATTCAGATGTGTCACACATTTGCCATAAATTCAGAATGTTAGCACTCTAGTTGTTCATTAGATCACTGTAGTAAAGCTACTGCTCACCAGGGAAATAACTGGAAGTCTACTGCTGGTATTGAAAGTGATTGTTTCAGTCTGCATGTCAAAATTTTCTAATGAAATAGAAGAGGATTTGAGCTCTCACTTAAAACATGCCCTAAATTTTCTTTCTGCAGCACTAACCATAATTTCTATGGCAAAATGAACCCCCTCATTTTGTTCCTTTTAAATTAAATGTTTTAAGAGTTACCAGTTTATTCCAATCAAGATGGGTTCAGGTGTGCCATACTTTTGTCATAAGTAAGACTGTTAGCGCTCTAGTTGTTCTTTAGAACACTCTGGGAAGCTGCAGTAGAACACAAAGGCATCAACTGACAGGCTGCTCCTGTTGAAATATAACAGCAAGATATTTGAGATCACACTTGAAACATGTCCTAATTTTTCTTTCTCCAGCACTAACCATAATTTCTATGACAAAATGAACCCCATCATTTTGTTCCTTTTTAAATTAAATGTTTTAAGTGTTACCAGTTTATTCCAATCAAGATGGCTTCAGGTGTGCCATACTTTTGTCATAAGTAAGGCTGTTAGCACTCTAGTTGTTCTTTAGAACACTCTGGGAAGCTGCAGTAGAACACAAAGGCAGCAACTGACAGGCTGCTCCTGTTGAAATATAACAGGAAGATATTTGAGATCTCACTTAAAACATGTCCTAATTTTTCTTTCTACAGCACTAACCATAATTTCTATGGCAAAATGAACCCCCTCATTTTGTTCCTTTTTAAATAAAATGTTTTAAGAGTTACCAGTTTATTCCAATCAAGATGGCTTCAGGTGTGCCATAATTTTGTCACAAGTAAGACTGTTAGCGCTCTAGTTGTTCTTTAGAACACTCTGGGAAGCTGCAGTAGAACACAAAGGCATCAACTGACAGGCTGCTCCTGTTGAAATATAACAGGAAGATATTTGAGATCACACTTGAAACATGTCCTAATTTTTCTTTCTACAGCACTAACCATAATTTCTATGACAAAATGAACCCCATCATTTTGTTCCTTTTAAATTAAATGTTTTTAGTGTTACCAGTTTATTCCAATCAAGATGGCTTCAGGTGCGCCATACTTTTGTCATAAGTAAGGCTGTTAGCACTCCAGTTGTTCTTTAGAACACTCTGGGAAGCTGCAGTAGAACACAAAGGAATCAACTGACAGTCTCTGCCCTTGTTGGATGTACATGTTTTACTGAGAATGTCAGACTTCATTCTCACATGACTGAGAAAGATAATGTGAATTTACAGAAAATATGCTCTCATTTTAGCTTCTGGAGCACCTTCTAAAACTGTATGGGACAAGCATGTGAAAATAGTTTTCTCTCAAACATGATTCATGATATCCCAGCAGAAGGTTTTTCACAGGGTAAAATCACCTTAGAACACACCACAATTCCTGAAATTAGTATGGTACCATCAACAAATGAATTCTAATGTAACTAAAGTCTGTTATCACCCTTTATAGTTCTCCTTTTGGTAACCCTCAAAATCTTCGATTCAGCTACAATGCATTTCAATGGGGTACTATCATTTATATTGGTCCCAAGATGGCTGCCAGCAATTCCAGGATGAAGTGCTGACAGCCAATCAGATCTCACGATGACATGTGTGGTTAGGCTCCGCCCAGATATATGTGTTTTCTTTTCAAATTTCTCAGGAACTACTGAACGGATTTACACCATTTAAGTAAAAGGCACGACTCTGAACCAAGGGCTACCTTTTGCCAAATTTGGTGTAATTCCGTTCAGCAGTTCGGGCTGTAGCTGCGATGAAAGGTTCCTATGGAAAATTGCATGGGGAAAACACGTTTTGGGACCCCTTTTTCTCGGTCCCCGCTTGCTGAATCACCCCGAAACTTTCAGGATAGGAGTGGACCAGAGCGGGCCATAAGTTTTGAAAATTTCGCGAAGATTCGTCAACCGGCGCCAAAGTTATTTTAAATAGAATGTTGTGGATTTCCTATGGAAATAGGTCCTAACTATAACTATCTACTGGCGACCGCCAGTAGATAATATAGTATATATATATATATATTCACTGAAAAAACCACAGGTTTCAGGGACGTTATAGTTAGTTGGACATTTCACTCGTACAAAACCAGAGAAATTCGGCCGTTATAGTTAGATGAGCTAAGTATAACTCGCGCCCCCGCAATGCACTGCTGATGACATCACATATTACATCACTCATGACATGGTCAGTGACATCACTGATGACATCACTGATGACATCTCAAATGACATCACTGATGACATCATCCAGTGACTGTGTGTTTCTGTAAAGTTTAAATATGTTTAATATATATAGGGAAAGGCGTATTGAAGAATGAGTGGGTGTATAAGTGTCTGTATGGATGATTTAGTAGGTGCGTGACTAACTCTATAAGTGAGTGATTAAACGTATCTTACTGAATGCATGGGTTAGTGACTAAACTGGGTGAATGTCTGTATCCGTCTGTCTATTGCTGTGTAAGTGGCTGCATGGGTTTGTGAATAGCTACATGAGTGTCTATATGAGTTATTGATTGGTTGTCTGAGTATCTGTATGGGTGCCTGAGTGTTTGTGTGGGTGGGGTGTGTGCGACTCTGTGCATAGATGTGTGAGTGGGTGATTCACTGGGTGGATGGTTTCAAGAGTGCATCTGTGATAGACTGTATGGGTGGGTAAGTGTGTGTAAGAGTGTGTTAGTGAGTGAATGTATGTCCCAGTGGTACATGTGTGAGTAACTACATATGTGAAAGGCAGTATATATGTGTGTTGGAGTATATAAATAGCTATAACCGAGAGTGTGTGATTGTGAGTGACTGTATGGATGAGTGTGTGCTTGTATCAGTGATTGTATAAGAGCGTAAGAATGTGCTAGTATTTGTATGAGTAAGTGAGCTGGTGTGTGTATAACTGTATAGGTGAGTAAATGGCAGTGTGTTTAATTATTTGCATGACTGACTAGGTGTGTGAGTACCTCTATGGATGAGTGGCGGTGTTTGAGTGTCTATATAGGAGTATGAGTGCATATGATAGTCCTGTACTGAGTGACCGTAAGTATGAGTGACTGTACGGGTGAGTGAGTGGATGTGTGTGTAGACCTAAGAATCAGTGAGTGGGTATGTAGTTATTGGTGTTGGAGTGTCTATGGTTTTGCGAATGGCAGTCTGTAATTTAGAGTGAGTGTATCAAAGGTTATATTAGGGTGTGAGGAGGTGCATCAGATTATCACGTGGATGATGTCATCAGTGATGTCATCAGTGATGTCACTTACCATGTCATGAGTGATGTAATATGTGACGTCATCAGCAGTGCATTGCGGGGGCGCGAGTTATAGTTAGCTGAACTAACTATAACGGGGGAATTTCACGGGTTTTGTACGAGTGCAATGTCCAACTAACTATAACTGTCCCTAAAACCTATGGTTTTTTCAGTGAATTTGTAAGGTTTTTAAATGCTAATTTCTAACTATAACGTGCCTGAAACCTATGGTTTTTTCAGTGAATTTCAAAGGTTTTTAAATGCTAATTCCTAACTATAACATGTCTGAAACCTATGGTTTTTTTCAGTGAATTTCAAAGGTTTTGTAAATGACAATTTTTAAATGTATTAATTGTTATATTTATTTTTTGATACTGATTTACTACATTATTTTAAACTATTTATTTTTACATATTTTATTTTTTAAATTACATTGTAATTACATTATACATTACATTACAAAATATACTTTCTCAGAATGAATTACTTTAGTTTAAATACTTTGCAAATAGGCAATAGACTTTTAAGTACAGTAGTTACAGTTGTTGCAATGGGCAACACAATTTCAAACACAATGCAACATTGAGCTCAATTTGAATTTCTAGTTAAATGCAATTAGTTACTTTATGGATTACTTTTCTAACCACAGGACTGGATCCTAGATTCAGGCCTGGGACATCTCCTGTAAACAGCGTTTTGGTTACAGTAGTGATTTTTAAGGAACATTATTGTATTTTAAAAGTTGACACTTAGAAACTTTTTCACATAGAATCACCAATGTTATCCTATGGGAGGAAATTCACTTAGCAGGTAAGTAGTGTTATCGTTACTTTTTCTTACTCAGTGGTGGATCCTGGATCCAGCACTGGTGCATCTACTGTAAACAGTTGAAAGAATGCGTTTAAGTCATACAGGCGATTTTTAAGGAATATTTGTAGTTTGTGAAAATCGACACTTTGAAACTTTTCTGCTGAAAACCAGACAATGGATTCCAATGGAAGGAAATACAAGTTACTGGTAAGTACGGTTAGAATTACTTTTCAGGGTCAGTGCTGTGCTAAAGATGCAGCACTGGGTTCTCTCCTGATAACAGGTGAGTAAATCGGAATTCGTAGTTCGGCTGATTTTAGAGGCATATTATAAAGTTCCAAAACTCCACACTTAGAAGAATTTCCAAGTGAAACCAGTCAATGTTAGCCTATGGAAGAAAATTCAAGTTACTGGTAAGTACGGTTAAAATTACTTTTCAGGATCAGTACTGGGCTCAAAGATGCAGCACTGAGGTCTCTCCTGATAACAGGTGAGTAAATCGGAATTCGTAGTTCGGCTGATTTTAGAGGAATATTTGCACAATGGTGAAGGAAGGGGGTGGGGCCTGTAGTGACATGTCTGCAAACACGCCCTGTGGCGCGTTTTAAGTTAGAGAATTAATTCCTCCTCAATCCAGAGGGTCCCTAGGGGACAACTGGCCCACCAGATACCTCCAGTATGCGCCAGAGAGCTGCTTTGCAGAGAGGTGTAAAAAGGGGCGTGGCCTCTGTACACCTCTCTGCAACGCAGCCCCTGGCGCATACCGGAGGTTCCTGGTGGGCTAGTTGGCCCCAGGGACCCCAGTATTCAAGGGAATTACTTCCCTTCTTAAAATGCACCAGGGGCGCGTTTGCAGACAGCTGCAGGGAGGGCGGGGCCTCTGGCACGATGCCGGTCTTTGTTGTTGTTGCTTTTTTTCTGCCCAGGGGTCCTTGTGGGACCCCTGAGCAGACCTAGGGGTCAGGGTGTTTCTACCCTGCCCCCTTTGTGCATTTGCGCACTTGTTTCTTGTGGGTTTTTTTAATCGGCGGGATCCGCGCACCCTAAGCGCATCCCGCTGATTTAAAAAAAAAATGCTTTTTTCTGCCCAGGGGGTCCTTGTGGGACCTCCTGAGCAGACCTAGGGGGTCAGGGTGTTTCTACCCTGCCCCCTTTTTGCGTTTTGCGCACTTGTTTTACTGCTTTCTTGTTCCTCGGTTCTACCGAGGAACAAGATGGCTGCCAACACTTCCTGGTTTGAAGTGTTGACAGCCAATTAGCATGCAGCTAGTGGTCGGGAGGGTGCGCGGATCCACCGCGGCCATAGATATCGAAACTTTTACTTTGGATTTTCTCAGCAACTACTGAACGGATTTACACCATTTTTAAAAAGGCTGCTTTCTGAACCAAGCACTACCTTTTGCCAAATTTGGTGTAATTCCGTTCAGCAGTTTTGCTGTAGCCTTGCATAAAGTTTCCTATGGGAAATTGATTTTTCACTCTTATTTTTTGAATTTCTCCGCAACTACTGAACGGATTTACACCATTTAAAAAAAGGTCGCTTTCTGAACCAAGCGCTACCTTTTTGCCAAATTTGGTGTAATTCCGTTCAGCAGTTCAGGCTGTAGCCGTGGCTAAAATTTCCTATGGGAATTAACATGGAGAAAACATGTTTTGGGACCCCCCTTTTTTCTCGGCCCCAGCTTGATGAATCACCCCGAAGCTTTCAAGACAGGAGTGGACCGGAGCGCCCCACTAGTTTTGAAAATTTCGCGATGATTCGTCAAACGACGCCAATGTTATTGGGAATAGAATGTTACGGATTTCCTATGGATAATAGGTCCTAACTATAACTATCTACTGGTGACCGCCAGTAGATAATATAGTCATAGGCAGATCTGCTTTTTAATAGACAGAGTGTTTTTGGTTCATCCACCTCAGCTCAATCCTGTAAAGTTTCGGGGTGATCCTTAAAGCAAAGGCCGAGAAAAAAAGGGGGTCCCAAAACATAAAATCTCCATGAATTTTCCATACACTTCTTTGGGCAGGACTACAGCAAAAACTGCTGAAGGGAATTACACCAAATTCGGCAAGAAGCTAAGACCAAGATTGGTCAGCAGATTGTGCTTTTTGCAATTTGTTGTAAATCCGTTCCGCAGTTTTTGAAAAATGAAGGGTGAAAAATAATTGTATATTTTGGCAGTTGGGCTCGGAGAGTCCCATTGGGGTCCTGCGAGAGCCCAAAATAAAAAATGGAGGTCTGTGATTGGTCGAGAGGCCCATTTTTGTGTGAGCCTTCACGCTCTCGTGGGAGTAAGATCCTCTGGCCAGTTCTGCGAGCGCTCTGATTGGCTGGCTGTTGAAATGTAAGAAATGAAATGGCCGCCATTACTGTTTACTGTGAAAAATTGGAGGTGTTGTGGAAATTAAGTAAAAAAGCTATATAAGGGAGCAGCAGAAATACCCCCTAGATTTAGAGGACGGGTTTAAGAAATAACTAGTGTGAAGAAAATACATGTATATTTTTTTAAACTAATTTTTACGATCTCGCTGGACTCTCACTGAACTCTCAAGGGATCATGAATTGCAAAAAGGAGTAGATGAGTTCTCAATACACTCTATTAGTAGGAATGCATATTGTTGAGAGGAAGTGTGTAAGACATAAGTACTGTGATGATAAGAAGGTACATTTTTTTTTTAAATGTTATGATCTCGTGAGACCCTCATGGGATAGTGAAGAGTCAAAGGTGTAGGTGATCCTTGAATACACTCTGCTTTGCACACTTGCTCCTCTAGGAAGGAGTCTTACTTGAGATAGTGTTTATCAAAGTCTACTATATATGCTCATTGGCTTGGGAAGAGCTGTCAGTAGAGTTAAGGCTCATCCACATACTCAATTATGCACACCCGCCATCTGAGCTGAAGGTCTGAAAGGAGAGGCTAGTCCCTCTCTGCACCCTAATACACACGTACATCATCTGATAGAGCGGTTTGAAAGGAGAGGCAAGTCCCTCCCCACACCCTACAATGGACATCTGTAATTTGAGAGAGGGGTCTGAAAGGAAAGACCAGTCCTTCTCCACACCCTACCATGCACACCCATCATCTGAGGGAGAGGTCTCAGCGGAGAGGCCAGTCTCTCTCCACACACCCTGCAACGCACATCCGTCATCTTAGAGAGAGGTCTGAAAGGAGGGGGTGGCCCCTCCCCACACCCTACTATGCAGACCCATCATCTGAGAGAAAGGCGTGAAAGGAGAGGCCAGGTCCTCCACACTCACTACTATGTGCAGCTGTCATTTGAGATAGAGGTCTGAAAGGAGAAGGCAGTCCATCCACACACCCTACTAAGCATACCCATCATGTGAAAGAGAGGTGTCTAGGGAGCGCCTAGTCCCTCCCCAAACCCTACTATACACACCCATCTTTACAGAGAGCGGTCTCACCAGTGATGCCAGTCCCTCCACACAACCTTCTATACACACCTGTGATCTGAGTGAGAGGTCTGAAAGGAGAGCCCAGTCCCTTCCCACACCCTACTACACACCCTCATCTTTACAGCGAGAGGTCTCAGCAGACAGGCCAGTCCCTCTAAACATATTATTATGCACACCCGTCATCTGAGAGAGAGGTCTGATAGGAGAGGTCAGTCCATCCACACACCCTACTATGCACACCCGTAATCTGAGATAGAGGTCTGAAAGGAGATGCTAGTCTCTTTCCACACCCTACTATGCACACCAGTCAGGTGAGACAGAGGTCTAAAAGGAGAGCCCAGTCCATCCCCAAACCCTACTACGCACACTCATCATTACAGAGAGAGGTCTCAGCAAAGAGGCCAGTCATCCACACACCCTACTACTCAAACCCATCATCTAAGAGAGAGGTCTGAAAGGAGAGCCCAGTCCTTCTCCACACCCTACTACACACATCCATCATCCAAGAGAGAGGTCTTAGCAGGCAGGCCAGTCCCGCTCGGCACCCTACTAAACACATACATTACCTGAGAGAGGGGTCTGAAAAGAGAGGTCAATTCCTCCCCACACCTCACTATGCACACCAGTCGTTTGAGAGAGCAGTCTGAAAGGAGAGCCAGTCCCTCCACACACTCTACTACATACACCTGTCATCTGAGAGAGAGGTCTGAAAGGAGTGGCTAGTTCCTCCTCACTCATGGCTACGCACAGCTTTCACTTAAGGGAGGTTTGACATGAGAGTACAGTCTATCCACACACCCTCCTACGCCCACATTCATGTGAAAGAGAGGTGTCAAAGGAGAGCCCAGTACCTCCCTAAACCCTACTACACTCACTCATAATTTCAGAGAGAGGTCTTACCATAGAGGCCAGTCCCTCCACACACCCTACTACGCACACCTGTCATCTGAGATAGAGAGGTCTGAAAGGAGATCACAGTCCCTACACAAACCCTAGTATGCACAGCCATCATTACAAAGAGAGGTCTCAGCAGAAAGGCCAGGTTCCCCACACACCCTACTACGCACACCCGTCATCTGAGAGGGAGGTCTGAAAGGAAGCCCAGTCCCGCCTCAAAACCTACTATGCACAGCCATCATTATAGAGAGAGGTCTCAGCAGAGGCCAGTCATTCTACACACCCTACTACATACACCCATCATCCGAGAGAGCGGTCTCAGCGGAGAGGGCAGTCTCTTTTACACACCCTACTATGGTCACCTGACAGCTGAGAGAGAAGTGTCAGGAAACAGGCCAGTACCTTCTACACATTACTATGTATACTGGTCACCCTGAGGAGAGGTGTCAGCAGAGAGACCAGTGTCTCCATATACCCTACTATACACTCCTGTTATAGTCTGGAATGCTCTGGACTGAGAGGTCACTTTCTCCCATAGGCTAGTAGTGGGAACTATAAAGTATTATTACTGTAATGAAAGAAAGGGTGAAATCCATTAACCCAAAAACCTGTGATCTCACGAGACTCTTGCATGATTGTAAGAAAAGTAGGAAGGGGTAGAGAAAATCTGCCTGAAGAGAGAGGTCTCAGCAGAGAGGCTTATGTGTTTTCAGACTCTACTACCTACATCCAAGAATGCAGGACTGTTATCCATGAGATACATGGTAAGTGCTTGATCTCGCAATACTCTCGCGAGAGTCGGCGAAATATACCGGTGGAGGCAGGCTGTACAGGCCCCATTGATTGTTCAGCGCTTGCTCAATGCTATAGAAATTTATACCTCCAGGCACCTCCAAGTCTGTATGCTGTTATAGCGCAGACTATTGGAGTAACCAGGTGAGGGAAAGGGTGTTTGGGTAAGGAATTTAGGGGAAGGAGAGGTGTTTGGGTAAGGAACTCAGGGGAAGGAGTCCTGCAAGAGAAACTACAAGGATTCATGACTGCTGTATTTAAAAGGCCCCTCCCGACTCCCTTATGACTAATTACTTATAACAATCACCTGTAATCATTGCTCGATATTCCCTGAGCTATTGATGTGCTGCAAAATGAATCACAATGGTAAGTTTGCCTCATACTCCTAAACAGTACATGACTAAGCCTGGGCGGAGTTCCCGGATTTCAGCTACCGGGAACTCAGTGAAGTGACAAAAAAACTCTGCGAAGCTACGCAGAGTTTCATGAGGGGCGATGTGAGTTACCCTGCGCGTTCGCACTGATTTTTAGTGCAGGGTGTTTGTCCCGCACTGTAAAATCAGCACAAATGGCACCTCACACAGTGCAAGAGGGTGCTGCTTCTTTCTGCCGCTCGAGTAGAAGTTCTACTCGAGTGGCAGCTTCCTCAACATGAACGGAAGGTTTCCCAACACGAGCTGTAGCAACCATCCGCGACCGCCCGCTTTGAGAAATCTAGCAGGGATGTGGTCTAGCATTGAATTTTCCGCTTACCATTGGTGAGCGTCAGCGAGGAAAAAACTCTGCTCCGCTGTGCGGAGTGGAGTTTTTCGGAACTCCATGAGCTCCACAGAGCGCGGAGTAAGAAAAACTCCAGAAACTCCGTGAACGGGGCGGAGTTCACCCCCCAGGCTTATACATGACAATTATAATGTATGTACCGAAAAAGACATGCATTTGCTTCCCTGATTCTTCTGCCTGTTTATTTAGTGTTCAGGGGCCCTCTTTTTTGTGTGTCGTTTGATATATAATGTACCCACCACAACTCAGTTCTGTACTCGCGGCAATAACATTCTTCTATATTGTTGTTCTATAAGAGAGAGTTTGGCCATCATCTGTTAAGTACTTTTCCAATGTTTGTTGTTATTTGTTTTGCTTGTACTGTAAACCAGAGCGCACGAGTGATTACAACTGACTCAACTTAGGGCAATGTCTCTTAACCATGACTCCTTCTATTTCCTACAATTCCAAACAGGGTTTTTTATGCAGGACCTACCTCGCACATAAAATAAAGAAGAATACAGGCTGTAACAAAACAAGTCAGTTCAGATTTGAAGCATGTATTGCCTCACCCCAGGTTCCCAAAATAGCATGTCTCTATGCCTACTGCCTTTTGAGCGCGATGCGCTCTTAGAGCTGAGATTCAGTCACTCTCAACATATGACAGGGGCTCAGCTTATTGCCATTCTCCTGTTCAGCATCCGCTGAATGCAACAATCAAGGTTCCTGTTTCGGCATCTGAATTCCTCAGCGGCTGTCACCAACACAAACCACGCTCCTGCACAGCACGGTGGTTGGGGACTAGCCGACAGATGACCGCACTCGGGCAACGTCAAGAGAATAGCGAGCGTGCGTTCAAGGGCGGGGCTCCCTTTATACAACAGCCCCTCCTAAGATGGCCGCAGCTCACAGGAGGATGGGACATGTACTCCCCTGAATACCTGCAACACGAAGTGTCGCCTCTCCACTAGATCGAACAGAGAATTCTTAGTTCTCAGTGCACTTCCCAAAGCACAAGAGTCTGCAGTGAGAATTTACTGACTCCAACACCTGGTCTTGATACTGGGGTCCCCAAATTGGCGATATTTATTTCTACATTTAGTAAAAAAGCTAGGGAGGTAAGAAAGACACTCAACAAACATTGGGGGGTTTTGCCACTCTGTCCTATCTAGTGGAGAGTCACAGGATTCTGTTGCCAGTCAGAGGTGGCAACTGTACACATAGTCTCAGACAACATGAGTCAAAATATATCTTGGAACTTAATACGAAGATTCTTCATGGTCTCAATGCAGATAAAGAGATGCTTATCAATTTGGGTGATTAGTTTATCCATTTGAGTGATTAGTTTGTCTCTATTTTCCTGGTCTGTTTTCTGTAACATCATGTTTGTTTGGTTGTATGAGGGATAGCCTGACACTTGGAGTTTTTTAGTGTTTGGTTAGCGTGTCTCTGATGAGTTGTGTCCAACATCAAAATATATGGTTTTAACCTGCATAATTTTGTGTTTTTATGTTTACACAGAGTTGAGCCCTCCGCTTTGTATTGACTTGCCCATTTGAAACAGTCTCACACTAGGCTGCCCATTGGGCTGGACTCTTTTCTTCTATTTAGCTCCACTGAGCCCTAGGAGCAGACAAAAAACTAAAGAGCTGAGATATCTATTATTCTTTTTCGATCTTTTTTCATTTCTTCTGTTTTCTCACATGCTTAGAGGATTGTTTATTTCTCATGGTGGGAATTGTGTGTTCGGGCATAAGGGACTGATCCGTTTTGTATCTCTTTTGTATGTACAATATGACTTTGCAAAATGTTTACCACAGGACAATGTGAGTGCATAACATGACTCTTATGTTTTAGATCCGGATTACATGTGATAGTAACATCATTTGCCATGTCTCCCTCACCTAAAATTTTGCTGCTGGATTTTTGTTTATTGTAAGCCCGCTGGGGCATGATGTATAGACCAAGATTGTATGGGATAGCAACAATATGTGTCATGTCTCCCTTACTTAAAATACTGCTGAATGTTTGTTTATTCTAAGCCCACTGGGGCGTGATGTCACAAATCCAATACTATTTGAGACTATTTGGTTATGTCTCTTATGGGAGATCATTATCAGCACACTAATCTATCCCATTTATTTAACCGCCAGGGTATAATGTGTGATACATGATGTTGCCATTCATTTAACCATTGCCCAAGCTTGAAATGTTTGCATTTTGGTATCATGATGAAATGTATTTACATACAAGCACAGCTGTTGCGGTATTCAGTCAAAATATCGAGTTTGAATTGTCGACTTACACTAATATCGAGTTTTAAATATCGGGACACAGAAATATCGACAGCAAGAACATCGTGGTCAAGAATACCAACTTTAAGGTAAGAAATCTCGATTTTAAAAGTATAGAAGTCATTAATATCATTTACAAAAATATAGTTGTTTAAAATATCGATTTTTGAATTAGTATTATGTATTTTAGTATATATTTTAAATGTATGTGATGTATTTTTTTGCATAAGTATTGTTTGTTTTTTAATATATGTGTTAAATTTTTAGTAGTTATTAATTTTATTTTAATTACATTTAGCATTTTAAGTTCTGTAGCGGGTTGTGGGTTTATAGGGGAATAGGGTGGGAAGTAATTTAATTATAATAAATTAATGAATATATTTATTTATTGATATTTTTTTATTGAGATTTTATCATGTTAATTGTTTTTAATTTTTTGGGGTAAAATTTAGGTGCAGGTTGTGGGGTTTATTGGGGTAAAGGGTTGGACGTAATTTATTTTCAATTAATTAATAATTAGTTGTCTAGACCTAGGCAGACCTAGGCAGTCCCTTAGTATCTCTTTGTTTAGGGCGGTCCCGTTGCTTAACCAAACTTTGAGCCAATAAAGTAAAGGGCGAAAAGACAACAAGTCTATCAGATAGGGCACACTCAATTCTTTGTGAACAATATAAGTAGCATTACCCTATGGGACACATAACAGTTGTCTCAGGAACCTGTTTTCTGCTAATTGAAGCACCTCGTGGGGGGCATAACCCCAGATCTCACTACCATACACTACCTGAGATAGACACCTCGATCTATAAATCTGCAAGAGGGCGCATATAGGTTTTTTGCCCAGGTGGGAAGCAAAATTGAAAATGGCTGCGTTAGCGCATAGGAACCTCCCCTGTTTACTTTTTTTCAAGGGGCTCCAGTTTAACTTAGCATCCAACATGACTCCTAAATAGGAAAATACACTGGTCTTGGGGACAGGGATGGTCCCTACCTTAAAATTGAAGGATTTAGTTGAGCTGTGACCTATCTGCATCACGTATGACTTGGAGTTATTTACTAGCAGGTCCCGGTCTTCCATAAAGGTCACGAAGGAGTTGAGTAGTGTTTGCAACCGCCTCTCAGTCTGCGCCATAAGGACCGCATCATCTGCATACAGTGATACTGGCAAGCCAAGCCGGCCCACCAGGGGAACATCCGCATGTGTGGCTGTCAGGTCCTTCTCTAAATTATCAATGTGCAAATTAAAATAAAAACGATGCCAATATACATCTCTGTCGTACCCCTCTCTGGATTGGGAACTGACTGGTCACTTTACCATCATTAGTGTAGCAAACCACCGCTTTGGTGTCTCTAAGGAGCTCCTGTGAGAAAAGGACAATGTTTTTATCTACTCCCATACACAAAAGGGTCTCCCATAGTTTGCTTCTGTTCACCTGATGAAATGCTGACGACAGGTCCATGAAGGCCAAGTAAATCGTGCCTGTGCGCTTGACCCTGTATTTGTTTAAAATCATATACAAATTAAGGCGTTGGTCCACTGTTGACCTCCCAGGGCGAAAACCACTTTGAATAGCTGCTAGTCTGTAGTTTTCATCTGCCCATGTGGTTAACCTATCCAGTAAAATACGGCCTACCACCTTTACCATTTAATCCAACAGCGATATGGGCCTGTAACAAAGAGTACTATCCCTATTGCCTTTCTTAAAGATCTGAACGATGGTGGATATGGCCTAGGAGCTGGGTGGGAGCTTCTCTTATTGCTGCATTGATAATAGAAGTGAGAACTGGCACCCAAAGCTGAGGGTTAGATAAGAAGAGGTCAGTGGGTATGTCGTCCGGTCCAGGGGCCTTATTACTGGACAATCCCTCAATACCTTTTTTAACCTTGTCTGCATGGATGACAAGAGCTGACTTTCCTGCCCCCTACATTCCGCTGACCTAATTTCTGTTTGATTAGAAAATATTTCCTGGAAATGTCCAACACATTCCTCCTCTGTAATATGTGCATCAAGCGCCTAACCAGCATCTCCTACAAGAAATGCACTATTAACAGTGTTCCAGAACATTTCACTATATCTTAGGGTACTAGCCTCGGCGAGCCTGTTCCATGCCTCATCCCTTAATTCGGCCTTCCACCTTGCTAGTTCTACCTTGTATTGACCTCGACAGGCTTTCACTAGGGCTGGGTCCCTGGGTTTAGTCCCTAACACTCCCCTCAGTTCCCTTGCTGCTCTGGAACAGTTGTGGTCAAACCATCTCTGGGCTTGCTCATTCGCATATCTAGATGGCACCTTTAGAAGGTCCCCAATGGCACATGATATAAATGCAAAAGCATCAAGGATAATCCCTGGAGTTCCCTACCCTTTGGCACAGATATCGAGTTCCCCTTTGCACCTAGCTGTAAGGGACTCACAGAAGGCATCTGGAGTGATCTAGGCCCACCTTAGCCTTAAGGGACCCCTTTGCTCTTTTCATCCTGGGTTTCCCTGACTGGAACCAACTAAATGTAGCACATAGGGGATTATAGTCGCTATAAATACTCTCCTCTATTGAAAACTCCATCAAAAAGGGAAGAAAGGGATTAGACACATAAATAAAATCAATGTAAGATGCACACCCCCTCCCTGAGAAGGTGGGATCAGGAGTCCTCCCACTACAATCCGCCCGGCACATTGCCATAGTTAGGTCAAACTCTTCTGCTAAAGTGTTGAGTGACTCTACCTGCTTGGTATGCTCTACATGCATTCCCACCCATAGAGGACATCCTGTATTGGAAGAATATAACACAGAAGGGTCCCCGCATAAATGAAGATTGAAGTCTCCAGCAATCATATGGAAACCATTGGGATTAAACTTCGAGGTCATACTGTTTAAAAACAAACCTAGCCTGGAGATATTACAAACGTCTGGGGCAGCAGCAAAGGCGTTGTAGAAGTTCAATAACAACAGATTATCAGACCCCTGGGAAAATAACAAAGACTGCAAACAGGGATTGTCCATTGGCAACACCTTCATACAGCGGCAAACGGCCAGGGAAACAAAAATAATCAACCCACCCTTGTGTCTTCCAGCCCTTGATGGAATGGTGGGCACAAAAAAGGTCTTGCAACTCTCAAGAAAAATGCTATTAGTGTTCGCTCATGTCTCCTGGAGACATATTACATCAACACCTCTTATAAGCACACCAGATAGGGTCACTGAGCTTGCTTATTAACCCAGCAATGTTCCATGACACAAGTTTGCAAGCCTTTCCTTCTCTGGAACCGATAGGGCCTGGCAAAATCGAATTAATGAACAGTGATGGTGACTGTACCGGATCCTTATCGGTGAGTCAGTCACAAGGGTCCAGGGTATCCAGGGGAGCAAATCTGTTGAAGAGGGGGGTATCTTGAATCATCGGCTGTCTAAAAGGCTGGCGGCGCAGAGGAAGGACCAGGTGATTCCAATCATCCCCTTCCCCATGTGGTCTTGCACTACTCGGAGGACTGTAGAAATGTCCCAAGGGGAGGGCTACTATGGATGAAGCAGGGCCACAAGAATTGTTCTGTGCGACTGTGTGCAAGACCCTGTCTACCAGGTGACAACTATTAAAGTTGATTACAATGCAGTCTCCTTCCATGTATTTACTGGACCTTCCAATCCACGAAACACTTTGTACCATGTTGATGAATCCCTCCATCCTTAGGCCCAGAGTCGTATTACAAGACAGACAATGTAGGACTTTGTTCTTTAATTGGTCAAAGGCTTCAATGCCACACTGGGGTAGTACCGGGACGTTTCCAAGGACCACTACATATGGGGTTGACTCCGGGGGTAGGTCTAAAACCGGTAACCTCTGCGTCTGACTTGGTCTTGTGTGCACTGCTGCCCGGATCTCCAGATGCGGCCCCCCCCCACAAGCCGATTCCCTCCGTGAGATTTTGGCTGGCCTGGGACAAGTCCAGGCTTTGGGGCAGGGGATTTTTGCTTCTGCTTTTACAGCCACAAAGTCTGCATTCGGGGGGTGTGCGTCCTCCTGTGGCCGGTAGGGAAAGGATTCTCTGCCGAGCAAGTCGATTGGGGATGGTGGAGGCATCTGCCCATTGGTCCCATTGGAGCCATGATGATGTACACTGGCACTGTCCGGTCGAAGGCCAGACACTCCCCTGGCCTACTCAGGGTTGCCCAGACCCCCGCTGCCATATCCTGTAGTGTCTTTAGGAGCTCTGATTCAATGGCAGCTAGGCATTGCAAAATGAGGTCTAATTTAAGGTCCATGCTTGCCAGAGGTGATTACAGCCAGCCTTCCATCATTACCACCAGCTCTCCCTTGGTTACAATTAGCGGGTTATTTGCACATTGTGCCGACCCCTCTGTCCTCAGGTGTTTTGCTTTGTTTTCGGACATAGGGCCTTTTCTTTTCACTCCCTTGCCTAACCCAGTCCCAGGCCATGTCCCCACTAGGGTGCTCCTTGACTTGGAGGTGGGCTCCACACCCTTGCCACGGGTGCCCTGAGTGACCGGGCAAGATACTGAATCCAGCCCTATGGTTAGAGCCACCTCTCCTACGGTTCCTACATCCACCCCTGGGGCGGTGGTGCTTGAACAAGGGGTAAAAGAGCCCAGGTCTATATCTGGGTGGGCAAGCCTTACAGAACCTTCGGGCTGGTCTATACTAGCCCTTACCATGATAAGTGAGCTGGGTTGGGGCAGGGGACTGGGAAACGGGACAGCCGGCGGGCGACAAGCTCGATTTCCTTGTCGATGATCCCCACTGCTCTTAAGAGGAACAAGTCCATCGTAGAACCTTGCGGCACCGGTGCGCCTACCACCATCCCATTGTGTTTTCCCATTGTCACCAGGTGGGGAGAGATAGCAACTAGAATGCAGTCGGCAGGGATCGTGCGGGTTAGCTCAATAACTCAGTATCACAATATCGCAGTGTCACAAATGATCAGACAAAACTAGCCCCCTCCTGTCTTGCACCCAAGCAGGCAATAATCCTCCTCCTACCTGCTCAGGTGGCGGTGATAAAGTCCACAGGGCTGTTGGGCGCGGAGCACTTGCTTGTCAACACCCGGGCAAAAATTACTGCACCACGGCACTCCCAGCATACTGGATCCGGCCTCAGGTCATGGCTCTGCGGGCCAAGAAGGTTGGCCCAGCCTCTTCCGGGCTCTGGCGGGCGCGGATGGTCCCGACATTGGTCCGGGCTTTGCCCGGGCACAGCCTGCGCGCAGGCGTGTAGGCCCCTTCTTCTGGGCACCGCCTTCTGGGACTGGAAGTCTCTATCTCCCCTTCAATGGCAGGTGATGGCGAGGCAACTGGCCAGAACAACAGGCGGCAGCCTGACAACGTGTCGAGTGGGAATAGTAATTTTACCCCTCCGCTATCCAACACTTTCCCTACTGTTGCACTCATTGGAGTGGGAATAGCAATTTTTACCCTTCCGCTATCCAACCCTTTTTGCCTACTGTTGCACTCACTGGAGTTCGAATAGTAAATTTTATCCCTCCGTTATCCAACACTTTCCCTACTGTTGCACTCACTGGAGAGGGAAATTTAAGTTTATAGATTTTTAAATAGTTGAATGTTTTAATTTATAATAGAATGTGTTTTTAAATAGATTTAATGGTATTGATATATGTATATATCCAACAAAAAGGTTGCCCTCAACGGAAAAGCCTCACAGGTAGGTCATAATTCTTTAATGCAGGTGCAGCGAGCAAAACGTACAACAGGAGACCTTGAAATACAGCCTGATGCGTTTCGGGCTACCACGCCCTTGGTCACAGGCTCGGCATGCAGTCAACAACCAGAATTGCAGTCACTCGTTTAAATTCATAATGATGTCCCGCCCCCAAAGGGCCTCCGAGCATCCTGGTATTTGTAGTGCTGCAATGTGTTACCCCAGTGGGTCTTCGTGTTGCTCACAGTTTTAAGCCAAGGTTTTTTACCACAGTGGGTTGGTGTCCATGTATCAGCCTGCTCCCTGCCAATACCATCGCCTACATCAAGAAAACCACCAGTCCGTAATGACACGTAGTCGTAGTCAGCGGATCCGCTTTTATGCGGCGGGCAGTTCCACGGCTGGACCCGCCATACTATATCCAACAAAAAGGTTGCCCTCAACGGAAAAGCCTCACAGGTAGGTCATAATTCTTTAATGCAGGTGCAGCGAGCAAAACGTACAACAGGAGACCTTGAAATACAGCCGTACGCGTTTCGGGCTACCACGCCCTTGGTCACAGGCTCGGCATGCAGTCAACAACCAGAATTGCAGTCACTCGTTTAAATTCATAACGATGTCCCGCCCCCAAAGGGCCTCCGAGCATCCGGATATTTGTATTGCCTCAATGTGTTACCCCAGTGGGTCTTCGTGTTGCTCACAGTTTTAAGCCAAGGTTTTTTTACCACATTGGGTTGGTGTCCATGTATCAGCCTGCTCCCTGCCAATACCATCGCCTACATCAAGAAAACCACCAGTCCATGATGACACGTAGTCGTAGTCAGCGGATCCGCTTTTATGCGGCGGGCAGTTCTATGGCCGGACCGGCCTGTACTATATCCAACAAAAAGGATGCCCTCAACGGAAAAGCTTCACAGGTAGGTCATAATTCTTTAATGCAGCTGCAGCGAGCAAAACATACAACAGGAGTCCTTGAAATACAGCCTGACGCGTTTCGGGTTACCACGCCCTTGGTCACAGGCTCGGCATGCACTCAACAACCAGAATTGCAGTCACTCGTTTAAATTCATAACGATGTCCCGCCCCCAAAGGGCCTCCGAGCATCCTGGTATTTGTAGTGCTGCAATGTGTTACCCCAGTGGGTCTTCGTGTTGCTCACAGTTTTAAGCCAAGGTTTTTTTACCACAGTGGGTTGGTGTCCATGTATCAGCCTGCTCCCTGCCAATACCATCGCCTACATCAAGAGAACCACCAGTCTATGATGACACGTAGTCGAAGTCAGCGGATCCGCTTTTGGCTTAAAACTGTGAGCAACACGAAGACCCACTGGGGTAACACATTACAGCACTACAAATACCAGGATGCTCGGAGGCCCCTTGGGTGCAGGACATCGTTATTAATTTAAAGGAGTGACTGGAATTCTGGTTGTTGACTGCATGCCAAGCCTGTGACCAAGGACGTGGTAGCCCGAAACGCTTCAGGCTGTATTTCAAGGTCTCCTGTTGTACGTTTTGCTCGCTGCACCTGCATTAAAGAATTATGACCTACCTGTGAGGCTTTTCCGTTGAGGGCAACCTTTTTGTTGGATATAGTACGGCTGGTCCGGCCGTGGAACTGCCCGCCACATAAAAGCCGATCTGCTGACTACGACTACGTGTCATTATGGCCTGGTGGTTTTCTTGATGTAGGCGATGGTATTGGCAGGGAGCAGGCTGATACATGGACACCAACCCACTGTGGTAAAAAACCTAGGCTTAAAACTGTGAGCAACACGAAGACCCACTGGGGTAACACATTACAGCACTACAAATACCAGGATGCTCGGAGGCCCTTTGGGGGCAGGACATCGTTATTAATTTAAAGGAGTGACTGCAATTCTGGTTGTTGACTGCATGCCGAGCCTGTGACCAAGGGCGTGGTAGCCCGAAACGCGTCAGGCTGTATTTCAAGGTCTCCTGTTGTACGTTTTGCTCGCTGCACCTGCATTAAAGAATTATGACCTACCTGTGAGGCTTTTCCGTTGAGGGCAACCTTTTTGTTGGATATACGTATATATATATTCACTGAAAAAACCATAGGTTTCAGGGGCGTTATAGTTAGTTGGACATTTCACTCGTACAAAACCATAGAAATTCCCCCGTTATAGTTAGTTCAGCTAACTATAACTCGCACGCTCGCAATGCACTGCTGATGACGTCACATATTACATCACTCATGACATGGTCAGTGACATCACTCATGACATCACTGATGACATCTCAAATGACATCACTGATGACATCACTCATGGCATCATCCTTGTGATAGAGTGGCAGACCTCCTCTCACCCTAATATAACCTTTGATACACACACTCAAAAATACAAACTAACATTTTCAAAACAATGGACATACCAATACCAGTTACAACACACCTATTCAGTAATTCCAAGATCTACACACACATCCACTCATTCACCAACAGTCCCTATACAGTCACTCATACATGGACTCACTCATCATATGTACTCATACACCTACACATCCTGTTACACACCACCACTCATCCATAGAGTTACTCACACACATAGTCACACATGCAAACAAAGTATCAAACATCCATTTACTTGCATATACAGTTATACACACACTATCACACTTACTTCTACAGAAACTTACACATACTTACTCTCTTAAACAATCACTTATAGAAACACCTACTTATTTGTACAGGAACTCTTCCAATCTCTCACTCTCACATATACTCACTTATATACACCAATACTCACATATACTAGTTTAAAACATATGTAGTTACTCATAAAGACACTATTGAGACGGTCATTCACTCACTAACACACCCATACACATACTCATCCACCTATACAGTCCTGCACACATGCTGTCTTCAACACATACAAACAGTGAGTCACTCATTCATGCATCTATGCACTAAGTAATACCCCCACTGAACCATACAGACACTCAGACACTCATACTGATACTCAAAAAACCAACTAAAAACCCATATAGACACTCATGTAGCTACTCACCAACCCATGCAGCCACTTATACACAAAGTGAGAGACTGATACAGATATTTTCATATTTAAACATTACTCACTAACCCATGTATTCACTAAGATACACTTAGTCAGTTATACAATCAATTTTACAAAAAAATCATCCATTTAGACACTTATATACCCATTTATTCTTCCATCGACCTTGAGATATACATATATAAAACATATTTAATTTTCAGAAAAACACACATTCACTGGATGATGTCATCAGTGATGTCATTTGAGATGTCATCAGTGATGTCATCAGTGATGTCACTGACCATGTCATGAGTGATGTAATATGTGACGTCATCAGCAGTGCATTGCGGGCGCTGCGAGTTATAGTTAGCTGAACTAACTATAACGGGGAATTTCTATGGTTTTGTACGAGTGAAATGTCCAACTAACTATAACGCCCCTGAAACCTATGGTTTTTTTCAGTGAATTTCTAAGGTTTTTAAATGCTAATTTCTAACTATAACGTGCCTGAAACCTATGGTTTTTTCAGTGAATTTCTAAGGTTTTTAAATGCTAATTTCTAACTATAACGTGCCTGAAACCTATGGTTTTTCAGTGAATATATATATATTTATTATACTATGTATACATGTGAAAATGTCTCGGTCCCCTGTTTGCCTCGGTGGCATGGAAAAATGGGTGGAACTGACGTCAGCACGCCGACGAGGTCCTCTTATGGCTCCGATGACATCATACGGTGTCGCGAGCGGAGCCGTGCTCGTTGAAGTGGGAGAGCTAGGAAAGAATTTCCGTGGAATGCTGGTGCAGGGGATATTCACCTAAGTGTTCAGGCTAGTCCTTTGGGAGCAACTGTTTATGTTGCCACTCCAGAAACCGAAACCAGTGATCCGAGGGCAGAGGCCCTGCAGATGGCACGCGAGGTGGGGTGCCCAGTCGTGTGCACCGGCGGGGCAGCGATGTGACAAGCACCACAACCCACAAAAAAGGTAACGAGGGCACTGAATAACACAGGATCTTCTCTTTGTATCTGGCAGGAACAACGAAGTTAAAATGCCCTAGTACCAAAATGTAGAATTAGTGCTACAACGGTCTTCAAGAGGACCTGCGATGCCGCTTCTGCCTCCCGTAACCTGGAGGCGGCACATGGGTCACACGGTACGGTCATACTGTGGTGGGACGCACACTCGTTGACCTCTCATGGCACTGCTCCACACTTCAGGGAGGACGCTTTCCATTAGCTATGTTTTCTGATGACATGTCGCGCCGGCCCCGTCCAACAACAGAACTCCTTTAGATCCAAACAGACTCGTCCACTCTCTCACCGGAAGTGAAACCAGGCCACGCGGACACTTTCACAATACAACAGCCGGGAATGCACTTTTCGGTAAAAAAACACATTCCTTCCTCCTAATTAATCAAATCAACGTCTCACTGAAGAACAGGGGCCAGCTTCGATCGGTAAACAGCCGTACAACGACTTTTTACTTTGCGATACCATTACAACGCATGCATTACCACGCATGCGTTGTACATCTAAAAGTCATTACTACGCATTTTTTAGAACGCATGGTCATTTATCACGCATGCCTTTACAACGAATTTTGTTGTAAAGGTATGTATGGTAAATGACCATGCGTTCAACGCTATGTAGACGATCCATGTCGTTGTAAGGAAACAGAGGCTGTTCCGTTTCCTCACAACGACGTGCACCGCCCCTCAGAGATGACGTGAAGCAGGAACCACGAGGAGAGAGGAACCATGAGGAGTGAGAGGTAAGGGGGATTGGGCATGGGGTGGGGGTTTCTTTTCTAGGGTTTAGGGTAGTATAGTGGTGTTTGGGTGGTGTAGGGGGTCGTGCTGGGGGTAGTGTTTTAGGGTTTAGGGTAGTGCAGTGGTGTATGGGTAGTGTAGGGAGTCGTGCTGGGGGTAGTGTTTTAGGGTTTAGGGTAGTGCAGTGGTGTTTGTGTAGTGTAGGGGGTTGTGCTGGGGGTAGTGTTTTAGGGTTTATGTTAGTGCAGTGGTGTTTGGGTCATGTAGGGGTAGTGCTGGGGTAGTGTTTTAGGGTTTAGGGCAGTGCAGTGGTGTTTGTGTACTGAAGGGGGTCATGCTGTGGGTAGTGTTTTATGGTTTAGGGTGGTGCAGTCGTGTTTGTGTAGTGTAGGGGGTCGTGTTTTCGGGTATAGGGTAGTGCAGTGATGTTTGGGTAGTGTAGGGGGTCATGCTGGGGTTAGTGTTTTAGGGTTTAGGGTAGTGCAGTGGTGTTTGGGTAGTGTAGGGGGTTGTGCTGGGGGTAGTGTTTTAGGGTTTAGGGTAGTGCAGTGGTGTTTGTGTAGTGTGGGAGGTCATGCTGGGGGTATATTTAGGGTTTACTGTAGTGCAGTGGTGTTTGGGTAGTGTAGGGAGTCATGCTGGGGGTAGTGTTTTAGGGTTTAGGGTTGTGCAGTGGTGTTTGGGTAGTGTAGGGAGTCGTGCTGGTGGTAGTGTTTTAGGGTTTAGGGTAGTGCAGTTATGTTTGGGTAGTGTAGGGTGTCGTGCTGGGGGTAGTGTTTTAGGGTTTAGGGTAGTGCAGTGGTGTTTGGGTAGTGGAGGGGGTAGTGTTTTAGGGTTTAGGGTAGTGCGCCCAACCAGCCACAATATCCGTGGACAAAGGGGATCCTGACTCTTTGGAACGCTCCGTCAATTGAATAATTTGGGTCAAGGGCCCTACCACGTCCTGTTGTGTACTTTATACGGTGTCCATAAACGGGCTTTCTAGAATCATGTCCTTATATAGGCACAATTCGCCTTGCCCTTATATAGGCATATAATCCCAGACCTTATTTAGGCATAAACCATGCATACCAAATACAGGCATGGATTCCGACATCCGTCCACCCTAGCGTCTCAACGAGTCCATGAAAAAACAGACCCTCAGGCTGCGGGAGTTTCCCTTGCCCAGGACTATTGATTTCTTCAAGGACTCATACATTATGCATGAACCTCTATTCCTTAGAGATTCATTCATGACGTCTTTCGCTACCCAACTCACGTCAATGCTAACATTTTCAGGTATAAATATACCTTCCCAAACCCCTGTAAATCAGAGGAGACCTCGACTTCAGAGGAGGCCGATTCCCGGCCGGACGCACTGAGAAGACGCTGTCATTCCTGCACGCAGAGAGTCCAGCTTCCAGTGATCTAACTTCCCTTGCGGGGTGTTGGAGTTCGAGTCCGGATAGAGATTCCTACCTCTCTCATTCTTCAGGTATGGAGCAGACTAGAACCTAGAGGGACTCTTGGAATACCAGACTCTTGGCATACTAGACTCTTGGCATACTAGACTCTTAGTATACTCTAGTCAGGAATACAGCACCTACTTCTACTTTTCCCTACACCTAGGAAAGGTTAGGCACACTGGGTAGAACTAGGATAGAAACGCATCGTATGAGTACTCGCATTTTTAGGCTGTGTCATTTTATGTAAATGCATATAAGCTGAAAAGATAATGCTAACGCAGTATTATTTATTTCTACTGCTCACCTTGTACATTATTTATCTCGCATACTGTCTTGTGATCGTAACAGCACATCTAACTTACAACAGAAACAAGACTGTTCAATAAACCTTTTTATTGAAACGCCCGTCTGTTATTTCTGTGTGACTTTGAGAATAACTGAATCAAGCACAACTGAGCTGAGTGAAATAGTTATCTATTGTTTCTACGACTCTGGGACACGTCCTGATTCTGTAAGGGAAACACAGTGGTCATGTTTTGCGGCTGCCAGAAACTAATCCCTCCTAGTTGTCAAGAAGTTTCTAGTGGCCTCTGAGCTAGCTGGCACAAGTAATTAAGTTTAATATACTCGATAGGGACATACCGACCTTAGTCCTATGTCAAACCTATAGGATATATTATTCCAATGCGCAGAGCCTATTAGGGAAATAGGAGCTACAGTACAGTCCAAGACCTATCAATTCCTTTCTTGGGATCCCTCATATACTTGGAGAAAAAGGTACATAGTTTCTCATCAATTTCAGGCGTGTGTGCCACCTTCCTCTTCAGTGAGGGCCTGGGGCATTCTCCCTCATCCTATTCCTGACCTCCCTTTCAAGGGGTTGATGGATTTTCCCCACCACATACTCTGCCACTTTGGCGTCAGGTGTCCACTCTGCCGACCTAGGATGGTAAATTTGGGTAGGCTCGAACATGTCCGAGTGGACCCTGTCCCCAACCGGGGACTGAGAGGAGTGGGACTCTGGACGCCAGGGACGCCCCGAGTCCTTATCCTCATCGGAGGAGAAATCGTCCTCCGATACACCCTCTCCCTCTAAGGGAAACCCGCCATTGGGGTCTACAATAGTGGTGACTGTTCACTGGGAGAGGCTGTTAGCACTCTAGTTGTTCTTTAGAACACTCTGGGAAGCTGCAGTAGAACACAAAGGAATCAACTGACAGTCTCTGCCCTTGTTGGATGTACATGTTTTACTGAGAATGTCAGACTTCATTCTCACATGACTGAGAAAGATAATGTGAATTTACAGAAAATATGCTCTCATTTTAGCTTCTGGAGCACCTTCCAAAACTGTATGGGACAAGCATGTGAAAATAGTTTTCTCTCAAACATGATTCATGATATCCCAGCAGAAGGTTTTTCACAGGGTAAAATCACCTTAGTCACTAACCCATGCATTCAGTAAGATACATTTAATCACTCACTTGTAGAGTCAGTCACTCACATACTAAATCATCCATTCAGACACTTATACACCCACTCATTCTTCAATACACCTTTCCCTATATATATTAAACATATTTAAACTTTACAGAAACACACAGTCACTGGATGATGTCACCAGTGATGTCATCAGTGATGTCATTTGAGATGTCATCAGTGATGTCACTGACCATGTCATGAGTGATGTAATATGTGACGTCATCAGCAGTGCATTGCGGGGCGCGAGTTATAGTTAGCTGAACTAACTATAACGGGGAATTTCTATGGTTTTGTACGAGTGAAATGTCCAACTAACTATAACTGTCCCTAAAACCTATGGTTTTTTCAGTGAATTTCAAAGGTTTTTTAAATGCTAATTTCTAACTATAACGTGTCTGAAACCTATGGTTTTTTCAGTGAATTTCAAAGGTTTTTAAATGCTAATTTCTAACTATAACGTGCCTGAAACCTATGATTTTTTAAGTGAATTTCAAATGTTTTTTTAAATGCTAGTTTCTAACTATGCCTACAGAGGTAGGACATGTGAAGAAAGAAGAAAAAACGCACAGAAAGAAGCAAAAGATGTGCAGAAAGAACCAACAGAGGAGCAGAAAGAGGCCTTGTTGCAAAATCATCCTGTGCCCACAACTTTTTCAGACGGGTACTGGTGGTAACTGACTCTGACTAACCAGAGCCAGTGCTATGCTAAAAGACACTTAGAATACAGTGAAAACACCTACATACACTAGGGAACACTATGCGTTGGGGTACCCCTGTGATTAGCATGACCTCCTCTGCAAGTCCCTAGTACATAATAGGGAGGGGATTAAACCTACCTCTTAAACCGCGCTACAGGGCGCGTTTGCACAGTGGTGAAGGGAGGGGGCCTGAGGTGACATGTGTGCAAACGCACCCCGTGGCGCATTTTAAGTTGCAGGATTAAGTCCCCTTGAATTCTGAGGGTCCCTGGGGCCCAACTAGCCCCCAGGTACCTACAGTTAGGACCACAGAGCTGAGTTGCAGAGAGGCGTTCCGAGGCCACGCACCTTTTTCACCTCTCTGCAACGCAACTCTGTTGTGCTTACTGAAGGTACCTGGTGGGCTAGTTGGCCCCCAGGGTCCCTCAGGATTCAAAGGGAATTAATTCCCTAACTTAAACGCACCACAGGGCGTGTTTGCACACATGTCACCTGAGGCCCCGCCCCTCCCTTCACCACTGTGCAAACGCGCCCCGTGGTGCGTTTTAAGTTGGGGGATTAGGTCACCTTGAATCCTGAGGGTCCCTGGGGCCCAACTAGCCCACTAGGTACTTCCAGTAAGCACCACAGGCCTGCGTTGCAACGCCTGTAACAAATTGTGCAGTTGTGTTTAGGTAGTGAAGAGGGTCATGCTGGGGGTAGTGTTTTAGGGTTTAGGGTAGTGCAGTGGTGTTTGTGTAGTGTAGGGGTCATGCTGGGGGTAGATTTAGGGTTTAGGGTAGTGCAGTGGTGTTTGGGAAGTGTAGGGAGTCATGCTGGGGGAGTGTTTTAGGGTTTAGGGTAGTGCAGTGGTGTTTGGGTAGTGTAGGGAGTCGTGCTGGGGGTAGTGTTTTAGGGTTTAGGGTAGTGCAGTGGTGTTTGGGTAGTGTAGGGGGTCGTGCTGGGGTAGTGATTTAGGGTAGTGCAGTGGTGTTTGGGTAGTGTAGGGGGTACTGCTGGGGGTAGTGTTTTAGGGTTTAGGTTAGTGCAGTGGTGTTTGGGTAGTGTAGGGGTACTGCTGGGGGTAGTGTTTTAGGGTTTAGGGTAGTGCAGTGGTGTTTGTGTAGTGTAGGGGGTAGTGTTTTAGGGTTTAGGGTAGTGCAGTGGTGTTTGTGTAGTGTAGGAGGTCATGTTTTAGGGTTTAGGGTAGTGCAGTGGTCTTTGGGTAGTGTAGGGAGTCGTGCGGGGTATTGTTTTAGGGTTTAGGGTAGTGTAGGGGGTCATGCGGGGGGTAGTGTTTTAGGGATTAGGGTAGTGCATTGGTGTTTGGGTAGTGTAGGGGGTCATGCGGGGGTAGTGTTTTAGGGTTTAGGGCAGTGCAGTGGTGTTTGGGTAGTGTAGGGGGTCGTGCTGGGGGAGTGTTTTAGGGTTTAGGGCAGTGCAGTGGTGTTCGGGTAGTGTAGGGGGTCGTGCTGGGGGAGTGTTTTAGGGTTTAGGGCAGTGCAGTGGTGTTCGGGTAGTGTAGGGGGTCGTGCTGGGGGTAGTGTTTGAGGGTTTAGGGCAGTGCAGTCGTGTTCGGGTAGTGTAGGGGTTGTGCTGGGGGTAGTATTTTAGGGTTTAGGGCAGTGCAGTGGTGTTTGGGCAGTGTAGGGGGTAATGCTGGGGGTGGTGTTTTAGGGTTTAGGGCAGTGCAGTGGTGTTCGGGCAGTGTAGGGGTCGTGCTGAGGGTAGTGTTTCAGGGTTTAGGGCAGTGCAGTGGTGTTCGGGCAGTGTAGGGGTGGTGTTTCAGGGTTTAGGGCAGTGCAGTGGTGTTCGGGCAGTGTAGGGGGTCATGCAGGGGTGGTGTTTCAGGGTTTAGGGCAGTGGTGTTCGGGCAGTGTAGGGGTCGTGCTGGGGGTGGTGTTTCAGGATTTGGGGCAGTGCAGTGGTGTTCGAGCAGTAAAGGGGGTCGTGCTGGGGGTGGTGTTTCAGGGTTTAGGGCAGTGCAGTGGTGTTCGGGCAGTGTAGGGGCGGTGCAGGGGTGGTGTTTCAGGGTTTAGGGCAGTGCAGTGGTGTTCGGGCAGTGTAGGGGGTGCTGCAGGGGTGGTGATTCAGGGTTTAGGGCAGTGCAGTGGTGTTCGGGCAGTGTAGGGGTCATGCAGGGGTGGTGTTTCAGGGTTTAGGGCAGTGCAGTGGTGTTCGGGTAGTGTAGGGGTCGTGCTGGGGCTGGTGTTTCAGGGTTTAGGGCAGTATAGTGGTGTTCGGGCAGTGTAGGGGGTCGTGCTGGGGCTGGTGTTTCAGGGTTTAGGGCAGTGCAGTGGTGTTCGGGCAGTGTAGGGGGTCATGCTGGGGCTGGTGTTTCAGGGTTTAGGGCAGTGCAGTGGTGTTCGGGCAGTGTAGGTGGTCGTGCTGGGGCTGGTGTTTCAGGGTTTAGGGCAGTGCAGTGGTGTTCGGGCAGTGTAGGGGGTCATGCTGGGGCTGGTGTTTCAGGGTTTAGGGCAGTGCAGTGGTGTTCGGGCAGTGTAGGGGGTCTTGCTGGGGCTGGTGTTTCAGGGTTTAGGGCAGTGCAGTGGTGTTCGGGCAGTGTAGGGGGTCGTGCTGGGGGTGGTGTTTCAGGGTTTAGGGCAGTGCAGTGGTGTTTGGGCAGTGTAGGGGGTCATGCTGGGGCTAGTGTTTCAGGATTTAGGGCAGAGCAATGGTGTTCAGGCAGTGTAGGGGGTTTTGCTGGAGGTGGTGTTTCAGGGTTTAGGGCAGTGCAGTGGTGTTCGTGCAGTGTAGGGGTGGTGTTTCAGGGTTTAGGGCAGTGGTGTTCAGGCAGTGTAGGGGGTCTTGCTGGGGTTGATGTTTCAGGGTTTAGGGCAGTGCAGTGGTGTTCGGGCAGTGTAGGGGGTCGTGCTGGGGGTGGTGTTTCAGGGTTTAGGGCAGTGCAGTGGTGTTCCGGCAGTGTAGGAGGTCGTGCAGGGGGTGGTGTTTCAGGGTTTAGGGCAGTGCAGTGGTGTTCGGGCAGTGTAGGGGGTCATGCTGGGGGTGGTGTTTCAGGGTTTAGGGCAGTGCAGTGGTGTTATCGGGCAGTGTAGGGCGTCGTGCTGGGGATGGTGTTTCAGGGTTTAGGGCAGTGCAGTAGTGTTCGGGCAGTGTAGGGGGTCGTGCAGGGGGTGGTGTTTCAGGGTTTAGGGCAGTGCAGTGGTGTTCGGGCAGTGTAGGGGGTCGTGCTGGGGGTGGTGTTTCAGGGTTTAGGGCAGTGGTGTTCGGGCAGTGTAGGGGTCTTGCTGGGGGTGATGTTTCAGGGTTTAGGGCAGTGCAGTGGTGTTCGGGCAGTGTAGGAGGTCTTGCTGGGGGTAGTGTTTCAGGGTTTAGGGCAGTGCAGTGGTGTTCGGGCAGTGTAGGGGTCATGCTGGGGGTGGTGTTTCAGGGTTTAGGGCAGTGCAGTGGTGTTCGGGCAGTGTAGGGGTCGTGAAGGGGTGGTGTTTCAGGGTTTAGGGCAGTGCAGTGGTGTTCGGGCAGTGTAGGAGGTCTTGCTGGGGGTAGTGTTTCAGGGTTTAGGGCAGTGCAGTGGTGTTCGGGCAGTGTAGGGGGTCTTGCTGGGGGTGATGTTTCAGGGTTTAGGGCAGTGCAGTGGTGTTCGGGCAGTGTAGGAGGTCTTGCTGGGGGTAGTGTTTCAGGGTTTAGGGCAGTGCAGTGGTGTTCGGGCAGTGTAGGGGTCATGCTGGGGGTGGTGTTTCAGGGTTTAGGGCAGTGCATTGGTGTTCGGGCAGTGTAGGGGGTCGTGAAGGCGGTGGTGTTTCAGGGTTTAGGGCAGTGCAGTGGTGTTCGGGCAGTGTAGGGGGTCGTGCTAGGGTATGTGTTTCAGGGTTTAGGGCAGTGCAGTGGTGTTCAGGCAGTGTAGGGGGTCGTGCAGGGGCTGGTGTTTCAGGGTTTAGGGCAGTGCAGTGGTGTTCGGGCAGTGTAGGGGGTCGTGCTGGGGGTAGTGTTTTAGGGTTTAGGGTAGTGCAGTGGTGCTTGTGTAGTGTAGGGGTCGTGCTGGGGTAGTGTTTTAGAGTTTAGGGTAGTGCAGTGGTGTTTGTGTAGTGTAGGGGGTCATGTTTTAGGGTAGTGCAGTGGTGTTTGGGTAGTATAGGGGGTCGTGCTGGGGGTAGTGTTTTAGGATTTAGGTTAGTGCAGTGGTGTTTGGGTAGTGTAGGGGGTCGTGCTGGGGGTAGTGTTTTAGGGCTTAAGGTAGTGCAGTAGTGTTTGTGTAGTGTAGGGGGTCGTGCTGGGGTCGTGTTTTATGGTTTAGGGTAGTGCAGTGGTGTTTGTGTAGTGTAGGGGGTCGTGCTGGGGGTAGTGTTTTAGGGTTTAGGGTAGTGCAGTGGTGTTTGTGTAGTGTAGGGGTCATGTTTTAGGGTAGTGCAGTGGTGTTTGGGTAGTGTAGGGGGTCGTGCTGGGGGTAGTGTTTTAGGATTTAGGTTAGTGCAGTGGTGTTGGGGTAGTGTTTTAGGGTTTAGGGTAGTGCAGTGGTGTTTGTGTAGTGGAGGGGGTCATGCTGGGGTAGTGTTTTAGGGTTTAGGATAGTGCAGTGGTGCTTGTGTAGTGTAGGGGGTCGTGCTGGGGTAGTGTTTTAGGGTTTAGGGTAGTGCAGTGGTGTTTTTGTAGTGTAGGGGGTCATGTTTTAAGATGCAACGCTCCAATACCTGACCAGTCTGCACTACATAAAACTGCAAAAGACTAAAAATAAAAAGTGTTTTGCACACTTTTGTCATTGGGCTATATGTGGGCTACATCTTGGTAATATTTGTGCTACATTTTGGCTCTTTTTTCACTGGTGGCCATCTTGGAAGACTTCTTTGTTATGAAGTTTCCTAATTTCCTCATTTACTGCAGTCTCCTCAGTAGGAAATGCTTTCAGTTTTTACTTTGATTCCATCAAGAAGGCATTCAGATGTGTCACACATTTGCCATAAATTCAGAATGTTATTACTCTAGTTCGTTCATTAGATCACTGTAGTAAAGCTACTGCTCACCAAGGAGTTAACCGGAAGTCTACTGCTGGTATTGAAAGTGATTGTTTCAGTCTGCATGTCAGAATTTTCTAATGAAATAGAAGAGGATTTGAGATCTCACTTAAAACATGCACTACATTTTCTTTTTGCAGCACTAACCATAATTTCTATGGCAAAATGAACCCCCTCATTTTGTTCCTTTTTAAATTAAATGTTTTAAGTGTTACCAGTTTATTCCAATCAAGATGGCTTCAGGTGTGCCATACTTTTGTCATAAGTAAGGCTGTTAGCACTCTAGTTGTTCTTTAGATAATTATCTACTGGCGGTCGCCAGTAGATAGTTATAGTTAGGACCTATTTTCCATAGGAAATCCGCGACATTCTATTTGAAATAACTCTCTTGCCGGTTGACGAATCTTCGCGAAATTTTCAAACTTTATGGCCCGCTCCGGTCCGCTCCTACCCTGAAAGTCTCGGGGTGATTCGTCAAGCGGGGGCCGAGAAAAAAGGGGGGTCCCAAAACGTGTTTTCCCCATTCATTTTCCCATAGGAAACTTTAGACACGGCTACAGCTCGAACTGCTGAACGGAATTACACCAAATTTGGCAAAGAGGTAGTTCTTGGTTCAGAAAGAACCCTTTTTGTTAAATGGTGTAAATCCGTTCAATAGTTCCTGAGAAAATCAAAGGAAAATCACATATATATCTATGGCCGCGTTGGATTCGCGCACCCTCCCGATCACGAGCTGTCTGTTAATTGGCTGTCAACACTCCAAACCAGGAAGTGTTGGCAGCCATCTTGTTCCTCGGTAGAATCGAGGAACAAGAAAGCAGTAAAAAGTGCACAAAACGCACAAAGGGGGCAGGGTAGAAACACCCTGACCCCTAGGTCTGCTCAGGGGTCCCACAAGGACCCCCTGGGTAGAAAAAGCATTTTTTAAATCGGCAGGATGCGCTCAGGGAGCGCGGATCCTGCCGAAAAAAAATCGAGCGCGGTCTCCCGCGCTTCGATGTTAATTTGCCCCCGGGTGGGCCAAGTCCCATGCACCCGGGGCATGGTGGGGGGTTTAAATTTAATGTGGGGGCCTCTAGGGCCCCCAAGCCCGGGGACCGCCACCCCCGGGGCTTAAGAAAATAATGGTACGGGAGGGCTCTTTGCCCTCCCGCAGCCCCGGGACCGCCACCCCCGGGGCTTCTTTTTAAAAAAAAATTTTGACCTGTGTGGGGGGCTCTAGCCCCCACATGCCCCAGGGACCGCCACCTCCCGGGGCACTAAACATTTGAATATGGGGGTCCGTTATGGACCTCAAAGCCCGGGGACCACCATCTCCCCGGGGCTGTGAAATAGTTGGGAGGGGCCGCGCGGCCCCCTCCTGGAGCCCTTGATGGCTCTGGGGACCGCCACCCCCCAGGGCCGGCTCCTGCAGTGTCCCGGGGTGCCTACCCCTGGGACACTGCTGTTTGCAATGACAGGACGGGAGCCTCGCGGCTAACCTCCTGTCATTGCAAACTTGCTTTGGATATTGAGGCGAGAGCAGGAAACCTGCTCTCGCTCCAATATCCAAAGCAAATTGCTTTCCACATGGGGAGCAGCATGTTAGCTGCTCCCCATGTGGAAAAGCAATGCCGGCTCCCGTAGGACACTGGGAGCCGGCGGGACTGTGGGAGGTTTGGGGACCCCCCCACAGTCCCCAACGAGAGGCCAGGCCCCGGGGGATGGGGTCCCTGGGGCCATAAGTGGCCACGGAGGGTGGCCACGCAGCCCCCCTCCCCAAATTATAAAAAATAAAAAAAATAAAAAAAGGGCAAGGCCGGCCCCGGGGGATGGGGTCCCGGGGGCCTTAAATGGCCTGAGGAGGGGGGCCACAAAGCCCCCCTCCAAATAAAAAAATAAAAAAATTGAGGGCATGCCCCGGGGGATGGGGTCCACGGGGCCAAAACAGGCCCAGGGAAGGGGGGCCATGCGGCCCCCTTCCCGTTTTTTTTTTAATTAAAAAAAATATATAAAATGCTTAGGCCCCGGGGGATGGGGTCCCCGGGCCAAAAGTGGCCAAGGGAAGTGGGGCCACGCAGCCCCCTCCCATTAAAAAAAACAAGAAAAAAAAAACGACCGGCATCGTGCCGGAGGCCCCGCCCTCCCTGCAGTACTCTGCAAACGCGCCCCTGGCGCGTTTTAAGAAGGGAAGTAATTCCCTTGAATTCTGGGGTCTCTGAGGCCAACTAGCCCACCAGGAACCTCCACTATGCACTCAGGGGCTGCGTTGCAGAGAGGTGTACAGAGGCCACGCCCCTTTTACACCTCTCTGCAACGCAGCTCTGTGGCGCTTTTAGAAGTACATGGTGGGCTAGTTGGACTCCAGGGACCCTCAGGATTCAAGGGGACTTAATCCCCCAACTTAAAACGCGCCACGGGGCGCGTTTGCACAGTGGTGAAGGGAGGGGCGGGCTTCAGGTGACATGTGTGCAAACAGGCCCCGTGGCGCGTTTTAAGATGGGGAATTAAATCCCCTTCAATCCTGAGGGTCCCTGGGGGCCAACTAGCCCACCATGTACTTCTAAAAGCGCCACAGAGCTGCGTTGCAGAGAGGTGTAAAAGGGGCGTGGCCTTTGTACACGTCTCTGCAACGCAGCCCCTGGCGCATACTGGAGGTTCCTGGAGGGCTAGTTGGCCCCCAGGGACCCTCATGATTCAAGGGAACTTAATCCCCCAACTTAAAACGCGCCACGGGGCGCGTTTGCACAGATGTCACCTCAGGCCCCGCCCCCTCCCTTCACCATTGTGCAAATATTCCTCTAAAATCAGCCGAAATACGAATTCCGATTTACTCACCTGTTATCAGTGCTGCATCTTTCAGCCCAGTACTGATCCTGAAAAGTAATTTTAACCGTACTTACCAGTAACTTGAATTTCCTTCCATAGGATATCATTGCCTGCTTTTTGCTGAAAAAGTTTCTAAGTGTCGATTTTTGAAACATACAAATATTCCTCTAAAATCAGCAGAACTACGAATTCCGATTTACTCACCTGTTATCAGGAGAGACCTCAGTGCTGCATCTTTCAGCCCAGTACTGAGCCTGAAAAGTAATTTTAACCGTACTTACCAGTAACCTGAATTTCCTTCCATAGGATATCATTGCCTGCTTTTTGCTGAAAAAGTTTCTAAGTGTCGATTTTTGAAACATACAAATATTCATCTAAAATCAGCCGAAATACGAATTCCGATTTACTCACCTGTTATCAGGAGAGACCTCAGTGCTGCATCTTTCAGCCCAGTACTGATCCTGAAAAGTAATTTTAACCGTACTTACCAGTAACTTGAATTTCCTTCCATAGGATATCATTGCCTGCTTTTTGCTGAAAAAGTTTCTAAGTGTCGATTTTGAAACATACAAATATTCCTCTAAAATCGGCCGAAATACGAATTCCGATTTACTCACCTGTTATCAGGAGAGACCTCAGTGCTGCATCTTTCAGCCCAGTACTGATCCTGAAAAGTAATTTTAACCGTACTTACCAGCAACTTGAATTTCCTTCCATAGGATATCATTGACTGGTTTCACTTGGAAATTCTTCTAAGTGTAGAGTTTTGGAACTTTATAATATTCCTCTAAAATCAGCCGAACTACGAATTCCGATTTACTCACCTGTTATCAGGAGAGACCTCAGTGCTGCATCTTTCAGCCCAGTACTGATCCTGAAAAGTAATTTTAACCGTACTTACCAGTAACTTGAATTTCCTTCCATAGGCTAACATTGACTGGTTTCACTTGGAAATTCTTCTAAGTGTGGAGTTTTGGAACTTTATAATATTCCTCTAAAATCAACCGAACTACGAATTCCGATTTACTCACCTGTTATCAGGAGAGAACCCAGTGCTGCTTCTTTTAGCCCAGCACTGACCCTGAAAAGTAATTCTAACCGTACTTACCAGTAACTTATATTTCCTTCCATAGGAATCCATTGTCTGGTTTTCAGCAGAAAAGTTTCAAAGTGTCGATTTTCACAAATTACAAATATTCCTTAAAAATCGCCTGTATGACTTAAACGCATTCTTTCAACTGTTTACAGGAGATGCACCAGTGCTGGATCCAGGATCCAACACTGAGTAAGGAAAAAGAACGATAACACTACTTACCTGCTAAGTGAATTTCCTCCCATAGGATAACATTGGTGATTCTATGTGAAAAAGTTTCTAAGTGTCAACTTTTAAAATACAATAATATTCCTTAAAAATCACTAATGTAACCAAAACGGTTTTACTCAACTGTTTACAGGAGATGTCCCAGGACTGAATCTAGGATCCAGTCCTGTGGTTAGAAAAGTAATCTATAAAGTAACTAATTGCATTTAACTAGAAATTCACATTGAGCTCAATGTTGCATTGTGTTTGAAATTGTGTTGCCCATTGCAACAACTGTAACTACTGTACTTAAAACTCTATTGCCTATTTGCAAACTATTTAAACTAAAGTAATTCATTCTGAGAAAGTATATTTTGTAATGTAATGTATAATGTAATTACAATGTAATTTAATAAATAAAATATATAAAAATAAATAGTTTTAAAAAATGTAGTAAATCAGTATCAAAAAATAAATATAACAATTAATACATTTAAAAATTGTCATTTACAAAACATTTGAAATTCACTGAAAAAACCATAGGTTTTAGGGCGTTATAGTTAGAAATTAGCATTTAAAAAACCTTTGAAATTCACTGAAAAAACCATAGGTTTCAGGTACGTTATAGTTAGAAATCAGCATTTAAAAAACCTTTGAAATTCACTGAAAAAACCATAGGTTTCAGACACGTTATAGTTAGAAATTAGCATTTAAAAAACCTTTGAAATTCACTGAAAAAACCATAGGTTTTAGGGACAGTTATAGTTAGTTGGACATTTCACTTGTACAAAACCCGTGAAATTCCCCTGTTATAGTTAGTTCAGCTAACTATAACTCGCGCCCCCGCAATGCACTGCTGATGACGTCACATATTACATCACTCATGACATGGTCAGTGACATCACTGATGACATCACTGATGACATCTCAAATGACATCACTGATGACATCATCCACGTGATAATCTGATGCACCTCCTCACACCCTAATATAACCTTTGATACACCCAATCTAAATTACAGACTGCCATTCGCAAAACCATAGACACTCCAACACCAATAACTACATACCCACTCACTGATTCTTAGGTCTACACACACACATCCACTCACTCACCCGTACAGTCACTCATACTTATGGTCACTCAGTACAGGACTATGATATGCACTCTTACTCCTATATAGACACTCAAACACCGCCACTCATCCATAGAGGTACTCACACACCTAGTCAGTCATGCAAATAATTAAACACACTGCCATTTACTCACCTATACAGTTATACACACACCAGCTTACTTAATCATACAAATACTACCACATTGTTACGCTCTTATACAATCACTGATACAAGCACACACTCATCCATACAGCCACTATCACAATCACTCACTCTCGCTTATAGCTATTTATATACTTCAACACACATATATACTGCCTTTCACATATGTAGTTACTCACACATGTACCACTGGGACATACATTCACTCACCAACACACTCTTACACACACTTACCCACCCATACAGTCTATCACAGATGCACTCTTGAAACCATCCACCCAGTGAATCACCCACTCACACATCTATGCACAGAGTCGCACACACCCCTCCCACACAAACACTCAGGCACCCATACAGATACTCAGACAACCATTCAATAACTCATATAGACACTCATGTAGCTATTCACAAACACATGCAGCCACTTACACAGCAACAGACAGACGGATACAGACATTCACCCAGCCACTACTTGCCCCGGGGACCCCATCCCCCGGGGCTGGCCCTCTCCGTTGGGGACAGTCGGGGGTCCCCAATCCCCCCACAGTCCCGCCGGCTCCCCGCGTCCCTTGGGAGCCGGCATTTCTTTTCCACATGGGGAGCTGCTAACATGCAGCTCCCCGTGTGGAAAAGCAATTTGCTTTGGATATTGGAAGCGAGAGCAGGTTTCCCTGCTCTCTCTTCCAATATCCAAAGCAGTTTGCTATGACAGGACGGGAGCCGCGAGGCTCCCGTCCTGTCATAGCAAACTACAGTGTCCCGGGGTAGGCACCCCGGAACACTGCAGGAGCCGGCCCTGGGGGTGGTGGTCCCCAGGGCCATTACAGGCTCCAGGAGGGGTGCCGCGCAGCCCACCTCCCTTGAATTGCACAGCCCCGGGAGGTGGTGGTCCCCAGGCTTTGGGGTCCGTAACGGACCCCCACATTTATTTTCTATGTGCCCCGGGGAGGTGGTGGTCCCCGGGGCATGTGGGGAAGCTGGAGCCCCCCCACACATTATTTAAAATTTTAAAAAGAAGCCTTGGGGGGTGGCGGTCCCCGGGGCTGCGGGAGGGCAGGAGAGCCCTCCCGCACCATTTTTTTTTATTAAGCCCCGGGGGGTGGCGGTCCCCGGGGCTTGGGGGGCCTTAGAGGCCCCCCATATAAACAATAAACCCACCCCCGCATGCCCCCGGGACTTGGGCCACCCGGGGGCAAATTTGCATCGAAGCACGGTAGATCGCACTCCGATTTTTGTTTTTTTCGGCAGGATCCGCGCACCCTGAGCGCATCCTGCCGATTTAAAAAAAAATAAAAATGCTTTTTTTTGCCCAGGGGTCCTTGTGGGACCCCCTGAGCAGACCTAGGGGTCAGGGTGTTTCTACCCTGCCCCCTTTGTGCGTTTTGCGCACTTGTTTCTTTTTTTTTTTCTCGGGGGATTCGCGCACCCTAAGCGCATCCCGCCGATCTAAAAAAAAAAAAATGCTTTTTTCTGCCCAGGGGTCCTTGTGGGACCCCTGAGCAGACCTAGGGGGTCAGGGTGTTTCTACCCTGCCCCCTTTTTGCGCTTTGCGCACTTGTTTCTGTCCCTCGGTTCTACCGAGGGACAAAATGGCTGCCAACACTTCCTGATTTGGAGTGTTGACAGCCAATTAGCATGCAGCTCGTGATCGGGAGGGTGCGCGAATCCGACGTGGCCATAGATATATATGTGATTTTCATTTTGATTTTCACAGGAACTACTGAACGAATTTACACCATTTAACAAAAAGGGTTCTTTCTGAACCAAGAACTACCTCTTTGCCAAATTTGGTGTAATTCCGTTCAGCAGTTCGGGCTGTAGCCGTGGCTAAAGTTTCCTATGGGAAAATGAATGGGGAAAACATGTTTTGGGACCCCCCTTTTTTCTCGGCCCCCGCTTGACGAATCACCCTGAAAATTTCAGGGTAGGAGCGGACCGGAGCGGGCCATAAAGTTTGAAAATTTCGTGAAGATTCGTCAACCGACGCAAAGGTTATTTCAAATAGAATGTTGCGGATTTCCTATGGAAAATAGGTCCTAACTATAACTATCTACTGGCGACCGCCAGTAGATAATATATATATATATATATATATATATATATATATATATATATATATATATATATATATATATATATATATATATATATATATATATATATATTTGTTACATTTTTATATAATTTTAAAATGATACAATACATTAAAAGTATTAGTTTAATAAGTGTTTTAAAGTAACTATATATAATTTATTATGTATGTGTGTTTAACTTTTTTAAATTCAGTTTATTTGTTAAAATTTATATTAAATCTAATTAATTTAAAAAAAAATGTTTTATTCTTTAGTATATTTAATACTTAATAATTTATTTTATATATGTATAAAAACGATATTTTGTACAACTATATTTATGACATTAATATTTTTTACGATATTTTTGTACTTACCATTATGTGCCCACATGTCTCTGGACATTGCAGTTTGCTATGGCTGCTCCCGCCAAGCCATAGCAAACTCTGCTCCGCTTTGTGCAAGCAAGAGCAGAAAATGCTCTTGTTTGTACGAAGCGGAGCAGAATTGCATTTGTTAGCAGCTCCCTCTGTCCAAAAGCAGTGCCGGCTTCTGCAGGTCGTAGGGATCCGGCAGGGACTGTGGGGGCCTTCAGGCTCCCCCACAGTCCCCAACAAAATGACTATGTGCCCTGGGTGGGACCAGGGCACCCAGTAGAGATGCCAGGCCCTGGGGGATGGGCTCCCCGGTGCCAAATTTGGCCCAGGAGGGGGCCGCACTGCCTCCCTCCCTTTTTTAAAAGAAAAAAGGGGACAGGCCCCAGGGAATGGAGTCCCCGGGGCTTAAATCTGCCTGGGTTGGGGTCTACACAGCCCTCTCCATTGTTAAAAAAAAAAAAAAAAAAAGTCGAAGGCTCCGGGTGCTGGGGCCCCCGGGGCCAGAATTGCCAGGGCGGGGGGCCGCGTGGCCCTCCTCCCATTCTTTAAAAAAAATATAAATAAATATAAAGGCCGGGTGCCCGGGGGATGGGGTCCCCAAGGCTGAAATCTGCCCGGGGAGGAGGGCCGCACGGCCATCCTCACCCATTGAAAAAAGGCCTGGCCCTGAGGGATGGGATCCCCAGGGTGGAAAATGGCCAAAGGACGGGGGGCCACGCAGTCCCCTCCCTTAAAAAAAAAAAAAACCTCTGGCAAGTCACAGGAGGCCATTCCCACTTCACCACCACTCTGCAGACGTGCCTCCTGGCGCACTGCCGGTTGGGGTATAAAGTCCCCTTGGATGCTGAGGGTCCTTGGGGTCCAGGAACCCCTTCTGTTACCTCCAGTAAGTCCCAAACAGCAGGATTGCTGAGAGTACTTGGAGGCTGCACCCCATTTCGCCACCACTCACAAACAGGCCTCCTGGCATGCTGCTTGTTTGGGAATGAATTCCACTTTACCCTTGAGGGCCTCAGGACTCAAGTAGACTACTTCCCCCAACTAGTAGTGCGCCAGTAGGCGCGTTTGCAGAGTGGTGGAGAAAGGGGTCTTGCCCTCCGACAACCTATTAGCAATCCAGCTGTGTGGGACTTACTGGAGGTAACAGGAGGAGTAGTTGGCCCCAAGGACCCTCAAGAGCCAAGGGGACTTCATCCCTCAACTAGTAGTGTGCCAGGAGGCGCGTTTGCAGAGTGGTGGAGAAAGGAGACATGCCAACCGAAAACCTCTCAGTAATCCCACTGTGTAGGACTTACTGGACGACAGGAGGGGTAGTTGGCCCCCAAAGACCCTCAAAATCCAAAGGGAACTTCATCCCCCAACTAGTTGTGCGCATGGAGATGTGTTTGCAGGGTGGTGGAGAAAGGGGGTGTGGCCACCGAAAAACACTCAGCAATCCCACTGTTTGGGACTTACTTGAGATAACAGGAGGGGCCCCCAAGGACTCTCAAGAGCAAAGGGAATTTTATCCCTCAACTAGTAGTACGCCAGGAGGCATGTTCGTAGAGTGGTGGAGAAAGGGGACGTGGCCTCTGACAACTTCTCAGCAATCCTGCTATGTAGAACTTACTGGAGGAACAGGAGGGGTAGTTGGCCCCCAAGGATGTCCTTGGGGACCAACTACCCCTCCTGTTACCGCCTGTAAGACACACACAGCGGGGTTTCTAAGAGATATTTGGAGGCCACACCCTCTTTCTCCACCACTTTGCAAACTCGGCTCCTGGCGTACTACTGGTTGGGGGGTGAAGTCCACTTTACTCCTGAGGGACCTTGGGTGCCAAGAAGCCCTCTTGGTATCACCTATAAGTCCTACACAGTGGGATTACTGAGAGCTGGTCAGAGGCCCGCCCCCTTTATTCATCACTCTGCAGACGCAACTACTACTCTAAAAAAACATAGAAATTCATTGAAAATACCAAAGGTCACTGGGACGCTATAATTAGGAATTCGCATTTAAAAAACCTTAGCAATTCACTGTAAAAAACAAAGGTTACAGGGTAGTTATAGTTAGGAAATAGAAAAAACCAACCATAGAAATTCACTGAAAAACCAAAGGTTACAGAGATGCTATAGTTAGGCTCAGGTTTCACTAGTACAAAATCAGAGAAATTCAGTCGTTATAGTTAGTGAGCTAACTATAACTCACCCCCGCAATGCACTGCTTATGACCTCACATATTACATCACTCATGACATGGTCAATGACATCACTCATGACATCACTGATGACATCTCAAATGATATCACCGATGACATTGCTGATGACATCATCCACAGAATCTCTGATGCACCCACTCACACCTCCATACAACCTTTCATACAGCCACTCCAACTTCCACACTACCATTCTCAAACCCATTCACACACCCATACCAGTACTTTCACAGCCACTCACTGATTCATAGATCAGCACACACATCCACTTACTCACCCATACAGCCACTCAAACACCCACTCACTCACTAATACAGCCACTGACACATCCACTTGATTCAGCGGTGTACTAACAACAGATACTCCACTACCATATACTCACCTGGGCCCATATAACTTCTTCCACTAATACCAAGTAGACCGCTGGAGCTTGTAGTTTATAGATTTCATAATTTTCAGGATTTAGTTATCTCTTCTTCCTAACTAAACCTTTCACTGATCAATTAGTTCTTTCCTCTGGTAAATGGACCATTAGTTAAACTAGTTGATGGTGATGAATTAACTTAACTTATTAAACATTCTTTAATAAAAATAAAATAATCACAGACTTGGGAAGTTTTAAAATCTTTGTCTAAATTAATTGAGTGTGAACCATCTCAAAGTTTCAGTACAAACACCCTCATTCGGAAGAGTGTCAACTCAATCAATAATCAATAAGCAAAAATATTTCCGACTCACACAATAACTATGCTCAGAAAGGAGAGGACAGAGAGAGAAGAACATCTATCAATACAATGAATTTATATTTACCAAGAATGGTGTGAAGACCAACCCCCTGGCCAAAGGGCTGGTAAGGGTCCCCCAGGATAGATCAGGAGACAAAGACTTCAGGACTGGAATCAGGACAGGATACTTCACCTCTCTAAATACCGACGACTGCGTCGCACCCCTCTCTGACACTCTCTTCCTCCTCGTGGTTCTTCCGCGATCTTCTTTCTAACCCAATTAAGTTAAGATGGAGGTCTCTGCATTCAGTTTCTTCATCAGCGTCTCACAGCATCAGCACCACCCACAGCACCGACAGTATCCCGAGCTCTACATCGCCTCTGCTAACTAACTGACTAAAACTACCTCAGTTATACCTTTCAATATTCATGTACCACCCATTAATGTTTCAATTTCATAAAATACTAACTCTGATTGGTCAGGCGAGGGGGTGATGATCATCACACCATGCTTACATTTCACTTATTTCATTGAACCATTGTTTTCAAACCCATCCCCTTAAACATTATTAAATCATTTCCTTTCCCATACATCTCCAAACTTTATTAATACAAAATGTTTCAATTTCATGAATAAGGCTTCTTCATATGAACTCTTCACCTTCATGTTCCCAGGGCACATCTTCTCTGGCCTTGGACACGTGACAAATCCTTACTCATCCTTCCTTATTCTTTCTCATGTGCGCATGTGCGGGTCAAGTCAGTCAGCTCAATTCAGACAAGTGTGGAAGGCCCAAATGTGCACTAATAATAAAGTCAAAAGAAGAAATGTTATTTAAAAAAATAAATGGTTTCACTGTATACCACCAACCTCTACTATAACCCACTTTAATTATTACCCTTTCTGCATTTGCGTTAATATAAAACTTATTTTCTATTTAGCCAAGCAGGTGCCATGCATATGAACTTTCAAGCTGCCATTTTAATGCCTTTTGCGCATGCGCAAGATTTTCCCTCCAAGCGTTAAAACGTCATACTACGTAGATGCAGTAGACGCATGCGCTGTAAAGATCCCTTGTTAGAGTACGTTTTAGTCATTCGTTCATTTTGTTAAAGTTAGTAAACACATACGCAAGCTTCATTGCCCCGCGTGTCTTTCTAAAATGCGAATTATTAATTACAAACACATAGTTAGTAATTCGTTAATGAGTTAAAACGAAAGTATTGCTTCCGAGCAAGTCTCATTTACGAGTCCTTGCTCCATCAATCCCCTCTCTGATGGCATTTTAAGCCATCACAAAATTACCCATCCCATCCCAGACACCAACTTTAGCACATCTCAGTTCTTTATTTCTCCTCTCAATTTTCCATCAATCAACTCGTTTCCTTCTAAATCCTTCATTTTCTTATATAATTTGCCTTTCATTTCTTCCAACTGAATTTCATCATATTTTCTTTTTCGTTTCTTTCCCTTTCCTTCTTTTACAAAATGTATTTTTCCTTTCCTTCCTTTTCTGCAACACTTATATATAATCATTATTATCATTACTACGGTTATTATCATAACTAATGGTATTATTATTTGACCTAGAAAACTTTTCCCAAAATCAGTAAACCATTTCCCTATTGATGTTATACTTTTTGTTAGTCTTCCCCACACACTGTCAACCTCCAGTTGGGTCAAGTCTTTATGCATTCTTGTAATGTTTTCAATATATCCTTGAATTTCTCTGCTCTTGTCTGGAATGTAAGTGCAACAATGTTGAATTTTCAACATACCACAAACTCCACCTTCTTTTGCTAACAATACATCAAGAGCAAGACGGTTCTGTAAAACCATAGACCTGATTGCAACCATCTCTGTGTTAATCATTAAGAATATTCCTGCAGTGTCTCTAGAAAGACGATCAACTATGGTTGATAACTTACAAATTTACTGTGAATTAAGAATGACTCCAACTGAGGGTATCAATGCGCTAAAAATATCTCCTACAATTTCAGAAAAACTAGCTCTTCTATGTGTTAGTTCATTAGAATTTCCATTGGTTCCACTGATTCTGTCCACATGATAAATTTTTGGAAAAACTATTCCACAGTAACAGCTCTCGTACCATCTTGCAGGTAAGCTATAATATGCATTGTTCCCGCAAACATAATAAACTCCTGGAAATTCAGGATCAGTTTCCCCTTTTAGTCCCCACCCTCCTAAAATTAGGAAGTTGTGTTCACATTCACTGGAACCAATGTAATTATTGTTATAATCTGTCTTTAATCTATGGAGGCAGAATTTTCCCCTTTTCACAAAATCCAGGGACATCGCAGCATGAGCCTTGCCATTTGCATAGATTCCCTCTTTCCCAGCCCATGGAGGTACATGGGTTTTCTGTTCAGTCGCTTTCTTTATTAAATCCTGTCTCCTTTCTTCTACTAAAGCCCAAAAATCTTTTTCTTCTTTTCTCAATGTACATGTTAGATTATCTTTATGTGCCTGAACTAAATCTATTGAACTCATTGTTAAGAAAAATTCACCCATAAACTGTGCATTTTTACTACTAACTACTGGATTCATATTCTTTCTAATAGGTAATTCTGAAAATACTATATCTATGTCTGAATAAAAATATTGAAGTCTCCCTGTAGCATAAAATAAACTTGATAAAATACTACATGACACACCATATGTTAAAGGTATATGGTGATACGTTACCCCTTCTGATACTGATGTGGGTAACCTCATACTCACATAACAATTACTAATCTCCATAGTATTAACATACTGAAATAACAATTTAATAAACACATTTGAAGACGTATTATAGTCTGATTCATTATGATAATTTGCTTCATCTTCTACCCCTATTTCTATTTTAGTTCCTTTTATTCTATCTATCTTATCATTAGTATCTGTATTATTCTTGTCACTTGTTTTCATTAACAAAGGTACTCCTACTGTTAAGAATAACCATACTAATGCTACTAATAAAATACTACAAAAACAAAATCTAAAACATTTTCTTTTCAATCCTCATTTTGGTCTTTTGGTAACTTTAATTTTTGCCATTTTACTTTGAGAAAATTTCTTTTCTCTTATCCTTTCTTTGTCAATTTAACTCTCTTTTTGTTCTTAAGGAGGCCTCAATTTGCTTTCATCAATCTGTGCAACATGAACTTCTTCTGTTTCATCACTTAGATCTAGGGATTCAAATTCTTCGAGTATGACATAGGTCCATTCAGGGGCCTTGTACCTTCTATTTAAATTTCTCAATCTTGGACTTCTTCGAGTTATTTTAGCTAAAGTTTGTTTAGATCGTGTTTGACTTGTAATTTCATTTACTTGTTCTGGTCTCTTTTCTGATTTTCTCAAATGATATCTTAATTTCTTTATTCCAGTTGGCCAATTGTCTCCCTTTCTGATTCTTTTGATCTGTACTGCACTTTCACCTTCTTTATCTCCTTTTAAAGTTCTTTTAATTTCACTTAATCTAGGCACAATCTGTTCTCGTTCTCTGTTTTCTGTGCTTGAACCTTCTTTTACTTCCACCTGCTCAGGTCTTATCGTACTTTGTTCTTCTTTTTCCTGAGCTTGTTCTTCTAATTCTATCTGACCCTGTTCAGGTCTTACTTCATGCTGTTCTTTTTCTGCCTGAACCTGTTCTTCTAACTCTATCTGATCCTGTTCAGGTCTTATTTCAAACTTTTCTTCTTCTGCCTGAACGTGTTCTTCTAATATTCCCTCCTCAGGTTCCTGAAAGTCTTTTTATATTTCCACCTGAGTGTGTTCTTCTTTCCCTGTCTCTTCCTGACTACTTTCTTGTCTTTTCAGTTCTGTTCTTCTTCTTGTTTCAATAGCATCATCAATTACTTCAATCACTGGTATCCACTTTTCCTGACTTTTACTTGGCTGTTCGTCATATGGTTGTCTTTCAGAATCTATTACTCTAGATTCTTCAATTTCACAGCTTACAACTCCTGACGCTTCAGCCTGTTCAGTCAGTGGTTGCTCTTGTTGTTCTGATGGGCTCGGAACTCTTCTGGTATGACTGGCATGAATCCAATTGGGCAAACCTGCACACTTCACTGCTGTGGTAGTGACTAGTATGACTTGACGCGGTTTATCCCACCTTGGTGCTAGGCACAACTTTCTTGCATGTTTCTTCACTAGCACTCAATCTCCAGGATTCAAATCATGTGCTTGGTCTGGCTGTCTATCAACTGCGTCTTCTCCAACCTGGTGAGAGACAGAATGCACCATTTCAGCAAAACCTTTGCAATAGTCCAATACCAGATCATCAGTTATATTCATTAATTTATTTCCAGGAATAAATGCTTGTCTCATTGCTCTTCCCATGAGAACTTCATGTGGGCTCATTCCTGTTTTTCTGTCTGGAATACTTCTGAGACCCATCAATACATGCATCTGCCCATTTCAGCATTGTGGATGCACACACTTTCCCTAATCTTGACATGATTGTGCCATTTAACTGTTCAACTATTCCAGAAGCCTCTGGACGATAAGCACAGTGCAGTTTTTGTTCTATGTTAAATGCAGGGCCTCTATCTGATTCCAAAGTGACTGGAAAACCAAAACGTGGAACCAACTCCCTCAACAACAATTTTGTAACTGTAAGACTTACAGCAAACAAATGATGGACGGAATGCTGACAATGCAAACATTCTCCCCCAGTCAAAAGAGCTGGGTTAAATCCATCGTTCATTTGCCCACTACGCCACCCCAGTTTGGACCCAGCCATATGCAAATCAGTCTTGACCATGTGCCCCATGGGAACAGTCCAGACCGAACTGCCAGGCCAGATCCTCCCTGGACCGGAAACAAGCATCCTGGGACAAGTTTCAGGGTATGTCACCCTTATTCAGACAGGCTAGCTTGAATACAGTGGCACAGTGAGCAAGGGACCCACGTCTGGGCATACCCATGCCACTTAGGGCGAAAAGTGTTACAGCAAACAAATGATGGACGGAATGCTGACAATGCAAACATTCTCCCCCAGTCAAAAGATCCGGGTTAAATCCATCGTTCTTTTGCCCACTACGCCATCCCAGTTTGGACCCAGCCATATGCAAATCAGTCTTGACCCTGTGCCCCATGGGAACAGTCCAGACCGAACTGCTAGGCCAGGTCCTCCCTGGACCAGAAACAAGCATCCTGGGACCGGTTTCAGGGTATGTCACCCTTCTTCAGCCAGGCTAGCTTGAATCCAGTGGCACAGTGAGCAAGGGACCCACGTCTGGGCATACCCATCCCACTTAGGGCAAAAAGTGTTACAGCAAATAAATGATGGACGGAATGCTGACAATGCAAACATTCTCCCCAGTCAAAAGATCTGGGTTAAATCCATCGTTCTTTTGCCCACTACGCCACCCCAGTTTGGACCCATCCATATGCAAATCAGTCTTGACCCTGTGCCCCATGGGAACAGTCCAGACCGAACTGCCAGGCCAGGTCCTCCCTGGACCGGAAACAAGCATCCTGGGACCTGTTTCAGGGTATGTCACCCTTATTCAGACAGGCTAGCTTGAATACAGTGGCACAGTGAGCAAGGGACCCACGCCTGGGCATACCCATCCCACTTAGGGCGAAAAGTGTTACAGCAAACAAATGATGGATGGAATGCTGACAATGCAAACATTCTCCCCCAGTCAAAAGATCTGGGTTAAATCCATCGTTCTTTTGCCCACTACGCCACCCCAGTTTGTACTGGGGTGAATGTATGACATTGTTCTGCATTCTGTCCATCAACTGTTGTTTTTGCATTTGTCATCCCGAGTGGGACGGGTATGCCCAGACGTGGGTCCCGTGCTCTCCATGCCACTGGAATCAAGCTATCCTGGCTGAAGAGGGGTGAAACCCCGAAACCGGTCCTAGGATGCTTGTTTCCAGTCCAGGGAGGACCTGGCTTGGCAGTTCGGGCTGGACTGTTCCCATGAGGCACAGGGTCAAGACTGATTTGCATATGGCTGGGTTCAAACTGGAAAGGCATGGTGAGCAAAAAACGATGGATTTAGGCCCAGATCTCTGTACTGGGGTGAATGTATGACATTGTTCTGCATTCTGTCCATCAACTGTTGTTTTTGCATTTGTCACCCCGAGTGGGACGGGTATGCCCAGACGTGGGTACCGTGCTCTCCATGCCACTGGAATCAAGCTATCCTGGCTGAAGAGGGGTGAAACCCGAAACTGGTCCTAGGATGCTTGTTTCCAGTCCAGGGAGGACCTAGCTTGGCAGTTCGGGCTGGACTGTTCCCATGAGGCACAGGGTCAAGACTGATTTGCATATGGCTGGGTTCAAACTGGAAAGGCATGGTGAGCAAAAAAACGATGGATTTAGGTCCAGATCTCTGTACTGGGGTGAATGTATGACATTGTTCTGCATTCTGTCCATCAACTGTTGTTTTTGCAACTGTAAGACTGTCATTTCTTCGAGTGGGATAGGCTTCTACACATCTTGAGAAGAGGCATACTATGACAAGTATATATTTCAGTCCATTGCATGGGGGCAACTCAATAAAATCCAACTGTAATCTGGTGAAGGGTCCTTCTGCCTTTCCAATCTTTCCCCAGCTAACCACTGTCTTCCTACCTGGATTTTGCTGCTGACAGGTTAGGCATCTTTGGCAAAGGCTTTCTGCGACTATCCTGAATTTCGGATTGTACCAACTCTGTCTGAATAGCCTGATCATTGAGTCTCTCCCTATGTGTGTTGCTCCATGATACGCTCTTGCCATTTTTGAAAGCAAACAATCTGACATGACTGGTCTTCCATCTAAATACACCCATACCTCATCGTGTGGTCTCTTTGTACAAGCTGCCTTTATCCAAATTTCCTTTTCCTTTTCCTCAACTTCTTCCTGCAATTGTCTAATCTCATCCCATGTTTCTGGTACTGATAAAAACATAAGTTGGCATCTGGTTTCACCGGTTTAAATTTTTCTGTTTATGGCCACTGTATTTTTGGCACAGTATTGAGCCACTTGGTCAGCATATCTATTGCCAGCAGCCACATAGTCATTTCCTGACTGATGTGCAGCGTAATTTTACAACTGCTATCTCTTTTGGCAATTGTAATGCTTCTAACAAATCCTTCACATTTTTGCTGTTTCTAATAGGAGATCCTGAAGAAGTCAGAAATCCCCTCTGCATCCAGATCAGGCCAAAATCGTGCACAACCCGAACCCATATTGACTGTCCGTAAATATGGTTACTCTCCAATTTTTCCCCTTTTTGCATGCTATGGTTAGGGCTACCAATTCGGCTACTTGTGCAGATTTGACTCCCGGTAAACAGGATGCTTCAATTACCCCAGACATCTTACAAACAGCATATGCAGCACTTAATCCTCCTTCTTGTGTCCTGAGGCAGGACCCATCTACAAATAACTCATGGTCAGCCTCTTTCAAAGGTGTCTCCTTTATGTCTGGACGGTGCTTAGTACATAATTCAGTTACGTCCAAACAATCATGATCACTCTCATCTTTCACTTCTTCATTGCATGGGTCTGGCAGTAGGGTAGCTGGGTTCATGATCGTACACCTTATCACTGTTACATTCTCAGCTCCCAAAATCACTCTTTCATACTTAGTCAATCGACTAGGGGTGAGATGTTGTGTTCTTGTTCTTGTCAAAAGAATCTCAACTGAGTGTGGAACATAAACCTTTACCGGATGTCCCATAACTATCGACTCACTTTGCTCCAGACTCATACAAGTAGCAGCTACTGCTTTTAAGCAGCCAGGTAATGCTGAAGCCACTGGATCCAATGTAGCTGAAAAATATGCCACTGGACGTCGACTCAATCCATGTCTCTGTGTTAAGACTGAAAGTGCACAATTTTCTCTCTCACAACAAAACAACGCAAAGTCTTTTGAATAATCAGGCATGCCCAAGACAGGAGCCTCACACAAACAATTTCGCAATTTCACAAAGGCCTCTATGCAGTCATCATTCCAATCAATCAGATCTTTTGCTCTTTTCCGGGTCATTTGTATTAATGGTTTCGCTAACATAGAAAAACCATTAATCCATTGCCTACAGTACCCAACCACTCCCAGGAACATTCTCATTTCTCTCTTTGTCTGTGGCAATTGCATTTCTTTGATTATTTTTATTCTTTCCAGTGTCACTTTTCTAACTCCTCTTTCTATTTTATGCCCTAAATATCTAACTTCTTGTCGGCAGAACTGTAATTTTTCTGGAGACACCTTGTGTCTTCCTTCAGCCAAATGGTTCAGTAATGCAATTGTGTCTGTGACACAATCTTCTCGTGTTTTTGATGCCACCAGTAGGTCATCAATATATTGAACCAGAACAGATTTTCCAGGCATAATCAATGATTCTAGACATTTTTTAAAAATATGATTAAAAATTGAGGGACTCTCTGTGTACCCTTGAGGAACTCGACACCATGCGTAAATACGATCCTCAAACTTAAACGCAAAAAGATACTGGCTGTCTGGGTGCAAAGGAATAGAAAAGACTGCTTAGTATTAGAACAGTGGTCCTTAAACAGAACAGTGTGGTCATCAGGATAAATATAGACTTCAATCAGTGCTATATTACGAGTGTCCAGCCGGACATTCAATTTAATAATTCAAAAATGTCAAAAACCAAAAATAAACACATCAATACAGTGGGACACAATCCTACATCCTACATAGAAACATGACAAGTACACTTAGGACAGGAACATATCAGGCAAGACAGGGTAGCTTGTGGAATATTGAACACAGTTTCTAACAAGCTTGAGGAAACAGTAAATACACTTTTTTTTATCAGATTTGATTAATGTGCAAACTGTTTACATTGGTCGACTGACGTTTCGATCCTCTTTAAGAAATAGTAGGATCATCATCAGGACAGTTAAAAATACAAGCCTGAATAATTAGAGATTGCCTCAAGGGGCCTGTGGAAGGTTAAGCCACAATTACACTCAGTGGTGGAGGCCGATTAAGTAGGATGTTCTAAGAATGAAAAACCTGGCGATTAAACTGTCATCAAGCCTTGGATCACACAGCATAACGTGCATCACCACATGCTGCCTTGGAACTGATAATTTACAGTTTAATCGCCAGGTTTTTCGGGTTTGTCGGGAGTCAAGCGGACACTAAAGGAGTGACCGGATTCCCAAACGCGCGTAAAGACCAGCGGGAGCGCTCGACGGAGCTGCCTCGCTCGGACCAGACGCGCCTGACAGGATCTCACTGCGCGCAGAGCATACAGCGAGAGAAACTGCAAGGGGTAGAACGCGCTCGGGCAAGAGCCTGCTGCGCAGGGAATATGAAACAATACCAAGGCAATAATGCTAATAACGTGCACAAGAAACCGCTATACAAACAGCAACAACGTCAGATTAAGCCAAGAATGTAAGGAAAGCACTTAACTGACGAGCAGTGAAGAAAGAGGAAGCGGAAGGGACGTCCCGATATTATATACGATGGACTGTGATATGATTGGACTATAGTTGCCTTGGAGACTACCCCCCTAATGGTTCATGGGTTGTGTAGTCTTTTGTTTAATGATTGTTGTGTTACGTTTTCTTTGAACTGCTATGCAAATAAAGTGAGGAAAGATATGCATAATCCTTGCCTCCGTCCTGCCATAGAATTCATTAAACTTTATTTGATCTGATTTAGAAACATAAATCATAAAAGTGTACATAAAAACAGTAAATCCTCTTTCCTAATACAATACAGTGAGAATTAATTAAAACAAGTAGGTAAAAACGGGTGTTACAAAGCCCGGTTCAGAGCAACTTCAGGTTAACAGAATCGTAAAGTTCAATGTTTCGCAAGATCAATCTCATGTACTTCATGCAAAATACGCAATAAGGGGTCCAAGTAAGATGTAACGCTCCAATACCTGACCAGTTTGCACTATATGAAACTGCAGAAAAACTAAAAATAAAAAGTGTTTTGCACACTTCTGTCATTGGGCTATATGTGGGCTACATCTGGGTGATATTTGTGCTACATTTGGGCTCTTTTTTCTCTGGTGGCCATCTTGGGAGACTTATTTGTTATGAAGTTTCCTAATTTAGTCATTTAGTGCAGTCTCCTCAGTAGGAAATGCTTTCAGTTTTTTACTTTGATTCCATCAAGAAGGCATTCAGATGTGTCACACATTGCCATAAATTCAGAATGTTAGCACTCTAGTTGTTCATTAGATCACTGTAGTAAAGCTACTGCTCACCAGGGAGTTAACTGGAAGTCTACTGCTGGTATTGAAAGTGATTGTTTCAGTCTGCATGTCAGAATTTTCTAATGAAATAGAAGAGGATTTGAGATCTCACTTAAAACATGCCCTAAATTTTCTTTCTGCAGCACTAACCATAATTTCAATGGCAAAATGAACCCCCTCATTTTGTTCCTTTTTAAATTAAATGTTTTAAGTGTTACCAGTTTATTCCACTCAAGATGGCTTCAGGTGTGCCATACTTTTGTCACAAGTAAGACTGTTAGCGCTCTAGTTGTTCTTTAGAACACTCTGGGAAGCTGCAGTAGAACACAAAGGCATCAACTGACAGGCTGCTCCTGTTGAAATATAACAGGAAGATATTTGAGATCTCACTTAAAACATGTCCTAATTTTTCTTTCTACAGCACTAACCATAATTTCTATGACAAAATGAACCCCCTCATTTTGTTCCTTTTTAAATTAAATGTTTTAAGAGTTACCAGTTTATTCCAATCAAGATGGCTTCAGGTGTGCCATAATTTTGTCATAAGTAAGACTGTTAGCGCTCTAGTTGTTCTTTAGAACACTCTGGGAAGCTGCAGTAGAACACAAAGGCATCAACTGACAGGCTGCTCCTGTTGAAATATAACAGGAAGATATTTGAGATCACACTTGAAACATGTCCTAATTTTTCTTTCTACAGCACTAACCATAATTTCTATGACAAAATGAACCCCATCATTTTGTTCCTTTTTAAATTAAATGTTTTAAGTGTTACCAGTTTATTCCAATCAAGATGGCTTCAGGTGTGCCATACTTTTGTCATAAGTAAGGCTGTTAGCACTCTAGTTGTTCTTTAGAACACTCTGGGAAGCTGCAGTAGAACACAAAAGCATCAACTGACAGGCTGCTCCTGTTGAAATATAACAGGAAGATATTTGAGATCTCACTTAAAACATGTCCTCATTTTTCTTTCTACAGCACTAACCATAATTTCTATGGCAAAATGAACCCACTCATTTTGTTCCTTTTTAAATTAAATGTTTTAAGTGTTACCAGTTTATTCCAATCAAGATGGCTTCAGGTGTGCCATACGTTTGTCATAAGTAAGACTGTTAGCTCTCTAGTTGTTCTTTAGAACACTCTGGGAAGCTGCAGTAGAACACAAAGGCATCAACTGACAGGCTGCTCCTGTTGAAATATAACAGGAAGATATTTGAGATCACACTTGAAACATGTCCTAATTTTTCTTTTTACAGCACTAACCATAATTTCTATGACAAAATGAACCCCATCATTTTGTTCCTTTTTAAATTAAATGTTTTAAGTGTTACCAGTTTATTCCTATCAAGATGGCTTCAGGTGTGCCATACTTTTGTAATAAGTAAGGCTGTTAGCACTCTAGTTGTTCTTTAGAACACTCTGGGAAGCTGCAGTAGAACACAAAGGAATCAACTGACAGTCTTTGCCCTTGTTGGATGTACATGTTTTACTGAGAATTTCAGACTTCATTCTCACATGACTGAGAAAGATAATGTGAATTTACAGAAAATATGCTCTCATTTTAGCTTCTGGAGCACCTTCCAAAACTGTATGGGACAAGCATGTGAAAATAGTTTTCTCTCAAACATGATTCATGATATCCCAGCAGAAGGTTTTTCACAGGGTAAAATCACCTTAGAACACACCACAATTCCTGAAATTAGTATGGTACCATCAACAAATGAATTCTAATGTAACTAAAGTCTGTTTTCACCCTTTATAGTTCTCCTTTTGGTAACCCTCAAAATCTTCGATTCACTACAGTGCATTTCAATGGGGTACTATCATTTATATTGGTCCCAAGATGGCTGCCAGCAATTCCAGGATGAAGTGCTGACAGCCAATCAGATCTCACGATGACATGTGTGGTTAGGCTCCGCCCAGCTATATATGTGTTTTCTTTTTCAAATTTCTCAGGAACTACTGAACGGATTTACACCATTTAAGCAAAAGGCACGACTCTGAACCAAGGTCTACCTTTTTGCCAAATTTGGTGTAATTCCATTTAGCAGTTCGGGCTGTAGCTGCGATGAAAGGTTCCTATGGAAAATTGGATGGGGAAAACACGTTTTGGGACCCCCCTTTTTTCTCAGCCCCCGCTTGCTGAATCACCCCGAAACTTTCAGGATAGGAGCGGACCGGAGCGGGCCCTAAGTTTTGAAAATTTCGCGAAGATTCGTCAACCAGCGCTAAAGTTATTTCAAATAGAATGTTGTGGATTTCCTATGGAAAATAGGTCCTAACTATAACTATCTACTGGCGACCGCCAGTAGATAATATATATATATATATATATATATATATATATATATATATATTTGTTAAATTTTTATATAATTTTAAAATGATAAAATACATTAAAAGTATTAGTTTAATAAGTGTTTTAAAGTAACTATATATAATTTATTATATATGTGTGTTTAACTTTTTTAAATTCAGTTTATTTGTTAAAATGTATATTAAATCTAATTAATTTAAAAAAAAATTTTTATTCTTTAGTATATTTAATACTTAATAATTTATTTTATATATGTATAAAAACGATATTTTGTACAACTATATTTATGACATTAATATTTTTTACGATATTTTTGTACTTACCATTATGTGCCCACATGTCTCTGGACATTGCAGTTTGCTATGGCTGCTCCCGCCAAGCCATAGCAAACTCTGCTCCGCTTTGTGCAAGCAAGAGCAGAAAATGCTCTTGTTTGTACGAAGCGGAGCAGAATTGCATTTGTTAGCAGCTCCCTCTGTCCAAAAGCAGTGCCGGCTTCTGCAGGTCGTAGGGATCCGGCAGGGACTGTGGGGGCCTTCAGGCTCCCCCCACAGTCCCCAACAAAAATGACTATGTGCCCTGGGTGGGACCAGGGCACCCAGTAGAGATGCCAGGCCCTGGGGGATGGGCTCCCCGGTGCCAAATTTGGCCCAGGAGGGGGGCCGCACTGCCTCCCTCCCTTTTTTAAAAGAAAGAAGGGGACAGGCCCCAGGGAATGGAGTCCCCAGGGCTTAAATCTGCCTGGGATGGAGTCTACACAGCCCTCTCCATTGATAAAAAAAACAAACAAAAAAAAAGTTGAAGGCTCCGGGTGCTGGGGCCCCCGGGGCCAGAATTGGCCCGGGCGGGGGGCCGCGTGGCCCTCCTCCCATTCTTTAAATAAAATATAAATAAATATAAAGGCCGGGTGCCCGGGGGATGGGGTCCCCAAGGCTGAAATCTGCCCGGGGAGGAGGGCCGCACGGCCATCCTCACCCATTGAAAAAAGGCCTGGCCCTGAGGGATGGGATCCCCAGGGTGGAAAATGGCCAAAGGACGGGGGGCCACGCAGTCCCCCTCCCTTAAAAAAAGAAAAAAACCTCTGGCAAGTCACAGGAGGCCATTCCCACTTCACCACCACTCTGCAGACGTGCCTCCTGGCGCACTGCCGGTTGGGGTATAAAGTCCCCTTGGATGCTGAGGGTCCTTGGGGTCCAGGAACCCCTTCTGTTACCTCCAGTAAGTCCCAAACAGCAGGATTGCTGAGAGTACTTAGAGGCCGCACCCCATTTCGCCACCACTCACAAACAGGCCTCCTGGCGTGCTGCTTGTTTGGGAATGAATTGCACTTTACCCTTGAGGGCCTCAGGACTAAAGTAGACTACTTCTCCCAACTAGTAGTGCGCCAGTAGGCGCGTTTGCAGAGTGGTGGAGAAAGGGGTCTTGCCCTCCGACAATCTATTAGCAATCCAGCTGTGTGGGACTTACTGGAGGTAACAGGAGGAGTAGTTGGCCCCAAGGACCCTCAAGAGCCAAGGGGACTTCATCCCTCAAGTAGTAGTGTGCCAGGAGGCGCGTTTGCAGAGTGGTGGAGAAAGGAGACACGGCCACCGAAAACCTCTCAGTAATCCCACTGTGTGGGACTTACTGGACGACAGGAGGGGTAGATGGCCCCCAAAGACCCTCAAAATCCAAAGGGAACTTCATCCCCCAACTAGTAGTGCACATGGAGATGTGTTTGCAGGGTGGTGGAGAAAGGGGGTGTGGCCACCGAAAAACACTCAGCAATCCCACTGTTTGGGACTTACTTGAGATAACAGGAGGGGCCCCCAAGGACTCTCAAGAGCAAAGGGAATTTCATCCCTCAACTAGTAGTACGCCAGGAGGCGTGTTCGTAGAGTGGTGGAGAAAGGGGACGTGGCCTCTGACAACTGTTCTGGAGGAACAGGAGGGGTAGTTGGCCCCCAAGGATGTCCTTGGGGACCAACTACCCCTCCTGTTACCGCCAGTAAGACACACACAGCGGGGTTTCTAAGAGATATTTGGAGGCCACACCCTCTTTCTCCACCACTTTGCAAACCCGGCTACTGGCGTACTACTGGTTGGGGGGTGAAGTCCACTTTACTCCTGAGGGACCTTGGGTGCCAAGAAGCCCTCTTGGTATCACCTGTAAGTCCTACACAGTGGGATTACTGAGAGCTGGTCAGAGGCCCGCCCCCTTTATTCATCACTCTGCAGACGCGACTACTACTTTAAAAAAACATAGAAATTCACTGAAAAAACCAAAGGTCACTGGGACGCTATAGTTAGGAATTCGCATTTAAAAAACCTTAGCAATTCACTGTAAAAAACAAAGGTTACAGGGTAGTTATAGTTAGGAAATAGAAAAAACCAACCATAGAAATTCACTGAAAAACCAAAGGTTACAGAGATGCTATAGTTAGGCTCAGGTTTCACTAGTACATACAGCCACTCCAACTTCCACACTACCATTCTCAAACCCATTCACACACCCATACCAGTACTTTCACAGCCACTCACTGATTCATAGATCAGCACACACATCCACTTACTCACCCATACAGCCACTCAAACACCCACTCACTCACTAATACAGCCACTGACACATCCACTTGATTCAGCGGTGTACTAACAACAGATACTCCACTACCATATACTCACCTGGGCCCATATAACTTCTTCCACTAATACCAAGTAGACCGCTGGAGCTTGTAGTTTATAGATTTCATCATTTTCAGGATTTAGTTAGCTCTTCTTCCTAACTAAACCTTTCACTGATCAATTAGTTCTTTCCTCTGGTAAATGGACCATTAGTTGAACTAGTTGATGGTGATGAATTAACTTAACTTATTAAACATTCTTTAATAAAAATAAAATAATCACAGACTTGGGAAGTTTTAAAATCTTTGTCTAAATTAATTGAGTGTGAACCATCTCAAAGTTTCAGTACAAACACCCTCATTCGGAAGAGTGTCAACTCAATCAATAATCAATAAGCAAAAATATTTCAGACTCACACAATAACTATGCTCAGAAAGGAGAGGACAGAGAGAGAAGAACATCTATCAATACAATGAATTTATATTTACCAAGAATGGTGTGAAGACCAACCCCTGGCCAAAGGGCTGGTAAGGGTCCCCCAGGATAGATCAGGAGACAAAGACTTCAGGACTGGAATCAGGACAGGATACTTCACCTCTCTAAATACCGACGACTGCGTCGCACCCCTCTCTGACACTCTCTTCCTCCTCGTGGTTCTTCTGCGATCTTCTTGCTAACCCAATTAAGTTAAGATGGAGGTCTCTGCATTCAGTTTCTTCATCAGCGTCTCACAGCATCAGCACCACCCACAGCACCGACATTATCCCGAGCTCTACATCGCCTCTGCTAACTAACTGACTAAAACTACCTCAGTTATACCTTTCAATATTCATGTACCACCCATTAATGTTTCAATTTCATAAAATACTAACTCTGATTGGTCAGGCGAGGGGGTGATGATCATCACACCATGCTTACATTTCACTTATTTCATTGAACCATTGTTTTCAAACCCATCCCCTTAAACTTTATTAAATCATTTCCTTTCCCATACATCTCCAAACTTTATTAATACAAAATGTTTCACTTTCATAAATAAGGCTTCTTCATATGAACTCTTCACCTTCATGTTCCCAGGGCACATCTTCTCTGGCCTTGGACGCGTGACAAATCCTTACTCATCCTTCCTTATTCTTTCTCATGTGCGCATGTGCGGGGTCAAGTCAGTCAGCTCAATTCAGACAAGTGTGGAAGGCCCAAATGTGCACTAATAATAAAGTCAAAAGAAGAAATGTTATTTAAAAAAATAAATGGGTTCACTGTATACCACCAACCTCTACTATAACCCACTTTAATTATTACCCTTTCTGCATTTGCGTTAATATAAAACTTATTTTCTATTTAGCCAAGCAGGTGCCATGCATATGAACTTTCAAGCTGCCATTTTAATGCCTTTTGCGCATGCGCAAGATTTTCCCTCCAAGCGTTAAAACGTCATACTACGTAGATGCAGTAGACGCATGCGCGGTAAAGATCCCTTGTTAGAGTACGTTTTAGTCATTCGTTCATTTTGTTAAAGTTAGTAAACACATACGCAAGCTTCATTGCCCCGCGTGTCTTTCTAAAATGCGAATTATTAATTACAAACACATAGTTAGTAATTCGTTAATGAGTTAAAACGAAAGGATTGCATCCGAGCAAGTCTCATTTACGAGTCCTTGCTCCATCAATCCCCTCTCTGATGGCATTTTAAGCCATCACAAAATTACCCATCCCATCCCAGACACCAACTTTAGCACATCTCAGTTCTTTATTTCTCCTCTCAATTTTCCATCAATCAACTCGTTTCCTTCTAAATCCTTCATTTTCTTATATAATTTGCCTTTCATTTCTTCCAACTGAATTTCATCATATTTCCTTTTTCGTTTCTTTCCCTTTCCTTCTTTTTCAAAATGTATTTTTCCTTTCCTTCCTTTTCTGCAACACTTATATATAATCATTATTATCATTACTACGGTTATTATCATAACTAATGGTATTATTATTTGACCTAGAAAACTTTTCCCAAAATCAGTAAACCATTTCCCTATTGATGTTATACTTTTTGTTAGTCTTCCCCACACACTGTCAACCTCCAGTTGAGTCAAGTCTTTATGCATTCTTGTAATGTTTTCAATATATCCTTGAATTTCTCTGCTCTTGTCTGGAATGTAAGTGCAAAAATGTTGAATTTTCAACATACCACAAACTCCACCTTCTTTTGCTAACAATACCTCAAGAGCAAGACGGTTCTGTAAAACCATAGACCTGATTGAAACCATCTCTGTGTTAATCATTAAGAATACTCCTGCAGTGTCTGTAGAAAGACGATCAACTATGGTTGATAACTTACAAATTTTCTGTGAATTAAGAATGACTCCAACTGAGGGTATCAATGCGCTAAAAATATCTCCTACAATTTCAGAAAAACTAGCTCTTCTATGTGTTAGTTCATTAGAATTTCCATTGGTTCCACTGATTCTGTCCAAATGATACATTTTTGGAAAAACCTTTCCACAGTAACAGCTCCCGTACCATCTTGCAGGTAAGCTATAATATGCATTGTTCCCGCAAACATAATAAACTCCTGGAAATACAGGATCAGTTTCCCCTTTTAGTCCCCACCCTCCTAAAATTAGGAAGTTGTGTTCACATTCACTGGAACCAATGTAATTATTGTTATAATCTGTCTTTAATCTATGGAGGCAGAATTTTCCCCTTTTCACAAAATCCAGGGACATCGCAGCATGAGCCTTGCCATTTGCATAGATTCCCTCTTTCCCAGCCCATGGAGGTACATGGGTTTTCTGTTCAGTCGCTTTCTTTATTAAATCCTGTCTCCTTTCTTCTACTAAAGCCCAAAAATCTTTTTCTTCTTTTCTCAATGTACATGTTAGATTATCTTTATGTGCCTGAACTAAATCTATTGAACTCATTGTTAAGAAAAATTCACCCATAAACTGTGCATTTTTACTACTAACTACTGGATTCATATTCTTTCTAATAGGTAATTCTGAAAATACTATATCTATGTCTGAATAAAAATATTGAAGTCTCCCTGTAGCATAAAATAAACTTGATAAAATACTACATGACACACCATATGTTAAAGGTATATGGTGATACATTACCCCTTCTGATACTGATGTGGGTAACCTCATACACACATAACAATTACTAATCTCCATAGTATTAACATACTGAAATAACAATTTAATAAACACATTTGAAGACGTATTATAGTCTGATTCATTATGATAATTTGCTTCATCTTCTACCCCTATTTCTATTTTAGTTCCTTTTATTCTATCTATCTTATCATTAGTATCTGTATTATTCTTGTCACTTGTTTTCATTAACAAAGGTACTCCTACTGTTAAGAATAACCATACTAATACTACTAATAAAATACTACAAAAACAAAATCTAAAACATTTTCTTTTCAATCCTCGTTTTGGTCTTTCGGTAACTTTAATTTTTGCCATTTTACTTTGAGAACATTTCTTTTCTCTTATCCTTTCTTTGTCAATTTAACTCTCTTTTTGTTCTTAAGGAGGCCTCAATTTGCTTTCATCAATCTGTGCAACATGAACTTCTTCTGTTTCATCACTTAGATCTAGGGATTCAAATTCTTCGAGTATGACATAGGTCCATTCAGGGGCCTTGTACCTTCTATTTAAATTTCTCAATCTTGGACTTCTTCGAGTTATTTTAGCTAAAGTTTGTTTAGATCGTGTTTGACTTGTAATTTCATTTACTTGTTCTGGTCTCTTTTCTGATTTTCTCAAATGATATCTTAATTTCTTTATTCCAGTTGGCCAATTGTCTCCCTTTCTGATTCTTTTGATCTGTACTGCACTTTCACCTTCTTTATCTCCTTTTAAAGTTCTTTTAATTTCACTTAATCTAGGCACAATCTGTTCTCGTTCTCTGTTTTCTGTGCTTGAACCTTCTTTTACTTCCACCTGCTCAGGTCTTATCGTACTTTGTTCTTCTTTTTCCTGAGCTTGTTCTTCTAATTCTATCTGACCCTGTTCAGGTCTTACTTCATGCTGTTCTTTTTCTGCCTGAACCTGTTCTTCTAACTCTATCTGATCCTGTTCAGGTCTTATTTCAAACTTTTCTTCTTCTGCCTGAACGTGTTCTTCTAATATTCCCTCCTCAGGTTCCTGAAAGTCTTTTTATATTTCCACCTGAGTGTGTTCTTCTTTCCCTGTCTCTTCCTGACTACTTTCTTGTCTTTTCAGTTCTGTTCTTCTTCTTGTTTCAATAGCATCATCAATTACTTCAATCACTGGTATCCACTTTTCCTGACTTTTACTTGGCTGTTCGTCATATGGTTGTCTTTCAGAATCTATTACTCTAGATTCTTCAATTTCACAGCTTACAACTCCTGATGCTTCAGCCTGTTCAGTCAGTGGTTGCTCTTGTTGTTCTGATGGGCTCGGAACTCTTCTGGTATGACTGGCATGAATCCAATTGGGCAAACCTGCACACTTCACTGCTGTGGTAGTGACTAGTATGACTTGACGCGGTTTATCCCACCTTGGTGCTAGGCACAACTTTCTTGCATGTTTCTTCACTAGCACTCAATCTCCAGGATTCAAATCATGTGCTTGGTCTGGCTGTCTATCAACTGCGTCTTCTCCAACCTGGTGAGAGACAGAATGCACCATTTCAGCAAAACCTTTGCAATAGGCCAATACCAGATCATCAGTTATATTCATTCATTTATTTCCAGGAATAAATGCTTGTCTCATTGCTCTTCCCATGAGAACTTCATGTGGGCTCATTCCTGTTTTTCTGTCTGGAATACTTCTGAGACCCATCAATACAAGAGGTAATGCATCTGGCCATTTCAGCATTGTGGATGCACACACTTTCCCTAATCTTGACTTGATTGTGCCATTTAACTGTTCAACTATTCCAGAAGCCTCTGGACAATAAGCACAGTGCAGTTTTTGTTCTATGTTAAATGCAGGGCCTCTATCTGATTCCAAAGTGACTGGAAAACCAAAACGTGGAACCAACTCCCTCAACAACAATTTTGTAACTGTAAGACTTACAGCAAACAAATGATGGACGGAATGCTGACAATGCAAACATTCTCCCCCAGTCAAAAGATCTGGGTTAAATCCATCGTTCTTTTGCCCACTATGCCACCCCAGTTTGGACCCAGCCATATGCAAATCAGTCTTGACCCTGTGCCCCATGGGAACAGTCCAGACCGAACTGCCAGGCCAGGTCCTCCCTGGACCGGAAACAAGCATCCTTGGACCAGTTTCAGGGTATGTCACCCTTCTTCAGACAAGCTAGCTTGAATCCAGTGGCACAGTGAGCAAGGGACCCACGTCTGGGCATACCCATCCCACTTAGGGCGAAAAGTGTTACAGCAAACAAATGATGGACGGAATGCTGACAATGCAAACATTCTCCCCCAGTCAAAAGATCCGGGTTAAATCCATCGTTCTTTTGCCCACTACGCCACCCCAGTTTGGACCCAGCCATATGCAAATCAGTCTTGACCCTGTGCCCCATGGGAACAGTCCAGACCGAACTGCTAGGCCAGGTCCTCCCTGGACCAGAAACAAGCATCCTGGGACCGGTTTCAGGGTATGTCACCCTTCTTCAGCCAGGCTAGCTTGAATCCAGTGGCACAGTGAGCAAGGGACCCACGTCTGGGCATACCGATCCCACTTAGGGCGAAAAGTGTTACAGCAAATAAATGATGGACGGAATGCTGACAATGCAAACATTCTCCCCCAGTCAAAAGATCTGGGTTAAATCCATCGTTCTTTTGCCCACTACACCACCCCAGTTTGGACCCATCCATATGCAAATCAGTCTTGACCCTGTGCCCCATGGGAACAGTCCAGACCGAACTGCTAGGCCAGGTCCTCCCTGGACCAGAAACAAGCATCCTGGGACCGGTTTCAGGGTATGTCACCCTTCTTCAGCCAGGCTAGCTTGAATCCAGTGGCACAGTGAGCAAGGGACCCACGTCTGGGCATACCGATCCCACTTAGGGCGAAAAGTGTTACAGCAAATAAATGATGGACGGAATGCTGACAATGCAAACATTCTCCCCCAGTCAAAAGATCTGGGTTAAATCCATCGTTCTTTTGCCCACTACGCCACCCCAGTTTGTACTGGGGTGAATGTATGACATTGTTCTGCATTCTGTCCATCAACTGTTGTTTTTGCATTTGTCATCCAGAGTGGGACGGGTATGCCCAGACGTGGGTCCCGTGCTCTCCATGCCACTGGAATCAAGCTATCCTGGCTGAAGAGGGGTGAAACCCCGAAACCGGTCCTAGGATGCTTGTTTCCAGTCCAGGGAGGACCTGGCTTGGCAGTTCGGGCTGGACTGTTCCCATGAGGCACAGGGTCAAGACTGATTTGCATATGGCTGGGTTCAAACTGGAAAGGCATGGTGAGCAAAAAACGATGAATTTAGGCCCAGATCTCTGTACTGGGGTGAATGTATGACATTGTTCTGCATTCTGTCCATCAACTGTTGTTTTTGCATTTGTCACCCCGAGTGGGACGGGTATGCCCAGACGTGGGTACCGTGCTCTCCATGCCACTGGAATCAAGCTATCCTGGCTGAAGTGGGGTGAAACCCCGAAACCGGTCCTAGGAAGCTTGTTTCCAGTCCAGGGAGGACCTGGCTTGGCAGTTCGGGCTGGACTGTTCCCATGAGGCACAGGGTCAAGACTGATTTGCATATGGCTGGGTTCAAAATGGAAAGGCATGGTGAGCAAAAAACGATGGATTTAGGACCAGATCTCTGTACTGGGGTGAATGTATGACATTGTTCTGCATTCTGTCCATCAACTGTTGTTTTTGCAACTGTAAGACTGTCATTTCTTCGAGTGGGATAGGCTTCTACACATCTTGAGAAGAGGCATACTATGACAAGTATATATTTCAGTCCAATGCATGGTCGCAACTCAATAAAATCCAACTGTAATCTGGTGAAGGGTCCTTCTGCCTTTCCAATCTTTCCCCAGCTAACCACTGTCTTCCTACCTGGATTTTGCTGCTGACAGGTTAGGCATCTTTGGCAAAGGCTTTCTGCGACTACCCTGAATTTCGGATTGTACCAACTCTGTCTGAATAGCCTGATCATTGAGTCTCTCCCTATGTGTGTTGCTCCATGATACGCTCTTGCCATTTTTGAAAGCAAACAATCTGGCATGACTGGTCTTCCATCTAAATACACCCATACCTCATCATGTGGTCTCTTTGTACAAGCTGCCTTTATCCAATTTCCATTTCCTTTTCCTTTTCCTCAACTTCTTCCTGCAATTGTCTAATCTCATCCCATGTTTCTGGTACTGATAAAAACATAAGTTGGCATCTGGTTTCACCCGTTTCAATTTTTCTGTTTATGGCCACTGTATTTTTGGCACAGTATTGAGCCACTTGGTCAGCATATCTATTGCCAGCAGCCACATAGTCATTTCCTGACTGATGTGCAGCGTAATTTTACAACTGCTATCTCTTTTGGCAATTGTAATGCTTCTAACAAATCCTTCACATTTTTGCTGTTTCTAATAGGAGATCCTGAAGAAGTCAGAAATCCCCTCTGCATCCAGAGCTGGCCAAAATCGTGCACAACCCGAACCCATATTGACTGTCCGTAAATATGGTTACTCTCCAATTTTTCCCCTTTTTGCATGCTATGGTTAGGGCTACCAATTCGGCTACTTGTGCAGATTTGACTCCCGGTAAACAGGATGCTTCAATTACCCCAGATATCTTACAAACAGCAAATGCAGCACTTAGTCCTCCTTCTTGTGTCCTGAGGCAGGACCCATCTACAAATAACTCATGGTCAGCCTCTTTCAAAGGTGTCTCCTTTATGTCTGGACGGTGCTTAGTACATAATTCAGTTACGTCCAAACAATCATGATCACTCTCATCTTTCACTTCTTCATTGCATGGGTCTGGCAGTAGGGTAGCTGGGTTCATGATCGTACACCTTATCACTGTTACATTCTCAGCTCCCAAAATCACTCTTTCATACTTAGTCAATCGACTAGGGGTGAGATGTTGTGTTCTTGTTCTTGTCAAAAGAATCTCAACTGAGTGTGGAACATAAACCTTTACCGGATGTCCCATCACTATCGACTCACTTTGCTCCAGACTCATACAAGTAGCAGCTACTGCTTTTAAGCAGCCAGGTAATGCTGAAGCCACTGGATCCAATGTAGCTGAAAAATATGCCACTGGACGTCGACTCAATCCATGTCTCTGTGTTAAGACTGAAAGTGCACAATTTTCTCTCTCACAACAAAACAACACAAAGTCTTTTGAATAATCAGGCATGCCCAAGGCAGGAGCCTCACACAAACAATTTCGCAATTTCACAAAGGCCTCTATGCAGTCATCATTCCAATCAATCAGATCTTTTGCTCTTTTCCGGGTCATTTGTATTAATGGTTTCGCTAACATAGAAAAACCATTAATCCATTGCCTACAGTACCCAACCACTCCCAGGAACATTCTCATTTCTCTCTGTGTCTGTGGCAATTGCATTTCTTTGATTATTTTTATTCTTTCCGGTGTCACTTTTCTAACTCCTCTTTCTATTTTATGCCCTAAATATCTAACTTCTTGTCGGCAGAACTGTAATTTTTCTGGAGACACCTTGTGTCTTCCTTCAGCCAAATGGTTCAGTAATGCAATTGTGTCTGTGTATCTTCTCGTATTTTTGATGCCACCAGTAGGTCATCAATATATTGAACCAGAACAGATTTTCCAGGCATAATCAATGATTCTAGACACTTTTTAAAAATCTGATTAAATATTGAGGGACTCTCTGTGTACCCTTGAGGAACTCGACACCATGCGTAAATACGATCCTCAAACTTAAACGCAAAAAGATACTGGCTGTCTGGGTGCAAAGGAATAGAAAAGACTGCTTAGTATTAGAACAGTGGTCCTTAAACAGAACAGTGTGGTCATCAGGATAAATATAGACTCCAATCAGTGCTATATTACGAGTGTCCAGCCGGACATTCAATTTAATAATTCAAAAATGTCAAAAACCAAAAATAAACACATCAATACAGTGCGACACAATCCTGCATCCTACATAGAAACATGACAAGTACACTTAGGACAGGAACATATCAGGCAAGACAGAGTAGCTTGTGGAATATTGAACACAGTTTCTAACAAGCTTGAGGAAACAGTAAATACACTTCTTTTTATCAGATTTGATTAATGTGCAAACTGTTTACATTGGTCGACGACGTTTCGATCCTCTTTAAGAAATAGTAGGGTCATCATCAGGACAGTTAAAAATACAAGCCTGAATAATTAGAGATTGCCTCAAGGGGCCTGTGGAAGGTTAAGCCACAATTACACTCAGTGGTGGAGGCCGATTAAGTAGGATGTTCTAAGAATGAAAAACCTGGCGATTAAACTGTCATCAAGCCTTGGATCACACAGCATAACGTGCATCGCCACTTGCTGCCTTGGAACTGATAATTTACAGTTTAAACCCTGTGCATGTACGCCGCGAGTCGTATCGAGGCGTACCCGCTGTAGGGGGCGCCCTTGTTCGCCTCGCACCCATTGAGTCAATGGGAGCCAGCGTACGCGTTGTACGTCCGGCTCCCATTGACTTCAATGGGAGTCCGACCGACTCGAGTCCGATTGCATGCGTGCGCATCGTACTCCTTCGGTCGGACTACCAGAGTCCGATTCGGTCGGAAATCTCTCCGGGTCCGGCTCGGTCGGAGTGATTTCCGGCCTGAATCGGAATCGGCCCCTATGTCTTTTCCTGTCAAATCCCACACTTCTGGATTAACTGTGGCTCTCAACTCTTCTGGTAATTCATTTTCAGTCATTAGTGAAAACATTTCATCTACTTCCGTTCCCTGTTTGGCTAACATCATCTTGTATACAACGTCTTCATCAGCGGTTTGGAAAGTGACACCATCTGGTGTACAATAGATTGTGCAGTTCATCTTGCACAATAGATCTCTTCCCAACAGATTTACAGGACTGGAATCGCAAACTACGAACCGATGCATTTCTTTAAAGCTTCCAATGTGCACCTCCATTGGTTTTGTGATTGGGGTTCTAATCTGTTGGTTAGACACGCCTACAACTTGGATTGATTCTCCCGAGAGGGGTAGGTTTGGGATGTCTGCTGTTCTCACAGTAGACCTGGTAGCACCAGTATCCAATAGGAAAGTAATGTCTTTACCTTCTACTTTCCCATCAACAAATGGACCTGACTGATCTACCGGCAAGGATGCGCCAAGCACGCACTCCTCTTCCTCCCCCCTCAGGCACCGTCATTGTGAGTAATCCGAATTTTCCTCATCATTCTGCAACAAATATTGTGTAATTGTTCTATTATTCTTACCACTTTCTCCTTGAAATCCGATGTTCGCACTGAAACTTTGATGATTCACAAAATTTGGCATAGGAGCTGGTGGCACCTGATATTGTGGAGTAACTACCTGCTGCTGTTGATTCATAAGTACTTCATTCTGCATCTGTGGGATTAAATTTTGATTTGGCCCATTATTACTCTTATTATTCTGAGTACTTTTACACTCGTTCTTCCAATGTCCAAGCTTTCCGCACGCATGACAAGGAAACTTCTTTTTCGCTTCTTCTCTGTCCATTCGTCCCCTATATTTATTACCATTCGCTCCTTGATCATTCTGACTCTTCTCTTTCGCTTGATTATTGTTTTGGGCATTTGTTTTCTCATCTTGTTGTTCTGCCAATTTTACTTGTGCCCACATCATTTTCTCCTTTAGCTTTCTACGCCTGGCCTCAATGTCATCACCGCAATATTTCGCGTACTTTAAAATCTCATTCACTGTCTTGCTTTGCCAACACAACACGTGCTGCTGTATCATCTGACTAATCTCTGGTTTCAAACCGTATACAAACCGATACACAAAATGTCCCATATCCTTATCACCGATATTCTCAAAACCACTATACTGCTTAAACACCTGTAATAACCTCTCATAATATGCATGTACAGATTCATTTGGTTCTTGAGTTGTTCTATCTATTTTTATCCAGTCTGTTTCTTTAGGAGGAATTTTCCCTTTCAAATACGTAATCACTTGGTGATACTTTTTCATCACCTCCTCCGAGGGTGCTCCTGTCTTTGAGTCTCTAGCATACTCCTCATTAGGCCAGTCAATTGTAATTTTACATTCCGTCCATAAATCAGCAGGTACCACTATATCAAATAGACCATCCAAATCCTTCAATAAAACCTTTGAAACCTTCACAAATCTCTCTACCTGTTTATACCATTCAACTGGTTTTTCTCTCAGCTTTGGAAAATCATTTGTAAATGATAAAATATCTTGTCTACTCCAAGGAACATGAACATATCCACCTCTGGGAATCTCTCTCATTGGACACAATTTTTCCACTTTGCTTGATTCTCTTACTGGAAATGCAGCTGCTGCTTATCTCGCTTGTACTTCCTCTTTCTTTCTTATCCATCTAATTCTCCATTCATCAATGTCTCCCCATTTTCGCAAAATGCTCATTAATTCCTTTATCTGTAGTGTCTTTCCAGAAGCATTTACACTTTCTAAATCTTTATCAGTAAAGTCCACTCAATATGGTTTCTCTAACAATTTTGATTTCCCTATGTCTACTCCAATCTCTGAAGCAACTTCAGTCAATCTCTCAAGAAATACCCTTGCTCTCCTGGTTATGCTCTTACATAAAAATAATAATTCTTCTTCATTGTAAGCATTCAATCTTTCTGTGCCCACACTTCCTGCTATCGTTTCTTCCAATTACACTTTCAATCTGCTGATGTCTAAAATCTTTGGTGGTGGATTTCGATTATCTATTTCCTGTGCCCATCTCTCTATTTCTTCAGGGGTAACTACTGTTGCACCTTCAGTTCTTATAGGTACTAAAAATCTCTTTTCTCTCAAATTCATAGGTGTATTTTTCTTCAGAGTTTCATTTGAAGATTCTACATTTGGGAGATCCATTAATGAAATAACTTACTCACTTTCACTAACCTGATCATCTGTAATTATTATTTCTTTCCTAGGACTATTTAATGGAATTGTCAGAGGTTGTGGTTTCTGGCAAATCTTTTTATCTCCATACAACGGGATTACTGGACCAATGGTCACTGGCACTGTCAAAGCTTCAGTATTCAAATTTAATTGACTTATCTTCTGAACTAGTTCTTCTCTAGTTTCGTTTAAAACATCTCTTTCATTATCCTGCAACACTCTGTTATATGACGTATCATGTAAAATCTGTGGGGTTAATGGCATTGCCATTACTGGTGCACTTGGGGTAACTTTACTAGTTGCTTCTTGATACGGCGGTGGATTTTTAATTAAAATATCTTCTAACAACTCGTCATCTGATTCACCATATCCTGCTGTATTCATGTGTTTCGTTTTCTCCTTAAACTTTCCTCCAGACTGTTCCTCAGCCATTAACACTGGATATAAACCTTCTGATACCATAGCTCTCCTCCATTGTTTCATCTGCCCTTCACATGACTCATGCAAGTGTCTTGGAAAGAATCCTCTATATCTCCCACCTCTGCATTTCTCTCGTTCATATGACTCAGTCTCCCATTCTTCCAAAGCCTCATATTGAGTTAACCTAGGTCTAGGTTCTAAATCATTCATTTTCAATCTCAAATTCTGAAGAATCCTCCCATTAAACATACCATCTTTAGGAAAAGCTAACACTCCATCATCCTTCGTATATTCTATCCAGTTTTCCAACCACACGCAAGTATGATATCCTCTTTCCATCATCATGAAAGATGCTGGTGTTTTCGGTGGCGGAATAGGAATTCCCTCTCTAGTCAACACAGGCTTATCCTTTATAAAGAAATTCTTAATTTTCTTTATAAATGACATCTTTCTTTTCTCTCCATACATCCTTGAGGAACGATGCATAAAATTGTATTCTGCAAACCCTTGAAATCTTCTACCTGTACGCCTTGCACTAACAGTCAAATCAAAATCCTGCATACAATCTCTCTCTCTACCAATCCTAACGCGGCTTCTAACTAGCTATCCAATTAAAATCAGGCTCACGCTCGTGATCTGACCAATGCCAGTGCGGCCTTTTTCTGACATCAGTTCTGCTCCTTACTACTGACCCCTCCTTTACAAGGCTGCTCCTGTCACACGCCCGCTGTTTCTACCAATCCCAGCGCGGCTCACTGTGACGTCAGTACAACTCCAGCAACTGACCCTCCCTTCACAAGGTAATACGAAAACTTATTTCTCAATATTTTCTTTAAAATTCTTTGTTATTAACGACATAAAAACATTCGCTACTCTGTCTGTTCCACTAAATCAAAGGATAGTTTATTTCTTTCCACTGCGAGTAAAACCCTCCGCTTACTCTTCATATACTGCGAGTAAAACCCCTCCGCTTACCCTTCATTCAAGCTCCAGAGAACCTACTACTCCTCCGGTGTCACCCGTTTTGGGAAATTTGAGACTAAAGATTCACCAGCGAACTCCTTTTGCTGTCAATCTAGCTTGGAAGAACCTGCTACTCCTTCAGGGTTACCCTTTCTAGGTGATATAACGCCTAAAGTTTCACTAGCGAACTCTTTGCTATCAATCACTCTCACTTTTACGCAGAAAATAGTCCCTACTTTAACACTGCCAGCCCTGCATAGCTTCTCAGTGCTATTCCAACAGACAACTAACCTCAGAGCAGTGTGGTTTCTATCGCCACCCGCTATTCATTCCCCGGGAATTTTCCAGACAACATAAAACAAGACGCTAACTCTTTTTGTTAAACATAAATCAATAATCTATACTTATCACCAAACTAGTCAATAATAACCATAACTCTGCTACCAGAAAACTGATCCAGCGGTGTACTAACAACAGATACTCCACTACCATATACTCACCTGGGCCCATATAACTTCTTCCACTAATACCAAGTAGACCGCTGGAGCTTGTAGTTTATAGATTTCATAATTTTCAGGATTTAGTTATCTCTTCTTCCTAACTAAACCTTTCACTGATCAATTAGTTCTTTCCTCTGGTCAATGGACCATTAGTTGAACTAGTTGATGGTGATGAATTAACTTAACTTATTAAACATTCTTTAATTTTAATAAAAATAAAATAATCACAGACTCGGGAAGTTTTAAAATCTTTGTCTAAATTAATTGAGTGTGAACCATCTCAAAGTTTCAGTACAAACACCCTCATTCGCAAGAGTGTCAACTCAATCAATAATCAATAAGCAAAAATATTTCAGACTCACACAATAACTATGCTCAGAAAGAAAAGGACAGAGAGAGAAGAACATCTATCAATACAATGAATTTATATTTACCAAGAATGGTGTGAAGACCAACCCCTGGCCAAAGGGCTGGTAAGGGTCCCCCAGGATAGATCAGGAGACAAAGACTTCAGGACAGGATACTTCACCTCTCTAAATACCGACGACTGCGTCGCACCCCTCTCTGACACTCTCTTCCTCCTCGTGGTTCTTCCGCGATCTTCTTTCTAACCCAATTAAGTTAAGATGGAGGTCTCTGCATTCAGTTTCTTCATCAGAGTCTCACAGCATCAGCACCACCCACAGCACCGACAGCATCCCGAGCTCTGCATCGCCTCTGCTAACTAACTGACTAAAACTACCTCAGTTATACCTTTCAATATTCATGCACCACCCATTAATGTTTCAATTTCATAAAGTACTAACTCTGATTGGTCAGGCGAGGGGGTCATGATCATCACACCATGCTTATTTCATTGAACCATTGTTTTCAAACCCATCCCCTTAAACTTTATTAAATCATTTCCTTTCCCATACATCTCCAAACTTTATTAATACAAAATGTCTCAATTTCATGAATAAGGCTTCTTCATATGAACTCTTCACCCTCATGTTCCCAGGGCACATCTTCTCTGGCCTTGGACGCGTGACAAATCCTTACTCATCCTTCCTTATTCTTTCTCATGTGCGCATGTGCGGGGTGAAGTCAGTCAGCTCAATTCAGACAAGTGTGGAAGGCCCAAATGCACACTAATAATAAAGTCAAAAGAAGAAATGTTATTTTCAAAAATAAATGGTTTCACTGTATACCACCAACCTCTACTCTAACCCACTTTAATTATTATTACCCTTTCTGCATTTGCGTTAATATAAAACTTGTTTTCTATTTAGCCAAGCAGGTGCCATGCATGTGAACTTTCAAGCTGCCATTTTAATGCCTTTTGCGCATGCACAAGATTTTCCCTCCAAGCGTTAAAACGTCATACTTCGTAGATGCAGTAGACGCATGCGCGGTAAAGATCCCTTGTTAGAGTACGTTTTAGTCCTTCGTTGATTTTGTTAAAGTTAGTAAACACATACGCAAGCTTCATTGTCCCGTGTGTCTTTCTAAGATGCGAATTATTAATTACAAACACATAGTTAGTAATTCGTTAATGAGTTAAAACGAAAGGATTGCTTCCGAGCAAGTCTCATTTACGAGTCCTTGCTCCATCACACTCATACACCCGTACAGCCACTCACACACTGAGTCAGTCACCCATAGAGATACTCACACACCTACTCACTCACCCATACAGTCAATCACACTGTTGTATTTCCTCTTAGGGTGTCCATAATGGGCTTTCCAATATCCTGTCCTTATATAGGCACAATTCGCCCTGCCCTTATATAGGCATAGAATCCCAGGCCTTATTTAGGCATTAAACCGTGCACTCCAAATACAGGCATGGTCTCTGACATCCGTCCACCCTAACGTCACGAGTTCATGAAGAACAGACCCTTAGGCTGCGGGAGTTTCCCTAGTCCAGGACTATTGATTTCTTCAAGGACTCATATATTATGCATGAACCATTATTCCTTAGGGGTTCATTCATGACGTCTTTCGTTGTCCAATTCACGTCAATGCTAACATTCCTAAGGTACTCTCAGGTATAAATATACCTTCCCTAGCCCCTGTAAACCAGAGGAGACCTCGACTTCAGAGGAGCCCGTATCCCGGCCTGACGCACTGAGAAGACGCTGCCATTCCCTGCACGCAGAGAGCCCAGCTTCCAGCTTCCAGTGATCTGACTTCCCTTGCGGGGTGTTGGAGTTCGAGTCTGGCAAAGAGATTCCAACCTCTCTCATTTTTCAGGTATGGAGCTGATAAGAACCTAGAGGGACTCTTGGCATACTAGGCATACTAGACTTAACATACTCTTAGTATACCATAGTAAGGAATACTTCACCTACTTCATACCTTGTCCTACACCTAGGTTAGGTTAGGTACACTGGGGTAGAACTAGCTTAGCACTGCATCGCATGAGTACTCGCATTTTTAGTCTATGTTATTTATGTAACAGCATTTGTACTATAAAATAATGCTATCGCAGTATTATTTATTTCTACTGCTCACCCTGTACATTATTTATCTCGCATACTGTCTTGTGATCGTAACAGCACATTATACTTACACCAGAAACAAGACTGTTCAATAAATCTTTTATTGAAAACGCCCGTCTATTATTTCTGTGTAACTCTGAGGAAAACTAAGCATGCACGACTGAGCTGAGTGAAATAGTTATCTAGTGTTTCCACGACTCTGGGACACGTTCTGATTCTAAAAGGAAAACATATTGGTCATGTTTTGCGGCTGCCAGAAACTACTCCCTTCTTGTTGTCAAGGAGTTTCTAGTGGCCTCTGAGCTAGCTGGCACAAGTAATTAAGTTTAATATACTCGATAGGGACATACCGACCTTAGTCCTATGTCAAACCTATAGGATATATTATTCCAATGCGCAGAGCCTATTAGGGAAATAGGAGCTACACTACATGGCGCCCAACGGTTTGGTTAGGCAGTAATTCAACTTTAGATACTGAGTAACTCAGCCGTGCTATTTTCTCTCAAAGACCCCTACCCATATACTCCAAAAGACGTCTGGAGTGGGCAGGGTTAAGTATCCACCAAGGCTACATAGGGAAGCACCCTATAATTATTAGCTGTTTGGTTTGCTCAACGTTGAAGGATACAGTGTTCCAAAATATTGTGCACCTAATCTTTGTTTCCTTGAAACTTGTTCTACATTTTTCAAACAACAAAAATGCCTGATGGTGACAATGAAGCCGGAAACGGTGGAGCTGCGGCTGATGCAGCCCAAGCAGCACTTTTTAACCTTACAGGTTTAAATGAAACCGAGGAGGGTGTGGTACACATCCCTCAAAACTTAAGAAGAGCCATAACTCTAAAACTTATAAAACATGGCCTATCGCCACGAGGAGGTAGAGCAGTTTTCGTGATAGAGGTACATGAATCATTTCAGACAGAGGTATTCTATTCATGGGTACTACTTCCGGAATGCAATCCAACATCACAAACATTTCACTTCTACAAAGAAGATGATCTACCAGAGGAATACATTCCTTTCGAGGATATTGAAATTCCATTAACATACCAAGAGCATCAGCTCTGGTTTAAAGGCGCCCTAAAACATCACAAAAACATTACCAGGCTCGGTCCACTAGGTAGACCAGGAGCAACATGGCCGATTTTAGCCGGCTACACACCTCATCCTGAACTGGATATAATGACAGATGAGGAATTACATACTCAAATAAAAGAGTTATTAAAAATATACAGACAATTGGTCCAATATGTCATGCAGACTTTTACAGTCCGACCACCATTGACATATCCAAATCCAACTCCCCAACAGGGGAATACACTAAAAATTACACCACAGACTCTATACGGAGTCATGGGTAATATGCCCACAAAGCGTGAGCAAATTCCATTTTGGATAGCTCAAAAAAATTACTCAAATCGAAGCAGTATTTCCAAATACTAGCCCGTATGAGAACTGACAATCAGTTTACCAATGGGGATCACACCACAACTGGAAGACTGCACCACATGGGGCTCAGTCTTTGCTGCCATCTATACTAAAACGCATGGCATTCCGTCAATTGCGGTAATACCTGATGTCCTGAAACAAATTCAAAATGAATATGAGGCAGAGCCTGCTCTAAATTTAGGTATGAAGTTACTAAAAAATTTCGAGCAGGTATCAACAATAATATTATCTAATATTAAAGGGGAGGCAGCAGCAGTGGCGATCCGCCAAAAATTGAGGGAATTCGATGCTACAGAACATCAAACTGAGCTACCCAGAATTATAGAACAATCTTATGCAGAATTAGGCAGAGATAGTTTGGGTGGAAGACCACTGAAGCCGAAACTATCTGAAAGTCCTGAGAAGGACTCAATAAAACAAACTCCTACATCTTCTAAAAAGAAGTGGGAGTCTACTAAACAAAAATCAAACGAGAAACGTTCTCAATCCCGAGGTAGGTCTCCTCAAAAGGAGCCCTCTGAAAGGAGGTATAACCTCAGGAATAGGGATAATTTGAGAAAACGTGATAGGTATCATGATACTGATACACGTTCCTCTCGTCCCTTTCAGATCTCACCACAGACTTCGGAAAGAAGAGGACGGACGGAACACAGAGAAGAACGCGTGACATCGAAAGACGACAAACACGCTCCAAAAACTAAAGTAAAACCTAAATTCTCCAAAAAGAAAGTAGCAGGTCTAAAAATAAGACATGCCGAGAATACTGAGATCACAACTCAAGAACGGAGAATGGGCTCAGACCATGCTGGACAGTGCAGCAGAAGTCACAATAGTTCGCCAGAACCTGAGGGAACTTCTGAAGATAGTGGGCTTGAATGAGTACATCACAGTAGCGACTGTAGACACCAGGGTTAGTACTCCACAAAGGTTATTTGAAATAACACTCCGGATGGAGGGAGACAAACCTAGACAGGTGAAAGCACTTTTTTGGGAAAGACTATCAAAGGGCTATGACATACTTCTAGCAGAAAAGGACTGGCCACCACAATTTGTCAGGGAGTGCCCACACGGCGAGGACATAATTATGCCTGCCTTCTCCAACCATATTCCAATTCACCTAAAATATACATATGCCAGGAAATGGGCAGGGGCCCAGGCCCCAGCATTATATAAAAATCATGTAGGATGGGATGAGGATTCACCTCACCATAAAATACATCTGAAACATGAACCAACTGCACAACGGCAGTATCCTATTAAGCAAGAAGCTAAAAAACAGGTCAGGGAGATCTTAGATCAACTTGAATACCAAGGGGTGATTGAAACATGCACCTCCTCAATGAACAATCCTTTGTTTCCTGTCTCCAAACCAGACAAAACATATCGTCTAGTTTTGGACTACAGACACTTAAACACTTGTTCTAAAACATTTGCAGTGCAAAATGCACATAGCACAGCATTAATGAATAACATTGTGCGTAAAAAATATAAAACAACATTAGACATCTCAAATGGTTTCTTTTGTCAAAACATAGCACCTGAAAGCAGGTACTTAACAGCATTCTCCATAATGGGGACCCAGCGTCACTTTTGTCGACTCCCACAAGGGTTCAAAAATAGCCCAGGTTTATTCTCAGCGAGGGTAATGGAGTTACTATAAATCTATGACAATGAGGCATTGTCCTATGTCGATGACTTATATCTGACAGACGATGACCTAGTAAAACACTTGAACAGGGTGAGCACCATTATACTGGGATTCGCCTCTGAGGGTTACAAATTCAACTTTAAAAAGTCCAGAATTGCCCATCTCAATGTCCTATTTCTAGGATATGAGCTTTCAAGTGAAGGCAAGAGCTTGGCAGCTAACTTTTTAGAAAAGTGTGCGCTGCTCCAACCTCCAAAAACGCTAAAAAACTTACAATCCATCCTGGGTTTCTTAAATTTTGGAAGAACATACATTATAAACTATGCAGAAAGGGTTAAACCTCTCTACGCATTAATCAAACCTGATTTTTCAATCAAAAACTGGACACAGGAACACACAGAAATTTTGCGTTCACTCCAGGCTAACATGTTAGCAACAAATCACTTACAAACACGCGTAAGTGAACGAAATTTGGTGATCCGAATAATTTCGGGTCAATACGGATTCACTTACTTAACTTTCAATGAGGGAGAAAAAATACCAATAGCATATAAATCACACTTGTACACACAAGCGGAAATGCGCTTCAGTTCTACTGAAAAAATTCTAACAGCAGTTCAAACCGCTGTAGCAAAAGAAAGAGCCTTAGCCCAAGGGAAACGCATTATTATCGTAACCCCAGTACCTGCTTTAGAAGCGGTTACAAAAGCAAGCATTCCAAATGCTAAGGCATTGCATCCAAGATGGATACAATGGGTTAATTCTCTTGCTGCAACAGATGTTGAATATGTTTTTGATCCAGATTTAAAAACACAAGCCTTCCTGCAGTACGAACATGAATGTCCCCTGCCTACTGAAATTCTGCCTCTCGATCAGTACGAATTCATAATTTACACTGACGGATCCGCACAACCCGCAATAGGGGTAAGCAAGCTTACAGTGCAGCGTGTGCTATCGTTAAAGGTCGCATGCGAAATGGCATCTTCAGACCTATGGTCACTAAAACGCAGTCTCTAGGAGATTGTACAGCTCAGCGAGCTGAACTACAAGCATTCAAACTGGCACTTGAAAGTACAGATCGAGAATTCCCACACTAATCGTGTGCGATTCCTTTTACTGAGTGCAGTCGTATAATGAATATATACAAAACTGGCTTGAAAATGGTTTCAAAGATGCGAAAGGTGGCACAATAAAGCACAAATTGCTTTGGGAACAAGTAGTTCAGTTGAAAAACGAACTACCAAAGGCTCACGTGATCCACACACTGAGTCATCAACGTGATGGCGTTCACGTTGCAGGGAATTCATTGGCTGACGAAACCGCAAAGGGGGCTGTGCAAACGGCTTCCGTAGCTGCGATCACTCATTCAAAAACAAAAATAGACGGTGAGATAATGTTGGCTGTCAATGCATCAAGCAAAGGCAGCAGTGCAGCGTTACCAAAAAAGTTTCCACTCAAGTACTCTTATGTAATTGATGTGAACAACGTTCCTTTTGCTCGAATCCCTGGAGTGGGGGATAGGGTAATACCAAACAAGGAACGCAGATTAGGACTAATCCTAGAAGCACACGAAGGGATAGCTTCTGCCCATGCAGGTGTTTCTGCAACAATATCTTTACTCAAGCAAAGATATTGGTGGCCTGGCATTAGAAAACAAACAAAGAACTATGTTTTAGAATGTGATATATGCCAACAGATGAAAGTCTCCACAGTGAAACGTCCTGCGCAGACACCCCTGTTAATTTCAGATAAACCATTAGCTTGTGTTTACCTTGACCACTGCGGTCCCTTACACAGGGACGGTAATTATAAATATATCATGGTAGCAGTGGATTCATGCTCTAGGTTCCTATGGTTATGGCCTCAGCGCTCAGCTGACGCTCGAACTGTTATAAAAGATTTGCGAGTCTTTATCGGCATATACGCAATAGGCACGCTACATTCTGACCAGGGTCCTGCGTTTAGCTCTCGGGCTTACAAAGACGCCATGGCCAGTCTGGGCGTTGCATTGCGGTACTCCTCTCCATTCCATCCTGAGGGAAATTCGGTTGTGGAAAGGAAAAACCGGGACATAAAGCAGTCTATAACAGCTAGAGTATTAGGCTCGGGTGACGGGTGGGTCAAACACCTTAGTGGAGTTCAACGTGCACTTAATAACCTGCCAAGAAGTTCTCTAGGGGGGGTCACTCCATATGAGGTCCTATTTGGGACAAGAATGTGGGTACTGGACTTAGAAAACGTAGGCACAGTGGTGGAAAATAAACCCTTTGATATCAAAGATCGTTTGGCTGTTTTACAGGACTTAAACAAATTAAGAACGAAACAAAGCAACGTATTCCTACAGTCAACCACCACTGGGGATCAACCGGCTGTCCCAGCAAGGCCTGTCTGGATTCCTAAAGTTGGGGATCTAGTCAGAGAAAAAATTGCGGACAAGAAGGAATTTGGACCTTCTTACAGACAACCAGTACCTGTCCTAGCAGTTCAAGGAACAAGAACAGTACTACTGCCGCCCCTTGCTGGAAGAAATGAGAAAAGATTTGTGTCCATCGACCTGATCAAACCACAGTATGTGGCCAATACTAAATAGTAGGCCTCGTGGACTCCGACCTAGTAGCAAACGCACTCCTCTCGCTACTATCCAAGAGGTTCATACTGAAAGACTGATAACAATCGAGAATTCAGCTGAAACAAATGAAGGACTATGCAACAACGCTATGGAACACATCCCTCTTGAAGAACAAGTAACAGTTCGCCCAAATACACCTGTCTACACCAACGTAACAAGTGATGAACTGGTTCCAGTGATTTCAACAAATCCTGATGCAATTCCAACAATTGACAGAACTGCTTCTGGCTACTTCATTAACTTTGATACGTTCTCAGAAGATCCGAGTGAACCTGAAACGACGCCAGTGTCATTGAAATTCAAGCAGCAAATACAAGACTTTCTTCACTTTCTGAAAAAGACTTATTTGGTTTCTCCATGGATTGAACTCTGGATTACATCTGGACTTTTTGTTTTCCTGCTCTGGCTAGCTTTGGTAACAACTGTAAGCGTGCTTATAAGTGGCAGATACATCCATGTGAACACTGAAGGAAAAGACGTAAACGTACTTTTGAAACCTCATAAATCTTCCCATCGTGAAGCAAGAGACTTGTCATCAGTGAACATCACAGCTGTTCCTATACACGATGGTATAGTGTGGGACAAAACAGATTTTGATATATTCGGTCCAACGGAAGAATTGAACATTCCACATTTGTTTAAAATTTCACTAAGTGATCTAATCACGTCCAGTACCTATTCTGATGATTGGGACTTTGAGACTGTGACTGATATTATGTTTGACCTAGAAAAATCTGCTGCATTTTCTAAAAATGAATATTTAGAGGGTTCATCAGACTATGAAGAACTGTATTGTTATAATCACTATGGTCATCATTTTTTGCATAAATCTGCATATCCAAGAAATGTGTTTATGTTTAACCAATGGGAACATTGTCCTACACCACCTAAAGGTAGTTCACAAACATTTGCCAGTAAATTTCCATATTTTTCAGGTTACAATACATCTGATCCAGAAATGTTTTACTATAAAAATGTAAACAAAACAGGACTGAAAATTATGTTAACAAATACAAAACAGATTTATTCTGCATTATTCAATGCCCAACTGTCTAGACAGGGTTTCGACTTTTGGAAAGACACAATAGACACAAAAACGTTGTGGGGTACTAAAGAATGGCAAGTACAGGGGATAGAAGCTTTATTCAGAGCCTGCATCATCCCTGAACAAATAATGTTTTTGAATGAAACTATCCAACAAACATCTTGTCTTGGATTAGCCAAGATCAAAGAGATGAACACACCTTCTGTACCAACTCCTGCAAAAAATAATGTAACACAAGCAGTGGTGACAGTCAACAATATACTACAACTCAACAGATCTAATCCTGATTGGAAAAAATGGTTGATCTGGCCCATAGACACGAATAACTGTCAGGAAAGATTCCTGAATAAAACTCAGGGCTTTACTATTCATAGGCCAGACCCAAGATACGTCCAAAGACAACATCCGGGGGTAGTAACAACATACAGTGTAGGGAAATTATGCCTCGATTGGCTGCATACATCTACACTACAGGATGTGAAACAACACTTATCCTTACTTGCAAAAGACGCAGATCTTAGGGATTTCTTGCTTGGACCAAGAAAACCGCGTCAAAAACGTTTCATAAATGCCGGCATTTATGCTGCTTATAATGAAGCTTGGAAGGTGTCACAGATAGAGGCCGCAGAACGAATACGTGAACTTGATCGTTTTAATTTAGAGAAAACACTCTCTGTGGTCGACAATGGGTTAACAACTTTGTCCTCCAGAATATATTCATTGGACGGCATTGTATCCTCTGCTATCAACATTCTAGAACAAGATTTGGAGATGTTACAACAAGGCCAATCTCAAATACGTTCTATTATGTTATTAAGCTGGACGCTGCAATCATTGCGAGCGGGCTATGTGCCTTGGCGTTTTATCAACACAACGGCTCTGTTTGCAGAATACAATCTAACTGATAAACAGATCGAAATGGCACAGAGAGGAGCAAAGTATACAGTGCTGAGCATTGAAAAACTGGAAAAGTTACCATTCACAGTGGCAGAAAAACCAGCTACAGAATGGCTTATTCATGGCAAAATTACACTACCTGTGACTACTTTTCAGTTTCAATATTGCCTCAGACAAATGCAAGCAGGCAAATATGAAAGGTTGGGTAAGGAATACATTAAGACATCTTGGGCTTTACCGTTTACATATAGATGTTGGAGCAGGGATCGTGAAGTGTTTTTAAGCGGTAAAAACTGTAAACGTGCACTAAGCGGTTCACTAGTATGTCAGGACATTTCCTTGCACGGGGCTTGTAATGGTTCTGTGGCAAATTTGTCTTGCCATCAGCAGGGTACACCAGCTGCTGTGATTAATCCAACGTTCGGACAACTTTCTAATGGGAGTTACCTCATGTTGAATGATCAGAGTTGCTGTGGCATGCTGCCAGGCATCCCATATCTAGTAACGGTCAACTCCAGGGTCACTTGCTGTATGCAAGTATTGTTTGCCCCAATAGACACAGTCAGGGAGTCGCCTTTATGGCCTTCGCTGAACGTCTCTTTTATAAGATTTGATACTTTAAGGAGAATGAAAGCCATGCTTTTACAACAAACAGTGCCTCTGACCTCGGCCATAGAAACCTATGATCTGCAAATTGCAAGGACTTCGGGTGAGATACAGACTTTAATACGTACAAACTGCCCTATACATTTCGTGGAAATGATAGGACGAATTTTTAACATGTCTGATACAACAGGAATTGTACATGTATTTAAGGGCATCTGCTCGGGTCTGTTAGCACCTTTCCAGGCAATACTCGGAATCATCCCGAACTTTGCACATTCGGTGTTTGGTGGCATACCATTAATTCTAGCACTCGTTGCCGGAATTCTATTTCTCTTCCTGCTATTTCGCTATGGCCAGCCAATTCGCCGACATCACTCCGAGCGACATGGAGAAAGCTCTCCTTGAACGAAAGTGCCGTGAGCAAATAGTACAGCTTTTGGGCATAAATCGTCTACGGGACCTTAATACCACATGGTTCCTGCCCTTTAGACCAATCTGGCAAGATTGCATCTTACCTGTTCTACGATGCCTGCTATGCGGTGTAGAATGCGTGTTGGACACCTGTCTAACATTTCCATCGGATGCGCCAACGGACGTCGATACTCTGCTGGACCAGATAACGGCCCATGCTATGTGTTGTCCCCAGAGGCTACCAATCCTGATGACAGCATTCATTGAGATCTCACAGACGCTTCCGGCTGCTGCTGAGGTACGAGAAAGAACTACAGGCACACAGGTAACAACGGACGCGAACGTTGCAACAATTGAAAGCAATGCTTCACATCTCTGTGCAATTAACCTACTTCACGAGGTGTTCCAACTCACACCAACTACAGTGGATGATGTTTTGTCTATAGAAATAGATGATCTAATGTTTTCACCAGACCAGTAAACTGACTCTGATTCAGCATACAGTGTTCCAGAAATACAGCAACAATTTGGCCTTCATTTTTCAAAAACTTGGAACTCTACCAAAGTTGAACTTTTTTCCCATTTTTCGAACGAAAATGGTACTTCAATCTGCTTAAAGTAGAACTAGCCTTATAGTACAGACTTGGCGGTCCTTCCAAAGACATTTAGTCATCTTATGTGTCTAAAAACAGTTCATTTAATTTTCATGACATAAAATGACTTTGATTTTTGAATAACTTATCGATCAATTTTTGTCATATGTAAATAATACTGCTTATTTCATTTCAATTGCATTTATTTTCGAATTTCATGCCTGTAATGAAAAGCAATGCTTCAAATGTACAGTACCTTTTGCATTCTAATAGGTTTTTTAAAGAAATACCTTTTTTTAAATGGTTTTATGAAAATTTTTAGAAATATGCGGTACTCCGTTTTAATGTTTAGCATTCTTAATGTTTAGCATTTTTAATGTTTAGCATTTTAGTATTATCATACACACGAAAGAGGAGTGGGTGTTGTATTTCCTCTTAGGGTGTCCATAACGGGCTTTCCAATATCCTGTCCTTATATAGGCACAATTCGCCCTGCCCTTATATAGGCATAGAATCCCAGGCCTTATTTAGGCATTAAACCGTGCACTCCAAATACAGGCATGGTCTCTGACATCCGTCCACCCTAACGTCTACAACGAGTTCATGAAGAACAGACCCTTAGGCTGCGGGAGTTTCCCTAGTCCAGGACTATTGATTTCTTCAAGGACTCATATATTATGCATGAACCATTATTCCTTAGGGGTTCATTCATGACGTCTTTCGTTGTCCAATTCACGTCAATGCTAACATTCCTAAGGTACTCTCAGGTATAAATATACCTTCCCTAGCCCCTGTAAACCAGAGGAGACCTCGACTTCAGAGGAGCCCGTATCCCGGCCTGACGCACTGAGAAGACGCAGCCATTCCCTGCACGCAGAGAGCCCAGCTTCCAGCTTCCAGTGATCTGACTTCCCTTGCGGGGTGTTGGAGTTCGAGTCTGGCAAAGAGATTCCAACCTCTCTCATTCTTCAGGTATGGAGCTGATAAGAACCTAGAGGGACTCTTGGCATACTAGGCATACTAGACTTAACATACTCTTAGTATACCATAGTAAGGAATACTTCACCTACTTCATACCTTGTCCTACACCTAGGTTAGGTTAGGTACACTGGGGTAGAACTAGCTTAGCACCGCATCGTATGAGTACTCGCATTTTTAGTCTATGTTATTTATGTAACAGCATTTGTACTATAAAATAATGCTTTCGCACTATTATTTATTTCTACTGCTCACCCTGTACATTATTTATCTCGCATACTGTCTTGTGATCGTAACAGCACATTATACTTACACCAGAAACAAGACTGTTCAATAAATCTTTTATTGAAAACGCCCGTCTATTATTTCTGTGTAACTCTGAGGAAAACTAAGCATGCACGACTGAGCTGAGTGAAATAGTTATCTAGTGTTTCCACGACTCTGGGACACGTTCTGATTCTAAAAGGAAAACATATTGGTCATGTTTTGCGGCTGCCAGAAACTACTCCCTTCTTGTTGTCAAGGAGTTTCTAGTGGCCTCTAAGCTACCTGGCACAAGTAATTAAGTTTAATATACTCGATAGGGACATACCGACCTTAGTCCTATGTCAAACATATAGGATATATTATTCCAATGCGCAGAGCCTATTAGGGAAATAGGAGCTACACTACAACACAGCCACTTGCTCATCCATACAGTTACACATACACACACTCACTCACTTACTCATACAGATACTAACATGTACTCACTCACCTATACTATCACTGACACAAGCACACACTCACCTGTACAGACACTCTTCCATTCACTCACCCATACAGTCACTCTCATACCCCATCACTCACCTATACTGCCTTTCACATACTCAGTTACTCACCCATATACCACTGACATATGCACTCATGCAATGTCACAGCAATACACACTTACTCGCCCATACAGACCGTCACACATGCACTCACTAGCCCATATAGCCACTGACCCACCCAGTCACTCAACTCATCCATACAGGCCATCACACACCCCCTCACCTACCCACACAGATACTCAGACACCCATAGAGGTACTCAGACAACCAATCACTCGCCCTTACAGAAACTCACATGCCCACTCACACACCCATACAGCCACTTAGACACCAACTGACAGACAGATACAGACATTCACACAACCAGTCACTCACCCATGCATTCACTGAGACATCTAATCACTCACTTATACAGTCAGTCACACACTCCCTGAATCATCCAAACAGACGCTCATACACCCACTGATTCACCAATACACCTTGCTATATATATTTAACACACATACACTTTTTTAAAACACTCACAGTCACTGGATGATGTCATCAGTGATGTCATTTGAGATGTCATCAGTGATGTCATCATTGATGTCACTGGCGTTGTCATGAGTAATGTAATATGTGAGGTAAGAAGCAGTGCATTGCGGGGGCGCGAGTTATAGTTAGCTCACTGACTATAATGGCTGATTTTCAATGGTTTTGTATGAGTGAAATCTGAGCCTAAATATAACGTCCCTGTAACCTTTGGTTTTTTCAGTGAATATATATACATATATATACATAACGCCAGTACTTCATCAAGTTAAAACACAAAGAATTTTCCTGTTATTTCAGCATGGAGGTGAGAAATGGTGACTGATTCTGATTTAGCTGTGTGCTTAAGAAAGACATGAATTTGTTTTTGACAGCAGGAGATGAGCGAGGCTGGCAATTTATTTTGGAATACACATGTGACCTTTGACTTACAAATATGCACTTGGATGAAACATTCTACCATGAGACTGTGATTTCAAGAAGGTATTAAGCATGATTTAATGTAGATGACAGTGTTTAATATTGCATTTACACTGTAAGTGCATTGTATTAGTAGTAGGATGTCAACCTGGTCACATGTCCTCCGGGATTTAAGGCACGAAACAATTTGCACCATTATCCTGCTCACCTGTGATCGAGGCTAAACTACAAATGCTGCCAGTTTGGAATGTAATAAATGCAGGTACTTCCTAGAGTTGGGCTTTGATATGTTCTTTGCTGGTGTGATGTGAATTACGGGATGCTCCATGCCTGTCTCAAAGCTGCTCTGCAGGGATGGGGGCTCCCAACATTTAAAGAATGTTTTCTTGGATTTTATTTGGGGAGCATGTCTCGCTCGCCCTCGTGAAACAGAAAGGATATGCCTGGTATGGTGAGAAAGGGTGACAGGGGGAGAATTGTCTCTTCTTACTGATTCTGATTTAACTGTATGTTTAAGAAAGAGATGGATTTGTTTTTGGCAGCAGAAGATGAGCGAGGCTGGCAATTTAGTTTGAAATACACATGTGACCTTTGACTCACAAATAAGCACTTGGATGAAACATGCTGCCACAAGACTGTGATTTCAAGAAGCTCTTAAGCATGATTTAATGTACATTACAGTCTTTAATATTTCATTTACACTGCAGGTGCATTGTGATAGTGTTAGGATTTCAACTTGGTCACGAGTCCTCCATGATTTAAGGCATGAAACAATTTGCACCATCATCCTGCTCACCAGTTATCAATGTTAAACTACAATAGCCAAAACACGCCAGTGAAGGAAATACTGCCAGTTTGGAATTACGTGATGATCCATGCCTGTCTTGAAGCCGCCCTGCAGGGAGACTGTTTTCTTGGAGTATATATATATATCTATACATATATATATATATATATACACTGTGTGGCTCAATGGTTAGAGCGGCAGACCCTGATGCAGAGATCTGGCCCGGGACCAGGGTTCAATTCCCGCCTCGGCGGGTCTTGGGCTCAATTTCCTCGGACCTGATAATTCTCACCTCGGTGCCTATTCTAATCATGGGTCCCACTCTGCAACTCTGGGCAATAGCTTGCTTAATCTCCACAATGGCCCCAACAGCGCTGGGATGCCTGGCTTCACCTTGGGGGTGCCCAGGAGTGGACATTTCACAGGGAAAAGCCAGGAAGGGTTCCACAGTGGTATGCGTACAGCGCCAGGAAACCCCAGTTGGGGTATCAGTGCGCTTTACAAGTACAAATTCATTTCATTTCATTTTATATATATATATATATATATATATTTCAGGTTTGACAAAGACTGCGGCTGCGGTTGAAATGCGTTACCTGTTTGTGAGCCACAATAAAGCCGCTCTATGAGTGAGCCCGAGCGTGCTGGTGCTTGTTTGTACTTTGGAAACAGGCATGTTATATATATATATATATATATATTACCTACTGGCGGTCGCAAGTAGGTAGTTATAGTTAGAACCTATTTTCCATAGGAAATTCACAACATTCTATTTCCAATAACTTTGGCGCCGGTTGATGAATCTTCGCGAAATTTTCAAAACTCGTGGGGCGCTCCGGTCCGCTCCTATCCTGAAAGTCTCGGGGTGATTCATCAAGTGGGGGCCCGAGAAAAAAGGGGGGTCCCAAAACATGTTTTCCCCATGCAATTTTCCATAGGAACCTTTAGTCGCAGCTACAGCCCGAACTGCTGAACGGAATTACACCAAATTTGGCAAAAAGGTAGCCCTTGGTTCAGAGTCATGCCTTTTGGTTAAATGGTGTAAATCCGTTCAGTAGTTCCTGAGAAATTTGAAAAAGAAAACACATATATATCTGGGCGGAGCCTAACCACACACGTCATCGTGAGATCTGATTGGCTGTCAGCACTTCATCCTGGAATTGCTGGCAGCCATCTTGGGACCAATATAAATGATAGTACCCCATTGAAATGCATTGTAGTGAATCGAAGATTTTGAGGGTTACCAAAAGGAGAACTATAAAGGGTGATAACAGACTTTAGTTACATTAGAATTCATTTGTTGATGGTACCATACTAATTTCAGGAATTGTGGTGTGTTCTAAGGTGATTTTACCCTGTGAAAAACCTTCTGCTGGGATATCATGAATCATGTTTGAGAGAAAACTATTTTCACATGCTTGTCCCATACAGTTTTGGAAGGTGCTCCAGAAGCTAAAATGAGAGCATATTTTCTGTAAATTCACATTATCTTTCTCAGTCATGTGAGAATGAAGTCTGACATTCTCAGTAAAACATGTACATCCAACAAGGGCAGAGACTGTCAGTTGATTCCTTTGTGTTCTACTGCAGCTTCCCAGAGTGTTCTAAAGAACAACTAGAGTGCTAACAGCCTTACTTATGACAAGAGTATGGCACACCTGAAGCCATCTTGATTGGAATAAACTGGTAACACTTAAAACATTTAATTTAAAAAGGAACAAAATGATGGGGTTCATTTTGTCATAGAAATTATGGTTAGTGCTGTAGAAAGAAAAATTAGGACATGTTTCAAGTGTGATCTCAAATATCTTCCTGTTATATTTCAACAGGAGCAGCCTGTCAGTTGATGCCTTTGTGTTCTACTGCAGCTTCCCAGAGTGTTCTAAAGAACAACTAGAGCGCTAACAGTCTTACTTATGACAAAATTATGGCACACCTGAAGCCATCTTGATTGGAATAAACTGGTAACTCTTAAAACATTTAATTTAAAAAGGAACACAATGAGGGGTTCATTTTGTCATAGAAATTATGGTTAGTGCTGTAGAAAGAAAAATTAGGACATGTTTTAAGTGAGATCTCAAATGTCTTCCTGTTATATTTCAACAGGAGCAGCCTGTCAGTTGATGCCTTTGTGTTCTACTGCAGCTTCCCAGAGTGTTCTAAAGAACAACTAGAGCGCTAACAGTCTTACTTATGACAAAAGTATGGCACACCTGAAGCCATCTTGATTGGAATAAACTGAACACTTAAAACATTTAATTTAAAAAGGAACAAAATGAGGGGGTTCATTTTGCCATAGAAATTATGGTTAGTGCTGCAGAAAGAAAATTTAGGGCATGTTTTAAGTGAGATCTCAAATGCTCTTCTATTTCATTAGAAAATTCTGACATGCAGACTGAAACAATCACTTTCAATACCAGCAGTAGACTTCCAGTTAACTCCCTGGTGAGCAGTATCTTTACTACAGTGATCTAATGAACAACTAGAGTGCTAACATTCTGAATTTATGGCAAATGTGTGACACATCTGAATGCCTTCTTGATGGAATCAAAGTAAAAAACTGAAAGCATTTCCTACTGAGGAGACTGCAGTAAATGACGAAATTAGGAAACTTCATAACAAATAAGTCTCCCAAGATGGCCACCAGAGAAAAAAGAGCCCAAATGTAACACAAATATCACCCAGATGTAGCCCACATATAGCCCAATGACAGAAGTGTGCAAAACACTTTTTATTTTTAGTTTTTCTGCAGTTTTATATAGTGCAAACTGGTCAGGTATTGGAGCGTTACATCTTACTTGGACCCCTTATTGCGTATTTTGCACGAAGTACATGAGATTGATCTTGCGAAACATTGAACTTTACGATTCTGTTAACCTGAAGTTGCTCTGAACCGGGCTTTGTAACACCCGTTTTTACCTACTGGTTTTAATTAATTCTCACTGTATTGTAATAGGAAAGAGGATTTCTGTTTTTATGTACACTTTTATGATCTATGTTTCTAAATCAGATCAAATAAAGTTTAATGAATTCTATGGCAGGACGGAGGCGAGGATTATGCATATCTTTCCTCACTTTATTTGCATAGCAGTTCAAAGACGACGTAACACAACAATCATTAAACAAAAGACTACACAACCCATGAACCATTAGGGGGGTAGTCTCCAAGGCAACTATAGTCCAATCATATCACAGTCCATCGTATATAATATCGTGACGTCCCTTCCGCTTCCTCTTTCTTCACTGCTCGTCAGTTAAGTGCATTCCTTACATTCTTGGCTTAATCTGACGTTGTTGCTGTTTGTATAGCGGTTTCTTGTGCATGTTATTAGCATTATTGCCTTGGTATTGTTTCATATTCCCTGCGCAGCAGGCTCTTGCCCGAGCGCGTTCTCCCCCTCGCAGTTTCTCCCGCTGTGTTCTCTGCGCGCGGTGAGATCCTGTCAGGCGCGTCTGGTCCGAGCGAGGCAGCTCCGTCGAGCGCTCCCGCTGGTCTTTACGCGCGTTTGGGAATCCGGTCACTCCTTTAGTGTTAGCTTGATTCCCGACCAACCCTCGCCTAATTTTGACACTGCTACGCGGTGATTTCCCCACACGGCCACGTTAGTGACCAGCGCCACCTGGTGGTGGTAATTGGTATTGCGCCTCAGTCTATTCTTATAACAGCTTCGGGAAAGCCCAGCTGTTGGAGCACCGGCGAGGGGGCTGTCTTAGGGATTTTAAGGGCATTTGTTCTGTGCTCACACCCTCTGCTATCATGTCTTCTCCAGAAGACCATTTTTACTCCTCCTACCAGGAAGTGGAGGAGGAATGGCCCCCAACTTCTCCCTCCAGCAGTGGACCAAGCCCTCTCTCTGTCTATTTCTAGGGCGCTGGCTCCTCTTAGGGATCAGGTTGATAAGCTGGCGAAAAGCATCCCTGGGGTGTTCAGTGACCCAGATCTGGTGGTGGCGGGTCCAAGTAGCTCCCAGATGGGGAATAAAAGGGCCGTTAAGCATAACGCGGGGCACTTGGAAGGATTTGATAAACTTATGGAGACCTTCCTCAAGAGTGCGCGAACGCTAAAACATGCACCCTGCCGGGAGGAGGAGGGGCCCGGAGAAAATTGCGACACTGTCACCACTTTTATAGACCCCGACGGCGGGTTTCCCTCAGAGGGAGAGGGTGTATCGGAGGACGATTACTCCTCCAATGAGGATAAGGACTCGGGGCGTCCCTGGCGTCCAGAGTCCCACTCCTCTCAGTCCCCGGTTGGGGACGGGGTCCACTCGGACATGTTCGAGCCTACCCAAATTTACCATCCTAGGTCGGCAGAGTGGACACCTGACGCCAAAGTGGCAGAGTATGTGGTGGGGAAAATCCATCAACCCCTTGAAAGGGAGGTCAGGAATAGGATGAGGGGAGAATGCCCCAGGCCCTCACTGAAGGAGAAGGTGGCACACACGCCTGAAATTGATGAGAAACTATGTACCTTTTTCTCCAAGTATATGAGGGATCCCAAGAAAGGAATTGATAGGCCTTGGACGTGGTAGGGCCCTTGACCCATATATACAATTGACGGAGCGTTCCAAAGAGTCAGGGTCCCCTTTGTCCACGGATATTGTGGCTGGTTGGGTGCACTACGCTAAAACCTAAAACACTACCCCCTCCACTACCCAAACACCACTGCACTACCCTAAACCCTAAAACACTACCCCCAGCACGACACCCTACACTACCCAAACATAACTGCACTACCCTAAACCCTAAAACACTACCACCAGCATGACTCCCTACACTACCCAAACACCACTGCACTACCCTAAACCCTAAAACACTACCCCCAGCACGACTCCCTACACTACCCAAACACCACTGCACTACACTAAACCCTAAATATACCCCCAGCATGACCTCCCACACTACACAAACACCACTTCACTACCCTAAACCCTAAAACACTACCCCCAGCACGACCCCATACACTACCCAAACACCACTGCACTACCCTAAACCCTAAAACACTAACCCCAGCATGACCCCCTACACTACCCAAACACCACTGCACTACCCTATACCCTAAAACACGACCCCCTACACTACACAAACATGACTGCACTACCCTAAACCCTAAAACACTACCCACAGCATGACCCCTTCACTACACAAACACCACTGCACTGCCCTAAACCCTAAAACACTACCCCAGCACTACCCCTACACTACCCAAACACCACTGCACTAACATAAACCCTAAAACACTACCCCCAGCACAACCCCTACACTACACAAACACCACTGCACTACCCTAAACCCTAAAACACTACCCCCAGCACGACTCCCTACACTACCCAAACACCACTGCACTACCCTAAACCCTAAATCTACCCCCAGCACGACCCCCTACATTACCCAAACACCACGGCACTACCCTAAACCATAAAACACTACCCCCAGCATGACCCCCTACACTATACAAACACCAACACACTACCCTAAACCCTAAAACGCTACTACCAGCGTGACCCCCTACACTACTCAAACACCACTGCACTACCCTAAACCCTAAAACACTACCCCAGCACGACCCCTACACTACCCATACACCACTGCACTACCCTAAACCCTAAAACACTACCCCCAGCATGACCCCCTACACTACTGCACTACCTAAACCCTAAAACACTACCCCCAGCACGACCCCCTACACTACCCAAACACCACTGCACTACCCTAAACCCTAGAAAAGAAACCCCCACCCCATGCCCAATCCCCCTTACCTCTCACTCCTCATGGTTCCTCTCTCCTCGTTGTTCCTGCTTCACGTCATTTCTGAGGGGCGGTGCACGTCGTTGTGAGGAAACGGAACAGCCTCTGTTTCCTTACAACGACATGGATCGTCTACATGTTTTTTAGAACGCATGGTCATTTACCATACATACCTTTACAACAAAATTCGTTGTAAAGGCATGCGTGGTAAATGACCATGCGTTCTAAAAAAATGCGTAGGATTGACTTCGTGATGTACAACGCATGCGTGGTAATGCGTGCGTTGTAATGGTATAGCAAAGTAAAAAAGTCGTTGTAACGGCTGTTTACTGACCGAAGCTGGCCCCTGTTCTTCAGTGAGACATTTATTTGATTAATTAGGAGGAAGGAATGTGTTTTTTTTACCGAAAAGTGCATTCCCGGCTGTTGTATTGTGAAAGTGTCCGCGTGCCTGGTTTCACTTCTGGAGAGAGAGTGGAAGAGTCTGTTTGGATCTCAAGGAGTTCTGTTGTTGGACGGGGCCGGCGCAACATGTCATCAGAAAACATAGCTAATGGAAAGCGTCCTCCCTGAAGTGTGGAGCAGTGCCATGAGAGGTCAACGAGTGTGCGTCACACCGCAGTATGACCGTACCGCGTGACACATGTGCCGCCTCCAGGGTACGGGAGGCAGAAGCGGCATCGCAGGTCCTCTTGAAGACCGTTGTAGCACTAATTCTACATTTTGGTACTAGGGCATTTTAACTTCGTTGTTCCTGCCAGATACAAAGAGAAGATCCTGTGTTATTCAGTGCCCTCGTTACCTTTTTTGTGGGTTGTGGTGCTTGTCACTTCACTGCCCCGCCAGTGCACACGACTGGGCACCCCACCTCGTGTGCCATCTGCAGGGCCTCTGCCCTCGGATCACTGGTTTCGGTTTCTGGAGTGGCAACATAAACAGTTGCTCCCAAAGTACTAGCCTGAACACTTAGGTGAATATCCCCTGCACCAGCATTCCACGGAAATTCTTTCCTAGCTCTCCCACGTCAACGAGCACGGCTCCGCTCGCGACACCGTATGACGTCATCGGAGCCATAAGAGGACCTCGTCGGCGTGCTGACGTCAGTTCCACCCATTTTTTCCGTGCCACCGAGGCAAACAGGGGACCGAGACATTTTCACATGTATACATAGTATAATAAATATATATATATTCACTGAAAAAACCATAGGTTTCAGGCACGTTATAGTTAGAAATTAGCATTTAAAAAACCTTAGAAATTCACTGAAAAAACCATAGGTTTCAGGGGCGTTATAGTTAGTTGGACATTTCACTCGTACAAAACCATAGAAATTCCCCCGTTGTAGTTAGTTCAGCTAACTATAACTCGCGCGCCCGCAATGCACTGCTGATGACGTCACATATTACATCACTCATGACATGGTCAGTGACATCACTCATGACATCACTGATGACATCTCAAATGACATCACTGATGACTTCATCCAGTGAATGTGTGTTTTTCTGAAAATTAAATATGTTTTATATATGTATATCTCAAGGTCGATGGAAGAATAAATGGGTATGTAAGTGTCTAAATGGATGATTTTTTTTGTAAAATTGATTGTATAACTGACTAAGTGTATCTTAGTGAATACATGGGTTAGTGAGTAATGTTTAAATATGAAAATATCGGTATCAGTCTCTCACTTTGTGTATAAGTGGCTGCATGGGTTGGTGAGTAGCTACATGAGTGTCTATATGGGTTATTAGTTGGTTTTTGAGTATCAGTATGAGTGTCTGTATGGTTCGGTGGGGGTATTACTTAGTGCATAGATGCATGAATGAGTGACTCACTGTTTGTATGTGTTGAAGACAGCATGTGTGCAGGACTGTATAGGTGGATGAGTATGTGTATGGGTGTGTTAGTGAGTGAATGACTGTCTCAATAGTGTCTTTATGAGTAACTACATATGTTTTAAACTAGTATATGTGAGTATTGGTGTATATAAGTGAGTATATGTGAGAGTGAGAGATTGGAAGAGTTCCTGTACAAATAAGTAGGTGTTTCTATAAGTGATTGTTTAAGAGAGTAAGTATGTGTAAGTTTCTGTAGAAGTAAGTGTGGTAGTGTGTGTATAACTGTATATGCAAGTAAATGGATGTTTGATACTTTGTTTGCATGTGTGACTATGTGTGTGAGTAACTCTATGGATGAGTGGCGGTGTGTAACAGGATGTATAGGTGTATGAGTACATATGATGAGTGAGTACATGTATGAGTGACTGTATAGGGACTGTTGGTGAATGAGTGGATGTGTGTGTAGATCTTGGAATTACTGAATAGGTGTGTTGTAACTGGTATTGGTATGTCCATTGTTTTGAAAATGTTAGTTTGTATTTTTGAGTGTGTGTATCATAGCTTATATTAGGGTGAGAGGAGGTCTGCCACTCTATCACAAGGATGATGTCATCAGTGATGTCATTTGAGATGTCATCAGTGATGTCATGAGTGATGTCACTGACCATGCCATGAGTGATGTAATATGTGACGTCATCAGCAGTGCATTGCGGGCGCGCGAGTTATAGTTAGCTGAACTAACTATAACGGGGGAATTTCTATGGTTTTGTACGAGTGAAATGTCCAACTAACTATAACGCCCCTGAAACCTATGGTTTTTTTCAGTGAATATATATATATATATATTATCTACTGGCTGTTGCCAGTAGATAGTTATAGTTAGGACCTAGTTTCCATAGGAAAAGCGTTTTTTCTTTTCCCAATAACTTTGGCACCGGATGTCGAATGTTCGCGAAACTTTCAATACTAGTGGGGCGCTCCGGTCAGCTCCTATCCTGAAAGTTTCGGGGTGATTTGTCAAGCGGGGGCCGAGAAAACAGGGGGGTCCCAAAACGCATTTTCCCCATGTTATTTCCTATAGGAAACTTTAGACACGGCTACAGCCCGAACTGCTGAACGGAATTACACCAAATTTGGCAAAAAGGTAGCCCTTGGTTCAGAAAGCGCCCTTTTTCTTAAATGGTGTAAATCAGTTCAGTAGTTCCTGAGAAATTCAAAAAATAGAGGTCAAAAAATCAATTTCCCATAGGAAACTTTAGACACGGTTACAGCCAAAACTGCTGAACGGAATTACACCAAATTTGGCAAAAAGGTAGTGCTTGGTTCAGACAGCGCCTTTTTTTTTAAATGGTGTAAATCCGTTCAGTAGTTTTTGAGATATTAAAGGAAAAAAATCTTTATATATCTGGGCGGGACCTAACTACACAAGCACAAGCTTGGCTCTAGTTGGCTGCCAACACTTCAATCCAGGAAGTGTTGGCAGCCATCTTGGTGCAATGCTTTTTAGGTCTCACCTAGCGACGCAGCGCATGCGCTGCACACTACACAAACACCACTGCACTGCCCTAAACCCTGAAACACTACCCCCAGCACGACCCCCTACACTGCCCGAACACCACTGTACTGCCCTAAACCCTGAAACACTACCCCCAGCAAGACCTCCTACACTGCCCGAACACCACTGCACTGCCCTAAACCCTGAAACATCACCCCCAGCAAGACCCCCTACACTGCCAGAACACCACTGCCCTAAACCCTGAAACACCAGCCCCAGCACGACCCCCTACACTGCCCGAACACCACTGCTCTGCCCAAAACCCTAAAACACCAGCCCCAGCACGACCCCCTACACTGCCCGAACACCACTGCACTGCCATAAAGCCTGAAACACCAGCCCCAGCATGACCCCCTACACTGCCCGAACACCACTGCACAGCCCTAAACCCTGAAACACTAGCCCCAGCACGACCCCCTACACTGCCCGAACACCACTGCACTGCCCTAAACCCTGAAGCCCCAGCACGACCCCCTACACTGCCCGAACACCACTGCACTGCCCTAAACCCTGAAACACCACCCCCTGCACGACCCCCTACACTGCCTGAACACCACTGCACTGCCCTAAACTCTAAAACACCACCCCCAGCACGACCCCCTACACTGCCCGAACACCACCGCACTGCCCTAAACCCTGAAACACCACCCCCAGCACGACCCCTACATTGCCCAAACACCACTGCACTGCCCTCAGCCCTGAAACACCACCCCCTGCACGACCCCCTACACTGCCCGAACACCACTGCACTGCCCTAAACTCTGAAACACCACCCCCAGCACGACCCCCTACACTGCCCGAACATCACTGCACTGCCCTAAACGCTGAAACACCACCCCCAGCACGACCCCCTACACTGCCTGAATACCACTGCACTGCCCTAAACCCTGAAACACTACCCCCAGCAAGAACCCCTACACTGCCCGAACACCACTGCACTGCCTTAAACCTTGAAGCATCAACCCCAGCACGACCCCCTACTCAGCCCGAACACCACTGCCCTAAACCCTGAAACACCAGCCCCAGCATGACCCCCTACACTGCCCGAACACCACTGCACTTCCCTAAACCCTGAAACACCACCCTCAGCACGACCCCCTATACTGCCCGAACACCACTGCTCTGCCCTAAACCCTGAAACTCCAGCCCCAGCACGACCCCCTACACTGCCCGAACACCACTGCACTGAACACTGACCGAACACCACTGCACTGCCCTAAACCCTGAAACACCAGCCCCAGCACGACCCCCTACACTGCCCGAACACCACTGCACTGCCCTAAACCCTGAAACATCAGCCCCAGCACGACCCCCTACACTGCCCGAACACCACTGCACTGCCCTAAACCCTGAAACACCAGCCCCAGCAAGACCCCCTACACTGCCCGAACACTACTGCACTGCCCTAAACCCTGAAACACCAGCCCCAGCAAGACCCCCTACACTGCCCGAACACCACTGCCCTAAACCCTGAAACACCACCCCCAGGAAGACCCCCTACACTGCCCGAACACCACTGCCCTGCCCTAAACCCTGAAACACCACCCCCTGCACGACCCCCTACACTGCCTGAACACCACTGCCCTGCCCTGAACACTGAAACACCACCCCCAGCACGACACCCTACACTGCCCGAACACCACTGCACTGCTCTAAACCCTGAAACACCAGCCCCAGCACGACCCCCTACACTGCCCGAACACCACTGCACTGCCCTAAACCCTGAAACATCACCCCCAGCAAGACCCCCTACACTGCCTGAACACCACTGCCCTAAACCCTGAAACACCAGCCCCAGCACGACCCCCTACACTGCCCGAACACTACTGCACTGCCCTAAACCCTGAAACACCACCCCTGCACGACCCCCTACACTGCACGAACACCACTGCACTGCCCTAAACTCTAAAACACCACCCCCAGCACGACCCCCTACACTGCCCGAACACCACTGCACTGCCCTAAACCCTGAAACACCACCCCCAGCACGACCCCCTACACTGTCCGAACACCACTGCACTGCCCTAAAACCTGAAACACCACCCCCTGCACGACCCCCTACACTGCCCGAACACCACTGCACTGCCCTAAACTCTGAAACACCACCCCCAGCACAACCCCCTACACTGCCCGAACACCACTGCACTGCCCTAAACCCTAAAACACCACCCCCAGTGCGACCTCCTTCACTGCCCGAACACCACTGCACTGCCCTAAACCCTGAAACACCACCCCCAGCCAGACCCCCTACACTGCCCGAACACCACTGCCCTGCCTTAAACCTTGAAACATCACCCCCAGCACGACCCCCTACACAGACCGAACACCACTGCCCTAAACCCTGAAACACCACCCCCAGCATGACCCCGTACACTGCTCGAACACCACTGCTCTGCCCTAAACCCTGAAACACCAGCCCCAGCACGACCCCCTACACTGCCCGAACACCACTGCACTGCCCTAAACCCTGAAACACCAGCCCCAGCATGACCCCCACACTGCCCAAACACCACTGCCCTAAACCCTGAAACACCACCCCCCCAAGACCCCCTACACTGCCCGAGCACCACTGCACTGCCCTAAACACTGAAACACCACCCCCAGCACGATCCCCTACACTGCCCGAACACCACTGCACTGCCCTAAACCCTGAAACACCACCCCCTGCACAACCCCCTACACTGCCCGAACAACCACTGCACTGCCCTAAACCCTAAAACACCACCGCCTGCACGACCCCCTACACTGCCCGAACACCACTGCACTGCCCTAAACCCTAAAACACCCCCCCAGCACGACCCCCTACACTGCTTGAACACCACTGCACTGCCCTAAACCCTAAAACACCACCCCCAGCACGGCCCCCTACACTGCCCGAACACCAATGCACTGCCCTATACCCTAAAACACCACCCACAGCACGACCCCCTACACTGCCCAAACACCAATGCACTGCCCTAAACCCTAAAACACTAACCCCCGCATGACCCCCTACACTACCCAAACACCAATGCACTGCCCTACACCCTAAAACATGACCCCCGCATAATGCCCTACACTACCGAAAGACCACTGCACTACCCTAAACCCTAAGACACGACCCCCGCACGACCCCTACACTACCCAAAGACCACTGCACTACCATAAACCCTAAAACACGACCCCCTACACTACACAAACACCGCTGCACTACCCTAAACCCTAAAACAATACTCCCAGCATGACCCCCTACACAACACAAACACCACTGCACTACCCTAAACCCTAAAACACTACCCCCATCAGGACCCCCTACACTACCCAAACACCACTGCACTACCCTAAACTCTAAAACACTACCCCCAGCAGTACCCCCTACACTACCCAAACACCACTGCACTACCCTAAACCCTAAAACACTACCCCCAGCAGTACCCCCTACACTACCCAAACACCATTGCACTACCCTAAACCCTAAAACACTACCCCCAGCAGTACCCGCTACACTACCCAAACACCACTGCACGACCCTAAACCCTAAACCACTACCCCCAGCACGACCCCCTACACTACCCAAACACCACTGCACTACCCTAAACTCTAAATCTACCCCCAGCACGACCCCCTACACTACCCAAACACCACTGCACTACCCTAAACCCTAAATCCACCCTCAGCACGACCCCCTACACTACCCAAACACCACTGCACTACCCTAAACCCTAAATTCACCCTCAGCACGACCCCCTACACTACCCAAACACCACTGCACTACCCTAAACCCTAAAACACTACCCCCAGCACGCCCCTACACTACACCAACACCACTGCACTACCCTAAACCCTAAAACACTACCCCAGCATGACCCCCTACACTACCCAAACACCACTGCACTACCCTAAACCCTAAAACACTACCCCCAGCATGACCCCCTACACTACCCAAACACCACTGCACTACCCTAAACCCTAAAACACTATCCCCAGCATGACCCCCTACACTACACAATCACCACTGCACTGCCCTAAACCCTAAAACACTACCCCCAGCACAACCCCCTACACTACACAAACACCACTGCACTACCCTAAACCCTAAATCTACCCCAAGCATGACCCCCTACACTACACAAACATCACTGCACTACCCTAAACCCTAAAACACTACCCCCAGCACGACCCCCTACACTACACAAACACCACTGCACTACCCTAAACCCTAAAACACTACCCTCAGCACGACCCCTACACTACCCAAACACCACTCCACTACCCTAAACCCTAGAAAAGTAACCACCACCCCATGCCCAATACCCCTTACCTCTCACTCCTCGTGGTTCCTCTCTCCTCGTGGTTCCTGCTTCATGTCGTCTCTGAGGGGCAGTGCACGTCGTTGTGAGGAAACGGAACAGCCTCTGTTTCCTTACAACGACGTGGATCGTCTAAATTTTTTTAGAACTCATGGTCATTTACCATACATACCTTTACAACAAAATTTGTTGTAAAGGCATGCGTGGTAAATGACCATGCGTTCTAAAAAATGCGTAGTAATGACTTTGCGATGTACAACGCATGCGTGGTAATGCATGCGTTGTAATAGTATCGCGAAGTAAAAAGTCGTTGTAACGGCTGTTTACCGATCGAAGCTGGCCCCTGTTCTTCAGTGAGTCGTTTATTTGATAAATTAGGAGGAAGGAATGTAGTTTTTTTACCGAAAAGTGCATTCCCGGCTGTTGTATTGTGAAAGTGTCCGCGTGGCCTGGTTTCACTTCCGGTGAGAGAGTGGAAGAGTCTGTTTGGATCTAAAGGGGTTCTGCTGTTGGACGGGGCCGGCGCGACACGTCATCAGAAAACACAGCTAATGGAAAGCGTTGTCCCCGAAGTGTGGAGCAGTGCCATGAGAGGTCAACGAGTGTGCGTCCCACCGCAGCGTTTTTTGTTTTCCCAATAACTTTGGCGCCGGATGATGAATCATTGCGAAATTTTCAAAACTAGTGGGGCGCTCCGGTCAGCTCTTGTCTTGAAAGTTTCGGGGTGATTCGGCAAGCAGGGGCTGAGAAAAAAGGGGGGTCCCTAAACGTGTTTTCTCCATGTTAATTCCCATAGGAAACTTTAGACACGGCTACAGCCCGAACTGCTGAACGGAATTACACCAAATTTGGCAAAAAGGTAGTGCTTGGTTCAGAAAGCACCCTTTTTTTTAAATGGTGTAAATCCGTTCAGTAGTTGCGGAGAAAATCAAAACATAGAGGTCAAAAAATCAATTTCCCATAGGAAACTTTAGACACGGTTACAGCCAAAACTGCTGAACGGAATTACACCAAATTTGGCAAAAAGGTAGTGCTTGGTTCAGAAAGCGCCGTTTTTTTAAATGGTGTAAATCCGTTCAGTAGTTCCTGAGAAATTCAAAAATTAAAAGTTTCAATATCTATGGCCGCGGTGGATCCGCGCACCCTCCCGATCACGAGCTTCATGCTAATTGGCTGTCAACACTCCAAACCAGGAAGTGTTGGCAACCATCTTGTGCCTCGGTAACCGAGGCACAAGAAAACAGAAAAACTAAGGCACAAAACAAGAAAAGGGGGCAGGGTAGAAACACCCTGACACCCTAGGCCTGCTCAGGGGGTCCCACAAGGACCCCCAGGGCTCCAAAAAGCATTTTTTTTTTTAAATCAGTCAAATTCGCACTGGGTGCGCGAATCCGGCCGTGAAAATAATAAAAAAAAGAAGCGCGGTCTCCCGCGCTTCGTTTAATTGAACCCCTGGGTGGGCCAGGTCCCGGGGCAGTAAAAAAATGTGTGGGGGGGCCACAATCCCCCCCACACTGCCCCGGGGACCGCCACCCCCAGGGCTTTGCAAAAATATTTGCGGGGGCACACGGCCCCCCCGCAGCCCCGGGGACCACCACCCCCCGGGGCTTAAATCAATTATAATCGCAGGGGCACACTGCCTCCCCACAGCCCCGGGGACCGCCACCTCCCAGGGGCTGTGCAAGTGAAGGGAGGGGGGCCGCACGGCCCCCCTCCTGGAGCCTGTGATGGCCCTGGGGACCGCCACCCCCCAGGGCCGGCTCCTGCAGTGTCCCGGGGTGCCCACCCCCAGGACACTGCTGTTTGCTATGGCAGGACGGGAGCCTCGTGGCTCCCGTCCTGCCATAGCAAACTTGCTTTGGATTTTGGAAGAGAGAGCAGGAAACCTGCTCTCTCTTCCAAAATCTAAGCAGATTGCTTTTCCACAAGGGGAGCTGCATGTTAGCAGCTCCCCATGTGGAAAAGCAATGCTGGCTCCTGCAGGACGCGGGGAGCCGGCGGGACCGTGGGGGCATTGGGGCTCCCCCATGGTCCCCAATGGATAGGGCCTGCCCCGGGGGATGGGGTCCCCGGGGCTAGTAGTGGCCCTGGATGGGGGCCACAAGGCCCCCCTCCCCAAATTTTTTTTAAAAAAGGCTGGCCCCGGGGGATGGGGTCCCCGGGGCCAATAGAGGCCTCAGGAGGGGGGCCACGCAGCCCCCCTTCTTAAAAAATTTAAAAAATGTGGCCATGCCCCGGGGGATGGGGTCCCCGGGGCCGGAATTAAGTTGGGGAATTAATTCTCCTTGAATCCTGAGGGACCCTGGGGGCCAACTAGCCCACCAGGTACCTCCATTGCGCGCCACAGGGCTGCGTTGCAGAGAGGTGGTCCAGGCCACGCCCCTTTTTACACCTCTGTGCAACGCAGCTCTGTGGCGCTTACTGGAGGTACCTAGTGGGCTAGTTGGACCCCAGGGACCTCAGGATTCAAGGGACTTAATCTCCCAACTTAAAACGGCCACAGGGCTTGTTTGCACACGTCACCTCAGGCCCCCCTCCCTTCACCACTGTGCAAACGCGCCCCGGGGCGCGTTTTAAGAAGACGTTTTAATCCCCCTGCCCTATTATGTACTAGGGCCTTACAGAGGAGGTCATGCTAATCACAGGAGTACCCCAACGCATAGTGTTCCCTAGTGTATGTAGGTGTTTTCACTGTATTCTAAGTGTCTTTCAGCATAGCACTGGCTCTAGGCCATAGGTTATAGTTATAGTTAGAAATTAGCATTTAAAAAACCTTTGAAATTCACTTAAAAAACCATAGGTTTCAGGCACGTTATAGTTAGAAATTAGCATTTAAAAAACCTTAGAAATTTACTGAAAAAACCATAGGTTTTAGGGACAGTTATAGTTAGTTGGACATTTCACTCATACAAAACCATAGAAATTCCCCCGTTATAGTTAGTTCAGCTAACTATAACTCGCGCCCCCGCAATGCACTGCTGATGACGTCACATATTACATCACTCGTGACATGGTCAGTGACATCTCAAATGACATCACTGATGACATCATCCATGTGATAATTTGATGCATCTTCTCACACCCTACTATAACCTTTGATACACCCACTCTAAATTACAGACTGCCATTCTCAAAACCATAGACACTCCAACACCAATAACTACATACCCACTCACTGATTCTTAGGTCTACACACACATCCACTCACTCACCCGTACAGTCACTCATACTTACGGTCACTCAGTACAGGACTATCATATGCACTCATACACCTACATAGACACTCACACACCGCCACTCATCCATAGAGGTACTCACACACCTAGTCAGTCATGCAAATAATTAATCACACTGCCATTTACTCACCTATACAGTTATACACACACCAGCTCACTTACTCATACAAATACTAGCACATTCTTACGCTCTTATACAATCACTGATACAAGTACACACTCATCCATACAGCCACTCTCACAATCACACACTCTCACTTATAGCCATTTATATACTCCAACACACATATATACTGCCTTTCACATATGTAGTTACTCACACATGTACCTACTGAGATATACATTCACTCACTAACACACCCATACACACACTCACCCACCCCTACAGTCCATCACAGATGCACTCTTGAAACCATGCACCCAGTGAATCACCCACTCACACATCTATGCACAGAGTCACACACACCCCACCCACACAAACACTCAGGCACCCATACAGATACTCAGACAACCAATCAATAACCCATGTAGACACTCATGTAGCTATTCACAAACCCATGCAGCCGCTTGCACACCAACAGACAGATGTATACAGACATTCACACAGTTTAGTCACTAACCCATGCATTCAGTAAGATACGTTTAATCACTCACTTATAGAGTCAGTCACGCACCTACTAAATCATCCATTCAGACACTTATACACCCACTCATTCTTCAATACGCCTTTCCCTATATATATTAAACATATTTAAACTTTACAGAAACACACAGTCACTGGATGATGTCATCAGTGATGTCATTTGAGATGTCATCAGTGATGTCATCAGTGATGTCACTGACCATGTCATGAGTGATGTAATATGTGACGTCATCAGCAGTGCATTGCGGGGGCGCGAGTTATAGTTAGCTGAACTAACTATAACGGTGGAATTTCTATGGTTTTGTTCGAGTGAAATGTCCAACTAACTATAACTGTCCCTAAAACCTATGGTTTTTTCAGTGAATTTCTAAGGTTTTTTAAATGCTAATTTCTAACTATAACATGCCTGAAACCTATGGTTTTTTCAGTGAATTTCAGCGGTTTTTTAAATGCTAATTTCTAACTATAACGTGTCTGAAACCTATGGTTTTTTCAGTGAATTTCAAAGGTTTTTTAAATGCTAATTTCTAACTATAACGTGCCTGAAACCTATGGTTTTTTTAAGTGAATATATATATATATATAATCCCAGATTTGTCCAAAACAGAAGGCGCACTCGCAGCAGATAAACTCTTCAGAGTTCTTTATTCAGGATAAACCGGCATGTTGCATCGAGATGAATTCTCAGCCTTACGCGTTTCAGACCTCCTGTTCCTTGTTCACAGGCACAAATGAAGCAGGCAGCACGAAGCACTTCACTTCCCTCTGCATGCTAATTCAGTAATTGCCCTCCGGTGGGCCTCTCTGGTGAGTAGATTATTGCAAAGCATATTGGAACTCGTAGTGCCTAATTAAAAATTCTAACCCTCCAGTGGGTGTGAACCACAACATTACAATAATAATTAGTTAACAGCCCTCCAGTGGGCCTCTCAATACCGCAGGCAGGTTACAATTCCTTCAATCCGCTGTACCCATATGAGGCTCTGACAGAGTCAAGCTACAAGTTCCAGTGTGCTTTTACAAGCATGTACATATGGATTGGATGCAGATATATAGGGATTTACTCCTTGTACATCAATATTAATAAGCATAATGCTGACGTGTGTATTATATATATTTTCCATACACATGGTTCAATCTAACTGTGTGGGTATGTTTGTATACATGTATTTATGTATCTCATTTTAGTTATAACAAAAAGGGGAAAACTATATTTAAAAATACATGTATATATTTTGCATTACATATATATGTATGTCATAGTACATAACTAATATATCTTATTTATATAACATGTATGTTGTGTAGCATGTGCATATGGTTTTATGTCTCTTTTTTATGACACATATGTCTCACAGTATGTAAATCTGATTATAAGAAAGTGTTAGCACATATTTAGATTCATGGAAACATAGGCATTACAGTGCAGCGGGAGCTGGCTGTAGTGGTTTACTCCAGCCCAGAGGGAGCAATTTTTCTCTGCTCCTGCCAGATTGGAGCAAACATGCGTTCCTGTCTGCAAGAGTGCAGGCTGGGAGTTTAAGCTCTCTTTGTCCATGCTCTTGCAGGCAGGGAACTGCAGTCTCCTGGGGCTTGGGGTCGCCAGGACACTGCTGCCGTCAGCCCTGGAAGTTGGGGTCCCCGGGGTCACTGGATGGATCAGGGAGGGGGCCCACCGCCCATGATGACTTCCCCAGGGCCCTTAAGTGGTTGTGGATGTTGGCCCCACATCCTCCTCTCCAAAAAAGAAAAACAAAGGCCCTGGAGGATGGGGTCCCTAATGCCTAAAAAGGCTCGAGAGGGGGGATCATGGCCCCTATCTTCTTTTTTACATATATGTATGGTCCTGGGGGATGAGGTCCCCAGGATTTAAAGATCTTCGGGGTGGGGGGGCACATGGCCCTCCTCTTCTTTATTTTTAATGATGGACCTGACAATGGGATCCCCAGGGCCTAACAAGGCTTGGTGAGGGGTGCAACGTGGCCTCCCCTACTCTTAATTTTTACAAATGGCCCTGGGGTGCCTATGGCTTAACAAGGCATGATGAGATGGCCACGTGGCCCCCCCTTCCTTTTAATGAAAATAAATGGCCCTGAGGGATTGGGTCCCCAGGGCCATGATAGGTTTGGGGAGGGGCCACACAGCCCCCTTCTAATACAAAAAAGACCCTGGGGGATGGGGTCCCAAGGGCCAGGCCCAGTCGCCAACCACCCACCGCACATGGCAGGATGCTGTGTGCAGTGTGGGGTTGGCTGTCTTTGGGTGGGTTGGACACAGTTCCCCATATAAAAAGAATATTTTATTAAAAATATTTAGTGACAATCAGTATTATTAAACATTGCAATGCATGAATTTATTAAATATACATTTGATTATAGCTATTGCAACTTTTTGACAAAATCACTAGTTCTGCTTTATATATGTTGATATCTTGACCCCTTGTAAAAGCCAATAGGCCTGTCACTTTTTATATTTTTGTATTCTGACTCTTTGACAAAGTCAGTAGATCTGGCTTATTTAAAATGACACCTTTTATATTGTTACATGACATAGTCATGTAACCCAACCCAACAATTTTCTGGGTTAATAAGCCTGATGCAGAGATCCATATGCACAAGAGGTTTGATTTCCATTGTGACCAACTCAGTCTTTCTAGGATTGATTAAAGAGTGTGTTGATTGGGGAATGGCCTCTTGCAGAGTAATATGCATAGGGAATATAATTACAGCAAATTTATTGGCACAAAATCTGGAGCTTACATCCATCTCCGCTTTCCACCTTCAAATAAATCTCCTCATTTCATGTTAGAGAACGCCAATATTGAATTAGTCCCCAACTTCGGGATTTAACTGCAAAGTATATTGATCTACTGGACTTATACAACACTACACACCCCTTTTCTTTTTAAAACACAAAATAAAATAAAACAAGAATAAAAAATAATCACAAAAATAAAATAACAAGTTAGAATACTATTCCAAACCTTGTACACTAGAAATGACACAAAAGGATATTCAAACACACATGGGTTACACTGGGTTACACAGTTACTAAAATGTATCAGCATAGGAGCTATTTACATATCACATTGATAGGCTTCCAACCACCTAGACAATGAATTTTCCTTTTTCTTTCGGTATCATTCCCTCTTTATCCTCTTTCATCCCACACTTCCACACTACTTCCTTCCAAGCTGTGTCTCAAACATTCACCTTCTATACTGTTTCTACCATTTATCTCATTTTGACAACCTACTGGATTCTCCCTTACTTCATCACTCTCACATTCCTTTCTTCCCCACTCATGATCCTCATGGTCATACTCATTTCTGGCTTGTCTCAGCTCACCACTACCTCTCACCTATCCACTTAAATGTCTCTTTCATCCATTTAAAAGTTGTTGTCTTCACAAGGTTCTGCACATTTCACTGCTCTTCTAATGTGCTATACTTTCTCATTAGTTGACTATACGGCATTCCTTAGAGTACCAATTATTTTCATTGGATCATCGAACACACTTTTACCATTGCAAACCTTTCCTGATTTCTTTACTCTTACCCATTCTCCTACTTTAATTTGTACATCTTGAGTACATTCTTTCTTGGCAAATTACTGAGAGTTTTATCTAGTAGCTTTGATTCTTTCTCTCCTTATTCAAGAGAATATTGACTAATGAATAACAAGCCAGGACATTGTTTAGATTTTCGAAACCTTCTTCCCATCACTTCAAATAGCGGTATATTAGTTGCTTCCCAGCTGACAGCTCTATATGACCCTGCAATTTTTTCGTTTTTCTTCCCAATCCATATTATTCTGAATTGCCAGTTATAATAGTTCCTTTAATTACGCTATTACATCTTTCCACAGTGCCATGTCCACTGGGATTGTATAAGGATAATATTTTATGAAAGTCAACAATCCTTTCAAAATATCCTTAGCTTTAACAAAAATAAATTGCATACCTTTGTTATTCACCACTATCTCTGGCACTTAAAAGAAAAAAAAGTCCAAATAATCCAACACAGTGTTCATGTCCACTTTTTTCATTGTAGGTACAACAAACCATGTAGAGGGTAAATCAACCATAACAACAATATATTTGTTCAGTTCACATGGGTGACCCATAATGTCCACCTCAACTATTTGCCATGCTTCCTCAGGTGCTTCTTCTACATTCATTTTTGACCTGAAAGCTTTCATGGTTTTGTCTGCATTTACACATTCTCCATACTCCCTCACCATAGATTCAACACCAGAATCTATTGCCAGCCACCAATACAAATTCTTTATGCCTAACTTGGTTTCAACAATTCTTAAATGACCTTCATGCCATTTGGTCATTATTTTCTTCCTCTTCCTTAAAGACTGCTGTAGACCAATTTTACAACACAGTACAATGAATTTCACCATCACTTCATTAATTTCGCACTTCCCAAAATTGCAATGCTCCTTCTGATATCTTATTTTTTCTTTGGCCATTCATTCATCATGTAATTTCTGACTTCTTTCAATATGCAATCCCTTTCATAGTCACTCTCCCATTCATTTTTCTCAATAGATGGTATTCCTCTATCAAACACTAATGCAACTTGACAGTTTTCCCATTCACTATTGTCACATTCAAGTAGTGGAAGTGTAATTTTAAACAACAAATCATCAATAACATTTTGCTATCAAGCAACACAAATTTCTTTGTACACAAAATCTTATATTCAGATGAAAATCTAGCACTTCTAACAGAGACAGTGATTATCTCCTCCATTGTAAGTAGTTTTGCTAATGGTTTATGATCACACCTGACTACAAAAGGTTTACAACATTAAAAATTCCTAAAATATCCCATTGCCCTTACACAAGCTAATGCCTCTCGCTCAATTACAAGAGTATTTCTCTTATGTGGATGACAAGGAAAGTGAGTCAAATGCTATGACACATTCTTTTGCATCACCATTCTGTTGTGCCACTATTGCACCAATTCCTTTATTGCTCGCGTCTGTCATGAGAATACTGTTTGTTAAAGAATCAAAACCCTGCAGAAAAGGTGCTTCCTCAATATCATTTTTTATCCTTTGAAAATCTTCCTGACATTGTTCATCCATTCACATTTAGCTTTGTTTTTTAATAGCCCCTGGGCCAGCTCTCCTCTGCTGCTTGCCCTTCCAGGCAGGTCCTCGGATCTCCCTGTGGGCTCTCAACCATTCCGTCTCGGTACTTCAGGCTCCCAAACTCTGTTCCTCCTCATAACACGCTTTTCTCCACAGGCCCACTGACTTGTAAACCCATTTTTTTCTACAGGTCGGCTTGACTTTCTCTCCTCCTAATCTCGCTTTTCTCCCCAATCGTTTTCTCCTCTAATTTTGTTTTTACTCTTTCTAAATCGCATTTTCTCCCGAATAGTTTTTTCCTCTAATTTTGTTTTCATTCCTTCTAATCGCATTTTCCCCCTAATAATTTTACTCCACAAATTTCGTTTTAATTTTTCCCCCTAATTGTTTTTATCCTCTCATTTCGTTTTCCCTCCTTCTAATCACATTTTTCCCCCTGATTGTTTTTCTCCTCTAATTTTGGTTTTACTCCTTCTAACTGCATTTTTCTCCCAAATCATTTTTCTCTTCTAATCTCGTACACTACTCCTTCTAATCACAATATTTACTTTTTAATCACTTTTCCCCCTTAAACTCTCGCTTTTTTCTCCCTCTAATCCCTGATCACTTCTCTTCCAGGCTAACCACTTTTTTCCTCACAGCTGCTCTCTTGTCCTCCCTCTCCCATCCGCTTCTCGCATCCCACTGACCAGAACCAATGCACCGCCCCCCTCCTAGGAAACCTACTTAATGGAGGCTGCAGCGCGACACCATTGAGCAGGTCCACAGGCCATCTCTACTCTGCTGCTCGCCCCTCCAGGCAGGTCCTCGGATCTCCCTGTGAGGATTTAACCATTCTGTCTCTGCGTTTCAGGCTCCCAAGCTCTGTTCCTCCTCATAACACGCCTTTCTCCACAGGTACCCTGACTCATAAACCAGTTTTTTTTCCGCAGGTCCCCTTGACTTTCTCTTCTCCTAATCTCATTTTTCTCCCTAATCGTTTTCTCCTCTAATTTTGTTTTTACTCCTCCTAAATCGCATTTTTCTCCCCAATAGTTTTTTCCTCTAATTTTGTTTTCACTCCTTCTAATCGCGTTTTCCCCCTAATCGTTTTTCTCCTCTAATTTCGTTTTCACCCCATATCACATTTTTCCCCCAATTATTTTTCTCCTCTAATTTAATTTTCGCTCCTTTTAATCTAATTTTTCCCCCAATCATTTTTCTCCTCTAATTTTGTTTTACCCCTTCAAATCGCATTTTTCACTCTAATCGTTTTTCTCCTGTCATTTCGTTTTCACTCCTTCTAATCACATTTTCCCCAAATCGTTTTTCTCCTCTAATTTCATTTTCACTCCTTCTAATCACATTTTTCTCCTAATCGTTTTTCTCCTCTAATTTCATTTTTATTCCTTTTAACTGCATTTTTCTCCTCAATCATTTTTTTCTTCTAATCTCATTTATTACTCCTTTAAATCAAATTTTTTACTCCTTAATTTTTTCCCCTCCTTAAACACTCGCTTTTCCCCCTCTAAATCTCTATCACTTCTCTTCCACGCTAACCGCTTTTCCTGCTTTTTTCCTCACAGCTGCTTTCTCGTCTTTCCTCCCATTCTGCTTTCCACCTCCCACTGACCCTACCCCGTGCCCCACCCACCTCCCAGGAAATCTACCTACTGGAGACCACAGCATGACCACGCTGCCGGCACACCGAACATGCGCCAAAGACAAGCTCTTTCTGCACCAATCGACGCCTGGACCGCACCCAGACCCTTGGCCCCCTCACCCGTTCACAGGTCACCAGCACCAAATTTTCAGCCCTCAGCCCTGGACAATGCAACAACAACTGCCAGCTCGCCTTCCCATGATCAACAGCAGGATCTTTTTCCTGCCATCAATACCCCTTCCACTGTGACACAGAGACCTTCGCTCCAGAGCCCCAGCCCATGCCACCGCAAGAGGTCAACTACAATACCTTCTGATCAACACTTGATCACTGCACGAGCATGCCAATAAGATCTGGAACACCATCACCTCCCTCACGCCCTAAGTTGTCTTTCTCACCAAAGCTTGGCTGAACTTTGCCACCACCACACCTAAGGGATACAAGATAATTCACTGGGACCGCACCAACAAGCACAGCAGTGGAATAGCCATCATCCACTAAGAGTCCCTCAATTGCATAGCCACCATCGACACCACCCATCATTCAACTTTCAGATCAACACCAACAGAAAAACAACGGTCAGAGGCACCCTCACCTACAGACCTCCCGGACCACTCCCCACCTTCTGCAAGGCCATCTCCGATTTCATCTTGCCTCTGACCACTTTTACTTGGAAGACCCTTAACGACACCACCAAAGCCAATCTACTTGAGAGCATGGAAATACTGGGGCTCTCCCAACTGGTCACAGATCCCACTCACATCTCCGGACACACTCTTGAACCCATATTCTTAGCCAACAACAGAACAGTGGCTTAACAAAACTTGAGGGGGCCCCTGCAAATGACATTTCTGAGAATCCTTTCACATACATTGTATAAAATTGTGTTAGATCCAAAAAAGATCTAACCTCATCCTCGTTAGTAGGTGCAAGGGCTAACCTAATTGAATCCAATAATAAAAATTTGGTTTTAAGTTTTTTACCCAAATCACGTATTTCATGGCCAGGATATGTCATCTTATTCACAGCAAATCTTCAGATAGAAAATTCGAACATTAAACATTTTTTTCTGAAAAATACTAAAGACTTGATTAATTTTGGTGTCATGTTCCTCTTTGTTTTTCCCATGACTAACATATCATCTTGAAAAACATAACAGTTGTAATTTTCATAAATAATTGAAACTTTAGACACTGAAAAAAACAGCTGCTGCTGACGCCAGACCAAAGGGCATACTTTCGAACAGATAGCTTGCTTGAGGAGTAATGAATGTCATAATTGTCATGCTTCCTTCCTGCCACCCGACCTGATGGTGAGCAGTCGACAATATAATGTTGAAAACCACGTATGCCCTTTTGTCAAGGCTATCCTTTCTCGAATCCTGGGAAGTGGAAACCTGTCTACAATTGTATTTTCATTTAAGAGTCCAAGGTTGACACATTAGGGAACTTTATCATGTGCCTTTCTAGCTGGGGGGGTGAATCCATTTGGATGCTTCTACTACTTCTATTGTTTCTTCTTGTACCTGCCTCTTCAATTCGTTAGAAGCTTCATCTCTTAACGACAACGGTACATTCCTAACTTGGCGCACTTTAGTCACAGCATTATCTTTAAAGAAATAATTATGTGCTCAAATCCTAAGAGCTCACAGCATTATCATTGACATTAAGTACAACCCTTTCATTTACATTTAATACATCCATTTTTTTGCTATATCGTCATCGTCTTCTTCTGCAATTGCCTCTTCTTTTATATATTTAACTATGTTATTTGTTTTTTCTGCATAATTTAAAAAAAAATGTCCAACTACTCTACAAAAATTACATTTATGTTTCAAGGCAGGACACCTTTTCCTGAAAGTCAAATGTCCCACAGCATCACATCTGAAGCACTTCAAGACTTTGTCACTGTTTTTTTTTTTTATGGAGCACATTCATAGATTGATAAGAAGGTGTAGCTCCCTTTTACCCTAGAGTTATTTTCCCCACCGCCTCTCAAATCGATTCTGATGACTTTTCTGCCTTAACTGCTTTTGCACAGTGAGTAGATAATTCCACTTTCCTGGCAATTGCTAATATTTCCTTAAATCCTGAATCTCCATTTACCCCAAGTATCTCTTGTATGCTGTCATTAGCTGCATGCAGCCGGATCTCATATGATCTTTTCTTCCAAACGGCTACATTTACAGTCCACTGCTAGCATACTTAACATAACCATCTACTGACTGCATTTTACTGCTTCCGATGAAATAATGTATAATGTGTTATGCCTATACAAACTTTCAGTGAGAAATAATTATCTAGGTTTTTAATTGCCTCTTGTAATACATTACTGTAACCTACTTCTCCTCCTTTGAATTTATCAGTGATAAATTCTTAGTCCTTCTGGACCCAGTGAATGAACTAGTAATTTGTTTCCTTTCAGGCTAAGTTTGTTTTCTTCATTCTAGCTTCTAGTTTGTTCATAAAATGTACTCTCCATTCTGTCCATTTCTGAGTTGGAGCTCAAGGAAAAGCCAAAAATTCCTTTGGGGGATTTATTGTTACTGCTTATGCACACATCACAATTACTAACTGTCAAATCAACTTGTATAGTGTAAACAATTCTCAACTCAATGGAGATGGATTATATTGCCTAATGTTTGTACTAGTGATATGTTACCTCATGAGGTGCTCTTGAACCGATTCCCTGCAATGTCTTTAAAATGTCCCTTTTTTAAACTTAAATCTGTGTTGGGCAGTTTTAATCGTTTACTTCAAATTACAAATGGCCGTTACGCATGCACACATGGTGGTGTGTGTAATGAAACATTTCGTCATTACTTTACCTGTGTTCCAATGACATTTACTCCTACCTACTACCGCTGACCTCCTGCTATCTGGTTGGGACCCTGCATCAAGATTCATCCAGTCATGAGGTACTTGCCTCTGACCGGTAAAGTTCAGCGTGTGCTTTCATGACTGCGCCGGCCACTAAATCTGAGCCACCACCTACGACGGAATTATTTAAAACTGTAATGGCTTAGGGGCACATTACGATACCCGGCGTAAAAAAATCCGCCAGGCATGGAAGCGGCAAAAATCCGCCCGCACACACCGCCTGAACACCGACCACGCCATTATGAGTACACAAACTGAAAACCGCCATCGGCGGAAAAATCATACAAAATACCGCCCGCCATCGTCCGAGTCGGAGTCAAACCGCCCGCCACGGACGGAAACACGCACGACAACACAAAACCGCCCGCCCTCACGGCCGACACACCGCACGTGAAATTACGATCGCACCGCCATGAGCGCGGAAAAACAACAAAAATACCGCCCGCCAGCGCAAACAACGCCGATGAGAATCGACACGGCAGAAGCCATGGCGCCCACGTACCTGCACAGAAACCATCCGCACACAAAACCAATAGCACACAACATGGCCAACAAGTCCACACAGCAAGGCACGCACAAATACACAAGCACAGTACACATCCCGAAAACACCCCCCGGACAAACAAAAAATACAAAGGCCAGAACCCCAGACACAACACACCTGAAAACAACAGACCATGAGGACACACCCACATAGGTGAGTACAAAAGCAGCACTCCCACAGACCACAACCCCTTGCTACATTGCAAACCAGAGAGGAGAGGAGAGGACACAGTGACACAGCAAGGACAGCAGCACACCACAGAAACGCACACATCACAACCACCACCACCACCACCACCACCAAACACCGGCACCACAAACCCCCTGCACATTACACAACACACACCGCACCACCACCACAAACACCATGGCACCACAAAGGATGCCCAAGTTCACGCCCATGGAGCTGACGGTCATGGTCGACGAGATCATCAAGGTGTACCCACAAATCTATGGGAACATGGTCCAGCACACACCACTAGCCACCAGAAACAGAATGTGGACCCGGATCGTAGACCAGGTCAATGCAGTCGGGACCCTGCCCAGGAACAGAACCGAGATAAACAAACGTTGGAATGACGTAAAGAGCCTGGTCAAGAAGAAGGAGGGCAAAAACAGAGAGCTGGCTGCCGTCACTGGCGGAGGGAATCCCGCGCTCTTTAAGACCTTCAAAGCGTGGGAGGAGAAGGTGCGAGTCGTAATCCATCCGGAGATCCTCGCCGGATTAGCAGGGGGAGTGGAGGCTGGTAAGTACAAACTAATGTATACCAGCACACCGCTATGTACACACATGCGCAACCACCATGCCACAGCTCCCAGGGACAAACACCCCCATGTCCAGCACACAATACACAACACATCACACGCACATGCAACAGACACTACCACACACAGGCCAAACCGAACAACTGGAAGATGCGTGGGGACATGTGTACACTAAGCCAGCCACGTAACCACCAACAGGTCCACAAATATGCCAGAAGCGCCACAACGAGCACCCGCCACACCCATGTGTCCGCCACAGCTGCACCAACTGACAAGTAACAGGTAAGTGGCAGGAACACAAAGTGCAGTGGGTCGGAGGGGGACAGCTGAAGTACAACACCCACCAGGCCCCCACTCCCACAGACCAGCAAGGTGGAGCACTCCCCACACCCATGTGTCAGGCACAGCTGCACCAACTGACAAGTAACAGGTAAGTGGCAGGAACACAAAGTGCAGTGGGTCGGAGGGGGACAGCTGAAGTACAACACCCACCAGGCCCCTACTCCCACAGACACAGCAAGGTGGAGCACTCCCCACACCCATGTGTCAGGCACAGCTGCACCAACTGACAAGTAACAGGTAAGTGGCAGGAACACAAAGTGCAGTGGGTGGGACGGTGGACAGCCCAAGTACAACACACACCAGGCCCCAGTCCCACAGCACAGCAAGGAGGAGCATCCCCCACACCCACACCCACGTGTCAGCCACCGCAGTGCACAACGACAGCCGAAAGGCAGACATCACGGTCCACAGCAATCGGTGTCAGTGGGTGTACAGCCACCCCCACGACCCACTACACCCCCCACCCCCACAGACCTGCAACATGGAGCACCCCCGCTAAGAGCCATGTGGCATCCAGTACAGTGCACGCACGAACAACTTGCAGGTGGGAAACTGGACAGGGCTGGATTACTGGAGGCATGAGGACCATAACACCACCAACACATGGGACATGTCACGTAGCACACGAACACGCAGCACCGCCCACCGTCACGAACAAGTGAACAATGTGCACACGGACATGAACAGCAGACTCACACCCCACATGACCCATCACAGACATAGCAACACCCAAGGAGCCACGTCTGCATGCACAAGCCACACTGAATATAGTCCCACACGGCAGCCACTGTGCAACTCATCACACACAACCGAAACACCATTGAAGTCCTGTCCATGTAGCCCCTACTGCCTGTCAACCACACACCCCACAACTACGCCTATGTAAGACAAACAACACTAGACGCAACAGAGCGGAACAACAGAAATGCACACGAACACCACTGAACCCATCAAACACACAGACACACCATGCACATACAACATACCATCCATCCCATCCGTCAGCCCCAGTCTCATGAAAGGCATGTCATCCGCACAGCTGCCACACATACAGCAGTCACGCTAAGACACATGCCCATGACCAACCATGTGCCAGAAGTCAATTAAGCGCACGACACACTGTGAGCAACAACACACAACATGGGCCACACCCCCCGAGCACTGCAGTGATGCACATGGCACAGGGCAGCACGCACACCAAGGAGATGGGACAACTGCAATACGTTGGCTGGCACACAACTATCACTCACTCATAACGATGCGTCCAATGCCATGTCCAGTAACCACAACAGACAGCAAATATGCAGGGCATGTCAGGCATGCACACACCTCAGACCATGCACTGTCATGCTGCCACAACACATGTCACGTTCGGCACCCATGGCTCACAGCATGTACCCCAAAAGCATATACCCTCCCAAATGCGAATCTGGGGCATAGCCCCCATGTTGCCATATGCGTTCCTAAGCGTTCCATTTGAACCCCAAAAGCATATTCCATCCCAAATGCGAATCTGGGGCATGGCCCCCATGTTGCCATATGCGTTCCTAAGCGTTCCATTTGAACCCCAAAAGCATATTCCATCCCAAATGCGAATCTGGGGCATGGCCCCCATGTTGCCATATGCGTTCCTAAGCGTTCCATTTGAACCCCAAAAGCATATTCCATCCCAAATGCGAATCTGGGGCATGGCCCCCATGTTGCCATATGCGTTCCTAAGCGTTCCATTTGAACTCCAAAAGCAAAGTACAAACCAGACCCAGGATGGGCCAGGAGCCCGCATACACCAGAGTCACAATGAGTAGGGGCAAAGCAACACACCCATCGGCATGGCCAATCCGTCCCATGCCACATGTGCACAGCACACAGTCCCATTGCCTAGCACACACACCTACAGATGCCACAGCCACACACTCGCCTCCGGGAAACCCATGTACGAGATTGCACGAACTGCCAATGTCAGACGACTAATACATACTTCGCCAGGTGCAACACAATAACAAATCTCATTCTCTCCACAGGTGACGAACTGCTGGACGCTGGGGATGGAGACAGCAGCCAGCACAGCCAGCCTACAAGCCCCCAACGAGGACACACGGATCTGGAGGATCTGTCCACCTCTTCGGACACGGACCACCAAGCTGGCCCATCTGGCGTGGCAGGGCCCAGCCGCTCCCCAGGACCCCTCCTACCCACCAACCCATCATCCAGGGATGCTGAACAGTCCCAGTCCCCTGCTGCCACTGTCGTTGCGGCCACACCCACGGTCATTGCGGCCACTACCACTGCCGCAACCGCCACCATCGCCGCACCGACCACCACCGCCTCCACCACCACCACGTCTTCGCTGGCACCAGCCCCAGCGCAGGTGGTGGCCCGGCCGACTGGATCCACCCTGGGAGCCACAGCGAGGACCGTGGTGAGCAATGTGGCTAGTGGGCAGGCCGGTGGCAGCAGGACTGGTAGGAGGAGCAGGGTCAGGGAAACGCCAGCCTCCCCTGGGAGCCATGCCCTGCCTCAAATGGACAGAGTCCTTGGGGCCTATGAAGAGGCCCAAGGACAATGGGCCAGGTCTGCTACTGACACGCGGGAGGTGCTGGGGGTGCTGAGGTCCATGGACGCCCATATGGGCCAATTCGTGTCCCGTATGGACCAACTCGTGGACCTCATGGGCCAGCTGGTGGTGGCGGTGGGGTCACAGGCAAGGCCAGCAACACCACCTCCGCCACCACCTGCTAGGGCGCAGGCTCGGGCAGCAGTGTCCACTTCCCCTGCGTCCACAGCCAGTGAGCACACCTCACCCACCACCAGCAGGTCGCCACCACACACCCCCTCCCAAACGTGGAAGGGGCCGTCCGAAGAGGAAACAGATCTCCCGGGAGGACTTCGCACGCTCCAGTCGCAAGTGAGGCAGCCAGCCAGCCTTCCGCCAGCCTTCCTTGACCAGCCACTGCATTGACTTGCTCTACGATCCCACTCCACACAGCCATCTGGATGGCATGTGTGTGTTGGACTATGGACATAGAACCAGTGGGTACACCCTGATCATCACGCAGCCATGACCGACAGCTCATTGTCACTGCACGCACCACTTTTGTCATCACCTTACACACAATCACATGTCACAGTTTGTAATAAATGCACCTTTTTCACTAACTGCTGTTTGTGCCCTGTGTCTTTATTGTACGGAATACAACGGCCACCTTGGGCGGAAAGGCACCTGATGCGTGGCATGGAAATGGAATCCGGAGGGCCTGTAGGGACCTAGGGGTGGGAGACAGAACAGGAGCACATTCAATGAGTGTGTCACACACCCATCACACAGTACATGTCAACAACTACAAGCAATGTACACACATCGCACAGAGCAATAGGGCACAATGCCACAGCCACCAACAGTGGCATACTACCCTGGCCATGGAGCGTTGACACACTGCACGCAGTGAACATACGGCCACCCTGACACAGCACACACACACCTGCATAGATACAGACACATCATCCGTCGTACATGGACACTCACCGTCAAGTGAAGTAGCGGGCGATGAGCTGCTGGCGCACATTCCCAGCTTCCTCCTCTCCGCTGTCCACCTCACTCGAGCTGTCCTGGTCTGCGGGCTGGGGCCCTGGTTGATCTCCGTCATCCACAATGAGGGGGATCTGCTTCCGAATGGCCAGATTGTGCAGCATGCAGCACGCCACCACTATCTGGCACACCTTCTGTGGGGAGTACGCCAGTGCACCCTCGGTGCGGTCCAGGCACCTGAACCTGGACTTGAGGAGGCCAAAGGTACGCTCGACCACACGTCTGGTCCTCCCATGTGCCTCATTGTATCGATCGTCTGCTGGGGTGCGAGGATTCCTCAATGGACTGAGCAGCCATGCCCCATTCGGATACGCAGAGTCACCTGGGTGTGAGGGACACAGAGAACCGTTGCTATTCCAACTGGACAGGGGACAGCATCGCACAACCAGCACGCTACACCACTCCACATACTCACCGACAATACAGCCACGATCCTGTTGCAGATTGGCCATCAGTCGTGGCAAGATGCTGTTGCGCATTATGTGTGCGTCATGGGCCGAGCCTGGAAACTTTGCACACACGTGGGTGATCACCATGTCCGCAAGGCACACCACTTGCACATTCAGGGAGTGCGTGTGCTTCCTGTTGCGGTACAGGTGCTCAGTGGCCTGTGGTGGAACAAGGCCAACATGAGTGCAGTCAATGGCTCCCACGACGTGTGGGATTCTGCCAAGGGCATAGAATGCACCCTTCACTGCCGCCAATTCACGAGCCCTGGGGAATCTGATGTACCTGTTCCGGTACAGCATCATGGCTGCCAGTACATCCCTCAGCACCTTGCTGAACATGGGCTGGGACATCCCTCCTCCACTGCCCACTGTGTGCTGGAATGACCCAGTGGCGAAGAAATGCATGGCGGCCATCACCTTAGCCGTGGGGGTGACAGCAGTCGGATACACCCTGCGGGGACGGAGATGGGGCTCTAACATGGCACACAGTCGATGCAGAGTTGGCCTGTCCAGCCGAAACTTCCTGATTACCTCTGTATCGTCCATGTCCGCCAGCAATTGGTATGGGCGGTCAATGTTCGGTCTCCGCCTGGGTTAAATGGCAGAGGACACATGTCAAAGCAACACGGCACATAGCAATATCGCATACACATCACTGACATGACTGAGCAAGCACATGAGCCACAGCCCAGCTGTCAAGCTGGGACGGCACGGCCACAATACACTTACACAGGTCTCCCAACAATGGCAATGGCAAGTGAGACATACCACTGCCATGTGCATGCACATGGGGATCTAGGCCCCAATGACTTGCGGGGCGTGCTGATGGGGACTGACTGCATATTCGTCAAGCGGCAACGCCACGGCAACATGAGTGTCTGCTGAGCATGGTACTGCTTCCGAGGCTGGATGAGTATGGCACACGACGACGACGATGTGGGCACGGGCTGAGCGGCCAATACAAGTGGGACCTGTGGCACGAGGGGATATGAGACAGTAGTAGGTGTCAGCACTGCACCCTATGTACAGCACTGTACGGATCACAGCTCCCGAAACATTGACTGGTGTCCACATTGACAGCCCCATGCCAAGACGGCTGTGTGCTTGCAGTCACACGTCACAGGTGAGAGGTTACATTGCACGTGCCAGGTGGCAGTCGTACATAGTGGGAGCTGGCATGTGTGTGCATGTGTCTCCTGTTCAGGATCCACCAGATGGGCGCTGACTCTGTACTGACCATTGGACACAGCATGTTCCGTGGAAGGCTTGTGTGTGTGGGATGGTGGCACTGGATGTGCCTCCGTTGGGGGGGGCCATGCACAGGGCGGGTACGTCGATGATTGCGCATTGTTGGTCACGGTGGGTGCACCAGCTAAGATGTGTTGCCCTGTGTTCAATTCCTATGTCCGCATGATGATGGACTGTGGATGTGGGCAGACTACACATTGGTCGATGTGCTGTCTATATGCATGTGCCTTCACACCAGGCACAGCTGCCCCTGCACATGTGACCCCTGCTGGACTCGCTGCTGGGTCTGTGGAGCTGATGCACCTTCTGCGCGTGGGGCGGACAGCTCTCCTCACTTCCCTCATTGCGCATGTCATGTCTTTGCCGCAGGTGACATGGATCATGGAGGGCCCACATGTACGCGTGGGTAGGCTACACATGATTGTTCACTGGTCGCCACCCCAGTCAGTGTTTCGAATGGGAAGGTTGTCGTGCTGGTGGTATGTTCGATGTGGCGGATGGGCGGGCCTAGGTGCGGGCTTACATTCCGGACATGGGGGGTAGTTGGATTGGCGACTAGTTGCAGTACACACGGGACACGTCTCTTCCTTTCCACATCTGGGTCATCCCTTGTACTAACTGACAGTGATACAGTCATCTTCGCCCCAGCCCTCATGTCCTCCCCTCGCCCCCCAATATGCATGCTCACCTGCGAGGCTAGCGCTTGCACAGGCAGCCCCAAGCTTGCACCAGAGAGGGCAAGGAGTGTATGTGTGGGTCCAGTTGCACGAGTGGGCTGTCTCAGGGTATGATGTGTGGCGGGACGCCGTCCACCTGCGTGGTGCCCCAAATGGAGACCCGGCCTGCATGGACTATGCATCACAGTCTTCGCCTTCCGGATCCGCCACCTGCGACACCCAGTGGCTGTGGCTGCCCTTGCGGCCATGCCGCGTCCGTCTGTGGCTGATGGCCCACACATTCACTCTTTGGCCTCTCTGGGGAGGGCTCAGGGGTGGTGGCGCACGCGCTTGCACTTAGTCGCAATGGCATGTGTCGTGGTTGGTATGATGGGCAATGGATGGGATGGTGCGAGCCACCTCCCGTGACGTCAGTGCTGCTCGTGCTGTGGTGCGTCCCCCTACACTTCCATTTGACTTTTTGCCATGCTGGACGTTGAGGTTCTATTGCCTGCGTGATATGACCAGGAGGAGCGCGAGGAGACCTCTCACACACCATGCTCCACTGCCATCCCGTGCCCTGTATCGCCTGTGCGGATTGACTATGTTGGGGTTACACCTGGTCGACTGGGGCTGTGTGTGCCTTGTCAAGGGGCATGGCGGGCGCACAACAGGATCCAGCTCGTCCACAGAGGGTGGGCTGAGGTGCGCCTGGTACCGCTTTGTACGTGTGCCCGGCTGCTGTGCACACACGTGTTCACTCCCCCGACAGGTGTCCTCTCACAATGCCCAGGGAAGCGGTGGTGTACTGTTCATGAGCCCTCCCAACACGGCGTGCTCCAACTTGGCATGTGCGCATCTACCCGTCGCACCCACCCACCTGAGCACTGCGTCCATACGACTTCACACGACACATGTGTGTCTTCCACAGTAGTGCTACTCATTTGCGTTGACATCCAATACCAGTGGACTACATGGTCATGTCACGACTGCCGTGTACTTCACATACTCTCATCCTCTCTCATTCGTACTTGTGAAATGAGTCAGCGGAGACAGTTCTGGTTTCAAACATTATATTGAGTCTTCTGTCCTCTGTGATGCAGTATAGTGGACACTACTGGCAGCGGAATACATATTGAGGATATACTGAGCATGATTACAAATGGGATAGGGTGTGGGGTTACATCTGCTTGGCCAAGGCTGTGCTAATGTACATTTACGTATAGCTGCGGAGCTGCGGACTTTGACACAGACGGTATACATGTAGCCTACCAGACCGCTCGGCATCATGGGCACAGTCCATCTCAGTTCCATGTGACAGGTTTGCTGCGGTTGTTCCTCATGCACGCGTGCATGTGAGATGACATCAGGGCATGTGCTTGCGTGCATGCAGCGGCGTGCCACTTGTTGTTGCACTGTGGTGGTTACTGGACATGTCACAGTCACTGGGGTCGTGTTGTTGTTGTATGCACTTGTCGTCCATGCAAAGGTCCTGGTATGGGATTCCCGGGGCGGGGGTGGGAGGGGTGCAGCACCCACAGACTCCAGGTGACCTATTCATGTCCACTGAGCGGTGTGTGTGTCCATGTGCGCTGGATCCATGTCGTGTCCTGGTTGTTCGTGCAGTTCCGTCCATGTGGGTGCGATGCACAGAGCCCATGCCACTGCCTCCCACGATGCATGCGGTGTTCCTGGATGTGATGGGGAACAGTGTGCATGTCCCGGTCATATCCGATGTCATGGCGATGTCGTTGATGGTGTGGTTACAGTTGCCGGTCGTTTGGTATGGCTGTTGTGGTGGTGACTGTCCAGTCCGTGCGGAAGCTGAGCATGGGTGCGGGGTTGGACTTCATAGGTCACTCGGGGAACCTGCGTTGTGGTCCGACGTATTTACAGGTTGTCAGGTATGCGATGCCGTCCAGCAGGGCTTCCATGTCATTGGTGGTGTACATGTTTGCCAGCCAATGAAGCGGATGGTGGCTGTCAAGGTGTTGTTCGTAGGTTGTCCCTTGGAGGACCATGATGGGGCATGCTGGGTGACATTCGATGTAGCTGTTCTCGATGATCCGTCGTGTGGAGGCACAGTGGTTCCATTTCAGTGCGCGTGCGATGTTGGCCACATACGCCATGCCCCCATAGGCAGAGCAGGCCCTGTCGTGTGCGTCCAGAGGGAGGAGTAGTGGTAGCAGGTCCGCCTTCAGACATGCCGGGTTGGAGAGGCATATCTCGACGGGATGCTGGTAGGGACACCTCCGACAGTAGAAGACGGGCATGACGCAGCTGAACAATGTGATGCGGTAAGTCAGTCGGTAACTTACGTTCAGCAGGGACAGGAGATCGCATCCCAATGTATGTATCGTGCTGGTTTGGTACAGCTTGAGCTCTTCGGCGTAGTTGGGTAGGTGTGTTGCGGTTGCCATTTCGCAGCGGTGCGTTGTGGTGGCGTGCTCCGGCTGTGTGTGCAGTCTGCAATGTGCACACTCCGGGGTTGCTGTGAGCTCTGTGTAGTCGTGGGGAGACAGGACTTGTGTTCTGTTGGCTTGTTTGGAGGACACGGGCCCTCTTCCCACATGCTTCTCAGACAGTTCAAGGTCAGTGCTGTGTGACTCCTTCCAATTAACTTGCATGTGGCCGACATGGGGGAGTGTTTTCTTCTTTCTTCCCCGTCCGTTGTGTGCTTCTGTGATATGCGCTATCTGCCCTGTGGTCGGTCTCCTCGGCAAGCCTGTGTTGGTCTATTCTTGGACAATGGCTGTATTCACCGGCTTCTGTCGTAGGGCTGTGGTTTCGGTGTTGGAATGGAAGGTCATTCAGTGCTGTCTGCTCTCCCTTGTGTGGGCGGCAGCCTGCCTTTCCGCTCTGCGTTGGGCCTTGTGTGTGGATGTAATTCTTGGGCCACCTGTTGTCGGTCACCGGGCTCTTTGGTGTTCCGTTTCATGTGTCTTGTTCATATGTGCAGGGTGGTATGGGTTTTTCAGTGTGGTACTGGCGTTCCTCTTCCCGAAGGGGCCCTGCTTCTCCTAGTTGGTGTTGCCGCCGCTGTGTGCTTCGCCATGTTTGTTACACTGGGGTGTGTCCTGCTGTTGCGTGACTTCACTGACATGTGTGCGTCGGTTGTGTGGCGTTGGGTGTTGTCCGTGAATTGGGCGTTGGGGACATGTCTGTGGCCGGCCTGTCACGTGTCATGTGCGTTCGGGGTGGGGCTGATGTGTGTGCTGCTTGGTTGTGTCCCTGTCCCTGTGTGCGACGCATGCATGGCGCTGCGGTTGGCCTCTGCGTTGTGCGCATGTGTGGCGGCGTCATCGGCGCTTTGGGGCCGTGACGGGGTGGTTGGTTCCTAGTCCCAGGTGGTGTGTACACATGTGTTCTGCGATGTTAGGATTTGGCCTGTGTGTCATATGTGGATGCAATGGTGGATGTGTAGTGTGCACGCGCTGGTGGGGGTTGTCCGCTTTTCCGCCCTTGCACTGTGTGCGCTGTTTGCGTGCACTTGTTGTGTGTGTGCCTACCTGCGTCTCCGCGGTACGTTGCGTCCTTGGTGGTGCATCAGCAGAAGCATGGGAAGGGCCTGCAGTGCTGGATTCATGCCCGGGGTGCCGCTTCTTCGTTGTCCGTGCTCTGCGTCCGTGTTTCCGCCTCTCTTTCACGTGCGGTGTCTCTTTGCCGTGGGAGCCGTTTGTTTGCGGCATCGTAATTTATGCGCCGGGCGGGACGTGTTTCGTCGGACGGTGTGTGTCAGTTGTGCTGCGCCGCTACGTGTGCGGGCGCACTTTGATGGCGGACGGTGTTGCTGGCTTGCCGGCGGTGTTTGGCCTGCTTTTCGCATCGTAATTTGGCGGGCGTGTGGGCTGCGGCATGCGGGCGGTAACTGGTGGTTTTTGCATCCGCCAGCACGGCGGTAGTGCTTCCGCCCGCCATCGTAATGGGCCCCTAAGTGTTTTAATTTATAATATAATGTTTTTTTATTAGATTTTATGTTATAGGTGTATGTATATATATATATATATTATTTGTAAATTTTTATATATTTATAACATTTTAAAATAAATTAAAATATTAGTTTAATTGTTTTAAAGTAAATATAGATTTATATATTACATTTTATATATTTGTTTCCATTTTTAAATCAAATTCATTTATTATATTTGTTAGAATGTACATTACATCTAAATCATTTTTTTGAAGTTAATTGTATTATTTAATTTGTTTAACATTATTTTTTATATATAAAAAAAGCGATATTTTGTACATCGATATTTTTTACATCAATATTATTTTTTGGGTATTTTTATACTTTACATTATAAAGATAGGATGTCGATATTTTTGACATCGATATTTATGTGTCGATATTTGTGTATGGGGATATTTTGGTAATCAATATTATGTCAGTGATCCGTTCTATTATGGAGAATGTGTATGTATGTAGAGTGTTGGCCACTGCACAAAGAACAGCATCACCCGGTAGAGCAGTAACTTATCCTTAGCTATACATTTTCTTGAAATGGCTGGTTTTTAACAGTTTAACAGTTGCCTAGTTATCCGAAGGCAATATGTAACATAGGGAAACCACGAAGAAGGCAAAGAAGGCTCCACTGGAATGACTTTTACAGTATCTCAGAGAGATAGGTCTCATTGGAGCTGAAACTCTCAAATGTCTTCAGGGGCAGTATCTTCTAAGGACTTTTTAAGGCACAAAACGCCTTTGTAATAAATAGCTCTATGGGCCGGACATAGTACCTTTAATTCTATGGACCACTGAATAATGTGGATTCTTCACTCTGTAAATCAATGACATAGCTTGGTCTTGAGCCATCTGGAACATGTAAATCTGTCCAGCAGTTATCTTGACATGAACGACATTGTCATAGTGCAAAGTGTAAATCTGTCCAGCAGTTATCTTGACATGAAGGACATTGTCAAAATGATAACCCTCATAAATGCAGCCCTTTTTACTGAGTCCAAGAATTGAACAAGATTTCTGGCCAGTCTGGACTAAACCTTTCACTTCTGTCCTAATTTTGGGAACTAAAGAGAGTTGATGGCCAGTATAGACTCTCAGGTTCTTAACGGTAGAGCTGGTTCATGATCCTGCCATAAGGAACTCTGGCCAAGAAAACAGAGACTAAGGGGCTCATTACGATGACGGACGGAAAAACCCTTCGACCGCCATGGAATTGGGAAGAATCCCCCCGCATGACCCGCAGCATTTCCGTCGGACAAATTATGATGCAATGTATGCAGAATCAGACCGCGGCGGAAGGATGCCACAAAAGACCGCCCACCACGTTCGGAAAAGCTGCAAATCCGACCGCATCGGACGGGGAAAGCTGTGCAAAGGCTTGAAAAGGCCACCCCTGCCACGGCATGACCGCACGGCCAATTACGATGAGAATGCGGAGCTGGCGGACCGAGCACTGCGTCCGACCGCCGCGCACGCACACAGGCCAAATGAATGGCGGACTGAACCAACTTCACAACAACGCCCGAAGTGTGCCTGTACCCCCTGCCAAGCACAACACACACGCCACAATGATACACCCCAACTTGCTCCTGGTAGGGAAAGCCATGCGCAGAGTTGAAAGTGATGGTAGACAAGACAATCAGGGCAGAACCACATTTATACGGGCACCTGGTCCAACACACCCCACCTGCGCGCAAGAATCAGATGCGGGCAAGGATCCATAGCAGAGTCAATGCCGTAGGGACCACCCTACGCACTGTGCGTGACATCAGGAAGCGGTGGTGCGACCCCAAGGGCCAGCTCAAGCTACAGGCCCAGAGGAACCACGCGGCGGCACAGAAAACTGGTGGCAGCCCTCCCATCCCACCACCAACCTTCACTGAATGGGAGGAGAAGGTGCCGGCCATAATGCATCCAGAGAGCCTCACATGAATCGAGGGGGGACTGGAGGCTGGTAGGTACCAACAAACATGGACATGACGGAAGTTGTCACAGATCACATAGCGCAGACCAATGAAATCCTTAGCAGTGTGCCCACAGGAGCCAGCATCACACCACATCCTCTCATGTGGACAATGTGGACATTGTCGCATTAACACACTCAAGTACTGTTGCACAGGGATTTTCTGAATACACGTGCGATCTATGCAGGTTCAACCACATGAATACCAGTACCTGACAACATGCACACGCCAAATCTGGTTTCAAAACGCACTTCGCTGTTCCTGCATGAGTACAACAGGTGCGTGCACAGGCTAGGCATCACGTATATAGGATCTGTTGCACGACATGTCCTTTTTGTGGCAATGTTCAGCAAACTACCCCATGAGTGATTGTGGATAGTCATTTGTGGCCTCACATTCACACAGCGAAAGCATACTTCAATAAGTGTGCATGCACAATGGGCTTCTGTTTAGACAAGTAGTTGCTCCCACACTAGACTGGAGACCTTCGAATTGCAGGTGTCTTGACCGTCCCGCGCTATTCAGTCACTGCTGAACACGGCTCTCCCACTATTTTCGCGGTGAACTGACACAAATTATTGATAGCGTCTGATGCTGAAGGCCGTTGCACACTTTTTATCAGACTTGTGGGCTCTGGCCTTGTCCCTTCTTTCCATGCTTTTCCGGGAGTACCACCGGGTGTGATTGCTCCAAATTTCAACACTGCATTTAGCGGTCTCAGTTCATTACTTTCGCTGTACAGCTGAGCGCTGGTTCTGAGATTGCTTCCATGCCATGTCTGACCGTCCTGTGGTCCAGGCCGAGCCAGGTCAGTTGCAACGTTCACGTGCCCGCATGCAGCTTCTCTTTGGATGTGTCCCATTGGCTGTGCTGGGCATCAGTTATGGGCTAAAGTTCCTCAATGCCTATTTCACCTGCGTGCAACCTGTCTTTTCGGCAGGAGATGTCTGTCTGAGTGGGCCATGGATGTCTGCCTTTCAAACACATGCCTTGCCGACCTGGATCATGAGCTGTGGGTGACTCCTTTGTTGGTCCACGTGCAAGACTGCTTTGTTGAGACACGTTTATGGGATGCCTTACAATGTGTCAGGCAGGCGGACAGCTGCGCCTGTGCGTTAGCGCAATGGCTCCTGTGCAATGCCTACATCAAACCTCCCCCAGGTTGCGATGGGATGCTCCTTTCAACCTCGTGGTGCGAGGAACACATCTGTTCCTTCATACTGCTGGATTGGATGGCGGTCCTCTTCGCTGAAGATGATTTGGATCGTCTTTTGGAACTGATTGCCTTCCAAGCTGCCTGTGCCTTCTTGGATTCGTAACTACTTAACAGCAACAGGGACTGTTGGTGACTAATTCAAATTTTGTTTCCCTTTCTTCACGCCTCCTGACGGGAATTGTCATCCAGCTCTCTGACTTTAGCCCTGTCGACATTGGCTTGGACTATGCTGAGCTCTGCGGGCTGTCTCGCTTGGTACCACGGACCGGAGCAAGTGGAGTCTCTCACCGTCGTGGACATTGTCGTCTGGCATGGGCCCGGCTTCCATTATGCAGATGTGGCGCACAAAGATTACATGGCGTTGTTGTTTTGCAAGTACCCAGGGCTCGGGTCGGGTGTACACGCAGGTACACGGTGTCCCCCCCTCTTTACACGGGGTGGACGCCGTCCCCCCTGCCAGGACACTGGTCCCCACAGGAATATGCATAACTTGTCCCGGTGTACTCTCCAGTTACCGGGACACGTTCAGCAGCACCTGCACGTTGATTGCTCTCCATTCCCTGCAGCAACGTGCAGGCAGCGAGTGAGCCTTTTTTCACCTCCAGCCGTGCCGAAGGAAAGGGGCCATCCGGCCTCCTTTTGTTTGTACATGCTGACTGGGGGCCGCCCTGAACCTTACATTTGAATGTGGATGCCACAGAGGGAGACATAGGCACACAGCTTGCCTTCTGTTCACAGGGACTTAAGGGAGGCATGCTTTTGCCTGTGTTCTGTCCATGTGTATCAATGCAGACACTGTGAGACTGTCAGATGGGTTAGTCTGTCCCAGTATTTGCACAAATCATTTCTGTCGCACTATTTTACTTCTTTCTTAGCGCTACGTCGTAACGTTGTGAGGTCATTTGCATTTTGTCTTACTTGGTCAGTCCCCCCACTTCTTTTTGGGGACCTGTGCTCTGCAAGTACCTTAGTATATGTCTGTCACATGAGAGGTGTCCACAGAGCTTGTCCTCTGCGCGGTCCTAGAGTACTGTCTGTACATTCTGTCCTTGGTCGGAGGACATTGTCCCTTGTCATTCTGTTCCAAGTCTCACAGCTGCAAGAGGACATGGATCCCCTTTGGATGACATGGGAATGCGGGCTAGATGCCCCACACCTGGAGAGTGATCCATCCAGTGATGAGAGTGACACAGCAAATGTGATGCAAATGTCACCATACATAGGCAGAGGGATGGGTTCTGCTGACAAAGCCCATAGACCAGGGACATCCCATTCAACTCCTACCTGCAAGGGGTGGGGGGATATGCTCGTGGTTGTATGTCCAGAGGGATTATTGATGCGACATCTTGCTTCATGTTAAATGGATATGTCACTGTGGTTACTGGTTGGGTACTCATGCATTTTCAACCTGTTGTGGCACGCATGTTGCATGCTTTGACACTGTAGTAAAAACTTTACATTTGGAGACGTTTCTTGTCTTTGACTTGTCTGCTTGTGTACAGGCACTTGAATGCCTCAGAGTGAGTAGGAGAGCAAGTGTGGCAGTATGGCAATGGTATCCTGTGCGTAGGGGTGCTTCGTTGTGCTCAGTCCCTGCATGCACAGGTTCTCAAATCCTGCGCATAGTCCAGTATGTGTACGAAATCTCATGAACATTTGTCAAAGTCTGTGAGACAACAGCAAGGCACACAGACACAGTCATAGTCGATCATTGTTGAATAACACTCAACGGAAGTAGTTGACGATGAGCTGTTGACGCTGGTCAAGGCCTTCTTCCTCACCACTGTCATCGTCACTGGGAGCGGGGGTGATGTTGCTGGTACGCCAGATGTAGCAGTCATGTGCCGACCCCGGATACTCTGCACACATGTGTGAGATGATCTGCTCCGCCTGTCGTACCACTTGCATGGTGATGGAGTGGTAGTGTTTGGGGATCCTATAGATGGGTTCACTTGCCTGTGGTGGTACGAGGCCAATGTGTGTACCATCAATGGCTCCCATCGACATTTGGTATGCCTCTCAGGCAGGGCCGGCTCCAGGAATTTTTATTTGTGTGGTCCAACGAGGCATTCGGGTGGGCCACTGCGTGCCCGATTTGTCACTTATTTCTCTCGCCAGGCCTGCTTCAGGGCCCTCCTTTATCTCTCCTCAGTTTTACAAGGGCCAGGTAGACGCATTCTTTCCTTCCATATTCTCTTTCTAGATGTTATCACTCTCATGAAGTGTGTTTATCCACGAAGGGTCCTCATGATGGGAGGAGGAGGTTACCTGAGGTGGGAGTATCAGGCAAGTGACACTTCTCATGCTCTCACTCATGCCCTCCTCCTCGGCTTCCCTCTCTGCCACCCTCGTCCGGCGCCCCTCATCTCTCCATAGCCACTCGCTCATGTGCAATTCATTTGTTGTTTGGCGCTACTGATATCAGTGTAGGGTGTGACAGTACTTTACGTCACGCACACATTGTACAGAGACAATCAGTCATGCAAGTATGTAAGTACATCAGTCTACAGGGAATGTCACGAAAGCCAATGAGGTTTACAAGGTGTGGTAATCACATGTCATGCATACTGGTGGGCAGGATTTTTGAGGGCATTTGGTCTGGAGTAGCACTGACTCAGGACGTGTGTGGGAACATTTGCAGGCAATGGCAGCTAGGCACACTGCACACCACACCAGTACGTATGTTGGAAGTGCTAGGGATTACAAGTATGTCTGATTTGCAGACAATGGACACCTCAGATTGTCTGCCTACATCACTGGCCCTTCACAGGTCGACCCCTGGCCAAGAGATGCCAGACAGATGTCAAGAGATATACAAGCGATGTTCACGGGTTGGATGTTTCTTTACACAACATTGGTACAGTGCGAGAGACTTTTGTCCTTTTTGACTCCTTCCCTCATTTTAGTCCATGCTGGCCACGAGGCATGACAATGTCATTTCACTCTCCTTTCTTGGACATACCATGTGTGTGAAGACTTGACTCAAAGGTCACACTCTCTCATCCCTTCACAGTCCAGAGGGCTGGCTTACCCCCCACCCCACAGCCACCCAGCACAGGCGTCACTGGACATGTGACCCTGCCAATAAACGGGGCCGGACGCACGTGACCTGGGCCAGTTCTCCCATACAAGTACAGTGTCTGTGTGGTTACTTTAAATGCATGGGGGCCTCATGCCCCACAACATTACACATGGGGTGCACCAATCACTTTAGGCGAATGAGCTGTGATGTGTGATGTAATTCGCAGGGCGCCAATGCACATGCAGAATGTGTTTGCATGTGCATTAGATGGCATCCGCAGCGATGACACGCATTGGCTCCAATTGAATGTTGCAGGGTTGCGGTCGCAGCTTCCGGGCCGACGAGGTGTGGCACACACTATGTGGATGAGCCATCAGCCAATGGGGGCCTTCGGCGTACATATTTTGATATTGTGGTGTGCGCGCTCTGCTACTGCGGTGCTCGTCATTGGCCCCAATTACCTTCAGGGGCACCGAGGGTCACTCATGGGGATTGGGTGGGCCTCGCACTTTGCATTTGGCAGGTTGCCACATTCGTCGTGGTGCCGCCACGCTTGCTGGGAGTTGTAGTTGTACAGGGGTTGCATGCTTGGAGATGTTTGGTACGTACCTCTGCTGTTGAGCGCGGCGGTGTCTTATCTGCCGGAGGTGCAGCAGGTAGAGCAGCGGGGAGGCCTGTGGCGGTGGATCCATGGCGACTCCGGTGGTTTGGATGGCTTCTGTATCGGCTCTTCCTCTCCGTTGTTGTATTTCCGCCATCCGCAACGTGGTGTTTTTTTTGCGGCGGTGGGAAGGGTTGTTCGCAACATCGTAATCTGGTTGGTGGACGGAACGTGTTTCCGCATACCGGTCTTGCTCTGTTTGCTCCGTCCGCCACCCTTGCATACGCACAAAACGTGCGGAGCATGACAGACCGCGGTGGACGGTAAAAGGCCTCTGTTGGACCATTGTGATCTGGTGGTCGCAATGACCGCACCTGGGGCAGTCGACATGTCAGTTTTCCGCCACCGCCACTAGCATGGATGGCCTTCCGTCCGTCATCGTAATGAGCCCCTAAGATCGAATAGCCACTCCATTTCATGATATTTCATTTTTTCTGCCACTGAAAGTTGGTTTACTTACTCTCATCCCCGCAAGAAGCTGTTATTTGCTCTCTCTCTATTGTCAGACTTGAGGTGATAGAATACAACAACCCTCACTCTAAAATGGCGCATGCCTCCTGATTTACAAGAAGAGGCAGCACCAAGCCTCAGGATGTTGGCAGTCAAATTTCTGCCCTTCAATATTGCGTCTTCGAACTTGCCACTACAAATAGTTCTGGAGTGGAATGGTAATCAGCAGTAGAGTTGACCAGCTATAGACTAGCCAGAGATGGCAAAGAAACCAGAAGCCTGGAGTGACGCACTGCTAGTTGAAATTCTGATCTGAAGATGCCTGGTAATAAAGGTATCTGTCTGACCCGGGCTGAATATAGTAGGCAAGTAAAAAAGTAGCAGAGTGGCACTGAAAAGGCAAAGAGGACCATTTGGAACTGAAAGACTGTAGGAAATCTGGAAGAGTGAGAGAGTACATGCTAAGGGGTAGCAAGGAGAAGAACGTGGAGCAGTGGTGAGCAGGAGGATGCATAAATGAGCTGGAGAGGTTCTGTACTGCAACGAAACGCTGTGGAACACTGAGAGTTGGAGCTAAACTCCTTTTTAAGTGTACTGATACTTGAGCATGTTCAAGTGATCAGAGTTTTCTTAAAGGCATTTGCTGTATTCCGTTTACTGACATGTGAAGGACAACAGCTAATTCTGTGCTTGGTTTGGTTGCTGATGCCGGCTCTTGATGAAGGCAATCATTCCATGATTAAATCTTGCCACTCAGAGGCCACAATCTCTGTGAGCCATTAAGAATGTGGGAACAGAGCCTGGCAACTACCTTCCTCCAGATGAAACCTTATTTGGGTGTCATATTTAGTGCTGAAAGTTCAGTCCAGTTGGAAGTCCAGCCATATATCCTTTAAAAAACAACGGATAAACTGCAGAACCTTGGGGTAAGTAAAACTTACAAACATGCTGCTGGATCATTTCATGTACCACTCCCTCCGACACTTGGTCAATACCGGCAAATAAGAACTTGGTCTAAAATTGTCAGTCATCCACGGGCAGACCTTTTTTGAAGGTGGGGAGTCACAACAGCTGTTTTAATCTATTGTGAGACCACACCCTCTTGCCATACCATGGGCAGATACCACAACATGCTGCTGGGCAGGGACCCAACAGTACCTCACCCAGTGAGATAGGGAGGAAAACAAATGAATCCCTGACTAGATAATATTCATATTTTGTGCTGGATTATAATGATCTTGTGTTGAAAAGCAAGAGTCCCAGTGGGTCACGCCAAACTCTGTGAAGGCAATGCCATCCGGAAAAGGCCTGATGGATGAGTAAGCTAACTGAACCCCCTAGCAGCACAATGTTATGGCTTCCATTATTGTAGTAATATAATACATATGTTTGCCTTTTCCAGTTCCTAATGGAGCTGCAGGTGCTTCCTACAGCAAGCTCTGTCTTCCTCAAATTCTCTCTTCCTCCACCTTCTTTCTGCTGCTCTACACATCTCCCTTTGGTGATAAATGGACAAACTAAACCAGGGTTTAGACTTATGCCTATCAGATAGACTGGCTGCCTCAGACAGAGGCACCAACACGTGTTTATGGTTAAATAAAAAGCCTCAAGGTTTCTGCCTACCATGTCCCCAAATCCTGAAACAAAGTATTGAGCTTGTCAGTGCTTAGTGTTTTTTGCATTTGCATAAGCTTTCTAATTCATTGATTTCCATTCTTGTCTACAGTTGTTTACATTCCGGCTCTGCCATTTCCTCACTTAAATAAAAGATGTTTTTAGATCTTCTGATTTCCTCTCTGCCAGCCCCAGCATTGCATACACTAAGAACAATAGTAATTTGTCTAAGATGCCTCTCTGTCTTGTATCAATAATGTACCTACACCCCCGGGTCAGCACCCATCTGGTTGATGCCATTTAGTGTGTGCAGCCTTCAGACCTTTTTTCACTTGAGATACAACACAGTCTCAATCCACAGCCTGAAGATTTGTGTAATCTGGGGATAGTTCTGCTGAAAGTGTCTATATGTTGTGCAGTTCTGAAAGTCCTTGCAAAGGTGAAAGGTGAGGGACATAGATTGCATGTAGGCGAGCAGGGCCCCTTCATCGCACCTTGCAGGGGGCCCCCCTAAGGTTTTGTTACGCCATGTTTTCAGTGCTTGTTCACGATTGAGTGAAATGCTTTGATTTACTATACTGTGTAAGTTCTATATCTCCAGAACTCTGCAGTGGCTCTTTTTCATTTTGGTGCCTAAAAATAGATAAAAATACAGTTTATTTTTCAAAAATTGCTTTTGGATTTCTTTGGTGTTTTGTGGATTTCTTCTTTAATTGTTTCGGTGCTGTCTAAATGCTTTACAGTTGTTCTTTTGTGTAAGCCTCGCTGCTCAGAGCCACAGCTATCCAGGGTTGAGCTGAAGGTTTGACAAATGAAACCTAAGGAACCTGAAGTGGTTGGTAAGTATATTACATGGTGCGGTTGCACAACCACAAAATATGATTCACCCCATTTTCTCAGAGTTAGGCCAACAGGATGCATACAGGGTGATATGTACAGACTGAGACAAATAAGTTACCCACAGGGTGAGGAAAATATCACACATACAGACTGAGGCAAATAGGAAATGTACAGGTCGAGGAAAAATAGGATATTACTGGATGAGGAAAATAGATGATCTCAAACAATCAATCAATCAATCAATCAATCATTTGTAAAGTGCAACACTATCACCCCTAAGGATATCTGGGTGCTGAGGGTACCAAGTCTCTATTGAAAAGCCGGGTCTTGAGTTTCTTTCTGAAGTCTGCTAGGGTGAGTGCTGTTTAGAGGTGGAGGGTCAGGTCGTTCCAGGTCTTGGCGGCGATGTAGGAGAAGGAATGTTCCCCGCTGCTGCTTCATCAGATGCGGGGGTGTGTGCATTTGAGGTGGAATGCAAGTGTCTTGAGTGTAGATAGAAGTTTAGTCAGTGGTTGATGTAGGACGATCCTTGGTCATGAGAGCTTTGTAGGCGTGTCTGAGGATCTTGAACTGACATCTCTTCTGGATGGGGAGCCAGTGGAGGTTTCTGAGGTGAGGAGTAATGTGGGTCAATTTGGGGGGGTCCAGGATGAGTCTGGCTGCAGATTTCTGTATGGTCTGTAGTCTTTGGAGGAGCTGGGTGGAGGTTTCAGCATAGAGAGCATTGCCATACTAGAGGTGGCTGGTGATGAGGGTCTGTGTGACGGTTTTTCTGGTGTTGATTGTGATCCGTCTGAAGATTCTGCAGAGCATGCGGTGGGTGTGGAAGCAGGAGGAGGCAACTGCATTGACTTGTCCTTTCATGGTCAGTTGTCTGTCGAGGATGATGCCGAGGTTGCTTGCGTGGTCGGCCATGTGGACCCTAGTTCTGCTGGCCACCAGCTGTGGTCCCATGCGGAGGTGTTCTTCATGAAGATCAGCACTTCTGTTTTGTGAGAGTTGCGTTTGAGGCAGTTGTCTCTCATCCATTTGACTACATTGGTCATGGCATTGTAGAAGTTGGTTTTGGCGTTGGAGGGGTCCTCAGTGAGTGAGAGGATTAGTTGAGTTTCGTCTGCGTAGAAGATTATGGTGAGCCTGTGGGATCTGATGATGTCTGTGAGGAGGGTCATGTAGATATCAGGCCTGGGCATAGTTCACGGAGTTTTGCTATGCGGAACTTCACAAAGTGACAAAACAATTCAGCGAAGTTCCGCAAGTGACGGAGTGCTCTGCGAACTGCCGTTTGCGCTGGTCTTCCTGCCGATCGGGTAGAAATTCTACCCGATCGGCAGCTCGTGCTTGCGAACTTACCGTTCGTGAGTGCGAGCAGGGAAAACCGCACGGAGTGCAGACAACTCCGCAAACTCCGCGAACGGAGCGGAGTTCAATGCACAGGCCTAGTAGATATTTAACAGGGTGGGGTGGAGGAATGATCTTTGTGGTACACCGCATATGATGTCTGAGATGGATGCTCTGTGTGTGTCCTGTAAGGAAGGAGGTGATCTACTTAAGGCATTTTGCTGTGTGCCAAAAAAGTATGTTGATGAGGGCATGGTGGAGGAAGGTGTTGAATGCAGCAGAGAGGTCTAGGAGGATCAGGGTCACTGTTTTTCCATGGTTGAGGAGAGTTCTGATGTCATCTGTGGCAGTGATCAGTGTGGTCTCAGTGATGTGGTTGGCACGGTGACGGAATCCTGATTGTGAGGCATCAAGAAGGTGATGGTTTTCCAGATATTTGGTGAGCTGTTTGTTGATGGCCTTTTCAAGTACTTTGGCTGGGTAGTGGAGCAAGGAGATGGGTCAGTAGGTTTTTAGGTCACAGGTGTTGGTGGAGGGTTTCTTTAGGGGGGGTCTGACCTCTGCGTGTTTCCATCTTTCCGGTAAGGTTGCTATGAAGAGGGAGGTGTTGAGGATGCTGGTGAAGTCTGTGCTGATTGGGTTGATCCAGAGGTTGAAAAGATGGTGAGGGCAGAGGTCGGTGGGCACCGTAGTGTGGATGGATGACATGATCGGTGTGGTGGCTTGAGTGGTAAGTGAAGACCAGTTGGTGATAGTTCAGCTGGTGTTCGCTGGGAGGTTGAGGTTGTCGAGGCAGAGAGAGGTGGGCTGGGGGTCGAAGTTGTTGTAGATGGTGGCGATTTTGCTGAGGAAGTAGTTCGAGAGTGTGTTGCAGAGTTCTTGGGAGGGGTGGATAGTGTTCTCTGCAGCTGTCAGGTCAGAGAATTCTTTCACTATTTTGAAAAGTCCTTTTGTGTGATTGGCCATTTTATTGATGCGAGCAGTGATGGCTGCTCTCTTGGCTCCTGTAATGTTGGTAATGATGTTTCAATGCATCTTGCGGGGAGCGCGAGTTGCATTGGATCCATATTGTTGTAATTCTTTGAATGTGGCTCACGCATGGAGTGGTCGCTGGTCGGGGTTCGAATGGCATCTGCCAGTTGCCGTTCGATCACCGGACTAAGAGGCCGCTCCGTGTAGAGGGTGGAGTATTTATGGAATAAAGACTTCATCTTTCAAGAAAAGCCTTCTTGCTCATTATTTCATCTGGCGACGAGCGAAGAACAACTCCACCCACTAACCCATGCCATCGTTACCTGGTTGCTGTTGATGAAATTCGCCGATCCAGATTCCGGATCGACCATCGTGAAGCTTTCCTTGATCTCCGTCAGTTTCGGCACTGTAAGGTCTGCGTGCTCTTTGTTGGACATTAGAACACACCAGGAGGTACGTGTGTCTATTTCTTTATTATTTGGGAGCCCTACGCACTTGTGCTCTTCATCCTCGTGACCTCCCTGGTCTCGAGCTTCAAACGCATTGTCGACACGACACGCCTTTTCCGTGCTGTTTTCCTCACGCTACGCGCCGCCATTTTGAATTGGGCTCATTTCGGCACACGAATGGGAGAAGCTTTTTATATTATGCTGATTCTGCCAGCGTGTTGCATTTCTACATTTCGGCGACACACATGCCAATTACCAAGCATATTTATATCTTATGCAAATCCTGCCTGCGTTTTGCATTTCTGTATTTCGGCGACACGCATGCCAATCACCAAGCATATTTGCATCTTATACTAATTTTACCAGCGTGTTGCATTTCTGCATTTCGGCGACACGCACGCCATTGGTCAGCATATTTGTCATTTTAAACAAATCCAGTCAGCGTGTTAATCCTTTGCATCGGCGGCACGCACGCCAATTATCTTACAAATTTTCTGTTTTAAAGTATATTTACTGTATGCAACCTCCTGCAACTTATTTAACAGTGATTAGAGATCTTTCTCAGCGTGTTACACTCCGGTGACACGCACACTTTGTTTTAACAGCGATTACAGATCTTTCTCAGCGTGTTATACTCCGGTGACAACTTGTTCTACTTTCTGCTGTTCTATAGATTCGTACTGTTCTTTCTAAATATAATTTCAGTCATGGCTAATGCACAACAAATAACACAACCTCCTCCATTTTTAAGTAAACCTGGGAGACCGGCAATCATTTGGTCAGAATGGTATAGACTCTTCAAAAATCACTTGGTGGCTATTGATGCTGTTGGCTATACCCCTGCACGAAAATTTGCCTTATTATTTGAATGCCTTGGTCAAGCTGCCCAGAGGATTTTCGACAGTATTGTACCCATTCCACCTCCACCATCTCATTCTGGCGATGGCCAATGGAACGTTTACTTAGAGGCTGTTGCGCGACTTAAGAAACAATTTTCTGATGAGCCCAATATCATGCTAGAACGACATAACTTTTACAAAAGGAAACAAATGGAGGATGAGAAAGTAGAAGAGTATATCTCGGCTCTCAGGGTGTTAGCAACCACAAGTGGCTTCAGCCCTTTACCAAACAACTATATCAGAGACCAGTTCGTGTTCAACTGCGCATCTCGGAAAATTAAAAAAAGAATTCTTGGTTGCAAAAATCCACCTTTGACTGAAGTGATTGACTTAGCCTTGAGTATTGAACGTTCTGCAATTTCTAGCAAAGTCGTGCAAGGTGACACCAAACCGGGGGTCAATATGGTGACTTCTCCTGATCTTGATCAAGAGAATTCTTTATGTGCTGTTAATGTTAAAAGTAAACTTGTTAAATTTCCTCAGAGGAGGCAACCTATTTTTTGTTACAGATGCGGATCAAAGAATCATATCGGAAATTTTCCAGGTTGTCCCGCTATCAACAAACGTTGTGTCCTTTGTAAAAAAAAAATAGGTCATTTTCAAGGGGGGTGTAGAAACTCCAGGAAACCTGTTAATGTAAGCTGTATTGAAACGGATGTAGAGTCATGTGCTAATTCCCTCAGTAATGTGATTGTAACTTTAGACTGTGTGGGAGATTCAGGATCCATTAAGGGTCCTTTGTGTTCCGCTTTAATTGATAATGTTCCTCTCCAAGTTATGGCCGACTCCGGTTCGCCAATTACCTTTTTAAGGGACACCACATTTAATGATTTATGGAAAGAGAGGGTTAAGTTATTACAATCCGACGTTAACCCTAAAGCTTTCGGCGAGAAGGATATCAACATGATTGGCTATTTCTTAGGAGTGATACAATGTTTAGGAAGAGAAACGGAAACCAAGATTTATGTGGCTGAAAAAGGGAAAAACATTATCGGGTGGAAAGATTTAGCTCGCATGGGACTGTATTTAGTTCCAGTCGATGAAAATCCAATCAAAGTAGGGGAGTTACCTGTGTGCCATGTTGAGTGTAATAAACCGAATGTGGGTGGTGACATATTGAAAGACATAATTTCGGAATTTAAACCTGTATTTAGTGAACAGGTTGGTCTGGTTAAAGGAGTGGAGCACCATATTAGATTAGTACCTGATGCTCATCCAGTGGCACATAAAGTGCGTTCCATCCCCATGAGTGTCAGGGAGGAACTGAAACATACATTACAAAGTTTATGTAATCAGGGCATCATCAAAACTACGGATTCATCTCAGTGGGTGGCTCCCATTGCTGTTGCGCGCAAGAAGTCAGGTGAGATCAGACTTTGTGCGGACTTGCGTGCCCTTAATAAAAACATAGGGGCCGATTCTGATGCGGGTTGGAAAAGCTTCCCGACCGAATCGGTTGGGAAATGGTGTCCGACCCACTCGGATCGGGAAAGTCCGACCGGCGGAGTAGGATGCATCCGGATGCTTCCAGATACGATTTGGTTGAACTCCCATTGACTTCAATGGGAACATTTGTTCCTAACCGCATCAGAATTGGGCCCTCGGTCGGGAAGACACGTTCCCGATCCGATTTGGAAGGAGCAAATGTCGTTAGGAGGCCTTCCTAACCGCATCAGAATCAGGCCCTCGGTCGGGAAGCTTTTCCAACCCGCATCAGAATCGGGCCCTATAATCGTGGATTGTCACCCACTGCCTCGAATCCATGAGTTATTGGTGAATCTAGGTGGTGCAAAGTGGTTCTCTTTAATAGATTTAAGATCAGCCTACCACCAGGTGGCTTTGCCCGTCGAGTCACAGGATTTGACCACATTTGTGACTCCTTTCGGGGCGTATAAGTTTTTGCGTCTACCTTTTGGCCTTGCATCGGCCGGTAGTGTGTTCCAGAAACTTATGGACACGCTATTTCATGATATTAAGGGAGTTCAAGCGTACTTGGGTGACATACGTATCTATGCTAAGTCTTTTGAGGCACACAACACCATTTTAAAACGTATATTATCTATTCTAAAGTCCAAAGAAATGACAGTGAGGGCGGACAAATGTAAATTTGCGGTGCAAGAGTTGGAATACTTAGGCCACACTGTGTCATGTCATGGAATTAAACCAAAATTTTCTGTAATACGGGCAATTGAAGAGGCAAAAGCCCCCACAGACAAAGATGCATTACGTTCATTCCTCGGTTTAGCCGAATATTATGCAAGATTTGTACCTTGTTATGCTCAAGCAGTAGAACCCTTACGAGTATTGCTTAGAAAGGGTCAGAGTTTTAAATGGACAGACGAATTTGATGTAGCTTTTGGGAATGTAAAAAAATTGATTGTTTCTGCTCAAGCATTACAAGCTTTTAGGGATGACTGTGTTTCTCTTATAACTGTGGATGCCAGTATTTATGGACTTGGAGCAGTGCTGAGTCAAAGAGTGGATGGCCGTGAACACACTGTAGCGTTCGCTTCTAGATCTCTTAAACAGTTTGAACAGCAATACAGCACGATAGAGCGAGAAGCTTTGGCATGTGTGTGGGCTGTTCATAAGTTTAGAATGTATATTTGGGGACGTAAGTTCGAATTAGTGACAGATCATAAACCTTTGGTTTATATTTTCAATAAGGTGAACAACAACAGCATGTCTGCCAGGCTCATGACACACAATTGATGGACGGAATACAGAACAAATCAAAACATTCACCCCCCAGTCAAGAGATCTGGGTTAAATCCATCATTCTTTTGCTCACCATGCCATCCCAGCTCATGAGGCTAGTGTCGAAACTTCAAGAATATAATTTTATTGTTAAACATATTCAGGGAGGGAAAAATTTCCGCGCTGACTGTTTATCCAGGTTGCTTATGCACAAGGATGATGAGGAAGATTCTTTGGTGGAAGACATCGAATGCGTGGCCGTGGTGGACTCTGTGCAGGAGTATGATTCTGTGTTGTCTGAGGATGGTTGGAAGACAGCCTATGAGAGTGATTTGGTTTTACAGAAGGTAATTGAGTATACGACATACAGCTGGCCTGACCCTAGATGTTTGAATGGTGATTTGAGAATTTTTGCTCAGGTGTCGGACGAATTGTCTGTTGAAAACAGTATTGTACGACGGGGGGACAGATTCGTGCCTCCCGCTGGGTTACGCAGTTCGATCATTAGCAAAGCACATCTTGGGCATCTTGGATCTACCAAGACCGGGATGAAGATTAAGCAACATTACTGGTGGCCCTCCCTGGATACCCAAGTTAAAAACGTAATCGACAATTGTCCTGAGTGTCTTCTTTCCGATAAACATTGGCGGACATTGAAGACACCTTTACACCCAACGGAGTTTCCTAATGCTCCAAGGGAAAAAGTAGGCCTAGATTTTTCAGGACCATATTCTGTACTCAACCATGATATGAAATATGTCATTCTAGCCGTCGATTACTTTTCAAAATGGATGTATTACAGTTTTGTAGAATCACCTGATACCGAGTCTACCATCACATTTTTGAATAAGATATTTTTATTGGAAGTTGCCCCAAAAGTTATCGTTACACATAACGGCACACACTTTGTTTCAGAGAGGATTTGTAAGTTTAGGAGCAATTTAGATATAAAACATTTAAAAGTGGCATTGTACTCTCCCACATCAAACGGTCTAGTGGAGATGGGAAATAAGGTTGTGAAAGAGGGGATTCAGACAGCATTGGCATCTGGGTTGGATGTGAGTGAGTTTATCGAGCAAAAATTTGGAATTACAATACGTCTCCCCATTGTACTACCAGAATATCTCCTTTTACTTTGTTGAGGGGCAGGGAATCACATACTCTTCTTTTCCCAACGTGGTTGAGAGAGATGTCTGGTGATGACAAAATTAACTTGAAGGAAGTGTCTGGCAGGGTGGTCTCTAAACAGATCCTTATGAAGGGAAATTTTGACAAGAAATGTCGTTTGAATGGTGAGGACGTGTCGGTTGGGGACTGGGTTCTTATTAAGAAACCAGTAAAAGTAAAGAAAGGAGAGTCAAAATTTTTGATGCCTGAACAGGGGTGCAAGGTCAGTAAAGGAGCTGCTTTTGTGGGAAATAAGGGGTGGTGGAACAAAAGACAACTTGTTAAAGTGTCACCTGAACAAGCTGAGATAATGCATCATAGAAGAAAAAGGATTGAGGACGATCTTGATTGGGGGCATTGGTTGGATTCGGAGAGATCCTCTGTTCGTTCGGCCCCACCTCAAGAAACTTCTCCATCTCAGGTTGACACTAACCCTCCACCCCAGGTTGACACTGACACGTGCATTAGTAGCTCATCCAGGGGGCGTGTCATTAAGACACCAAAAAGGTTTGCAGATTTCATTAGATATTAAGACATCTATGTCCAGAGTTTTATTCAGATCATTTTGTTTGTTTAGTAAATGTTTGATTTAGTTAATACTTTGCTTTTGTAACATGACTTTTTCTTGTTTCATGTTTGTAGGGGGGAAGGTGTTGTAATGTTGGTAGTGATGTTTTAATGCATCTTGCGGGGAGCGCGAGATGCATTGGAACCACATTGTTGTAATTCTTTGAATGTGGCTCACGCATGGAGTGGTCGCTGGTCGGGGTTCGAATGGCATCTGCCAGTTGCCGTTTGATCACCGGACTAAGAGGACGCTCCGTGTAGTGGGTGGAGTATTTATGGAATAAAGACTTCATCTTTCAAGAAAAGCCTTCTTGCTCATTATTTCAGCTTCCTTGTGGAGCAGGTGGTAGTTGCTGAGGGCCGCATTGTGAGCAGCTCTGTCAGCGGGGTCCTTTGTGACACACCATAGCTTTTCAAGTTGGTATCAGCTCTGCTTGGTGGTTCTGAGCTCTGGGGTGTACTAGCTAGCTTGTCATGAGGTTTTATTGGCTTTTGCTAGATTCAAAAGGGCAACTCTGTTGCCGCACTTGGTGATCCATGCAGAGAAGTTCTCGACAACCTGGTCAAGGTCTGTTGGCATTTTGGGTTGGGTGGTGCTGAGGGCCTGTGTCCACTAAGTCTCAGTTACCTTGCCTCAGCTGCAGTGGGGGGGGGGGGCAGTGGTGTTTGACGGTAGTGTGCTGGGAGTCGGAGATGGTGAAGTGGACAAAGGTGTGGTCGGTCCAGGTGAGTTCAGCGATGTGGGTGAATTTGACTTTGTCACTGGAGGTAAAAATGGAGTCGAGTGTGTGTCCTGCTTTATGCGTGTGTTTGGTGACCAGTTGGGTGAGTCCAGTGTTGTTTAGGTTCTCCAGGAGGGTAATGGTGTTGCCGTCGTTGGGGTCATCGATGTGAAAATTGAGGTCGCCGAGTAGAATGTAGTGGTGGGAGTCAATGGCTAGTGGGGTGATGAGGTTGGAGATGTCGCAGAATGCTGGTTGGGGTTCCGGGGCTTGTAGGCGAGGGTGACTCTTATCGTGGTCTTATTGTCGGTCTGTAAGCAGAAGTTGATGTGTTCCATGAGAGGCATCGGTTCATCGTTGGTGACGGTGCATCGGATAGTTTCTCTGAAGATGATGGCGATGCCTCCGCCGTGCTTGGTGGTGATGATCTACAGGCATGAGGAAAATAGGATACGGAAATGGTGAGGAAAGTAGACCACATACAGGGAGAGGAAAATAGGATACATACAGAGTGAGGAAATTAGGATACTCACAGGGTGAGTCACATAGAATACATACAGGATGAGGAAAATAGGCAAACAGTATGCATACAAATTGAGCCAAATAGGATAGCCACAGGGTGAGGAAAATATCATACATACAGATTGCGCCAAACAGGAATGTGCAGGGTGATGAAAATAGGAAACACACAGAGTGAGTAAAATACTAGGCTATGTACAGGGAAAGGAAAATAGGATGTATACAGGGTAAGGTGAAAAAGATATGGCCACTGGGATCTTTGGCATGATTTCCCCTGTCTTTTTACTTCTGACCTCCTGCTTTATGACTATGTGCTGCATTTCATTTTTGCTGGTTTTAGGACTATGGGCACTTTACAACTGCTGACTAGTGCTAAAGCGCAAGTGTTCCATATGTAAATTGTAATTATGATTGGTTTATCCAAGATTGGCATATTTGGTTTACTAGTAACCCCCTAGTAAATTGCACCAGGTGTGCCCAGGGCCTGTAAATCAAATGCTACTAGTGGGCCTGGAGCACTGATGGTGCCACCCTGCAAACCTGTCTGAGACCTGCCACTGCAGTGTCTGTGTGTGTAGTTTTAAATTGCCATTTCGACCTGGCAAGTGCACCCACTTGCCAGGCCCAAACCTTCCCTTTTAGTACATGTAAGTCACCCCTAAAGTAGGTCCAAGGCAGCCCCATAGGCAGCAGGGTGCAGTGTATTTAAAAGGTAGGATATGCACTGTTGTGTTTTACATGTTCTAACAGTGGAAAACTGCTCATTTCGTTTTTCACTACAGCAAGGATTATCTCTCCCATAGGGTAACATGGGGATTGCCTTGAAATATCTTTTCAGTGTCATTTCCTATTGGGAGCAGATAGAGATTTGGAGCTTGGGGTCTCTGAACTCACAATTTAAAAATACATCTTTTTGTGATTTTTTTTTTAATTGAGTGGTTGAAAGTGCCACTTTTAGGAAGTGAAGATAACAGTTGCGTTGTTTAAACTGTAAACAACGTCCCCACTTTGCACACCAGAGGGTAAAATAACCCTTTGAAAAAATTCAAAACATTCAAAAAACCAATGAAATCTTCTTTTGTAATCTTCTTTTTATTAAGCTGATGCCATAGTGTTACGTCACACTTAAGGGTTAATCATCAATAACTCCTTGTTACGAGGAAACTTCTCAATGTGGCATTTCACATAAGAACATTCTTAGATTGCTTAGTGTACATTCCCGATGCATTTCGGGTCAAAGCCGTTCATTAAACGGTTTTGCTTGACAGGTTTCGGTTGTCACACAACAACACTCTACTTAATTCACCGGTGTTAGCAGCACTTTGAGATTCCGTGCACGTTTCCTAAAATCGTCTTAAAAATCCAACACTGGTTTTCAGATCGCACCGTGAGAGCTTAACTTGATTCGCTTGGCACATCTTCATTCACTTGGCATGCTGAGACTTGTCACCAACACGACGCAGTAGTTGTACTTTTTCTGGAGGCACTAAAACACAGATTAGATAGTCACCTTGGTTTTTATTTTCTGCTTGACACTTGACATGAGTGATTGTTCACATCATTTATGGTTTTCGACCAGCAGTCTTTTCTAACCTAGATAAGGGGCTCCTGCCTCTTGGATCTCTGAACACCATATTTGTTTTGTTGTTACAGAATGATTCTCCTGAAGAAGGGCTTTGACCCGAAATGCATCGGGAATGTACACTAAGCAATCTAAGAATGTTCTTACGTAAAGTGCCACATTGAGAAGTTTCCTCGTAACGAGGAGTTACTGATGATTAACCCTTAAGTGTGACGTAACACTATGGCATCAACTTAATAAAAAGAAGATTCCAAAAGAAGATTTTTTTGTTTTTTTGAATGTTTTGAATTTTTTCAAAGGGTTATTTTACCCCCTGGTGGCAAAGTGGGGAGGTTGTTTACAGTTTAAACAATGCAACTGTTATCTTCATGAAGTACGCCCTCAGGTCAGAGGGAGATACCTACCTGCACCCTACTCAAGCATCAATCAGTTAAATTCGAGTATAACATAGGAACTCCAGTGTGCCACAAAACAATTGAACTATTCACTTTTAGGAAGTGGGCATTTTCCGTGCTTAACCATTCTGTGCCTCTGCCTGTCTGTAGAATCCACATCTGGGTTGACTGACAGTTGTGCTCTTGTGCATTCACTCTAGACCGTCCCACAAAGGGAGCTGAGGTGTGCCTGTTAGACCTTGCACTGTTGGCGTGGGTCTCCCTTCCATTTTTTGCTGTTGCCTCATGTGTTTTTGCTGGTTATAGATGCTTTGGGCACTGTGCCACTGCTATTCAGTGCCACAGTGCAAGTGCCCCCTATGGTAAATTGATGTATGGATTAGTGATTCCATGATTGGTTGGTTTGGTTTACTTGTCAGACCCTAGTACAGTGCACTGAGTGTGCCCAGGGCTTGTAAACCAAATGCTGCTGGTGGGCTTGCTGCACTGGTTGTGCCACCCACAGAAGCAGCCTGTAAAAGTGTGTCTCAGGTCTGCCATTGCAGAGCCTGTGTGCAGTCTGGTACTGCCATGTTGACTGGGCAAGTGCACCCACTTGCCAGTCCCTAAACCTTCCCTTTTCTGCATATTAGTCACCCCTATGGTAGGCCCCAGGGCAGGGTGTATTGTAAGTATAAGGTAGGACATGCCCTGGTGTGTGTGGCATGTCCTAAAAGTGAATTACAGCCATTTTCGTTTTTCACTATTGCAAGGCTACCTGTTCCCCATAGGCCAGAATGGGCAGTTTGATTATTACAGCTTATAATCCTAACTGACCCAGGGAACATGGTAGAAAAACGAATTTAGTATGCCTAAACTCAGAATGATAAAATACATCTTTTAGTGAAGTTGGTTTTAACATTCTGTGTTTGAAAATACCACTTTTAGAAAGTAGGTATTTTCTTGCCTAACTATCCAAGCCTGCCTCTGCTAGGTTGTGTATTCCTTGTCTGGGTTTGTGAGTGACAGGGGCTGGGGGACTCCAGGAGACAGGGTGAGTCAGCACAGGGCTGAATAGAGAGATCTGCATGGAGATAGGTGGGAGGAGTTGCACCTGGGACCTGAATAGGGCTGTGCCTTCCCTCCACAATGCTGGCTCCACCTCCTGTGGTGTGTCTGATGTCCCTGGCCTACTCTGTGAAAGGAAAGAAGGAGTCTTGTCAACAAAGTGCTCCAGGACTGACCAGAACTGGTTTGGACTAGGCAAAGGCCTCTCTGCCTTCATAGAACAAAGAGAATATGTGTATAAAAGAGGGGACCCAAACCCCATAAGATCAGATCACTTTGGGAAACAAGAAGAAACCTTTGCTGAGGAGAGGAACCAGAGAAACTGAGGAAGAGACTATCCCTAAGCTGAGTGCTGTTTGGGGGATTGGCCTGCAGTGGTTGCCTGACTGCCAAAGAAAGGAGAGAGGAACTTTGTGTGTACTTTCATCAACTTGTGAAGGATCTCCAAGGGCTTGAGCTAGAGCTTGTCTCCTGCTGAAGTCTCAGGGACAACAGACTTCACCAACCAGCTCCCCAAGAGTCTTTCTGTAAAGTGCCTGCTGCTGAGCTGGACTTTCTGAGGGACTGCGTGTCGCAAGGAGCTGGAAGCGCGACTCACGAAGGAGAAGCGTGGCCGCCGCAGCCGAATCGCCTCGCATCGCCGGAGAAGAGGGTCGATGTCGCATCAGACGCCACCGCATCAACGGAGAAGAGTGTCGCCGCCGCAGTCGCATGGTTGCCGAAGCGCCTCGCATCGCCGGAGAAGAGGACCAACGTCGCATCAGACGCCGCCGCATCACCAGGAAGCGTGTCGCAGGGCCTGTCGCGGCTCAGAAGAATCATTGAGTCGCCGCACGGCTGTCGCATCATTGCCAAAGCGCCTCGCATCGCCGGAGAAGAGGACCGACGTCGCATCAGACGCCGCCGCATCACCGGGAAGCGTGTCGCAGGGCCTGTCGCGGCTCAGAAGCATCGTTGCCGAAGCGCCCCGCATCGCCGGAGAAGAGGACCGACGTCGCATCAGACGCCGCCGCATCACCGGGAAGCGTGTCGCAGGGCCTGTCGCGGCTCCGAAGAATCGTTGAGTCGCCGCACGGCCGTCGGGCATGCACGCATTGTGTCGCATCAAGAAGAAGACGCCATCTTTGTTCATTGCACCGGATCTTCATCGCATCACGGCGTTGCTGGTCTCATCGCCACAAAAGCACAGTAAGAAACCGACGCATCACCTCCCCTCGCAGAGAAGAACCGACGCATCCCCTACGCATCAGTAGGGACCCGACGCATCACCGTTCTTGCGTGTAAGGAACCGACACATCACCTTCCCTGCAACACTTTTGTTGTATAGCGTTACGCATCCAAAGGTACATTGAACTCAAAGTGTCGTATTTACCATCTTAAGAGAACTAAGCTAATTCTACCATTTTTGAAGTACAGTATTGTGGATTTTTGTCATTTGTGGTCTTGTGTTAAATCTATATAAAAGATACTTATTTTTAATATACATCTGGTGTGGTGTCCATCTGTAGTGTTGTCACTTGATTACTGTATGTGTTCACAAATGCTTTACACACTGCCTCTGAGATAAGCCTGTCTGCTCGTGCCAAGCTACCAAGGGGGTGAGCAGGGGTTATTTTAGGAGTGTATCCCCCCGTTCCCTGACTAGACGCAAGGGTCCCTATTTGGTCAAAGGTACCTACCTCTGCCAACTAGAGACCCCCAAATCTAACAGTGCCATGTATATCCTGATGGGCCATCGCCAGGCTGATGGGCCTTCCTCAGCTAGAGTGGTGGGAGGAGTTGTCACTGACACCTGACTAGGGCTGTGCCTGTCCTCACACAAAGCTGTCTCCCCCTCCCTGTAGTGTGTCAGGAGCCAAGTCAGGAAAAGACAGGGTCTTGTTGACTTCAAAGACATTCTTTTGAAGTTTGCCTACTTTAAAGGCAGAAAGGGGTATAAGTATTGGATCCCAAAATCAGAACACTTCTGGACTAAAGACATTCTGCCAAGAAGAAGAGCTAAATGCTGTGGGAGGGACTGCCACTCTGCCTGTTGCTTTGTTGTGCTGGCCTGCTGCTTGCTGCTTCTGTCCTGGGAATGAAAGGCGCTGGACTTTGCTTTCTGTATCCTGCTTTCCAACGTTCTCCAAAGGCTTGCGTGTGCTTGCCTCCTGTTAAGAAATCTCAGAGCCATCAAAGATTTCATCTACCAGCACCTGGACTCCTCTGCTGAGAGTCCTGTCCTGTCAAGAGGTGCCAACTTCAGCTCTGGGCCCTTGAAGGAGGTTTTTGGTGCTACAAGAAGAGAAATCCACGCATCGACTCCCAGCACACATTTTTATCGATGCATCGCTGAAGAATTCGATGCATCGCCACTGCCAGTACCAGAGCATGGTCCCCGGTTGATGCTACATCCGCAGCTTACAACGCAGGCCCCAGCTTTCTGACGCTTTGTGTCAGAAGAACTGCCGCAGCGTGAGTTTCGAGCACCGCATCACTGACATCCGGGACGCATAGCTCTGACGCAGCTTCATCCCTGTGGAATCAACACAGCACAACTTCGCATTCAACGCATCATCAACGCATCATCCCTGGGCACCATTTTCTTCATTGACACACACCGCAGTAAGAAACCGACGCTTCACCTCCCCTGTGACAGTAAGGAACTGACGCATAACCTCCCCTACATAGTAAGAAACCGACGCTTCACCTCCCCTGTGACAGTAAGGAACTGACGCATAACCTCCCCTACATAGTAAGGAACTGACGCATCACGGCTCTTTAGATGCATCACCTCCTCTGTGGCTAGGGTGCAAAACACTACCAACTATAGACCCCATTTAAACCAGCCAGTTTGCCTAAAATAGGACACATGCAAGGTGAGGAAAATAGGCCACGTACAGGGTGAGGGAAATTGGATCCATGAAGTTTAAAGAAAATAGGATATGTACAGTGTGAGCAAAATAGGACACATAGAGAGTGAGGAAACTAGGATATGTACAGTGTGAGGAAAATCGGATACATACAGATTGAGGCAAATAAGATACATTCAGGGCAAGGAAAATAAGATGTCTAGATTGAGGCAAATAGGGTAAAGGAAGGGTGAGGAAAATAGTTAAATAGGAAACATAAAGGCTGAGGCAAATATGATGTGTATGGGGTGAGAAACATAGGATATGTGTAGGATGAGGAAATTAGGCAATGTACAGGGTGAGGAAAATATGTTATGTACAGGGTGAGGAAAATATGTTATGTACAGGGTGAGGAAAATATGATACACACAGAGCGAAGAAGATAGGATACATACTGGGTGAGGGAAACAGGCCACATACAGGGAGAGTCAAATAGGGTACATACAGGATAAGGTAATATGATACGTGCAGCATAAGCAAAATAGGCCACATACAGGCTGAAGAAAAAAGCATACATACAGAGTGAAGAAAATATGATATGTACAGGATGAGCCAGTTAGGATGCATTCAAGGTGAAGGAAAATAAGATACGTAAGGGTGAGGAAAATAGGATATGTACAAGAGTGAGAAAATAGGCACTGTGCAGGGTGATGCAAATATGATCCATACAAGGTGAGGAAAATAGGATATGTACAGGGTGAGGAAGAAAGGCAGCATATAGGGTGAGGTAAATAGGATACATACACAGTAAATAAAACAGGATACATACAAGGTGAGGAAAATAACCCACATAGAGGGTGAGGAAAATAGACCACATACAGGGTGATGAAAATAGAATAGGAGTAGGGGGAGGAAAATAGGAACTATACAGAGTGAGAAAATAGACCACGTAGAGGGCGAGGAAAATAGGATACTTACAAGATGAGGAAAAATAGGATACAAAAGGGTGAGAAAAATAGCATATGTACAGAGTGATGAAAATAGGATACATAAAGCATGAGGAAAAAAGGCCAAGTGCATGGTGAGGAAAATAGGTTCTGTACATGGTGAGGCAAATAGCATACATAAAGAGTGAAGAAATTAGGATACGTACAGAGAGAGGAAAATAGGATACACACAAGGTAAGGAAAATAAGATATGTACAGAGTGAGACAAATAGGATAGGTACAAGTTGAGGAAAATAGGGAACATATAGGGTGAGGAAAATAGGCCATGTACAGGGTGAGGAAAACAGGAGAAGGACAGGTTGAGGAACAGAGAATATGTACAGGATGAGGAAAACAGGATACATACAGGGTGAGGAAAATAGGACACATACAGGGTGAGGAAAATAGACCATATACAGTGTGAGGATAATAGGATACATATAGGGTGAGGAAAATACGATATGTACAGAATGAAAAAAATAGGCCACATACATGTTGAGGCAAATATAATGCATACAGGGTCAGGAAAATACGATACATACTGGGTGAGGAAAATAGCCCATGTACAAGGTGAGGCAAAAAGGATATGTATCGAGTGAAGAAAACAGAAAACGTACAGGGTGAGGAAAATAAGTTATGCACAGGGGAAAAAAATTGCACAATATAGAGTGAGGAAAATAGGATAGATGCAGGTTATGGAAAATGGACATGAGCAGGGTGTGTAAAAAAGAATACATACAGGGTGGATAAAATATGATATATGCAGGGTGAGGAAAATAGGCCATGTACCGTGTAAGAAAAATATGATATATACAGGATGAAGAAAATAGTATACATAGAGGGTGAGGAAAACAGACCATGTAGAGGGGGAGGAAAACAGCATACTTACAGGGTGAGGAAAACAGGATTCTTACAGAGTGAGAAAAACTGGATGCTTACAGGGTGAGAAAAATAAGATATTTATACAGTGAGGAAAAGAGACCACATACTGGGTGACGAAAATAGGATACATACAGAATGTGTAAAGTAGGATATGCATAGGGTAAGGAAAATAGGCTACGTACAGAGTCAGGAAAATAGATACATACAAAGTAAGGTAAATAGGATACATACAGGGTGAGGCAGATAGGATCCATACAAGGTGAGGAAATTGTGATTTTTACAGGGTGAAGGAAATAGGATATGTACAGGGTGAGGAAAATAGAGCATGTGCAGTGTGAGGAAAAGAGGATATGTACAGGGTGAGTGAAATAGGATACGTACAGGATGAGACAAATATGATACATGCAGGGTGAGAAAAATGGGATATTTACAGGGGGATAAAAATAGGCAATGTACAGGGCGAGGCAAATAGGATAAATACAGAGTGAAGAAAGTAGGATACCTATAGGATGAGGAAAATGGGACACGTACAAGGTGATGAAATACGCCACGCACAGGGTGAAGAAAATAGGATACATAAAGGGTGAGGAAAATGGGATAGGTACAGGGTGATGAAAATAGGCCACGTACAGGGTGAATAAAATAGGATACGTACAGGATGATGAAAATAGGAAACGTTCAGGGTGATAAAAATAGGCCATATGCAAGGTGAGACAAATAAGATACATGCAGAGTGAACAAAATATGATACGTACAAGGTGAGGAAAATAGGATATGTATAGGGTGAGAAAAATAGGACAAGTACAGTGTGAGGGAAATAGGATACGTACATTGTGAGGAAAAAAGGCCACATAGAGAGTGAGACAAATATGATACGTACAATGTGACGAAAATAGGATACGTACAGGGCAAGGGAAATTGGCCACATACTAGGTGAGGCAAATAGGATACAAGCAAAGTGAAGAAAATAGGATACATACAAGATGAGGAAAATAGGACACATATCAAGTAAGGAAATTGCGATACGTACAGGGTGTGGAAAATGGGATACGTACAGAGTGAGGAAAGGAGACCACGTACAGAGTGAGGCAAATAAGATACATACAGAGTGAAGAAAATAGGATAGGCCCAGGGTAAGGAAAATAAACCTCATACAGGGTGAGGAAAATAGCCTACTTTCAGGGTGAGGAAAATAGGCCAGGAACAGGGTTAGGCAAATAGGCCACTTACAGGGTGAGGAAAATAGGATACGTACAGGGTGAAGAAAATAGGCTACGTATATGGTGATGAAAATACAATATGTACATGGTGAGGAAAATAGAATACATACAGGGTAAGAACAATAGTATACTTCAAGGATGAGAAAAATAAGTCACATACCGGGTGAGGAAGATAGGATACAGCAGGGTGAAGAAAAAAGAATACATACAGATTGAGACATGTAGGATACATACAGGATAAGGAAAATGGAATCCGAATTGGAGTGAGGCACATAAGATACATACATAGTGAGGAAAATATGCAAATAGAACACACTCAGATTGAGGAAAACCGGACAACCACAGGGTGAGAAAGATAAACAATCAGATTGAGGCAAATAGAGAATGCACAGTGTGAGGAAAATATGTTACGTACAAGGTGAGGAAAATAGGCCACATACTGGGTGAGAAAAATAGGATACGTAGACGTTGAGGAGAAAAGAACACATAGAGAGTGAAAAAAATATGTGCAGGATGAGAAAAATTGCATACATACAGATTGAAGAAAATTGGTTACATACAGGATGAGAAAATAGTAAAGGTGCAGATTGAAGCAAATAGAATACAAACAGGATGAGGAAAAAGGATACGCAAAGAGGACACAAATGAGGAAATGAGAGTCTGCTAGAAGTGGACAACCTGGGAATATGTGGTATCTGTGGGGCAGGAAAGAAGCATTTCGGCCTTATAGTGTCCTAGATCTAGACACAGTGCGCACAGGCCTGGGTGCAATGTTTGTCAAGCCCCCGTGGAGGCATCATATGATACATCGCATCACCGGGTGTCTGCGCCTCCCCAGTGCCCTACAAGTCAATGACTCGCTTGGGGAACTGCTCCCACCCTAGTGAGACCCCACTAACCATGAGTGACCCTGTCAACCCAAGGACACTTTTAAGCTCGTAAGTATTCTGAGAGCTCTTCTTGAGAAGTCCCAATCGCTGCTGTGTGTGTGTTTAGTGCTAGTTCTGAGAAAGAGACAAGGCCATTGTATGTAAATCCAAGGACACTTGAGAGCTGCAATAAATGCCTGTGTCTAGATGCAAACTCTGCTTTCCCCCTGGGAGTTTGACGGTAATATGCTATATTTTCTCCACAGTCAGGTTCCCTTTGCAGTGATGTGCACACAGCTGAGTGTCAGGGGAAGGGGCTATGGCGAGGCTTTGCCACTTACCTCTGGTGTCAACGTGTGATGGCCTTTAAAGAGGAGGGCATAGATGAGGGGTGGGGCAGTCGGACACCGGAGGTCCTTAACGAGGCAACGTGCAGTGGACACCCAGAGCTGTGCACGAGGCACAGCAGGAACACATGGCCAGAGTTCAACCCTGCCCCGTCCCATCATGATCTCTCAATGCTACATTGATCAATTTATTATTTAATATATATATTAATAATATTGCTCCAGTAACGTAGGTCTGTGAGTGCAGAAATTACTGCCGGCATCTGTCGCGCTCTCTAGGCTTTAGGTTCAGATCCCAGCAGGGCCAACTCACCCTTTTATGCACACAGTGTTGATACACGAGAATTTTCCTCGAGAATGAAGAGAATATCTCGTTTATTTAAAGACAAGAATGAGGATATTGTTAAAGTTCTCCTTTACTTGCAAATCCACAGCATGAGTCAAGCACATCAGAAACAATGCAGTGCTCTGAAGGCCACGAGGCCACCCGTCCCCTTGGTAACCTGCTCTCGCGATGCTTCCGAGTCAGAGAGGAAGAAGGGACTCCTGCAAAGAGAAGGCTACAAATCATACAACGGGTGGGGGTGGGGGCTCATCTCGTAGCCCTTCCTGACACAACCCACGAACAAGGATGCTGCCTTCAGCTGTAAAGAACAGGAAGGCAGCTGGAGCAAGGACGGATCAAGTGCGCTCCAACCTGCTGCCTGGGAGACCATTGGTGAGAGCAGCTGATGCGATCAGGCGACCTACGAAGCAAAGGGCAGTTCACATATGCAACAATGCGGAATAACAGTGCGGATGTCTTGAGAAATGTTGGAATCCCTTACAGCAAAGAAGCCTAGACAAGGAGAGACAGTATAAACGGGGGCTTGTGTGGAGAACACATTTAAAGACAACGGCCCTGGTTATGAGCAGTGCAGAGTGTAGTTCCTGTGTGGAGTACCTCTCTGCACAAATATATGTTGGCTTGTGTTTCAAAATCCAGATTACCCCGGTGATGGTACATGACACCTGATTTATTAGCTGGAAATTCCATCTGGTAAAACTTATTTTGGAAAAGGACTGCAACATTTTCCAAGCAACATCTTCCCTGTTCCCCCCCCCCCCCCAGTCCAGACAACATCCCGCCCAGTACAGGACAGGAGCCCTCACAGGTATTTACCACCTGCTGCTCACGGCAGGTGGTAACTTGTAGAGTTTCTTTCTACAAGCTAGAACAATCTGTGTTTCATGGCAAGGCAAAGAGGTGGACACCAGCCCCACATCAGATCACATGTCACACCAGCCCCACATCAGATCTAATGTCACACCAGCCCCACATCAGATCACATGTCACACCAGCCCCACATCAGATCTAATGTCACACCAGCCCCACATCAGATCACATGTCACACCAGCCCCACATCAGATCACATGTCACACCAGCCCCACATCAGATCACATGTCACACCAGCCCCACATCAGATCACATGTCACACCAGCCCCACATCAGATCACATGTCACACCAGCCCAACATCAGATCACATGTCACACCAGCCCCACATCAGATCTAATGTCACACCAGCCCCACATCAGATCACATGTCACACCAGCCCCACATCAGATCACATGTCACAACAGCCCCACATTAGATCACATGTCACACCAGCCCCACATCAGATCTAATGTCACACCAGCCCCACATCAGATCACATGTCACACCAGCCCCACATCAGATCACATGTCACACCAGCCCCACATCAGATCACATGTCACACCAGCCCCACATCAGATCTAATGTCACATCAGCCCCACATCAGATCACATGTCACACCAGCCCCTCATCAGATCACATGTCACACCAGCCCCACATCAGATCACATGTCACCAATCTCCATTCTTTCTTTCATCAGTAAGATTTGGGGAAAATAAATCACTAACAAATTGCAGGATCATCTAAAAGACAGAACCTCCCACGTGTCCATCAATCAGGTTTCACGACAGGGAGAGGAACAGGATCAGCGCCAATGAAGATATGAAAAACCATCATGGCAGCCCTGGGGAATGACCAACCAGCTGCACTAATGCTCCTCCGCCTCTCAGCAGCCTACAAAACTGTGGATCACCAAAGCTCTGCGGATTACAGGATCGGATACAACTCTCCGATGCTGCCTTAGATGGGACGGATCATTCATAAGAGATTGGATAGGACTCTCCGGCCCTGCCTTAGATGGGATGGATCATTCATAAGAGATTGGATAGGACTCTCCGGCCCTGCCTTAGATGGGATGGATCATTCATAAGAGATTGGATAGGACTCTCCGGCCCTGCCTTAGATGGGATGGATCATTCATAAGAGATTGGCTAGGACTCTCCGGCCCTGCCTTAGATGGGATGGATCATTCATAAGAGATTGGCTAGGACTCTCTGGCCCTGCCTTAGATGGGATGGATCATTCATAAGAGATTGGATAGGACTCTCCGGCGTTGCCGCAGATGTCATGGATCATTCATAAAAGATTCAATAGGACTCTCTGGCACTGCCTCAGATGGGATCATGGGCGTAGGAAGTGTGGGGGACGCAAGGGATAAATCCCCCCCAGATTTTGGAGTGGGGGGGACACGGGGGACAAGGGTGGGGGGGACAAAATAATTTCCCCTCTCCCTTCTGTTATTCGCAGGGCCATTAGCACGCGAAAGCGCTACCTAATGGCCCTGCACTTGACCTGTGACCTGCCTGCAGTCAAGGAGGCCACCCGCCCTCTGCCCTTTGTTATGCTGCAGTAAGGCTTGGCCGTTCTGGGACGGGCAGAGACAGTGGCGTAACGATAATTGAGGGGGCCCACCTGCAAGGTACGTGGAGGGGCCCCCTTCGGACTCTATCAGGAGCTCTCCGGCCGAAGTGCTGTGCTGTGGGGGCCCCCTGGAGCTTGGGGGCCCCCCGCACTGCGGGGGCCTGTGTTACGCCCCTGGGCAGAGAAGGAAAAAGAACTCTGTCTCTTTTCCTTCATGCCCAGAGAAGGCAAGGACAGTGTCCACTTCTCCTGCTCCCCCTCTGGCAGCTGCCCTCCTCCCCTCTCTCTCTCTTTATTCCTCCGTCTCTTTCTGTCTCTGTCTCGCTCCTCCTCATTTGCTGATTCCAAGAGGCAGCTCGTATGTACTCTCTCTTGCCTCTCCTTTTCTTTATTGGTTCCCCTGTGAAATGGATCCAAAAAGAACGTAACACTTTGGCTGGAAATGTCCTCATTTTCCAACCGTTTTCTATTCCAAAGTACAACCTCGGGACAGAAAGGAAAAAGTATCAAAATACGAAAAATAATTAGATAACTAAGTAAAGCAATACAGAGTGGTCAGCAGACAGGCCAGATTGTTGTTATTTACACCCACACACATTAGCGCCACTTTACAGAGTTTGCCAGTGAAGCGCTACTTTCATTTTCTCGTCTTTCTTTGAACAACATTGTTTTCCCAGGGTGGGGAAGTGCACCATCCTAGAGGGACTGCAATACCTGGTTGATGGGTGGAGTGGAAAACGTTTACTATGATCGTTTTCAACTGTTTTAATTATTTTAGCTTATAAAATGAGTACTGCGGCTCTGTGTTCAGGGATGTGGTCTTTTTTAAACCAAACTGCTTACATTTTGTAAGGATATAAGCAATGGACATTGAAACGGGTCCTTTCCGGGCCCTGTAATCATGTCCTGAACTTTTCAGGCAAAATCGCTCACTGATTTCTGAATAATGAGTTTAAAACCGTTAAGGAAACATGTTGTTCCTGCTTACATTTCACATGCTTTACTTATCCTTGCATTCCCTATGAGGGTTTTCTTTTTCCAGGATGTTATTACTTTTTGTCAGGCAGCATTTTACTCTTGTCTAGTGCATAATTTGAAGTGAGTTGCAGCACAATTGGGTTGTAATTGAAGGCAGTGTGAGTTTTTCTCAGTGGGGCAGTATGGTGTTCAGTGTGGGAGAAGATGCAGCACTCTGCCCAGAGCAGCCGAATTTGGAACTGGTTCAGCCTTCATGACCAGTCCACCAGAACACTCTCCTGACAGAGCACATTCCCATGCTACACCTTAGAAGGCCCTGATAGACCTAGAAGCCCTGGTGTCTTAGCACCAGCAGGTGGACCCTAACGGTGGCAAGTGTGAGTTATCCTTGGAGGTCTGTCCCCCTCAAGCCATACTGCAGTTCACCTCCAGTCTTGCGGGCAGGCATACGAAGAAGCACACCCTAGAGCGACAGTGACTTTGTCACTAAGGTCACAAGACCCTTGAGGCCAGTCCACCTCACCCATTGGTACCTCCATTGGCCTTTTTCAGCAGTAGCAGTGCAACTTACCAGGGATTGGCAATGTAGGATTTGCATGCACACTAAACTTAGGGGGTGATTATAATGGCAGTGGGACCACAACCCCGTCGGTGGCGGTTCCACAGCCATCGGTGACTGCATCACCGCCCGCCATATTACAAGGGCGGGCGGTTCCCTGGCGGTCGGAAAGACCGACCGCCACGCACCTGATGGGCTCCTTGAGCCCTCCAGTGCGGCAGAGGGGCTCATAGTTCCTACAATGCTGGTGGTGCATACCATGCACCGCAGTAGGTATTACGATGTCCCTTACCTGCCAGCCTTTCCATGGCGGTTCACCCGCCATGGAAAAGCTGGCGGAAAGGGACATTGGGGGCCCGTAGCGGGCCCCTTTTCCCCCGGGCCCAAGACATGGGACCTGGGGGGCACCTATGGTGCCCCCGACATATCACTGCACCATGTGGCAGGCACCGCATGGTGCCTGCCACGTAGTGCAGTGATATATGTAACATGTCCCTTTTTTACATTGCGGCGGGTGATGCAGCCAGCAGCACCTGCCGCAATGTAAAAGATAAAAGTACAATCTTTACAAACAATTTCAAAATTACAGACAACCCAAATAAGAAGTGACGTAAAGGAAAAAGAGAAAAGATAAAATAATACCCATATGCAAAGAAATACTAGAAAAATATAACAAATTTATTACATTTAATGAATACTAGAACAATTAAAACAATGACGCTCAATACAATATGCTGGTACAAAAACAATATATATTAGAAACCAGACACGTGGCAAACGAAAAAATACACGTCACAAAAAAGAAACAACATATAACAAAATAATGTGTCCTTCATCAATTTTATGGCCACATATACGTCGACGGCGTTTCGACCACTGTAGAATTACACGGTCATCATCAGGACTGAAAATTCAATTGAGCGTCCAAAATTCTGTGTGGTATAAAATACATATGGGTCACTTTTAAATTTTTTTTAAATTAGGCTCCCTCTATCAAAAAAGGGGCTACCAGAAGAAAGAAGTAAGAAATAGGAAGTTAATAAAAGAAAAATAGTAAAGTAAAATATAGATATAAAGACATTGGTGAAAGAAAAGATACTAAAAACAGAAAGAAACAAGAGTAAGAAACTTTACAAAACACTGTTTCCCACACCTTAAAGAAAAATAAAGGAGTTACCATCACCAAAATATCAATAGTGAATATAAAAATCACCTATTTCAGAAAACAGTCCAACGCTATATTACTTGCATGGATTGGAGCGATATTTCAAAATTTCACACTAAAATGAAAAAGATAATTTTTATAAAAATGAGTTCTACGTGTCAATCAAAAAACTCGAACAAACCATCCTGATTTATCGGCCACTTACTTAAAATAGACAATGGGCGGGCGCGATGTAAAGCCGTCCAAGAATATAAACTTTCAAACTGGCAATCTTTATCCATACAATTTAGCAGATCATGCCAGTAAACAGGCGAACAAATCACCAATGCACTTCAACGCCACAATGGACTAGAGAAATGAAGGGACAAGAGAACACATCCTAAGTATACAGAGGTAGGACATAAATATATAATGTATAATGCCAGTCACAGACGTCTATATGTGTTGGAGTGTGTATATAGTAGGTCAAACAATCCATACAGGGACACATAACATACACCTCCAAATTCCAAAAAGACGGTAAAATTCCGTCTTGACTAACATATCTCATATCTATTGACCAAATACATAGGGGCTCTACTAGTGTAAGAGCACAACTGTCTGAGCCCAATAGCAATATTGCGTCTCCCACCCACCACTGGGCGATGAAAAAACAAAATCCAAATGTCATACCATAGGCCATACTAGTTGTAAATACTAATATAAGGGGAATTCGTTTCTAATATGCACAGGTTCAAACGGCTGCATACACATACTGTTACCCGAACCGTATACCTCACAGCCACCATTAGCCATCCAGGCAGCTTACAAAAAGACGTCCGTTTGAGCTGATGTAAACCTAAAACTAAAGTAAATGCTGCACGCCTCGACTTACCAAAAACGTCCCTATTGCGGCAGCAAAATCAGGAAGCCATTCCATGCTTACTGCAGACGCTATAAATAGCGTTTAAAAACCCGCGCGATTAGTTCAAAAACACTAATAACGGACTGTCAGATGTAACCTAATCTTGACAACATGCACCAACGGGCGCCATCTTGGAGTGGTCAAAACGTATGAATAGATATCCATAGTCCTAGGAGATTTACTTATTGTTGTAACAGTATATTAATAAATTAACCGAGCCTCATCTAAAAATAAACTCCTTAGAGGCACACCCAAATCATACCACTATGTTACAGAGAATGAATAATATGGAGTCCATACCCGTTTCGATTACGGACTACAATATATTTCACGGGTTTAGCAACGGGCGCCATCTATATAAGGTCAAAATGTGTAACTGATGACCGAGTCCATGTTTACAAGCAGTTTGCTCGATTAAACAACGATACCTTGATAGAATGACCGGATATCGTCTACATCCAACCGTGATACCAAATGCAGATGATAACAGATACTCTGTCCGTGCCCACTGCAAAAAATAAATCAAACAAAGTAATAAAAAGAAAGAAAAAAGAAGAAAAAAGAAAAGAAAAACCATTTTCTTTAGAAAAGCAGCTCAGTTGCAACAATAAAATACCTCTCGCAATTTATAAAGAGCGAATCACAATTGAGTTATGTCAGTACCAACAAAGTGCTTCACATTAAACTAAATTAATACATTGGCAAACATTAACTTTATAATGGCATTAGATTGATACAATGACAAACATTCACATTATGATAACATCAAGAAAAAACAGTTTCGGTTTCATTAAAAATGATGGTCTATCCACATAACAAAACCCAAAGTCTTATTCATCTTAAATACAATACACAGTCATACTACATATATAATTACGCAATAACAGTTATTGTATAAAGACAGAATTAGTAATCACAGAAACACAAATCACTGTATTCACTTTTATGTTCATGCAAGTTAGACTCTTGGTAAGAGGTGAACCAATAAAAATATATATATAGACTAATCTGCTATATAGTGGTTCAATTTGTAATTCACAAAGTACCCACAATATCAAACAGACAGTACATGGTTCCTTATCAATCCTTCAACTAAATATTACAGAATGACACTATGACATTCCTCCATGGAATTAAGGCCTTTATTAATACTGTCACAGCGGAGTATCCATCGACATTCACTTTTATTCAGGATGTTGGTAATACTCCCTCCCCTTGGAGGAATCCGTATCGCCTCAATAACCTGCCACCGCATATCGGTGGGGGCATGATTATATTCCAAAAAGTGGGACACCAAAGGTGCATTCTCAGTTTTGCAGCGAATTCGACTTTTATGCTGCCCAAGACGAATTTTTATCTTTTGAGTCGTCTGCCCCACATAGATGAGGTCACATGGACACCAAATTGCATACACAACATTATGTGTGTTGCAATTGGTATAGTCTCGCAAATCATGACAAATGTTTCCATGGACAAATTGTTTAGTATTTAGGCTGGAACCACACATGAGACATCCCCCACATTTATAATGTCCCACAGGCTTATTTAGACCCCAAATGGTTGTCAAGTTAGGAGGTTCAATTCGGGGTAATGCAGCACGGACCAAATGGTCTCTGAGATTTTTACCCCTTTTGTAGGAAAATAGGGGTTGTTCCTGTGTGATTCCAGTCGATATAACCAATGGCCAATGTTTTTTAATAATGTCCGAAATTGCATTACTTTTTGTCCCAAAGGTGGTAACACATGGGATACGATTGGTTTGTTTTTTTATCTTGGGAGTTAACAAAAACTCACGATGATTATACCATGCTCTTTTCATGGACCTCTTAATCAATTTCCTAGGATAACCACGTTGCCTGAGTTTTTCTGCCAGAGTTTCTGCCTCACAAAAATAGTCCTCCTTAAAGAAACAGTTTCTGCGAATACGCAGGAACTGCCCAAAGGGCAATCCATCCCTCAGACCTCTCGGATGGTTACTTGAATATTCCAGCAATGTGTTACGTGCTGTAGGTTTAGTAAATAATTTCGTCGTCAGTCTGCCTTCATGGGAAAAAATTGTTAAGTCCAGAAAATCAACCTGAACTTTGCTAGCATTAGAGGTGAACTTCAAGTCAGAAGAACATGAATTGAGCCACCTTAAAAACAGAGATAAATCAGAACTTGTCCCAGTCCAAATGAAAAAAATATCATCAATATAGCGTCGCCAATGGCGTACGCTATCAAAAAAAGGATTTTTACTAGAGTCATAAATAAAAATCTGTTCAAAATTATCCACAAACAATATAGCAAAATTGGGAGCATAAGAAGCCCCCATAGAAGTGCCCTTCACCTGCAAATAATATTGTCCGTCAAACTCAAAATAATTCCATGTTAGTGAAATTGTCAGAAGTTCCACAATAAAGTCAGTGGGAACCAGCACAGGGGCCGGACGTGTATCCAAGACTTTTCTGATCACCTCAATGCCTTCCAATTGGGGAATGTTGGTATATAAGGACTCAAGGTCCAAACATACCAACAATTCCGAATTGGGGCAAAATTGCATTACTTCCAGTTGTGAAATAATGTCACCACTATAACGCACATAACTGCGAGTACAAGTGGCAAAATCCTTAAGAAAAATGTCAATATATTTGCAAAGTGGTTCCAAGACCGACCCACAGCCAGAAACTATGGGTCGGCCAGGTGGATTCACCAAATCCTTATGGACTTTTGGAAGGGTATAGAGAACGGGAGTCCTCGGAGTTTTGGAATTAAGAAAAGAGAATTCCTTATCACTAAGATACCCTTCGGATTTGGCAATAGATGTCACAGTAACAATCAATTTCTGAATTTCGGATAGAGGATTAGTTCTCAAAACCTGATAGTGATTTACATTGTCAAGTTGTCGTTTGACTTCCGATTTGTATTTGTCCATGGATTGTACAACAATCCCCCCACCCTTATCCGCGGGTTTGATAATAACTTCCTGATTCTGCTTGAGCGTTCTCAAAGCTTGTCGCTCCATCAGGGAAATATTATAGGGGATATATTCAAAATCTTTGTTCAGAGCTGAAACTTCTTTTAAAACCACTGACTCAAACGCCAACAATTCAATGGGCATTTTATTTGTGGGAGGATTAAAAACAGAAGGAGGCCGTAATCCAGAAGGATTAAAGACGTCGTTCGTAGTATTGTTCATAAAAAATGCTTTCAGACGTAATTTCCGAAAAAATTGAAGCAATTCCAATTGAGTCTCAAACAAACAAGTTTTCTCTGTTGGAACAAAACTTAAACCTTTAGTCAGAAGGGAAACCTCAGCCGAGGACAGCAAATGATTGGATAAATTAAAGATTGGGATGCTATCGGATGTGATGGTAGAGTCAGAAAATTCTACTGAGGAGGCCCCCACTGGTAAAACTTCCTGCGTGTCTGTCTCTCCCCTGCTTGAAAATTCCAATGTTGTTGAGGAGGTCTGGTTTTCACTTTCCCCCTCCCCCATCCCCGCTGTTCTAAAAAAGGTGTATAGCCAGAGTTAGAGGGGCCTGGTCGAGAATTTATGCTTATATCGGATTCATCAGCTGAGCTAGCTGAAGAGTCAGAGAAAGTAATAGCAGTATTTCTTTTCAAACGGCTCCATGTCGGATAATTCTCAGTGTATTGTTGTCTTGGCTGAGAATAAAATTCATCTAGCAAATATGGATGAAACTTCGTTTGGTCAAAATTAGCTATATCCTTTTGTATTTTGTTCGTTTTCTTGTTACGTTCAATCTTTTCAAATTCCGCAATGGTTTTAGTAACCTTCTCAAGGGCTGCTTTAGCATCAGCAACCACATTACCTTCCGTTAAACGTTTCTCCAAATCAGCAATAATTTCCATTTCTTTTTTACTGTGCTCTAACGCAGTGTCGATGCCATGGACAAGCCAATGGCGAGAGCACGTCACCCCTATGTGACTAAAACCTTTCCTAAATTTCGGATCATTTATAAAACGATTACCGGGACATTACGTACTTGTAAGCCTACCGGTATTACATCTTTTTTAAGGTATTCGGTCATCATTAAGGCATGCAAAGTTGTACGTACATGTTTTTTACGGCACTGTTCCAATTCATCAAGTAGTGCTTGTGATTCATTCACAATTGGTTCCACCACTGTTGAACCCAACAGTGATGGACCACTCTTAATCCTAGAAATATACTCCTCCGAATTGGTAGGGGCGTCGGCATTAGCCATAATTACTTAGGCAAGATGTCGAGGCCAGAAGGAGCCCTCCCAGCTAACCAGCTGTACTTAAATCATTACCAGCCACAGGTGCACCCCAACACACCTGAACCAGGGGCAGTCAGTGAATAATCCTAACAATGGTTCAAGAAGCAATTTGCTCAAAAGTACAATATTTACAAACAATTTCAAAATTACAGACAACCCAAATAAGAAGTGACGTAAAGGAAAAGAGAAAAGATAAAATAATACCCATATGCAAAGAAATACTAGAAAAATATAACAAATTTATTACATTTAATGAATACTAGAACAATTAAAACAATGATGCTCAATACAATATGCTGGTACAAAAACAATATATATTACAAACCAGACACGTGGCAAACGAAAAAATACACGTCACAAAAAAGAAACAACATATAACAAAATAATGTGTCCTTCATCAATTTTATGGCCACATATACGTCGACGGCGTTTCGACCACTGTAGAATTACACGGTCATCATCAGGACTGAAAATTCAATTGAGCGTCCAAAATTCTGTGTGGTATAAAATACATATGGGTCACTTTTAAATTTTTTTAAAATTAGGCTCCCTCTATCAAAAAAGGGGCTACCAGAAGAAAGAAGTAAGAAATAGGAAGTTAATAAAAGAAAAATAGTAAAGTAAAATATAGATATAAAGACATTGGTGAAAGAAAAGATACTAAAAACAGAAAGAAACAAGAGTAAGAAACTTTACAAAACACTGTTTCCCACACCTCAAAGAAAAATAAAGGAGTTACCATCACCAAAATATCAATAGTGAATATAAAATTCACCTATTTCAGAAAACAGTCCAACCCTATATTACTTGCATGGATTGGAGCGATATTTCAAAATTTCACACTAAAATGAAAAAGATAATTTTTATAAAAATGAGTTCTACGTGTCAATCAAAAAACTCGAACAAACCATCCTGATTTATCGGCCACTTACTTAAAATAGACAATGGGCGGGCGCGATGTAAAGCCGTCCAAGAATATAAACTTTCAAACTGGCAATCTTTATCCATACAATTTAGCAGATCATGCCAGTAAACAGGCGAACAAATCACCAATGCACTTCAACGCCACAATGGACTAGAGAAATGAAGGGACAAGAGAACACATCCTAAGTATACAGAGGTAGGACATAAATATATAATGTATAATGCCAGTCACAGACGTCTATATGTGTTGGAGTGTGTATATAGTATGTCAAACAATCCATACAGGGACACATAACATACACCTCCAAATTCCAAAAAGACGGTAAAATTCCGTCTTGACTAACATATCTCATATCTATTGACCAAATTCATAGGGGCTCTACTAGTGTAAGAGCACAACTGTCTGAGCCCAATAGCAATATTGCGTCTCCCACCCACCACTGGGCGATGAAAAAACAAAATCCAAATGTCATACCATAGGCCATACTAGTTGTAAATACTAATATAAGGGGAATTCGTTTCTAATATGCACAGGTTCAAACGGCTGCATAAACATACTGTTACCCGAACCGTATACCTCACAGCCACCATTAGCCATACAGGCAGCTTACAAAAAGACGTCCGTTTGAGCTGATGTAAACCTAAAACTAAAGCAAATGCTGCACGCCTCGACTTACCAAAAACGTCCCTACTGCGGCAGCAAAATCAGGAAGCCATTCCATGCTTACTGCAGACGCTATAAATAGCGTTTAAAAACCCGCGCGATTAGTTCAAAAACATTAATAACGGACTGTCAGATGTAACCTAATCTTGACAACAAGCACCAACGGGCGCCATCTTGGAGTGGTCAAAACGTATGAATAGATATCCATAGTCCTAGGAGATTTACTTATTGTTGTAACAGTATATTAATAAATTAACCGAGCCTCATCTAAAAACAAACTCCTTAGAGGCACACCCAAATCATACCACTATGTTACAGAGAATGAATAATATGGAGTCCATACCCGTTTCGATTACGGACTACAATATATTTCACGGGTTTAGCAACGGGCGCCATCTATATAAGGTCAAAATGTGTAACTGATGACCGAGTCCGTGTTTACAAGCAGTTTGCTCGATTAAACAACGATACCTTGATAGAATGACCGGACATCGTCTACATCCAACCGTGATACCAAATGCAGATGATAACAGATACTCTGTCCGTGCCCACTGCAAAAAATAAATCAAACAAAGTAATAAAAAGAAAGAAAAAAGAAGAAAAAAGAAAAGAAGAAAAGAAAAAACATTTTCTTTAGAAAAGCAGCTCAGTTGCAACAATAAAATACCCCTCGCAATTTATAAAGAGCGAATCACAATTGAGTTATGTCAGTACCAACAAAGTGCTTCACATTAAACTAAATTAATACATTGGCAAACATTAACTTTATAATGGCATTAGATTGATACAATGACAAACATTCACATTATGATAACATCAAGAAAAAACAGTTTCGGTTTCATTAACCCTTTCCGTGCGTCCGTCGGCCAACGGCCGTCGCGAGCACTACCTCCGTAGTGCTGCGCACGTCCGTTGGCCGACGCGGCCCCGCCCACTCAATAAAACCGCCGCACCGCGGCGGAATTGCCGCCGCGGTTAAGTGGTTAAAAATGATGGTCTATCCACATAACAAAACCCAAAGTCTTATTCATCTTAAATACAATACACAGTCATACTACATATATAATTACGCAATTACAGTTATTGTATAAAGACAGAATTAGTAATCACAGAAACACAAATCACTGTATTCACTTTTATGTTCATGCAAGTTAGACTCTTGGTAAGAGGTGAACCAATAAAAATATATATATAGTCTAATCTGCTATATAGTGGTTCAATTTGCAATTCACAAAGTACCCACAATATCAAACAGACAGTACATGGTTCCTTATCAATCCTTCAACTAAATATTACAAAATGACACTATGACATTCCTCCATGGAATTAAGGCCTTTACTGTCACAGCGGAGTATCCATCGACATTCACTTTTATTCAGGATGTTGATAATACTCCCTCCCCTTGGAGGAATCCGTATCGCCTCAATAACCTGCCACCGCATATCGGTGGGGGCATGATTATATTCCAAAAAGTGGGACACCAAAGGTGCATTCTCAGTTTTGCAGCGAATTCGACTTTTATGCTGCCCAATACGAATTTTTATCTTTTGAGTCGTCTGCCCCACATAGATGAGGTCACATGGACACCAAATTGCATACACAACATTATGGGGCTGATTCCGATCTCGGTCGGAGGCGTACCCAACACCATTCGGTCGGGAAAAAAGCCATGCGAAAGCCTGTTTCCCGACCGATCCGTACAGCACACCGAACGAGTAAGTACGATGCGCACAACAGCAAAGAATCCGGCCGAGCCGTACTCACCCAAACCAGGTCCTGTTCCCCGACCGAGGCGAATCCGGAAACGCTGAATCGAGTCGCACGGAAGGGAAAATGCAGCTCCGTCCGGCCGAACGAGTACGATGCGCTTTCTGTACGCGCCGAACCCGTCGCTACGCACGGCACGTCAAAGCATCCGGGAGAGGCGCACATAAGCTCCGATTCGCGCCACAACACGATCCACGGCTCCGAGACGAACACGCCAGCGACGAGGACGAGGCGAAGCGACGAGGACGAGGCGAAGCGACGAGGACGACGCGAAGCAACGAGAAGGACGAACGACACGAACCAACCATGAATCCCTTCGTCCCGATCATACCAATATTCTACATTTACTACCGGAACAGGCACGGACGCGTACGGCGCAGAAGGTAAGCCAGACACCAACCACAAAACACATACAACACGTACACGACACATCACACACACACAGAGGGATGCAGAATATACTTACACCAGCAACAGCAGCACCATAGGGGCGGGATGCCCATCACCAATGCCACATATGCACAAAGGGGCCTGAATGCGCACCACCACCCCTACCCAGGGGGGGGCTGGATGCCTACCACTACTACCGCCCTCACCCAGGGGGGGCTGGATGCCTACCACCACCCTTAGCCAGGGGGAGCTGGATGCCTACCACCACTACCACCCTCACCCAGGGGGGGCAGGATGCCTACCACTACTACCACCCTGAGCCAGGGGGGGCTGGATGCCTACCACTACTACCACCCTCACCCAGGGTGGGCAGGATGCCTACCACTACTACCACCCTTACCCAGGGGGGGCAGGATGCCTACCACTACTACCACCCTTAGCCAGGGGGGGCTGGATGCCTACCACCACTACCACCCTCACCCAGGGGGGGCAGGATGCCTACCACTACTACCACCCTTAGCCAGGGGGGGCTGGATGCCTACCACTACTACCACCCTTAGCCAGGGTGGGCTGGATGCCTATCACCACTACCACCCTTAGCCAGGGTGGGCAGGATGCCTACCACTACTACCACCCTTAGCCAGGGGGGGCTGGATGCCTACCACTACTACCACCCTTAGCCAGGGTGGGCTGGATGCCTACCACCACTACCACCCTTAGCCAGGGGGCAGGATGCCTACCACTACTACCACCCTCACCCAGGGGGGCAGGATGCCTACCACTACTACCACCCTTAGCCAGGGGGCTGGATGCCTACCACTACTACCACCCTTAGCCAGGGTGGGCTGGATGCCTACCACCACTACCACCCTTAGCCAGGGGGGCTGGATGCCTACCACTACTACCACCCTCACCCAGGGGGGCAGGATGCCTACCACTACTACCACCCTTACCCAGGGGGGCAGGATGCCTACCACTACTACCACCCTTACCCAGGGGGGCAGGATGCCTACCACTACTACCACCCTTAGCCAGGGGGGCTGGATGCCTACCACCACTACCACCCTCACCCAGGGGGGCAGGATGCCCTACCACTACTACCACCCTGAGCCAGGGGGGCTGGATGCCTACCACTACTACCACCCTCACCCAGGGTGGGCAGGATGCCTACCACTACTACCACCCTTACCCAGGGGGGCAGGATGCCTACCACTACTACCACCCTTAGCCAGGGGGGGCTGGATGCCTACCACCACTACCCCCCTCACCCAGGGGGGGCAGGTTGCCTACCACTACTACCACCCTTAGCCCGGGGGGGCTGGATGCCTACCACTACTACCACCCTTAGCCAGGGTGGGCTGGATGCCTACCACCACTACCACCCTTAGCCAGGGGGGGCAGGATGCCTACCACTACTACCACCCTCACCCAGGGGGGGCAGGATGCCTACCACTACTACCACCCTTAGCCAGGGGGCTGGATGCCTACCACTACTACCACCCTCACCCAGGGGGGCTGGATGCCTACCACCACCCTTAGCCAGGGGGCAGGATGCCTACCACTACTACCACCCTCACCCAGGGGGGCTGGATGCCTACCACCACCCTTAGCCAGGGGGGCAGGATGCCTACCACTACTACCACCCTCACCCAGGGGGGCTGGATGCCTACCACTACTACCACCCTTACCCAGGGGGCAGGATGCCTACCACTACTACCACCGTTAGCCAGGGGGGCAGGATACCTACCACTACTACCACCCTCACCCAGGGGGGCTGGATGCCTACCACCACCCTTAGCCAGGGGGGCAGGATGCCTACCACTACTACCACCCTCACCCAGGGGGGCTGGATGCCTACCACTACTACCACCCTTACCCAGGGGGGCAGGATGCCTACCACTACTACCACCCTTAGCCAGGGGGGCAGGATGCCTACCACTACTACCACCCTTAGCCAGGGGGGCAGGATGCCTACCACTACTACCACCCTCACCCAGGGGGGCAGGATGCCTACCACTACTACCACCCTTAGCCAGGGGGCAGGATGCCTACCACTACTACCACCCTCACCCAGGGGGGCTGGATGCCTACCACCACCCTTAGCCAGGGGGGCAGGATGCCTACCACTACTACCACCCTTAGCCAGGGGGCTGGATGCCTACCACTACTACCACCCTCACCCAGGGGGGCTGGATGCCTACCACTACTACCACCCCCACTCATAGGATGGACAATGCATGACACAACCAGCACACCACAACCTAGGGAATGCAAGAAGAAGACATCCCCCCAACACCATGACAAGCGTGTGTAGACTGTGTCAAATGCCTACAACACCGAACATGACTTTGAACATACAATGTGACCCCCTAGCACATGTGCCACACATATATGTGTGTGGCACCCACAATGCAAGCAGGCCATGACCATTGTGGCAATGGGGTCCAAACCCCGTCATCACAGTGACCAAAATGTAAGTGTGGGGTCCATAGCTGAAGCACACTTTGAACAATGTGGCAATGGGGTCCAAACCCCCATCATCACAGTGACCAAAATGTAAGTGTGGGGTCCATAGCTGAAGCACACTTTGAACAATGTGGCAATGGGGTCCAAACCCCCATCATCACAGTGACCAAAAGGTAAGTGTGGGGTCCATAGCTGAAGCACATTTTGAACATTGTGGCAATGGGGTCCAAACCCCCTCATCACAGTGACCAAAATGTAAGTGTGGGGTCCATAGCTGAAGCACATTTCGAACATTGTGGCAATGGGGTCAAAACCCCCATCATCACAGTGACCAAAATGTAAGTGTGGGGTCCATAGCTGAAGCACATTTCGAACATTGTGGCAATGGGGTCCAAACCCCCATCATCACAGTGACCAAAAGGTAAGTGTTGACAAAGAAAGAGGTGCAACTGCCAAACTGCATGGATGATTCCTGGTCACAGAACAACAAACACATCAGTGGCAAAGTAGTGTATGTGTCCCATTGCAACATAAATTGGGGGAGCCAAATCCTGCAGTGCAAATAAGACATACCTTTGGCCATGTGCAGACAAACAACACCCATGGGGGCTGACACCGTCAACAATCATCAATGACACAATGACAGAAGTGACCATCAGAATGCAGACCCACATATTTGCACCAATGGGCACACACATGCAGATACCCTGTGGAGACTGCAGATGTGAGGTGAACAGATACCATACCATGGCAGCAATGGGACACACAAACCATGATCATTGTGCTGACCGATGACCTAGGAGTCCCAGGGACAGCAGGGGAAACCCACCAAACTACATACAGCCAATGGCACACCCAAGATATGTCAATGCAGTGGTGCAGATGCACAAACACAAACAGGCAGACCCACACTGCACATCATACACAACAGGTGAGGGGGGTGCCAGTGTCCCCAGGCAACCACACAACACATGAGGAGACCTGAATACCAATCATACAGATGTGCATACAGTGCCACACAAAGGTAACTCATGGATCCAAATCCCCTATGTGGGCAAGCAGGCATTGTCAGATGAGAGGGAGCACAAATCACACATGTCACACAGGCACGTAGGGACAGCAACTGACACAGCAAGACACAGACACACCACAGCACCACCCCCAGGGCCCCCACAATGTGGTGACCCTGGGCTGCATTACAATCCCACTGTGATGACAAAGCTAAATGTGGTTCACACTGTGAACCACAGTCATGTGTACTGAGCAACTAACTACCATCACACCTACACAAGCACAAATCAAACAGCATGGCCAGTAAGCCAAGGCCAACATGGAGGCAGGGGCCTAGCCGGGCAACAACTCTCATCTGCACACACTCAACACCACACCCCTCGACCTCCAACAATGTGCAGCAGTGAAGCACAAATGCACTGGTGACATTGCACATGCACCCATGACTATTCCAGGGTGGTGGGTGGGAACCAAGGTGCAGAAACACATCACACATGGACACTCAACAAGACTCCTGAATGTCTGACACACTGCACACTACGCTGTACATGGACATGACGGCAATACCACACCAACCAATGGGATCACAGCCACAGTCACACACCAATGAAGAAGCCAAGGTCACCCACAAAGAACACACATAGACAACAACCAACATTGCAGCCCGGACCCTGAGGAGTGCCAGCAGTCACACACACAACGTGTCACAATCACTGAAAGATAACACAAACTGGAAATCACATGACAGGGGCAAACAACAAGTGCCAAGGGGAAACCTGACTGTGACCCATCTGCGTCTGCACACAAACTCAGCCCTGACAGCAAGCACACCTATGGGTGACACCCTGATGACCAGTAATGTGCCATGCACCCACATCACAGAGAACCCAGGGAGAAGACTTTGGGGGAACATAGCTCAACTCAGCTAGCATCACAAACAGGTACAACACTAGGGATCACAGCATGCACAGCTAAACGGAAGTGAACACACAGACATGCACATACAACACACACCTTGGGCGCAGGCAATGTTACAGGAGTACACACTGCCATGAGGGGACTCCACTCCTGTGTGAGGAAAGCTGTGCCATATGTTGCCTCAGTAGGGCCCCACCATGTCAGCTGAGCACTTGGTCACACAATCAACAATTAGCACCAAATGAGGGCTCCCGTCACATCAGCCTGGTCATGGAAGTGCCAACGGAATCATCAGCACAGATCCAACACACTTGTATAGCAATGTTGCACTGACAACACATATGAGTCCTTCCCCATTGATGCCCAAACCTGCATGTCCACTGGAGATGGCCACACGGTCAGGGAAGTAGACGAATTGAACAATGGCAGGCACAACAGATGTGCAGGGGTGGAAGCCACAGATGTGAAATAGCCAATCTAAGTAGGAAATCCCATTGCCAAATACTGAACACATGACACCCTCAGATGCTGCTATGGATGACATGGATACACCACAGGATAGGACACATTCCCCCTGGACCACATGGGTTCCTGCACAGTAACACTTCATTATCATGAGACCAAATATCACCATCACTGCAGCAAAGGCATGGTTAGCATCATCAACATCATGTACATCAGAAGCAAAAGCACTAGAGAACAGAAAGTTGCTTTATTCAGCATATGTGGCATTAAAAGTAGAAGTCCGGTAGAACATAAACAAAGGCCAAGGCCAGTCCATCAACAAAGTCACAAGTGGGTGACAGTGGCAGATGCCACCCTACACATGCCTGCACAAAACCAGGGACAATCCACTAGGAGGGGCAACCGGGGGGTAGGCCAGGCACCGCAGGGACAGGATCAGGGCTCACCAGGAGGAAGCAGGGAAGGGGTGGTGGGTGCTGGAGAGCCACTGACAACTGCAGTGGAGGTGTCTGACATGGTGTGTGCCGGAACAACTGGGGGCATGGCTCAGATGTTGCGGGTGCCGGCACGACTGCAGTGGACCCTGCAGATGGAGTGGACAGGTCCGCCACTGCAGTGCCCAAGTCAGACAGGGTGGTAGTGGACTCCACTGCAGTGCCTACCACCAGGGGAGGAGAATGGGGTACAGGCAAGGTGGGCTGGACAGAGGGGAGGACACCCTCACCACATCAGTGGCACAGACAAGCGCAGCTGGGGGTGTGGTGCCGGGAGAGCAAGTGGCAGGGGAGAAGGCCGGAGCCTCTTGGGGATGGTATATCTGTGGGTGGGGGAACCTGGGGCAGGGTGTGGTGGGGGCACCTGTGGAGTGGGGGCCTGAGGGATGGAGGAAGGAGACCTGGTGCTTGAGCTGCAGGGCGGCGGCGGGTCTTGCTCTTAGCACTCCGGGGGACTTGCGGGTGGGGGCCTCAGTCTGTCTGCGCCTGGGGGAGGGTGTCCGGGGGCGAGGGCACTCTGCTCCGTGTGGGGGGCTTCCTCTTCCCCCTGGATGCTGGGGCAGCTGGATCGGAGGGGAAGAGGCCGAGGTCACTGAGGAAGAGGCGCTGGGTCTTTGGGGTTGCAGGTGAGGCAAGGGAGGGTGCTTTGGAGGGAGAGGCAACTGAGGACTGCGCAGTGCCCATGAATTTGTGTGTGTGTACCAGGGCCCCATCCCCTGTGAGTCTGGTTTCAGTCCCCTGACTGTGCGTGCGTGTGTGTTTTGTTTGTGGCGTGTGTGTCTGTGTGCTGGACGTGTGTGTGCTGGTGTGTGCCTGTGCCAGTGTGTGTGTGCTTGGGACGGGTAAGGTGCTGGGGAGTGTGGATGGAGCAGAGGCAGGAGGGGTGAGGGACTGTCTGAGGAGGGACACTGCTGCCGTCAGGGAGGAGTCCATGGACCTATTGCCCCTCTGTAGGTCAGACATGCCAGATGAGATGCCCTCCATGAACAACACCAGCTGAGTCAACAGTGCGGTGTGCGCATGGAGGACACTCAGCATGGCTGTCTGCCCTACATGGAGCTGGCGAAGGAGGTACACAGACTCCTCACTCAGGGCAGCAGGGGACACAGGGGCAGGGGGTGCGGTGCCTGGCCCAAAGGAGACACGCTCCCGAACATGGGAGCCTCCATGGACCTGGGGAATGGGAGCCGATGGGAGGGCGGTGGTGGTGCTGGTGGTGGTGGCGGGGACAGCAACACTAGCTGGGGTGTGGTGGCTGCTGACACCCGCCTCCACAAGGGAGTCATCCTCCGAGTTGCTCTGGTCCTCAGCTGAGGTGGATGGTGCTGAGGACTCCTCGGTGTGGCTCCCCTCGCCCTCTGTGCCACTAGGTCCCTCCGACCACTCCTCGGCTGCTGACCCAGTCTGGCTCTCTGGCTCCTCCTGGTCCGTGGAGCTGTCCCCTTCCGTGGCCGTGGATGTATCTGCAAACAATGGGGAAACAGACAGACATCAGTCACCTGCACCAAACGCACACACCACTGTGAGCACAGCACATTACAGAGCAAGCCCTGGCATCATTAGTTGTACATTGCTAAAAGTGCCCTAACTGAACAGGAGAAGCCAATTGTCAGTCTGATGCCAAGCATGGCACTCACATCCCACATGGCCTTGCACCCATCTGTCTGGTGTCTGTTGGATTACAACACCCCAGTGTGGACACATGCACCAAGTACACAGTAGTTGGACAGTGCAGAGGACACGGTGTGGCATGTGGACATGCACACATCACAGCTCTTGCCACTGAGTCAGTACAGGTTTCCGGATGAAAGGGATGCCCAGAGTCAAATAGGAAATGCATGTGATGCATACCAGCGACAGACACCATGATGCACCCATGTCCTGATAGCCATCGCCACAATGGTGTGCATGTAGCACATGTCACTGCCCTGCAGGACCACCAATAAGTTGACACATGCCATGGCAGAGGCATGACTGCTAAGTCATACATCACTGTCTCAGTGATGTATGACTTGGCAGCCAGACAACAACACTATGCACTGTGTCACAATAGTAGGTCATGGGGAAAGCAAGTCCTGGAGCTGCACAAGTGCACATGTACATCCCCCACACAACACATCATCTTAACCCTCATCTGTCCAGGTAATACCTATTGGACATATGGGAGACCTGTGACACTACCCTCTGAACCTGAGCCCCTCACAATTTGCTGTGAATGGGGAACAGCTGCCTGAACTTCACATTCGCATACCCCAGTCTGCACGCGCAGCTGATCAAACACCTATGTGACACACAAGTATCGTCTCCTATGGTCACATCTCCAGGGGCATGCTGAGCCCCTACCAAGAAACACCCCAGCAGTCCTGGCAACTAATCCACAGCACACTGACACAGAGGCAGACACCTGAGGGGTCAAATCACTGTGCACAATGTGTCAGCTGATACACGGGAGTGGGAGTACAGAGTGCATTGCATGGCCTGGAGTAGGCATGACTGTCCTGCTCCACATGAATGAGGGATGTGCCCTGGACAGTGGATAGCTGGCTATGTATGTGTGACACACGTAATCTGCACACTCCTGGGGCCCAAACATTGTTCCCACCCGCTGCATGGGCGTGTGCCACATACCCCAGGCACATGTGGTGGCTCAGCTCAGCAAGTGGACCGCATATCAAAGCAACACGCAGATCACATGTCCAAACACAGGCGTTGTGTGAACAATGGACCCACCCATGATGCCCACAACAGAGTTAGGGAAACAGATGCTGTCCCCCACCTTTAGTGAAGCAAACTGCAAGGACACAGTCCCAAGTGACACAATTCCCTGACTGTAAGGGCCACACCTGGGTATCAGATGAGCAGTGGGCAGTGCACAATAGAGGGACATGGCTCCTGGACAACATGACTGCTGCACTGTGGCAGTTGAACCAGGCCAGAGGAGGGCACAAAGCATGTAATACAGAGTTCACAGTGCAGTCTTTGACTCACCCCCTCCTTGCTGCTGTCTGGCCTTCAGCTGCCCATCCAGGTCTGGAAACACCACCGCCAGGATCTGGAGCATGTGGGGGTCAGGGTCCGTGTTCCGCCCCTCCTGCGAGGAGGCGACATCTTCAGCTGGACCCGTGCAATCCTCCGGGTCCAGCCCCGAAGGTCCTGCCACCTCTTCTGGCAGTTGCGGATCCGGCGCTTGTAGACCCCCACGGACCGGACGGCCCGGACGATGTCCTTCCAGATCTCCTGCTTCCGATGGGCATTAACCTGTCAGGATGACAAAGTGAAAAGGCCATTACCACACATGCAACATATCCGTGCATGACACAGTTGTATATACATGTCTCAATCACAGGGGCACATGATGTACACAGGCAGTGCAAAGCTGCCCATGGACAGTTTGCCAGACGTCACTACATGGTATCATTGCATGGGAAGTAAAACCATGTTCAAATGCACTGTCACTGCACCATACCTGTCCAGTGCAAGTCACTACACACTATGGGGGTGACAACTACTCAGTGAGCCTGCTAGCCAGTGGCGTGCAGACTCTCAGCCTTGCTAGTCACACAAAATGCACATTCAGAAAGGCAGTGCACAGAACACTCACCTGCTCCCCTGGTGTCCCATACAGCTTGCTGTACTGTGGAAGTAGGCTGTCCAGCAGGGCCTGGTTCTCTTCAAGGCTGAAGGCTGGGGCTCTCTCCACAGTACGTGCCATTGCAGGGTCCAGAGGGGCAGAGACAGCAGCAGTGCAGTGGCAGATGTCGTCCTGGAGCATGTAGTGCAGGCAAGTGAGCTCTCAGGGGAACAGCCAGCAATATATATGTGCTGGAGAGGCAGATACTGTCCCTTGTGTCCAAAGTGATAGGTCCAAGTCGTTTGCATCTTCTGAATCTGGCCAATCCATGGAATAGCAGCACCAAAACACGCCCACAGCATCCTTCAAATCTTCAACTTCATGACATACATGATTTTGCAACATTGTTGTGGGTGACCAACTGATTTTCCAGCAACCGACTCGTTCGAAATTCGAAAACGCGTCCGTTGCCAGGCAAGCCCATTGTCAATGGGTGCGCACCGATCGGTCCATTGCGGTACAACGCGTACAGGGGTACAACGCGTACCCGCACACATTGAATGCAATGGGCCGGCCGGAGGCACCGATCGGTCCATTGCAGTTCAACGCGTACAGGGGTACAACGCGTACCCACACACATTGAATGCAATGGGCCGGCCGGAGGCACCGATCGGTCCATCGTAGTACAACGCGTACAGGGGTACAACGCGTACCCGCACATTGAATGCAATGGGCCGGCCGGAGGCACCGATCGGTCCATTGCAGTTCAACGCGTACAGGGGTACAACGCGTACCCACACACATTGAATGCAATGGGCCGGCCGGAGGCACCGATCGGTCCATTGCAGTTCAACGCGTACAGGGGTACAACGCGTACCCGCACACATTGAATGCAATGGGCCGGCCGGAGGTACCGATCGGTCCATCGCAGTACAACGCGTACAGGGGTACAACACGTACCCGCACACATTGAATGCAATGGGCCGGCCGGAGGCACCGATCGGTCCATTGCAGTTCAACGCGTACAGGGGTACAACGCGTACCCGCACACATTGAATGCAATGGGCCGGCCGGAGGCACCGATCGGTCCATTGCAGTTCAACGCGTACAGGGGTACAACGCGTACCCGCACACATTGAATGCAATGGGCCGGCCGGAGGCACCGATCGGTCCATCGCAGTACAACGCGTACAGGGGTACAACGCGTACCCGCACACATTGAATGCAATGGGCGGGCCGGAGGCACCGATCGGTCCATTGCAGTTCAACGCGTACAGGGGTACAACGCGTACCCGCACACATTGAATGCAATGGGCCGGCCGGAGGCACCGATCGGTCCATTGCAGTACAACGTATCACTGTACATGTGACTGGCATATGTCAGCATGCCTGTCTCAGATGGACATATGCCAGCCACAGATAGCTCCCAGGGAGTGAGGGGCACACCTACATCACAACAGCCTGTCCAAACTTTATCATAAGGCATGTAAGGCTGCATTTCCTATTGTGTGTATGTTGGTGTACATGTTGTCCTGTGGGTATCACCTGTGGGCAGCCACCCCCAGGCTGTGCATGTGTTCATGGGGACAGGATCCTGGGTGTTACGTGTACATGACCACTGTGATGTGCAACTGTTCATATCTGTGCATGTGCCATGGTCACATTTCACGGTGGTGTATGTGTATGTCATGTCACATACCCCGTGAGTCCCATGTGGGACGGTATGTTTGAGCCAGGGTGTCCCAGTGGCACAATAGTGATGGTCCTCCACAGTCTTTGTGCATGTAGTGTTTACAATGTCTCTGATTTCATGTGCACAATGGGAGACAGTCTCCACATCCAGGTTGTGTGTGCATGGACTTTGATGTTGTGCGTGTGTGTGTCACAGATGTCCATGTCTGTCCTGCCGTGGCAAGTGGGGCCACTACCTGTGGGGGTCATGGTTGTTTTGCTGTGGTGTATACATGATACTCCATGTAATGCCAGTGTCCATGTGGCAATACAGGGTCCCTGGGAATGTACCTGTCGTTGAGCTGTGGTGCCTGGGGCACATCTGTCCTCACATGTCACTGTGGGGGGTTATTGTGACACGGCAGCAGGAGATGGGAACTGTGACACGGCCTCATGATATCCAATGGGCCAACCTGGGACTAATTGATGCCACCTGTTGGACCGTGTTGACAGATGTTGGCCATGTATGTACCATACATGTCCTTCCGGAACTGCACACTTCATGTAGTTGTGCCTCATAATGATGTATGTTGGGATATTGAGTGTGTTCAATGCCGCATATGTGGGGTGACTGACAATCTTGCTTACTTCTCCTCTGCACTGCAGGGCTCCTGCTGTCCATCGACCATTCCCAGACCTGGCAACGATGGTGGAACGGGACAGCATCCGACGGTACCGCTTCACCAGGCAGCTGATTGAGGATTTGGCAGTGCAGTTGTCCCCACATTTGCAGCCTGGCCGGCCGTATCCTACAGCGCTGACCCCCAAGGTGAAGGTGATGGCAGCCCTACACTTCTTTGCCACCGGTACCTTCCAACATACTGTGGCGACTGCTGGTGGGATGTCACAGACCATGTTGAGCCGTGTGCTCCGCGATGTTTTGGCGGCAATGTTGCTATTCCTGAACCGGTACATCTATTTCCCTAGACTGCGATGACTCACTGACGTGAAGAGTGACTTTTATGCCCTGGGGAGGATGCCGCATGTCATTGGCTCCATTGATGGGACACATGTGGCTTTGGTACCACCACAGGCCCAGGAGCAGGCCTACAGGAACCGCAAGCACTACCACTCGGTCAATGCACTGGTGGTGTGTCTTGCAGACATGACCATCACACACGTGTGTGCCCGTTTCCCTGGTTCAGCACACGATGCCTTTGTGATGAGGAGTAGTCGCATCCCCAGGATGATGGCACAGATGCAGAACCAGCGTGCCTGGCTTGTCGGTGTGTACTGACTTTGTGCCATTGTGTGTGATCTGATCTGTAGTATTCCGCCCACTTTTCCAAGTCAGCTGATGTGCACTTGTCTGTCCGTAGGTGACTCGGGATACCCCAACATGCCGTGGTTGCTGACACCCCTCAGGAACCCTGTGACACCAGCCCAGATGCGCTACAATGAGGCACATGGTCGGACCAGGAGAGTGATTGAGCGGACATTTGGTCTCCTGAAGAGCCGCTTCCGCTGCCTGGACAAGACCGGAGGGTCCCTCCCATATGCCCCTGCGAAAGTGTGCAAGATTATCATCGTCTGCTGCATGCTCCACAACCTGGCAGTGCGGAAGGAGTTGCCTCTCATCCAGGATGACAATGATCAACATCCGCCACCTGTGGAGGATCCTGGCCTGGACCACGATGCCAGTGACGATGATGATGATGATGATGATGGTGATGTCCGCACACAGCTCATCACCAACTTCTTTAGCTGAATGTGAGTATCCTGAGGTGTCATGTCAATGATGTGAGTTGGCATGATGTGTGGGTGGTGCTCTGGTGCTGTTGGAGTGTGTCCATGGGCTACTTGACTGGATGTGTGTTGCGATGTGTGCTAACAGGTGGGCTGTACTCCCCAACAGTGTTGACATGCTAACTTGGTTCTGGGTGGGTATCTTGTAACATGTATTGTGCATGGGTTTTGCTGTTCTGTCCTGTACTCCATTGCTTTTGACTGTGTGTCATTTCTGTCCTTCACAGGGTACTTTCAGATTCGTTTGGTCAACTGTGTCCACCGACGACGTGATTGCACATCCAGGCTGGTAGCTGTTGTGTCCCTACAGGTGATGTGCGCCACACCCATGGACTTCCTTCCGTCTACAGTTGTTGACTGTGTGCCAGCTGCCAGGTGGGATTACCTTGCATCTGTAGTGGTTACGACATGTTGCAACTGTGTAATAAACCTGTGCTTCACTTTGTGATGTGCGTTGTCTGTGGTCACACATTTGACTGCCATTTTCTTACTGCACCTGTGGGCTACTTGACTACAACTGGGAATGGGTGTGGTGTCTGTGCATTGCACCGTCTTCCCTGGCAACATCAGTGTAGGCAATGAGTCAGATGGCCTAGGTGTGTATGTGTCGTGTAGCCCTGGTGGTGTGTCTCCCTCATGTGTGTCACGTTGCCTGTACTCACATGCCTGTGTTGTCCTTGCTGTTGCAGTTCGCATACACAGTGTAATTTTGCAGTTCATCATCCCCATAACAGCACCCACGTTGGAATCACGACGGAGGCAAGTATGGTGTATTAGTGTGTTTATTGTGATACATTTGTGTTAATAGTGCATAGGATGGGTAGTGCTGTACATAAATCTTGCAATCCGAAGTTCCTAGGTGAATTGAAAGTCCTGGTAGACAGGATCCCCAGTATCTGGGCCACAGTTGTCTGACACATTGGTCCAACTTGTACTCCCCATGCAATGTGTGGGAGTAGTGTTGCCGTCAACAGGGTGAACAGTCTGTGCACAAAGGCGAACATCCAGAACAGGTTCAGGCTTCCTGCGAGTTGCGCTTGGCCATCGGCCTCTCACTTTTCCCTCCTCGGACGACCCCTCTTCTTGGGGGGGAGCCCCTCAAGTACAGGCTGCTGCGGTGCAGGGGACTCTCCGCCAGAGTCCTCCTCCCTCCCTGTGACAGTTGCAGTTTGTTCAGCACCAGATGTTGTTGGCACACAGGGAGGTGTGGACTGGTTGCTGTTCATCTGGCGGAGGCATTGTAAAATGTCCCTGTGCACCGCCGTCATCTCATGCAGTGCATCCCACTTGGACTCCACGCGGGACATGTGTGAGTCCACGCGGGACATGTGTGACTCCACGTGGGACATGTGGGAGTCCAAGCGGGCATGATGGGCAGCCTGCTGCTGTTTCATGTCTCTGAGGAGCCCCACTACCTGGCTGAGCTCTCCGGTGCTGGACTGGTACGCATCAGCTATGCGTACCAGTTGTGGGTCATCATGCACACCAGCAACGTCTGCAAGCAGCGACCTCTGTCTCCCACCCCTCCCACCACCCCTGCTGACATGTGCAGTGTGTGCAGTGGCACGCACAGATAACCCTGGTCCACCTTGGAGGTTGGTGGTGGTGGTGGTGTCCATGGCCCCAGGTTGGTCCAGGGTCCCTGTGCTGGTGTTGTTCCTTGTTCTGTCCATGTCGGCAGGGATGGTATTTGTGGTGACAGTCGTTGGAGGGGTGGGTGCAGGGGGTGCAGCTGGTGGTCCTGCTGGTGCTGCAGCTGGTGGTCCTGCTGGTGCTGCATGTTGACTTGCACCGGATGTGCCAGGTTGGTCTTCATCGTCCGAGGAGGACAGAGGCTGTACGACGCCAGTGAGCTCGGCATCCTCTTGAGCCTGGGACTGGGACTCCTCAGCGTCTGCTGCTGTGTCCCCATCATCACCTGTTTTTGGGAGACACAAACAATGTATGTTATGTTTCTGCAGGCATCAATGGTTGACACACATGACATTTGTGACTGTGCCTCTGGGTGCGGGCCTGTACATTGCATTGTCCTAAGTCGTCACAGTCAGGGGTTGATATTGGTGTGGCACATTGTCCTGCATTATTTGGGCATTTCTATGTATTTTCTGGGGTGTGAACATGGTCTGAATTGGTTGTGTTTGGTTGACAGCCGGCCCTCCTTCCCACCCACCCAGCCAGTCAGTTATCCCACCATGGAACGTGCTTGCGTTGCAGGGAGTGTAAGTTGTCTCTCAGGATGTCAGTCAGTGGTGTCCTGCTGTTTGTTGGTGCACAGTTGCCAGCAGGGCCTTGTGCTCCCCACAGCAGTAGCCAGTGTCAGCCATCTTGTGAGTCCTTCTCCACTCCCTGTGATGTGAGCATGGTTCAGGGTGGTGTTGATGGGACAGTTGTGGGGGTGAGCTATGTCTGTGACTACGACTCCCATCATGCTATTGCCTCCACCCCACTTCCCAGCATTCCCATACTTACTTGCTTTTGTGGGGAGTTCAGTGTGTGTGGGTGTGAGAGCAATGGCAAGATGGCTGACAGTGGTGTCCTGCTGTTGGTTGGTGTGCAGTACCCAGCATGCCCTTGTGCTCCCCACGACACAGCAACAGTGTCAGACATCTTTGATGGGCCTTTCCACTCTCTGTGGGATGTGCATGCGTGAGTGTGAGCTTGCTGGGCCATGTGGTGGGGGATGTAGAGCTGTGACTACGACTCCCATCATGCTATTGCCTCCTCCCCCTTCCCAGCATGCCCATGCTTCCTTCCTTTTGACTCTGCTTCCCTGTGGGGTGGGCTGGCTGTGCTGACAGGATGGCTGGGAGTGTTGTCCTGGCAGTTGTTTGGCTAGAAGTCCCAAGAGTGGCCCTGTGCTTCACACAACATAACCCAGGGTGGTGGTTCTTTGTGGGATCTTGTGTTAGGATGGGGGGCATTGCATTCTACCAGGTGGGTTCTGTGGAGTTTGTGTTGGGGTGTGTGTGAGGGGAGGTGCTTGTGACTATGGTCAGTGCTGCAAGTCCTCCTTCCCACCCAGCTAGCCAGATATCCCACCATGAAACGTGCTTGCATTGCAGGGAGTGTAAGTTGTCTCTCAGGATGTCAGTCAGTGGTGTCCTGCTGTTTGTTGGTGCACAGTTGCCAGCAGGGCCTTGTGCTCCCCACAGCAGTAGCCAGTGTCAGCCATCTTGTGAGTCCTTCTCCACTTCCTGTGATGTGAGCATGGTTCAGGGTGGTGTTGATGGGACAGTTGTGGGGGTGAGCTATGTCTGTGACTACGACTCCCATCATGCTATTGCCTCCACCCCACTTCCCAGCATTCCCATACTTACTTGCTTTTGTGGGGAGTTCAGTGTGTGTGGGTGTGAGAGCAATGGCAAGATGGCTGACAGTGGTGTCCTGCTGTTGGTTGGTGTGCAGTACCCAGCATGCCCTTGTGCTCCCCACGACACAGCAACAGTGTCAGACATCTTAGATGGGCCTTTCCACTCTCTGTGGGATGTGCATGCGTGAGTGTGAGCTTGCTGGGCCATGTGGTGGGGGATGTAGAGCTGTGACTACGACTCCCATCATGCTATTGCCTCCTCCCCCTTCCCAGCATGCCCATGCTTCCTTCCTTTTGACTCTGCTTCCCTGTGGGGTGGGCTGGCTGTGCTGACAGGATGGCTGGGAGTGTTGTCCTGGCAGTTGTTTGGCTAGAAGTCCCAAGAGTGGCCCTGTGCTTCACACAACATAACCCAGGGTGGTGGTTCTTTGTGGGATCTTGTGTTAGGATGGGGGCATTGCATTCTACCAGGTGGGTTCTGTGGAGTTTGTGTTGGGGTGTGTGTGAGGGGAGGTGCTTGTGACTATGGTCAGTGCTGCAAGTCCCCCTTCCCACCCAGCTAGCCAGATATCCCACCATGGAACGTGCTTGCATTGCAGGGAGTGTAAGTTGTCTCTCAGGATGTCAGTCAGTGGTGTCCTGCTGTTTGTTGGTGCACAGTTGCCAGCAGGGCCTTGGGCTCCCCACAGCAGTAGCCAGTGTCAGCCATCTTGTGAGTCCTTCTCCACTTCCTGTGATGTGAGCATGGTTCAGGGTGGTGTTGATGGGACAGTTGTGGGGGTGACCAATATCAGTGACTACGACTCCCATCATGCTATTGCCTCCACCCCCTTCCCAGCATGCCCATGCTTCCTTCCTTTTGACTCTGCTTCCCTGTGGGGTGGGCTGGCTGTGCTGACAGGATGGCTGGGAGTGTTGTCCTGGCAGTTGTTTGGCTAAAAGTCCCAAGAGTGGCCCTGTGCTTCACACAACATAACCCAGGGTGGTGGTTCTTTGTGGGATCTTGTGTTAGGATGGGGGGCATTGCATTCTACCAGGTGGGTTCTGTGGAGTTTGTGTTGGGGTGTGTGTGAGGGGAGGTGCTTGTGACTATGGTCAGTGCTGCAAGTCCCCCTTCCCACCCAGCTAGCCAGATATCCCACCATGGAACGTGCTTGCATTGCAGGGAGTGTAAGTTGTCTCTCAGGATGTCAGTCAGTGGTGTCCTGCTGTTTGTTGGTGCACAGTTGGCAGCAGGGCCTTGTGCTCCCCACAGCAGTTGCCAGTGTCAGCCATCTTGTGAGTCCTTCTCCACTCCCTGTGATGTGAGCATGGTTCAGGGTGGTGTTGATGGGACAGTTGTGGGGGGGGCAATATGTGTGACTGCGACTCCCATGATGCTATTGGCTACACTGGCCAGCATACACAGAATTCCTTCCTTTGAGTGGTCTTCACTGTGTGTTGGTGTTGTTGTGGTGGCTACATGTCTGGATGTGTTTGTTAGTTCTATTTGTGCCACTGCCTAGCTGTAGTTGTAGTTGTGTTTGTACATGTGTTGGCACAGTTGGATGTGACTTTTTTGATGGCATGTGTTGTGTTTATCTGACTGACATACACATTTTGGGATGATTCTGTTCTGGTTGCTGTGTAATTGCTATGAGTGCATGGTTTGACTCTCCCCTTGACAGTGATGTGTGTGTTTTGTGGCAGTATATTGTGTACATTTGTTGTGTACTCACCAGGCTCTGGGATGTCCTCTAGTCCATATACACTCACTGGCGGAAGGATGGCCCGCACCTTCTCCTCCCAGGGCCTGAGGTATATTGGCTTGGCAGGAGGGCCACTGCCGGTGAGTTGGCTGTTGATGTAGTCGTTTTTGAGCAGGTCCCGTACCCTCCTGCGCACGTCATACCACCTGTTCTGGATGTCGCTCTTTGTGCGCCGACATGGTGATTGTGCGTTCACCCTGTTGATGATCCTCTCCCACATCTTGGTTTTCTGGGAGATGGGGGTCTGTTGGACCAGTGTGCCAAACAGCTGTGGCTCTACCCTGAGGATCTCGTCTACCATGACTTCCAATTCACTATCTAGGAACTTGGGATTCTTCTTGGGGGGCATGGTGATGGGTGGTGATGGTGAGTGATGTGTGTGTTGGTGTGCAGGTGAGGGTGTGTGAGTGTGTGTTTTGCTGGGTGTATGTGAGGTAGGTATTTGTTGGTGTGCTGATGGTGTGTGGCTTGTGTGAGGGATGAGCTGTGGGTGTGTGGTTGCTTTCTCTTGGGTGCTGGCAGTGGAATGGCATTTGCAAAGGCTCATGGTTGTGATTTGTGTCCTTTATATAGGTGGAGTTGTGGGTGTGTCTTTGTTCTCTGTCCCCACCCCCCAGTATTTATTGGCTTGGTAATTGCTTGTTTGGCCTTTTTTTGGGTGTTTTTTCCTTTGTGCTGTTTGTGTATGTTGGAAACGTTCTTGTGACCGAGTCGGACCCTGCATTTGTCTCGTACGGTGTTCTCCGTTTCGTTCACGCTGTGTTTGTGCAGTTTTCTATGCTGCGTACGCGTCGGTCGCGGTGTTTTGTGTTGCTTCGGCTCGGTTTTGTATGCGTGTCGGTCGTACGGCTTGGCCTCCGTCCGACTCGCTCGTGGTTTTCGCGCCTTGCATCGTACTTTGCGGTTTGGAGTTCGCGTGTACGTTTCGGTCGGATTTGTTCCGGGTGCGTGTCGGCCGGATTGCTGTTTTCCGTGCGGCTCGGTCGGTCGACTTGGTTTCGGTACGTGTCGGTCGGATTTTTCACGCCTTGCATCTTACTCGGCGTGTCGGGCGCCACGGGTACGTGTAGGTCGGTATTATTTCCGGATCCGAGTCGGTCGGTGCTTTTTCCGGCCCGAATCGGAATCGACCCCTATGTGTGTTGCAATTGGTATAGTCTCGTAAATCATGACAAATGTTTCCATGGACAAATTGTTTAGTATTTAGGCTGGAACCACACATGAGACATCCCCCACATTTATAATGTCCCACAGGCTTATTTAGACCCCAAATGGTTGTCAAGTTAGGAGGTTCAATTCGGGGTAATGCAGCACGGACCAAATGGTCTCTGAGATTTTTACCCCTTTTGTAGGAAAATAGGGGTTGTTCCTGTGTGATTCCAGTCGATATAACCAATGGCCAATGTTTTTTAATAATGTCCGAAATTGCATTACTTTTTGTCCCAAAGGTGGTAACAAACAAACCATCCTGATTTATCGGCCACTTACTTAAAATAGACAATGGGCGGGCGCGATGTAAAGCCGTCCAAGAATATAAACTTTCAAACTGGCAATCTTTATCCATACAATTTAGCAGATCATGCCAGTAAACAGGCGAACAAATCACCAATGCACTTCAATGCCACAATGGACTAGAGAAATGAAGGGACAAGAGAACACGTCCTAAGTATACAGAGGTAGGACATAAATATATAATGTATAATGCCAGTCACAGACGTCTATATGTGTTGGAGTTATTATAAAACCTGCGGATAAGGGTGGGGGATTGTTGTACAATCCATGGACAAATACAAATCGGAAGTCAAACGACAACTTCACAATGTAAATCACTATCAGGTTTTGAGAACTAATCCTCTATCCGAAATTCAGAAATTGATTGTTACTGTGACATCTATTGCCAAATCCGAAGGGTATCTTAGTGATAAGGAATTCTCTTTTCTTAATTCCAAAACTCCGAGGACTCCCGTTCTATATACCCTTCCAAAAGTCCATAAGGATTTGGTGAATCCACCTGGCCGACCCATAGTTTCTGGCTGTGGAACCACTTTGCAAATATATTGACATTTTTCTTAAGGATTTTGCCACTTGTACTCGCAGTTATGTGCGTGATAGTGGTGACATTATTTCACAACTGGAAGTAATGCAATTTTGCCCCAATTCGGAATTGTTGGTATGTTTGGACCTTGAGTCCTTATATACCAACATTCCCCAATTGGAAGGCATTGAGGTGATCAGAAAAATCTTGGATACACGTCCGGCCCCTGTGCTGGTTCCCACTGACTTTATTGTGGAACTTCTGACAATTTCACTAACACGGAATTATTTTGAGTTTGACGGACAATATTATTTGCAGGTGAAGGGCACTTCTATGGGGGCTTCTTATGCTCCCAATTTTGCTATATTGTTTGTGGATAATTTTGAACAGATTTTTATTTATGACTCTAGTAAAAATCCTTTTTTTGATAGCGTACGCCATTGGTGACGCTATATTGATGATATTTTTTTCATTTGGACTGGGACAAGTTCTGATTTATCTCTGTTTTTAAGGTGGCTCAATTCATGTTCTTCTGACTTGAAGTTCACCTCTAATGCTAGCAAAGTTCAGGTTGATTTTCTGGACTTAACAATTTTTCCCCATGAATGCAGACTGACGACGAAATTATTTACTAAACCTACAGCACGTAACACATTGCTGGAATATTCAAGTAACCATCCGAGAGGTCTGAGGGATGGATTGCCCTTTGGGCAGTTCCTGCGTATTCGCAGAAACTGTTTCTTTAAGGAGGACTATTTTTGTGAGGCAGAAACTCTGGCAGAAAAATTCAGGCAACGTGGTTATCCTAGGAAATTGATTAAGAGGTCCATGAAAAGAGCATGGTATAATCATCGTGAGTTTTTGTTAACTCCCAAGATAAAAAAACAAACCAATCGTATCCCATGTGTTACCACCTTTGGGACAAAAAGTAATGCAATTTCGGACATTATTAAAAAACATTGGCCATTGGTTATATCGACTGGAATCACACAGGAACAACCCCTATTTTCCTACAAAAGGGTAAAAATCTCAGAGACCATTTGGTCCGTGCTGCATTACCCGAATTGAACCTCCTAACTTGACAACCATTTGGGGTCTAAATAAGCCTGTGGGACATTATAAATGTGGGGGATGTCTCATGTGTGGTTCCAGCCTAAATACTAAACAATTTGTCCATGGAAACATTTGTCATGATTTGCGAGACTATACCAATTGCAACACACATAATGTTGTGTATGCAATTTGGTGTCCATGTGACCTCATCTATGTGGGGCAGACGACTCAAAAGATAAAAATTCGTCTTGGGCAGCATAAAAGTCGAATTCGCTGCAAAACTGAGAATGCACCTTTGGTGTCCCACTTTTGGAATATAATCATGCCCCCACCGATATGCGGTGGCAGGTTATTGAGGCGATACGGATTCCTCCAAGGGGAGGGAGTATTACCAACATCCTGAATAAAAGTGAATGTCGATGGATACTCCGCTGTGACAGTATTAATAAAGGCCTTAATTCCATGGAGGAATGTCATAGTGTCATTCTGTAATATTTAGTTGAAGGATTGATAAGGAACCATGTACTGTCTGTTTGATATTGTGGGTACTTTGTGAATTGCAAATTGAACCACTATATAGCAGATTAGTCTATATATATATTTTTATTGGTTCACCTCTTACCAAGAGTCTAACTTGCATGAACATAAAAGTGAATACAGTGATTTGTGTTTCTGTGATTACTAATTCTGTCTTTATACAATAACTGTTATTGCGTAATTATATATGTAGTATGACTGTGTATTGTATTTAAGATGAATAAGACTTTGGGTTTTGTTATGTGGATAGACCATCATTTTTAATGAAACCGAAACTGTTTTTCTTGATGTTATCATAATGTGAATGTTTGTCATTGTATCAATCTAATGCCATTATAAAGTTAATGTTTGCCAATGTATTAATTTAGTTTAATGTGAAGCACTTTGTTGGTACTGACATAACTCAATTGTGATTCGCTCTTTATAAATTGCGAGAGGTATTTTATTGTTGCAACTGAGCTGCTTTTCTAAAGAAAATGGTTTTCTTTTCTTTTTCTTCTTTTTTCTTTCTTTTTATTACTTTGTTTGATTTATTTTTTGCAGTGGGCACGGACAGAGTATCTGTTATCATCTGCATTTGGTATCACGGTTGGATGTAGACGATATCCGGTCATTCTATCAAGGTATCGTTGTTTAATCGAGCAAACTGCTTGTAAACATGGACTCGGTCATCAGTTACACATTTTGACCTTATATAGATGGCGCCCGTTGCTAAACCCGTGAAATATATTGTAGTCCGTAATCGAAACGGGTATGGACTCCATATTATTCATTCTCTGTAACATAGTGGTATGATTTGGGTGTGCCTCTAAGGAGTTTATTTTTAGATGAGGCTCGGTTAATTTATTAATATACTGTTACAACAATAAGTAAATCTCCTAGGACTATGGATATCTATTCATACGTTTTGACCACTCCAAGATGGCGCCCGTTGGTGCTTGTTGTCAAGATTAGGTTACATCTGACAGTCCGTTATTAATGTTTTTGAACTAATCGCGCGGGTTTTTAAACGCTATTTATAGCGTCTGCAGTAAGCATGGAATGGCTTCCTGATTTTGCTGCCGCAGTAGGGACGTTTTTGGTAAGTCGAGGCGTGCAGCATTTGCTTTAGTTTTAGGTTTACATCAGCTCAAACGGACGACTTTTTGTAAGCTGCCTGTATGGCTAATGGTGGCTGTGAGGTATACGGTTCGGGTAACAGTATGTTTATGCAGCCGTTTGAACCTGTGCATATTAGAAACGGTTTCCCCTTGTATTAGTATTTACAACTAGTATGGCCTATGGTATGACATTTGGATTTTGTTTTTTCATCGCCCAGTGGTGGGTGGGAGACGTAATATTGCTATTGGGCTCAGACAGTTGTGCTCTTACACTAGTAGAGCCCCTATGAATTTGGTCAATAGATATGAGATATGTTAGTCAAGACGGAATTTTACCGTCTTTTTGGAATTTGGAGGTGTATGTTATGTGTCCCTGTATGGATTGTTTGACATACTATATACACACTCCAACACATATAGACGTCTGTGACTGGCATTATACATTATATATTTATGTCCTACCTCTGTATACTTAGGATGTGTTCTCTTGTCCCTTCATTTCTCTAGTCCATTGTGGCGTTGAAGTGCATTGGTGATTTGTTCGCCTGTTTACTGGCATGATCTGCTAAATTGTATGGATAAAGATTGCCAGTTTGAAAGTTTATATTCTTGGACGGCTTTACATCGCGCCCGCCCATTGTCTATTTTAAGTAAGTGGCCGATAAATCAGGATGGTTTGTTCGAGTTTTTTGATTGACACGTAGAACTCATTTTTATAAAAATTATCTTTTTCATTTTAGTGTGAAATTTAGAAATATCGCTCCAATCCATGCAAGTAATATAGGGTTGGACTGTTTTCTGTAATAGGTGAATTTTATATTCACTATTGATATTTTGGTGATGGTAACTCCTTTATTTTTCTTTAAGGTGTGGGAAACAGTGTTTTGTAAAGTTTCTTACTCTTGTTTCTTTTTGTTTTTAGTATCTTTTCTTTCACCAATGTCTTTATATCTATATTTTACTTTACTATTTTTCTTTTATTAACTTCCTATTTCTGACTTCTTTCTCTGGTAGCCCCTTTTTTGATAGAGGGAGCCTAATTATTATTTTTTTTAAAAGTGACCCATATGTATTTTATACCATACAGAATTTTGGTCGCTCAATTGAATTTTCAGTCCTGATGATGACCGTGTAATTCTATAGTGGTCGAAACGCCGTCGACGTATATATGGCCATAAAATTGATGAAGGAACATTATTTTGTTATATGTTGTTTCTTTTTTGTGACGTGTATTTTTTCGTTTGCCACGTGTCTGGTTTGTAATATATATTGTTTTTGTACCAGCATATTGTATTGAGCGTCATTGTTTTAATTGTTCTAGTATTCATTAAATGTAATACATTTGTTATATTTTCTAGTATTTCTTTGCATATGGGTATTATTTTATCTTTTCTCTTTTTCTTTTACGTCACTTCTTATTTGGGTTGTCTGTAATTTTGAAATTGTTTGTAAATATTGTACTTTTGAGCAAATTGCTTCTTGAACCATTGTTAGGATTATTCACTGACTGCCCCTGGTTCAGGTGTGTTGGGCTGCCCCTGTGGCTGGTAATGAGCAATGTAAAAGATAGGCATTGCTTACGCCGTAGTGCCTTGTAGGCGGGCGGTCCCATTCCCCGATACGATGGCGGACAGACTGAAGTCTGTCTGCCATCGTAATCAGCCCCTAAGTTCGCAAACTTCATGGTCTCTGCTTCATGGACAAACACTTTTAACATGTGCAGCCTGCTTTCGGGCCACTGGAGTTATGCAGTAATGGAGGCCAAAATTATGTTGCAGTGTTGACTAATTTATGCAGCAAAAAAAAGGCTGCAGCGTAATGCGGTACATTTTATGATACTTTATTATTTTGACATATTTATAAATACTAACTGCCTCTGCAAAACATTTGCCTCATTAGTACCTGTGTGACATACAAATGCAGCAGTGGGAAAGGTGAGCAGTCAACCTTTGCAAAGGGCCTACACTTCGCAGCAACATAAGTCACATTTCTTTTAGTAATTTTTGATTCGTTTGAGCTACAAAATTGTTTAGGGTGAAATCGTTAGATTATGCAGCAGATGATGTATTATGTGGCAAATATGGTACACCCATAATTAAGTGGAAAACATTTTCAAACTAGGATATTTTAGCATTCATGTTTGAACTGCACTTGTGGAATAAGGGAGTAGAAGTGCTTATGACAGAAACTGCATGGCTCGGAGACAAATGGCTTGTGATTCCACTTTTAAGCGTATTAGGCACATTCTGTGATTGAAAACATATCCCTCTTTGTGAATGTATTTTAATGTCAATAACTCATACTAAACCTTAAATAAACATGTGTATCTATTGGTTGAATTAACTGGTCAGTGAAATGCCAAACAAATACTAAAAACAGGGAGGTTTTGCTCTTTCTGGCCTCACCTTTGACTCCTCACACAGACCCAAATCTCAGGTTATTCTCGCCCTCTGATTCTCCGCCCACAGTTCTCCTACTTTTTTTTCTCCCCTTCGACCACTGCTTCCTGCCTGTTGTGTTTTGAATGTCGAGGACTTTCGAACTGAAGTATTATCGGAGCCTGACTGTGGGGTTAAGCGCGGCAGTCGCAGATCACAGTTGGCTCAGGTGGGAGCTGGGGTTTGAAATTAGGAATCACAGACTGCATAGGGCACTTTCCCTGTGCCTTCCCACTTCACTAAGAAGCCTAGTAAAGGTACCAGATGACACTGTATCAGGAAGAACGCTATTTTGCAGTCCCCGACTTTCCTTAAACACAATAATGCATTCTGGGATAGATAGTCTTGCATTACATCAGCTTAACCAAGCGGATTAATACACTGAGAGCAATGTTAGGAAAAGGGAAAGCCCATGACTTGACCACTTTGTCTCTGATGATATTATGGAGTCCTCTAGTAACATTAAAGGTAAGCCACACTTATTCAGACAGTACCACTCTGAACCCGGATAGAAATATGAGGGCCCTTTTGCAGGCACACCAAGTGTAAAGCAAGTTGCCCCATTATCGAGTCTGTATCATTAATGGCCTGACAATGTTACCAATTTAAAACTTAATTTTCCCACTTAGGCCTGTTGTTCTTGTGTTTGTGATTCACAAAAAGTGCAAGAGATTTACTCACAGTATTGCACCAACAATCAAAATGTGAGTAGCCCTTATGACCCTACTGTGCCAGTTGGCGCCCCGTCCACCTTTAGAAATCGCAGGCCTGCTAGGGCATCTTCTTGAAATACTCAATAAAACATGTGCCAAGTGCTTCAGCACCACATGCCCTCTATGCTGTCTCTTTGTGTTTGTCTGTGACAGCTGTGGGTCTTTTTGAATTAGGGACACTCAAGTGGGCTTTCATTAAGAAACGATGCGTTTGAATACTGTACAAATTATATTTTCAGCAGAGTAACTTTAAATTTTAAAGCTTCAAGTGGACAAGAATCACCGATGAGGTCATGAGCCAGTCGCGGCTCTTTAGCCAGCAGCCCTTTGCATACTGGTACTTGTAGTTTTACATTTTCTACTATAGGCATGGACTTTGAAATCCAGGCATGCAAAGTACAGTGGGACAAAAATCCAGCAAGTCCTGAAGGGCCTACAATTGACATGTAGCCGCTTGACAGCTAGGAGCGTAACAGCTCTAGGTATGAATCTGGGTCCAGGATGCCAGAGGGATGATGGTTCTCAAAGAATGCAATCTGTGGAATTCACTTGTCAACAATGTGGGGCCAGTAGGACTACTTCGGGATTGGATATCGGGGTGCAAACTCAGCAGACAGTTGTAAGTTCTGTACACATCACTGGTGAGGCCTCATCTGCAGTATTAGGCCCAGTCATACAGGTCACATCTAACAAACAATGCAAAATTATCAACGGGCCAGTCAGGGACATATTCAGACACCCTCATTCAGGGGGACACAGCTGTTCAAGAACCAATAAAACAACGAGGAAACAGGCCTACCCCATCCACACACTCAGGATCTGTAATTATGTCCCTGTATCCATTAGGACCACCACAAGGATGCTTTGAGTTAGGAAGGAGCTGAAGATGCAGATCTTTAAAGAACACATCACAGCACAGTGAAGACTCCACCTCCCATTGCAGAACCCAGGATCTCCCATCCAGATTCACTTTCAACTACGTGTGCACTTTACAAATACAGTTAATGCGAACAGCCGCTGCCCGTACAGGTAAGAGCAGAGGGGCTGGGTAGGAGGGGGGGATTTCGACAGATGACGACGAGGGAAAATGAATTATTTATTTAATTTTCCCTTGTGGTCGTCTGTCGAATCCCCCACCTGGCCCCACCACTCTTACATGCACGCGCCACAGATGAATATGATGGCACGGGGTTCAAGCAACTAGTCCCGCCTATGGAGGCTCTTTACTCTTGCATACCCTGGGAGGGTACGTGGGGGGAGGCATGAATGAGAAATAGCAGAAGCTGTACACAGGGCAATTGGCAAGCATTCTTTAGTAGTGGAACCCTCCGACAATTACAGACAAGAGATTGGTAGCTGGTGATGCTCTGAAGCAGCATTCACTCTGAAGGAAATAGTAATGCAAGTACCCCAGCAGAAGTAACAAGGATTGGAGAAGATACATTAAAATGGGCTTGGATTTAAGCCAGAGTCAGTTGTGCTGAGTAAGAACAGTTAACTTGGGAGACTGTTTTGGGTAGAGAGGGGGCAGGGACTCTGAGATGAGGTGACCATATGGCCCTTATTTTTGGTCATATGTAATGTTTCTGTGCTACGTCATGGGGAAGGGAGAAGGTGGGGGTCCTTGTGTCTTGCAGAAAGGAGAGAAAATGGTGTATCTGCTCTTTAGGCAGGAGATAAAATGCAGAAAGGGTCAACTAGCCACTCTTGCATTTCCTTTGTTGGCTGCAAGCTAATGATGCTTAATTTGAGCTGGTGGCTGCAGGTGAGGCCCAACTGCATTCTTTTTTAGAGACCGGTACATTTTTTAAAGCGTCAGACTGTAAAACCGAACAAGAGCGAGAAAGGCATCAAGGGGTGTGCGCAGAAGGAGGAAGGGAAATATGGAAAACAGAGAAAAGGGAGAAAGCAAAGTTGAGAAAGAACCTGCAAGAGTGAGATAATGTGGAGGGAGAGTATGTTGGTGGATGAAGGAGCCAGGAGCTGAAATCAAATAGACAGCCTTGGTATTCAGCAACGCAGCTCCGCCACGGATTCCCTCACTACCACCCTTTAATAGTGCCCCTCAAGTCTCCATAACCACTCTCTCAGATGCATTTAATTAGTTATATAACCCCACTCATACCAGTGCAGGGTGTCAGCACTTTACATCACACACTACACAGAGGTAATCAATCATAGTGTGTAAATCTGTATATAGGAAATGTTACATAAAACTACAAGGTGTAGGAGTCACATGTCATCCATACTTGTAGACAGTATAGTTTAAGAGTGCTTGGTCTGGATGTTGGAAAGTGGGTTATTAGTAGGGGCAAATGTATATCTGTCCCCGGCAATAAGGCCACTACCTAAATGTATGGCTCAGTACTGTCGTGTAGTTCCTATATTACCCATACAGGATCTGCGCGTTCGGATAACATAAACTGTAGGACTAGTGGCAGACTGGCTCTGAGCACCCCCCCTGAGAATGTTAGCCTGATTTGCATTAGCTAGCTCACAGTGCCACTAGAATCTCCTCTTATCGGGGAGAGAATAGTTTCTGGCAACCTCAGAACATGACAACCCTGATCCCCCAGGATTGAGGAAACAATATACTACTTTTCGCTTAGTCACTCGTGCTCATTTATTCGGTCTCAGAGAGTTACAAAGAAGAAACAGTCGGGAGTGTTACAATAAGAATTTATTGCACAGTTGTTCTTCTAGTGTAAAATAGATGTTCTGCAACAACCGTTAGACAGTAGCAGATATATATGATTAGCAGTACAGTGAAAATAAAAGGATAGTACAGTTCTACCATCTTGCAATAATCATGAATACATACATGAATATAAAATGCCTGATAAAAGTGCGTGTACTCCTAAGATGCCTATCTAGATGCACCTAAGTGTACCTAGCATGTGAGTAGGTGTGAAGCCAAGAATCCCTCTAGGATTTAGTCTAACCCCATTACCTGAAGTGAGAGAGAGTGGTCTCGAGTTGGACACCCCGCGAGGGATGTGTTAGACCACTGTCAGCTGGAGCGTCTGCATGCAGGAGCCTCAGCGTCTCTGGTCAGTGTTTCGGCCTGGAAGTCTCGGTCTCCTCTCCCAACCCTAGCAAGATGTGCTGTCTTTATACAAAAAGTATCTAGGGTTTCTTTGTCCCTTGTTTCTTGTATTAGCCATTGTTGGATTTGAGGATGACGTATGGGATGAACCTTGTACGTAGATATTATGCAGGTGGTGTGTAGTCCCTGCCTGGTTTCCAGGAACCCTCATGAATATTCATTTATACTGTATGAGTCTATTGTTGGAGTTATAGGACGCTATTGTTCAGGGAAAACCCTCCTTCTGTGCCCAGGACTAGAACTAGGTAAGGGTTCAATCCTAAAGGCTCGTTACTGTGTAGTATAAGGGAGATAATGTAGGTGAAGGTGTATGATATTACCCGGGCCTATATTAGGGTACCTATATGAAACATAACAGTACCGGTCTTAGAAAATTATTCCCATGCTCAACCCTTGGTAGCTTGGCTGTGAGCAGGCTGGCTTAACTTCAAAGACAGGTATGTAAAGCATTTAAAAACACCAATTCAGTAAAAAATTAAGACACAACACAAAATAAAAATCCAACACCAATTTATAAAAATAGGAAATATTTTTATCTTTAAAATGAAAAAAATCTAATGTAGGGAACCGGGGATATGACTTTTTAAAGATTTAGCACTATATAGCACATAGAAACCTATAGCGCCTATTGGTACATCTGGTCACGCTAGACCTGCTCAAAGTCAAAGTTTCAGGCCGACCGCGATGAAGCCCTGTGCTGCTACTCCTTGCGGTAGGTCTCGGTCAAAGTTTTTACCTTCTGACTTAGAAACTTTTCTGGAGCTTTTCTTCCCGGGGTCCCTCGAAGCTCTCAGCCAGTCCTGATTCGGTGAGGGCTCGCCGGCTTGCCTTGCGATGAGCTACTGGTCAAACTTATGGAAGTCCAACCTCCGGAGCTTTCCAGCGGTACGAGCCAAGGATCCAGGCCGGCACACAGTTGATGGTGGGTGGCTTGGATCTCATGGTTGGTCCCGGTCACCTTTTCTACGTTCAGAATTAGAAACTTTTACAGAGCTTTTTCTTGCGGGGTCCCTCGATGCTCTTCACTAGGTGGATTCGGTGAGGGTTCGCCGGCTTGGGTTTCCGCCTACCGCTGGTCAAACTCTGGAATTCGGACCCCGGGAGCTTTTCAGCAGGAGGAACCTGGATGGCAGGCCAACTCATGGTTGAGGGTTGCCGGCTTGGCTGGGCAGGTCGAGTCGGTCCACTTATGGAGCTTTTTTCCAAAGTTGCTCCAAACTTCTCCAGAACCTCTGGAACTTCATCCTAAAGTTCCCCAAAGGGTCTCAAAGTGTCCAAAACGAACTCCAAGGGTCTGGAATCTCCAAGATGGTCTTTGATAGGGACTTCAGTTCCCACAATCCACTTGGACAAAACCCTTACAAATTCACTGGTAGAACCTTAAGCTTGCAGGTAGTCCACTCTTTAGTCCTTTTGAAACAAGGTAGTCCACAGGGCTGTAATTCCAGATTGTGCAACAGGCGCAATCTTCAGAGTCCAGGGCCTGGTTTGTGCAAATCAAACTCCTCAGCAGGGACCCTTCTTCTCTCAAGTTTCAAGCAGCATCATCTGAGAGGCTCTGTCCCTCTCAGATACTTATTCCAAGTTCTCTGGGTCAAGAAGGAGGTCACTCCTGTCCAATGAGATGCAGCGCAATGCTCCAGGGTATGACCACATCCTCTAAAGTGTGGCATTATTTTCTCCCAGAGAGCACAATTTCTCCAAAATTCAGCATGGCTGATTTTCCAGCAGAGGGAGCAGAGCTAACTAAACAAGCCTACAGTATGGCTTCATCTACATAGGTCCACTCCCCTTACATCTGGGAATTCCTCCTTAATATGGGGCAGGGGGGCGAGGTGTAAATGAAAGTGATTTCTCCAGCTTGTCTCCTCCTTCCCTTGAAGAGCATTATTTACTACCCCTCCTCCTGGTTCTGGCATTCCTATCCCCAGCAACCTCTCCTCCCAGAAAGGCTTCCTAACCCCAGTGGTCATTTATCACCTCTTCAAACAGCCAGGCTAATCCACTTACCTCTGACCAATCATGGCAGAGCACTAGAGGGCTGAATTGTGTCTTACAGACAAGAAAGTCATATTGTTGCATTTATCATTGACATTCTTCTGAGTCCTTTAATCCTAGTTTTATGGCTTTCCTTTCTCCAGTTATTAATTAATAATCTCTTGCAATGTTAACCTATGAGCTGGGGATCTGCAATGGAAAAATGAACTGGCCAATTTCTCCAATACCAGGGCCTATATAAGGACCCTGCTTTTACCTACAGGACCCCCCACCCCTGGAACACCTAGGAAAGACTTTAGGGGTTCTGATTATATCAAAATATTGCAGATCCTCACTTCACAGTGCTCCTAGCACAAAAGTCGATTTTGGGAAGCACTTTACTACAATGTGGGCAGTGAAATGTGCAATTTCACTAAACCCAGGGCATATAACACTCATTTTATAAGGGTCTTCCTTATAGATACCTGAACCCCCACCCCTGGGACACCTAGGGGAAACCCTGGGGATACCTAATATGCCCCAACATTGTATTTTATCAATTTGTAAGTGCCCCAAACACAAAAGTCGAGTTTGGGCACAATTTGCATTTTAAAAGCAGTCCTGCAACACAGGGCTGATTTTAAACTGACCTCAGCCTTCAGCAGTTCACACGTACAACTGCAGAAAGGCTGCTGGCCTTTAAACTGCCATGCCCTATTATATACTAGGGACTTAAAGTTAGTTCTAATCCCCCTGCCCTAATATGTACTAGTGCCTTATAGGAGAGGTCATGCCAATCATAGGGGTACCCTAACCCATAGTGCACCCTAGTGTATGTAGGTGTTTTCGCTATATTTTTAAGTGTCTCTTTCAGCATAGCACTGGCCCTGGGCCTGGTTAGGCAGAGCCCAGGGTCAGTCAGTCAGGTACCACCAGTACCAGTCAGCATAATGTTGGGGGGTGCCCAGGGCACAGGATGGCTTTGCAACACTAGAGAAGCACAAACTCAGAACTTAAAACATACCACCATGGTTGGGGGGTCTCTTTAATAATCAGAATTGATTTCTATCCTAATGAACCCATTTTCCAACATTAGGATAATGAAAGACTGGGGAAAAATCATGATGCTCTAATCTATACCTTGCAGTTTTCATGCAGCTCTTTGATGACGGTTAATAGCTCACTGTTCAATGTTAGGATTTTAACTTATAAACTGCAAGTAAGAAAAGAATCTCTCAGACAAAAGCAGTAGCTCACTGACCTATTTACATTATATGCATTTTGTGATCTGCGTGGTACCCGTTCTTTGCAGCAGGCATATTAACCCACTGTGGCTACCTTACCATGAGTCAAAACTTTCACTATACAAACCTCTGATCTCTCTCAATAAAGAACATTAATCACCAAAGTTATCTTCACCTTTTTATTGTTGCCTGAAAATTGCTGGAGACCAGGAATGCAGCAGCAGGTACTTTTCAAACCATAATGCACTTGCAAACACGACGCCCCCACCCGAAGTCAGCGACCTTTGTTTGCTTGGTGCATGAAGATGCAAGATTAATATACATTTTTTTTAACATTTGTTCTAATTACTATGTGAATGTAAATAACAATAAAGCATACATGCAAACTGTGACTACATGCCTGCTTTTCTCAATATTTCACTTCAAAACGATGCGATTGTATTTGTTTAACAGGCGGTGATTTGTATAGGGTCACGGGAAAGTCCACAAGGTTGTCCCTGTCCACCCCAGAATTTTAGTGTCTCCTATGCCCCTGGATGGGATGGATCATTCACAACAGATAGCATAGGACTCTCTGGCACTGCCACAGATAGGACGGATTATTCATAAAAGATTTGATAGGACTCTCCGGCGCTGCCTTAGATGGGACGGATCATTCATAAGATATTGGATAGGACTCTCCGGCGCTGCCTTAGATGAACAGATCATTCATTAAAGATTGGATAGAACTCTCCAATGCTCTCTTAGATGATATGGATCATTCATAAAATATTGAAAGGAATCTCCGGCGCTGCCTCAGATGGGACGGATCATTAATAAAAGATTGGATAGGACTCTGTGTCGCTGCCTTAGAAGGGACGGGTCATTCATAAATGATTGGATAGGACTCTACGGCGCTGCCTCAGATGGGACGGATCATTCACAAAAGATTGGATAGGACTCGATGGCGCTGCCTTATATGGGAAGGATCAATGATGAAACATTGGACAGGATCTCCAGCGCTGCCTCACATGGGATGGATCAATCATAAAAGATTGGATAGGACTCTCCGGCACTGCCTCAGATGGGACAAATCATTCATAAAAGATTGGATAGGACTCTCCGGCTCTGCCTCCGGTTGGATGTATCATTCATAAAAGATTGGATAGGACTCTCCGGCGCTGCCTTAGGTTGGATGGATCATTCATAAATGATTGGATAAGACTCTCTGGCACTGCCTTAGATGAGATGGATCTTTCATAAAAGATTGACTAGGACTCTCCTGAGATGCCTTACATGGGACCGATCATTCATAAAAGATCAGAAAGGACTCTCCGGCACTGCCTCAGATGGGATGGATCATTCATAAAAGATTGGATAGGACTCTCCGGCGCTGCCTCAGATGGGACAGATCATTCATAAAAGATTGCATAGGACTCTCCGGCGCTGCTTCAGGTTGAATGGATCATTCATAAAAGATTGGATAAGACTATCTGGCACTGCCTTAGATGAGACAGAACGTTCATAAAAGATTGGATAGGACTCTCCGGCGCTGCCTTAGATGGGACGTATCATTCATAAAAGATTGGATAGGACTCTCCGGCACTGCCTTAAATGGGACAGATCATTCATTAAAGATCGCATAGGACTCTGCGGTGCTGCCTTAGAAGGCACGGGTGATTCATAAAGGAGTGTATAGGACTCTCCAATGCTGCCTTAGGTGGGACGGATCATTCATAGAAGATCGGATAGCACTCTCCCATGCTGCCTCAGGTGGAACAGATCATTCGTAAAAGATTGGAAAGGACTGTCCGGCGCTGCCCCAGATGGGATGGATCATTCATAAAAGATTGGATACTTCCCCTACCCTGCATTCCACAATGGCCCACCGTCCTTGCACATCAACCAATATGCGTCCCGTTGTTTGGATAGCGGGTCTCGCTAAAATTGCCAACCCCTGATCATATTTGATTGCCGTGAGGCTGCCAACACCCCATAGCCCAATTCTAACAGAATCTTCCGTTTCCCCCACGGAATGTGCGTCTCCTGCAGACACACTACATCTGGCTGGATCACACGTAGCTCTGTAGCCACCCTCTGCCTTTTATTCTGGTTATTTAATCCACATACATTCAATGTACATATTCGAAGGCCTATCTTAGCCATATGTTCCGCATTAATACTACCGCTTGCTCAAAACCATGCATAGATACTCTCAAAACTCTAGACCTTTCCTTGCTGCTATGGATCATTTTCCTTTTTTTAACCCCACACTCCCCCTTCATCCCACCCACACCCTTCCCCCCAAGAACCCCCCTCCCGCCTTCTCCCACACTGCCCCTACAATAAGGCTTTAGGACTGCCAGTCCTAGCGATGGCGTGCTCCCACCACCCAAGAGTGTCTCCCACACCCATATGATGCCCCATGTGCATCAAACAGCCCATAACCCCTCCAACTGAGCACAGAGAAAAAACATGGCAAACGCAAAAACATTTCAAAGTTCCTTACATATTCTTTTCCCCCAATGCATATATAAAATATTAATGCTCATGAGGCATAATACAGCATAAGTCAGAGAAGGATTCAAGATGTCCAGACCCATTCAGATCTCCAACATTCATATATACTCTTAATACAGTGCCTAATGGGGTAGAAAAAGAGATAAAAACAAGAAGGAGGGAGGATACCGCTTCATAGAAGACAAAAAAGAAAACAATTATCCCTACTATAATAGCCCACTGGGATGGCCATTAAACTAGTAACACATCGACCAGACTATCTATTTTAGCTCTTTAAGAGATTGTAAAAATTCTTTCGCTAGTATCTCAGACGTAAAGAACCTGGTATTCTCTTTGTATATAATTTTCAACTTGGCTGGATTAAGCAAAAAGCTTGAGCCCCTTTAGCTTGAAATGGTGCAATAAGTTGGCCAGCGCTTCTCTACCGTCTAATGGCAGCTCTTTTTCTATCAGGCCGTGCCAAGTCAAATACAGCTTCACGTGCCAAAAAGTTATTAAGCGAAATCAGTATGGCTCTAGGCTTAGTTGCTGTTTGATCAGACCAAGTCCGACGGGTAAAGGGAAAGCGATGTGCCCTCTGCACCTCTCTCTGCCAGTCCCATTGGGAGAGCTCCGGAAAAGCCTGCGTAAATAATTCAATGATGAATTTGCGTGGGTCCTGTCCTTCCAGGCCCTCCGGAATTTGCAGGACTCTCAAGTTATTTCGCTGAGCCCGATTCTCTAAATCAGTAAGTTTCCATTGCGTGTCCTCCTTCACTGTTCGCAGGGTCTCAGTCAGCATTTTTTGTGCCGCCAACTCATCCTCCAGACCAGAAATACGCACCTCTGCCTCAGTGATCCTTACGGTGAGCTCTGTACAGGTTTTGGCTATACGGCGAACCGAATTTTACATTTTGCGACAAGCATTTTGTGTCCTCTGGCTCTCCGCCCATGTCTCCTCTCTATGGGTCATAATAGTTTGGTATATGAGAGCCAAAGATACCTCTTCTGCTGGTTCTGCCGCTCTCCGTGTCAAGATATCTGTCCTGTCTGTCTCATCAGCTGTCCTAGCCCCCATATTTAGCTCTGAAGAGAAGGAGTGATCCCATTGCTTCCATTGTTATTATTTGAATGCCTTAGATCCCCTGTCAGCACAATGTTCTTACGCATTGTTTGGGGGCTACCCTCCGATGAGTCCCCTCCAGTATCCTCTGGGGCTGTACTACTATATTCACTCATCTCACTACCTTGTCGGTTCTTTTGTGCCTGCCCACTTCCTAGTGCCTCATCACTGGATACATCTGGGTGGTCAGAGAGTGAAAAAAACTTTTCCACCAAATCCACCAAGTCTGCCTCCTTCATGAGAGGCTCACTGCTCTGCTGTTCCGGCTTCTCACCGATACCAGGAATACCAGCATCTGCACTTTCCTGATTGCCAACACTAGCGTTAGTAATTATGCCAGATTCCGAAGACTTCTCCAACTCCAGCTCGCCATTACTTATTACTGTCCCGAGTTTGGATAGCCCTCTTGACATAATCTGCGGGGGGCTCCTGCTCCTGCCTGGTGATCCTTCTGCTGGTTGTACCTCACCATTGCCCATACCATTGTTGTTGCCTGGTGCAGAGCTGGAATCGCTCACAGCGATAGATTGGGTAAACAGGGGTGTACAGAGTCCCCCCTCCACTGCCTCCTGCCCCCCCAGACAGTGAGCGCCTTCCTCATCCCCCAATACCACCACAGGGGGTTCCAATTGGAGAGTCTGAGCATCTTTTTTTTTGCCTTTCCCCGCCGAAAATATCTGGGGAATAGTTCGCTTACCGGAGCTATTGTTATTATCTCTGCTGTGTAGTGTAAGCTCTTTGTCTGCACCGGTGTTGGTGCTGGTAGTGCAAACCCCCTTGTTTGCTTTGCCACTTGCTTTACCACTTGAGTAGGAGGTAGTCTTGCCTCTAGCTGTCTCTGTAGTCCTCGCTGCAGCCACGCAGTCAGCCTGAAGCCGGGGTTTCCCTCTTCCGGCTTTCGGCGGCATCGTAAGCCCGCTGCGGTTTCCTCCACCCGAACTTCCGTGTTTCACAGTAGCTACTGTTACAACTGGGCGTCTCAGCCTCCACTGCCAGCTCCTCGCTGAAACAATGTATCCGCTGCGGAGACGCGCACATCGAACAAGGATTGTAGCCGCTGCAAAGCCCAGCATACCGGTGAGACTCAGCTGCATTCAGGGCCCGATCACAAGCAGCATTTAGTACCCGCCTTCCTCCTCTGCCTTTCCCATACGCTCAATCCTCATACGGGTGCGGGAGCAGAGGAGCGGCCACCTCTGTACAGTATACGGCTCTAACTTTGACGAAGCCTTGATACTTGTATATCTAAATGGCAGTGGTGGCTGGTGACATTTGAAAGTGGTGGGGCGTAAAATGATTGTGATACTGCATCGTAGCGAGCGAGCGTAGCGAGCGAGCCCAAACAACCTAAGGGGGGTTCGGGCGGGTTTTCCCCCGAGAAAACTTTGAAAAAAGAGTGGACAAATGGTGCATTTTCAAGCAAATTTGAGAAAGCAGGAAGGTTAATAAAGCAATTGTGAGAGTTCTGTTATTACATTAATAAAGAGATATCATATAACATAGGTAGCTGCTTATTCAAGCTTTCTTTCACCCCATAGTCCAGCAGGGTCTTGATACAAGACAGATAAGAGAAAAAGCAGTGTGGTCCTAGCCCAGGAAGACACTCATATTTCGTTGTTAAGAAGTCAAAAGATTGGTCAAATTGAAAACCTGAAATGCAATACGCAGTCCAACAATTTGCAAGTACATCTCATCTATGTTTAACAAGCCATGTTTTACCCATGATTGGAATTGTGAATCACCAAAGGACTCTCCGGCACTGCCTCAGATGGGATGGATCATTCATAAAAGATTGGATAGGACTCTCCGGCGCTGCCTCAGATGGGACAGATCATTCATAAAAGATTGCATAGGACTCTCCGGCGCTGCTTCAGGTTGGATGGATCATTCATAAAAGATTGGATAAGACTATCTGGCACTGCCTTAGATGAGACAGAACGTTCATAAAAGATTGGATAGGACTCTCCGGCGCTGCCTTAGATGGGATGGATCATTCATAAAAGATTGGATAGGACTCTCCGGCACTGCCTTAAATGGGACAGATCATTCATTAAAGATCGCATAGGACACTGCGGCGCTGCCTTAGAAGGCACGGGTCATTCATAAAGGAGTGTATAGGACTCTCCAATGCTGCCTTAGGTGGGACGGAGCATTCATAGAAGATCGGATAGCACTCTCCCATGCTGCCTCAGGTGGAACAGATCATTCGTAAAAGATTGGAAAGGACTGTCCGGCGCTGCCCCAGATGGGATGGATCATTCATAAAAGATTGGATAGGACTCTCCGATGCTGCCTCAGGTTGGACGGATCATTCATAAAAGATCGGATAGGACTTTCCAATGCTGTCTTCGGTGGGACGGATCATTCATAAAAGATCGGATAGGACTCTCCGATGCTGCCTCAGATGGGACGGATCATTCAAAAACCATTGGATGGGACTCTCCGGCGCTGCCTTAGATGGACAGATCATTCATAAAAGATTGGATAGGACTCTCCGGCGTGACCTTAGATGGGTCGGATTATTCATAAAAGATTGGATTGGACTCTCTGGCGCTGCCTTAGATGGGATGGATGATTCATAAAAGATTGGATAGGACTCTCCGGCATTGCCTCAGATGGCACGGATCATTCATAAAAGATTTGAAAGTACTCTCCGGCGCTGCCTCAGATGGGATGGATCATTCATAAACGATTGAATAGGACTCTCCAGCGCTGCCTTAAATGGGACAGATCATTAATTAAAGATCGCATAGGATTCTGCGGCGCTGCCTTAGAAGGCACGGGTCTTTTATAAAGGAGTGTATAGGACTCTCCGATGCTGCCTTAGGTGGGACGGACTATTCATGAAAGATCGGATAGGACTCTCCGATGCTGCCTCAGATGGGACGGATCATTTACAAAAGATTGAATAGGACTCTCCGGTGTGACCTTAGATGGGACGGATTATTCATAAAAGATTGGATAAGACTCTCTGGCACTGCCTCAGATGGGACTGATCATTCACTAAATATTGGATAGGACTCTCCGATGCTGTCTTAGATGCGACAGATCATTCATAAAAGATTGGAAAGAAGTCTCCGGCGCTGCCTCAGATGGGACGGATCATTCATAAAATATTGGAGAGGACTCTCTGGCACTGTATTAGATGGGACAGATCATTCAGAAATGATTGGATAGGACTCTCTGGCACTGTATTAGATGGGACAGATCATTCATAAATGATTGGATAGGACTCTACGGCGCTGCGTTAGATGGGACGGATCATTCAAAAAAGATTGGATAGGACTCTATGGCGCTACCTTAAATGGGACAGATCATTCATAAAAGATTGGCTAGGACTCTCCGACGCTGCCTCAGATGGGATGGATCATTCACAAAAGATTAGATAGGACTCTACGGCGCTGTCTTATATGGGACGGATCAATCATGAAACATTGGACAGGATCTCTAGCGCTGCCTCACATGGGATGGATCAATCATAAAAGGTTGGATAGGACTCTCCGGTGCTACCTCAGATCGGACAAATCATTCATAAAAGATTGGATAGGACTCTCCGGCTCTGCCTCTGGTTGGATGGATCATTCATAAAAGATTGGATAGGACTCTCCGGCGCTGCCTTAGGTTGGATGGATCATTCATAAGAGATTGGATAAGACTCTCTGGCGCTGCCTTAGATGAGACGGTTCTTTCATAAAAGATTCACTAGGACTCTCCTGCGCTGCCTTACATGGGACGGATCATTCATAAAAGATCAGATAGGACTCTCCGGCACTGCCTCAGATGGGACGGATCATTCATAAAAGATTGGATAGGACTCTCCGGCGCTGCCTCAGGTTGGACGGATCATTCATAAAAGATTGCATAGGAATCTCCGGTGCTGCTTCAGGTTGGATGGATCATTCATAAAAGATTGGACAAGACTATCTGGCACTGCCTTAGATGAGACAGAACGTTCATAAAAGATTGGATAGGACTCTCCGGCGCTGTCTTTGATGGGACGGATCATTCATAAAAGTTTGGATAGGACTCTCCGGCGCTGCCTTAGATGGGACGGATCATTCATAAAAGATTGGATAGGACTCTCCGGCGCTGCCTTAAATGGGACAGATCATTCATTAAAGATCGCATAGGACTCTGCGGCGCTGCCCTAGAAGGTACGGGTCATTCATAAAGGAGTGTATAGGACTCTCCAATGCTGCCTTAGGTGGGACGGATCATTCATAGACGATCGGATAGCACTATCCCATGCTGCCTCAGGTGGGACAGATCATTCGTAAAAGATTGGAAAGGACTGTCCGGCGCTGCCCCAGATGGGATGGATCATTCATAAAAGATTGGATAGGACTCTCCGATGCTGCCTCAGGTTGGACGGATCATTCATAAAAGATCGGATAGGACTCTCCAATGCTTCCTTCGGTGGGACGGATTATTCATAAATGATTGGATAGGACTCTCCGATGCTGCCTCAGATTGGACGGTGCATTCACAAACCATTGGATAGGACTCTCCGGCGCTGCCTCAGGTTGGACGGATCATTCATAAAAGATTGCATAGGAATCTCCGGTGCTGCTTCAGGTTGGATGGATCATTCATAAAAGATTGGACAAGATTATCTGGCACTGCCTTAGATGAGACAGAACGTTCATAAAAGATTGGATAGGACTCTCCGGCGCTGTCTTTGATGGGACGGATCATTCATAAAAGTTTGGATAGGACTCTCCGGCGCTGCCTTAGATGGGACGGATCATTCATAAAAGATTGGATAGGACTCTCCGGCGCTGCCTTAAATGGGACAGATCATTCATTAAAGATCGCATAGGACTCTGCGGCGCTGCCCTAGAAGGTACGGGTCATTCATAAAGGAGTGTATAGGACTCTCCAATGCTGCCTTAGGTGGGACGGATCATTCATAGGCGATCGGATAGCACTATCCCATGCTGCCTCAGGTGGGACAGATCATTCGTAAAAGATTGGAAAGGACTGTCCGGCGCTGCCCCAGATGGGATGGATCATTCATAAAAGATTGGATAGGACTCTCAGATGCTGCCTCAGGTTGGACGGATCATTCATAAAAGATCGGATAGGACTCTCCAATGCTGCCTTCGGTGGGACAGATTATTCATAAAAGATCGGATAGGACTCTCTGATGCTGCCTCAGATTGGACGGTGCATTCACAAACCATTGGATAGGACATTCTGGCGCTGCCTTAGATGGACAGATCATTCATAAAAGATTGGATAGGACTCTCCGGCGTGACCTTAGATGGGACGGATTATTCATAAAAGATTGGATTGGACTCTCTGGCGCTGCCTTAGATGGGATGGATGATTCATAAAAGATTGGATAGGACTCTCCGGCATTGCCTCAGATGGCACGGATCATTCATAAAAAGATTGGAAAGGACTCTCCGGCACTGCCTCAGATGGGACGGATCATTCATAAATGATTGGATAGGACTCTCCAGCGCTGCCTTAAATGGGAGAGATCATTCATTAAAGATCGCATAGGACTCTGTGGCGCTGCCTTAGAAGGCACGGGTCATTCATAAAGGAGTGTATGGGACTCTCCAATGCTGCCTTAGGTGGGACGGATCATTCATTGAAGATCGGATAGCACTCTCCCCTGCTGCCTCAGGTGGGACAGATCATTCGTAAAAGATTGGAAAGGACTGTCCGGCGCTGCCCCAGATGGGATGGATCATTCATAAAAGATTGAATAGGAATCTCCGATGCTGCCTCAGATGGGACGGATCATTCACAAAATATTGAATAGGACTCCCAGGCTTGACCTTAGATGGGACGGATTATTCATAAAAGATTGGATAAGACTCTCTGGCACTGCCTCAGATGGGACTGATCATTCACAAAATATTGGATAGGACTCTACGGCGCTGCCTTATATGGGACGGATCAATCATGAAACATTGGACAGGATCTCTAGCGCTGCCTCACATGGGATGGATCAATCATAAAAGATTGGATAGGACTCTCCGGCACTGCCTCCGGTTGGATGGATCTTTCATAAAAGATTGGATAGGACTCTCCGGCGCTACCTCAGATCGGACAAATCATTCATAAAAGATTGGATAGGACTCTCCGGCTCTGCCTCTGTTTGGATGGATCATTCATAAAAGATTGGATAGGACTCTCCGGCGCTGCCTTAGGTTGGATGGATCATTCATAAGAGATTGGATAAGACTCTCTGGCGCTGCCTTAGATGAGACGGTTCTTTCATAAAAGATTCACTAGGACTCTCCTGCGCTGCCTTACATGGGACGGATCATTCATAAAAGATCAGATAGGACTCTCCGGCACTGCCTCAGATGGGACGGATCATTCATAAAAGATTGGATAGGACTCTCCGGCGCTGCCTCAGGTTGGACGGATCATTCATAAAAGATTGCATAGGAATCTCCGGTGCTGCTTCAGGTTGGATGGATCATTCATAAAAGATTGGACAAGACTATCTGGCACTGCCTTAGATGAGACAGAACGTTCATAAAAGATTGGATAGGACTCTCCGGCGCTGTCTTTGATGGGACGGATCATTCATAAAAGTTTGGATAGGACTCTCCGGCGCTGCCTTAGATGGGACGGATCATTCATAAAAGATTGGATAGGACTCTCCGGCGCTGCCTTAAATGGGACAGATCATTCATTAAAGATCGCATAGGACTCTGCTGCGCTGCCTTAGAAGGTACGGGTCATTCATAAAGGAGTGTATAGGACTCTCCAATGCTGCCTTAGGTGGGACGGATCATTCATAGACGATCGGATAGCACTATCCCATGCTGCCTCAGGTCGGACAGATCATTCGTAAAAGATTGGAAAGGACTGTCCGGCGCTGCCCCAGATGGGATGGATCATTCATAAAAGATTGGATAGGACTCTCCGATGCTGCCTCAGGTTGGACGGATCATTCATAAAAGATCGGATAGGACTCTCCAATGCTGCCTTCGGTGGGACGGATTATTCATAAAAGATCGGATAGGACTCTCCGATGCTGCCTCAGATTGGACGGTGCATTCACAAACCATTGGATAGGACTTTCTGGCGCTGCCTTAGATGGACAGATCATTCATAAAAGATTGGATAGGACTCTCCGGCGTGACCTTAGATGGGACGGATTATTCATAAAAGATTGGATTGGACTCTCTGGCGCTGCCTTAGATGGGATGGATCATTCATAAAAAGATTGGAAAGGACTCTCCGGCACTGCCTCAGATGGGAATGGGACGGATCATTCATAAATGATTGGATAGGACTCTCCAGCGCTGCCTTAAATGGGAGAGATCATTCATTAAAGATCGCATAGGACTCTGTGGCGCTGCCTTAGAAGGCACGGGTCATTCATAAAGGAGTGTATGGGACTTTCCAATGCTGCCTTAGGTGGGACGGATCATTCATTGAAGATCGGATAGCACTCTCCCCTGCTGCCTCAGGTGGGACAGATCATTCGTAAAAGATTGGAAAGGACTGTCCGGCGCTGCCCCAGATGGGATGGATCATTCATAAAAGATTGAATAGGAATCTCCGATGCTGCCTCAGATGGGACGGATCATGGGACGGATTATTCATAAAAGATTGGATAAGACTCTCTGGCACTGCCTCAGATGGGACTGATCATTCACAAAATATTGGATAGGACTCTCCGATGCTGTCTTAGATGCGACAGATCATTCATAAAAGATTGGAAAGGAGTCTCCGGCGCTGCCTCAGAATGGACGGATCATTCATAAAAGATCAGATAAGACTCTCCGGCACTGCCTCAGATAGGACGGATCATTCATAAAATATTGGAGAGGACTCTCTGGCACTCTATTAGATGCGACAGATCATTCATAAATGATTGGATAGGACTCTCTGGCACTGTATTAGATGGGACAGATCATTCATAAATGATTGGATAGGACTCTACGGCGCTGCCTTAGATGGGACGGATCATTCAAAAAATATTGGATAGAACTCTATGGCGCTGCCTTAAATGGGACAGATCATTCATAAAAGATTGGATAGGACTCTCCGGCGCTGCCTTAGATGGGACGGATCATTCACAAAAGATTCGATAGAACTCTACGGCGCTGCCTTAGATGGGACGGATCAATTATGAAACATTGGACAGGATCTCCAGTGCTGATCAATCATGGATCAATCATAAAAGATTGGATAGGACTCTCCGGAGCTGCGTCCGGTTGGATGGATCATTCATAAAAGATTGGATAGGACTCTCTGGCGCTGCCTCAGATGGGACAAATCATTCATAAAATATTGGATAGGACTCTCCGGCTCTGCCTCCGGTTGGATGGATCATTCATAAAAGATTGTATAGGACTCTCCGGCGCTGCCTTAAGTTGGATGGATCATTCATAAAAGATTGGATAAGACTCTCTGGCGCTGCCTTAGATGAGACGGATCTTTCATAAAAGATTGACTAGGACTCTCCTGCGCTGCCTTACATGGGACGGATCATTCATAAAAGATCAGATAGGACTCTCCGGCACTGCCTCAGACGGGACGGATCATTCATAAAAGATTGGATAGGACTCTCCGGCGCTGCCTCAGGTTGGACGGATCATTCATAAAAGATTGGATAGGACTCTCCGGCGCTGCCTCACGTTGGATGGATCATTCATAAAAGATTGGATAAGATTCTCTGGTGCTGCCTTAGATGAGACAGAACATTCATAAAAGATTGGATAGGACTCTCCGGCGCTGTCTTTGATGGGACGGATCATTCATAAAAGATTGGATAGGACTCTCCGGCGCTGCCTTAGATGGGACTGATCATTCATAAAAGATTGCATAGGACTCTCTGGTGCTGTCTTAAATGCGGCAGATCATTCATAGAAGATCGGATAGCATTCTCCCATGCTGCCTCAGGTGGGACAGATCATTCATAAAAGATTGGAAAGGACTCTCCGGCGCTGCCCCAGATGGGATGGATCATTCATAAAAGATTGGATAGGACTCTCCGATGCTGCCTCAGGTTGCACGGATCATTCATAAAAGATCGGATAGGACTCTCTGGCGCTGCCCTAGATGGACAGATCATTCATAAAAGATTGGATAGGACTCTCTGGCGCTGCCATAGATGAGATGGCTCATTCATAAAATATTGGATAGGACTCATCGGTACTGCCTTAGATGAGATGGATCATTCATAAAAGATTGGATAGGACTCTCCGGCGCTGCCTTTGATGGGACGGATAATTCATAAAAGGTTGGAATGGCTCAACGGCGCTGCCTTAGATGGGACAGATCATTCATAAAAGATTGGATAGGACTCCCCGGCGCTGCCTTTGATGGGACGTATTATTCATAAAAGATTGGATAAGACTCTTCGGCGCTGCCTTAGAAGGAACGGGTCATTCTTAAAGGAGTGTATAGGACTCTCCGGCACTGCCTCAGATGGGACGGATCATTCATAAAAGTTTGTATAGGACTCCTCGGCGCTGCCCCAGAAGGGACAGATCATTCATAAAAGATTGGATTTTTGTTGCTCCTAATCAATGTTACCGCTCTGACTTGCCTTGAGCCAGGTTGCTCGGCAATGTTCACCGACGCCTATTGTCCTTCGGCATCGGGCTCTTTGCCGCCTCTACTTCGCCTGGGTCCTGCCAGGAGCACGGCAGCCTAATGTGGTATCGCCAGAGACGGCCTTGCTTTTTGGACCCCCGGATGACAATGCCACTCGTGGCGGCCTTCCTTGCGACAAGCTTCTTCGGCGGAGTTTCCCGCCCTAAGATCCAACGTGTCAGTGCGGCGCCATGATCACATGGCCACCTTGTTGCTTGAACGCAGTAACAGTTTACAGCTTCCTTAAATTCATTTGCCTTGAATGCTGAACACTGCCTGACTTTAAAATGGCGGAAATACGAAGACATCGTATTAGCATGTCATTGCCTGACTTTAAAATGGCGGCGCTTCAAATTTTTCGTGATTACTGTTCCCTCTCTAGTTTTATCGGGTGTGGTAACACTTGCTTGTAATTAGTGGTGTTGTGGCAGTTCCTTACATTTTATGTGGAACGTCCCACTACACATTTGATTTCTTTTTGATTTCTTTATTAGGGGTTTCCTTTGTCAAGCACACAATGGCTGCTAGTGTCTTTGGATACAGATTGCCATAATGGGCTTGATGCGAGGCTTGCATACCATGAGGAGCACTCCACCACGCCACTGATCTCATTACTAGAGTGATCCTTTTTGGTCTTTCCCACATAGATTGCAGATGGGCCTCCCATAGCCCTGTGTGCCGTCCAGTGCAAGTCTTTAGAGTCAAGACGAGTTAAGGGATGCCATGACTGTAGTGAATTTTGGGCCCTAGTCACTGACACTGCACTGCAAGATCTCTGCGCCTCACAATGTACTACCATTACTCCCCCTCACCCTTCCACTGAGAGACCCAGGAGTGATGTTGTGTTCTCCCACCCCCTGATTCTCCTCTTCTGGGCCCCCATCCCCACTAGGACTCTTCTTCACAATGGAGATAAGTCCCGACCCCAATGGTTCCAACGCCTTCATCATTAATTACCCAACTGACCTCTCCAAGAACGCAGCAAAGAAATACAAACATCGCATACTCAAAGCTAGACCTGAAACCCTAATCTCAGACCACTACTTCTGCACCAACAAAGGTTCTCTGGTTAACGACCTCATCTTCTATACTAGAAAGCGGGCCTGCTGGCGAACTGTGCTCTACTCCATGCTTCGAATAATTGGATCTAAGAAAACCGCACATGGCCTCAAACTAACAACGTCTCCCTCGTCCACTCTCAAAGCCACCACCACTATCACCCTCTACAATAATGGTATCATACTAATCCAAGGCTCTAACATTAACCTAGCTAAGATGGCCAATATTTACCCAACTCTCAGGAAAGCGGTTTACGGCAACGCCACTGACCCCAATTCAACCACCACGTCTCCGCTGGGCTTGACCAGTACTCTCCCTTTAACAGTAGTGAGTACCCCACTCTCCCTAAACCCTACACCTCCTCTTGCTGATCCCATAGCCTCCTTGTCCCCAGTCGGATTACGTCAACTCACTAGAACACCCTCTTTAACAGTTGTGAGTACCCCACTCTCCCTAAACCCCACACCTCCTCTGGCTGATCACATAGCCACCTTGTCCCCAGTCGGATTACGTCAACTCACTAGAACGCCTCCTCAGCTGGTTGACGGTTCTATGGGCTCAATCTCCTCACCGACTGTCAGTTCAACACAGGATGACTCTCGAGCTGAGAGGCTCCCTCAAGTCCTACAGTCCTCTCCTTTAACAGATGATGTCCCCCTCCCCAACCCTATAACTTTGCCACATACTAGACTTGAGTCTGGGCATCGATCCCCCCCACAAGTCCCAACAGGCTTACTCCGAGGCTCCCCGTTGCCGCTCGCTTTTCCCCCACTCCTTCCTCCCCTCGCCCAACACTCAGACTTGGCTGCGCGCCTTGATGATATATCTCTACAGTTACACCTTCTCACGTCTGAGCTACATGAACTGAAAGCCCTCTCAAATGATCTTTTCCCCATGATCAGTTCTCTCCTCACCTCTGCGAATTGGCCTAGAGCGTCCACTAGGGATATTGATCACATGGATCAGCCTTTAGCTCCCTCCACCCCGAAATCCATTCCACTACCCAACGCCCACGCCAGCCACAGAGGATCTGAGTCCCACCCTGCGACCATTGATCTACATGACTCTCACAACTCTAGCTCGACTTTGTCCAATTCTAACTTCTACCCCCGAGACAAATACTTTCCATCCTTTCTAACCCGAACAGAGAACCTCCTCGCAATCTTAGATGCAGCAATACTGACAACCTCACCTGTGTGAACGTCACCCAGACTCCTTCCCCCCCAATCCACCTCATCTTAAATGTGTACTACTTAATTGCAGATCAGCCAGTAAACACGCCTCCGATATCTTTGACCTCATCCAACACAATGATTTAGACATTATCATCCTCACTGAAACTTGGCTAAATCCGGCTTCCACTCCTATCTTAGACCTCCTAGTACCTCCCACTCATGACATAATTAGGCTGGACAGAGCTCTGAAGCTGGGTGGTGGCCTAGCCTGTATTCACAGGAACACACTCTCGATTTCTCACTCAGATTCCTCGACGCCCTCCTCCTGTGAATACCTCTGTCTCAGCATATCAAGTATGAACCTACCGGTTTGCAAACTTCACACCTTTTGCCACCCCCCGGGTGACAATCTCCCTTTCATTGAGCAGCTAATGAAAATCATCTCTAGCAATGTCGACTCAGTGGTGTCCCAAATCTTCCTTGGTGATTTCAACCTTCATTGGTCTAACCTCAACGACCCCTCTGTATCTTGCCTTAAATCTTTCTTAATTGATCAAGAACTGACTCAGCACTGTGACCAACCAACTCATTTCAAAGGAGAAACCTTAGACCTCATCATCTCTAAAGGGCAGACTATCACCATAGATTCCATTACCCCGTGTGACTGGTCCGACCACCACAGCATCCTCTTTTATATTAACAGAGAAGTGTTGATGAGGAAGGCACAACCATTGAAATCAAAGATATGGAAAAGGGACCTAAGAGCAATAAACTCTGACGAACTAGCTGCCCACTGTAAATCTGCCCTCTCCTCCCAAGTTGACATGGTTGAGGTGCAATCACTCACCGACGCCTACAACTCGACCATCTTCAACATCATGGAGAATATTGCTCCACTCCAACAAAAAAATGCTTCAACAAAAATATCCAAACCATGGTATAACGAAAACTTAAACTCAGAACGCCGCAACCTTAGGGCAGTTGAACGTTCCTGGTGAGTCAATCCCTCCTCGGACCAACTAAAACTCCTTAGAGATGCCAGGAGCCTCTACAACAAACAAATCAAGAGTGCTAAGGCGGCCTACTTCAGACACCAACTGGATCAAGCAGCAAACCGCCCCAAGAAACTTTTCGAATTGGTCAAACAACAATCAGTCGTTGGTCCTAACCAATCTGATCCTGGTGGCAACCCACCCTCTTGCAATGATCTTGCCTCCTTCTTCACTGAGAATTCAAGAATCATCTTGTAATAAAGCTGGTACACTGGATGGAGTTCAACAGAGGTAGATTTATTTAAAGTCTTTTAGGTATCTAACATAATAACGTCCTATCCACACAGCGCCAACAGCAACTGACCTGTGGGAATTCTCAGGACACTTGAACACAGTGGAAGCTCTAGAACAAAGAACCTTTTAGAACAGAACACAATGACACGCAGGTCATTACACACCTTCCCCCTTCACACTAGAAGAGCAAAGAAAAAGATCAGAAAGAAGAGAAGAGTTGAGAAAGAAAGAAAGAAAGAAATCAAGAAACAAAATAACATCAACGAAGAACATAATCATGCAGTTTCACCGGAATCTTTCCAGTGCGAGAACTCCTTCGCAAATCAGGTAATACTTTGGAACGATCAATCAATTCAGGGTGAATTTTGCTGCGCATCAGAGCGATTCAGTTCAAGTTCCAGATACGACCATCTTCCAACTTAACAGCATTCTGAAAAAGTTTTTTACCACATAAGGAGAGGAGAATTTAGAGACTCCAGCACACCTCTGCGGAAGACGTACACGCACCCTGTCTCCTACTTTCACACAAGTGTGAGTGACGGCGTGTCTTGCGTCAAAATACTCTTTCCTTTTTGCAATCTTTAAATTTTGCCCTGCTTGCCAGGACGTTACACCAGGACCCACGTCAGAGGGAACTATGCCACGACCTGCAGTAGGACACACATCCAAATCAACACTCCCACTTTTGTCTCTCATCCATGCTTGGAACATCAGGGTTTTGGGCTTCCGCCCATGAAAGAGCTCAAAGGGAACTTTATTTGTGGTAGAATGAGGGGTGAGACGGTAGATGTTTACTCGTTCCACCACCTCAGACTTCCAGTCTTTATTTTAAGCTTTGGCTAGTTGGATGGATTCTTTTAACACTCGGTTAAACCTTTCCACCATCCCATTGGTCTCGGGATGGTAGAGAGTGCACCGCTTATGTTTTACCCCCTTTTTAGACAAAAACTCCTCCATCTCTCTCGAGACCAGTTGAACTCCATCGTCGGTAAGAAGACAGTCAGGGAATCCCTCTCGGGAGAAGATTTCATCAAGAAATTTAGTGACGTCTCTAGTTTCAATGCTGTGAGTGATCTTAATCTCCGGCCACCTGGAGAACATGTCCATTAAAACTAGAACGTATGACTGACTGGAGCTACTAGTAATAGGACCCAAAAGATCCAATGCCACATCTTGCCAACAACGAACAGGGGCCTCACGCACAACCATAGGTTGAACTCCAGTATTATAGACCTTGTCAGAGGCATTACACTCAGAGCAATCTCTCACCATTCGCTCAACTAGAAGATCAATTCCTGGCCACCAAAAGTGTAAACAAATCCTTTCTTTTGTCTTGGAGATGCCCTGGTGCCCTTGATGTGCTTGTTGCACAATTTTAAGTCTGATAGAGAGAGGTGGAACAAGCTTGGTACCTCTCCAAAGCAACCCAGAAGAGACAGACAGTTCATGACGCACATTCCAAATCTTCCGTGTCTCCTCACTCAAGCTTTTAATGCCACTTCCCCAACCATTAATCACTAACTTGCAGACCTCGAGAATAATTGGATCACTTTCAATGGCAGACTTCCATTCTTCCTCACTCAAGACTCCAGCAGTGACCTCACACACTTTATAATCTTCGTCCTCCCACGAGTCCCCAGAGACCTCAAGGGTGTGAATGGGATCACTCCTGACAAGGCGGGAAAGACAATCGGAGACCTTGTTCTAAACACCAGGAATATGATGCACAACAAAATCATAGTCTTGAAGTGCGACAATCCACCTGGCGATTCTTGAAGATACAGCATCAAGACTCTTTTTAGTGAATAAGTCCTTCAAAGGTTTGTGGTCAGACTGTACTGTGAATGAACTTCCCCATAGAAATTTTTTTAGTTTCTTAATCGCCCAAAAGATACAAAGAGTTTCTTTTTCTATGACAGAGTATTGTATTTCAGGCCCCACCAATGCTCATGACAAAAACATAACAGTTATTTCCTGACCATCCTTCACCTGTTTAAGAACAGCCCCGAGACCCCTGGATCTAGCATCAGTGATGAGGATGGAAATAGCGGAAGTGTCAAAACTCTTTAGAGATGGAGCCTCACCCAAAGCCCCCTTTATGTCATCAAATTCTGCTTGACATTGTGGTGACCAAATGAACCTCACACCCTTCTTGAGAAGAGCCCTGAGAGTGAAAGTGCAAGAAGCAAATTGTGGAACAAACTTGTTGTAATATTCGGCCATGCCGAGAAAGGTGACTAACTCATCCCTGGATTGGGGCACAGGAAGGTTTTCAATAGTCGTCACTAAGTGATCTCTAGGTTTGACACCCTTTTTAGATAATTTGTGCCCCAAATAGTCAATTTCCGTGAGGTTAAATTTACATTTGTACTCGCGTAGGGTCAAACCGCGAGACTTGAAGCGCTTCAGAACAGCTCTGAGTCTCTCATCATGTAACTCTTGTGAAGAACCATATACCAGTACATCATCCTGGTAAATCTTAACGCCAGGTAACCCCTGTAAAACATCCTCCATAGCTCTCTGGAATACAGAGGCTGCAGAATTCAGTCCGAAAGGAAGTCTTGAAAATTTGAAAGTGCCAAAAGGTGTTATAGATGCAGTGAGGTTCATCGAGTCAGGGTCAATTTTAATCTGGTGAAAGGCGGCTCTGAAATCCAATGTGGAGAAGACCTCAGCTCCGCCTAATTGCGTCAGCGTTTCTGCAATATTTGGGAGAGGATACTTGTCAGCTACAACAGCACGATTGAGTGCGCGCAAGTCCACACAAAGCCTCACCTCACCAGAGGCTTTACGTGCAAGTACAACGGGAGCCAACCACTCACTCGCCTCAGTTCTGACAATAATTCCTTCTTTTAGTAACTTCTGCAGTTCCTTCTGCATGGACTCCCTCATGGCTAATGGTACACTACGCACCTTGCAAGTAACAGGGATAGCATCAGGTTTCAAAGAAATCTTATGTATATATCCAGACAAACAACCTAGTTTTTCACTGAAAACTTGTTCGAATACACTCCGTAGATCATCGACTTGAACAACCTTGGGTCGTTCAGGTGAACTAAGAGGATCAAGCAGTGATGAACACAGGTCTTCCTTCAAGACAATACAAGGATCTGCACCGGGAATTAACATGACTCCCAGATCTGCTTGGTGAACCCAACTTATTATACTGTCCCCCCTGGAGGAGATGTAAATTTTCCCAGCAGTAAGTTTATTCTTGTATTCTATGTCACCCTCAAAGTATCCAAACAACTTGATAGGTTGACCACCATAAGCAAGCGGCCTAATGTCAGGCTTGAATACCTTCACCTTACCCAATAAGGTTGAGTCATAAAAACACTTAGGCACTAGAGTTATCTTTGCCCCGGAGTCAAAGAGCATTTTAACTGGATGACCATTTATTTGGACACATTCAATTGGATTTTTGCACGTGTTCAAAGAAGTTTGAGCCAAGACTTCTCCACAATGTAACTCATCCGGGTCAGAGACAGACTCATTTTGAATCCACACTTCCTTCACCCGCTTGTTCTTCTTGAATTTAGACACTCTGCAAGCTTTTGCTATGTGACCAACTCTACCACATTTAAGACATTTAGCATTCAAAGCAGGGCACGACTTGTCATTTGCCAAATGACTAGGACTATCACAGCGGTAACATTTCCCAGTAAAAGGTTTTTTAGACCATGAAGACTGAGATTCATTTTACTTAAAAGTCTTAGATTGAGACTCGTTTTGCTTAAATGTCTTAGGCTTACTTACAACTTGCACTTTATCATTAGTTGTGTTAAGAGTGCCGTTTTCTTTTTTCATGACTTCCACGCAAGCAAGAGAATGTTCAATGCGTTTAGCGATTAGAATGACTTCATCAAGTTTGGGGTCGTCCTTTTGCCATAGTTCATCTTTCACCTTTTCAATTGCACAACCTAGCATAAATTGATCACGTATGCGTTCTTCAAGTGCGCCTTCAAACTTACAAGTGGAAGCCAGCTTGCGCAAATGAGTAACATAAACCTCAACGGACTCTTTAGGTTGTTGTAGACGTTTCCCAAAGTGATAACGTTCTAGGATAGTGCTGACTTTGGGGAGATAATGTTTGTCAAGTTTCATCAAGCAGATTTCAAATTCATTGAGGCTTTTGGATTCAGTGTCATCAAGGTCAGGTAGATGTTCGAAAACTTCTTGCCCCTCGGAGCCTAGGCAGTGTAAAAGTAAAGCTGACTTCCGTTCTGCACTTAATGACACTCCGCACACCCTAGCGTAGTTGAGGAAGACCTTCTTCCATTTTGACCAGTGGATGGAAGGCTCACCTGGATTTGATAGAAAGAAGGGTGGAGGAGTGACGTTTTGCATTTTAGCGAAAGGTGTGTCCGTTACGGAAGAAAGTAGGATGATGAAAACACATTAAGAATTACTGTGTTTGACAGCGGAGGTACATAAGAAATGGTGTGCCCATCACCGTGAGGCTCAATAAGTAAAATAAGCTGTGCCTGTCAGCGTGTAAAACCAGTTAAATTTGTGAATTAAATATGATCACAATTACAAATGGAAGGCAGTATGGCAAGCTGTGCCCATCAGGGTGAAATACAACACACAAGGTAAGTATGAGAATTAAATATGTGTAAGGTGTCACAATGAAATGCTGTGCCCATCAGCGTTAGACAGGCCTTGTTGAAATTTATTTAATTGCTGTGCCCATCAGTGTGAGAAGAACTTGTTATAATTTTAAAAAATAAAGTAACTGAAAAATAGGCTGTGCCCATCAGCGTTAGATGAGTGTGGTCACAATATAAATAAAGAGTGTGTCCATGAGTGTGAAAAGATCCTCATTAAAATTTAAACAAAGCTGTGCCCGTCAGCGTAAAACCGGCTTCATCATAAATTAAATAGCTGTTGTGCTCGTAAAATAGACCTCGTTATTATTTAAATAAAGCTGAGCTCATCAGCGTAAAACAGGCTTGTATTATATTAAATAGGTGCTGTGCCCATCAGCGTGCAGGGCTCACTTTTCCAGAATGTGAAGGAAAGTAGAACAAAGCGAGAGGAGACAACGCTTTGTTATCAACTGGCTGAGGAAAGCGAAGCTGTTACTGCAGGAGCTTAATGACACACACCGTGCTTGAAATTGGAGCATAATGAAGCGGCATAGAGTGTTGTTTAGTAACGCTCTCACAGAGTTCATACATGAACCCGGTTACCGCAGGAGTCGGTTGAAGATAAAAAAAAAATGACGCGCTGGGCTGGATATCAGAGCGTGATGAGAGCAGCGTTGAGTGTTGCTTAGCAACGATCTCAGAGAGTGTACACAAGCTTCCTGAATGACAACGTCCGGCGCTGCTTGCGTAAGGAAGCGTCAGACTTGCTGGTGTCATCAAAGGAAGGGCCGAGGGTATGCGCGAGGCAAAGCAAGCTCGAGGATTCCTCGTGAGAAAACGGTGATTTAAGTAAGTCTTTAAGTTTTGAAACTAAATCGCCGATAAATCTTGCAGTCAGAATAAGAAAAAGTTCACAGTACCTTCGTCTTGAATGAAGATAAACAAGCAATTTTACGACAAAGTGAGGAACTCCAAGTGTGTTAGGACGTCTTGATTGAGTAGATAAAGATCAGCAAACAACGCAGCTCAGGGTTCGGCTCAGGATCGTTGCCAGTGTAATAAAGCTGGTACACTGGATGGAGTTCAACAGATGTAGATTTAGTCTTTTAGGTATCTAACATAATAACGTCCTATCCACACAGCGCCAGCAGCAACTGACTTGTGGCAATTCTCAGGACACTTGAACACAGTGGAAGCTCTAGAACAAAGAACCTTTTAGAACAGAACACAATGACACGCAGGTCATTACACATCTCCATTGACCTCGCCTCTAAGAAGGCTCTACTACCTTCCTCCAATGCTGCCTCACCCATTGACTCCTCTGAAAGGCGTAAATCGACCTCCATGAACTCCAAGAACAATGCATCATGGGGCACCTTTACCCCATTTAGTGAAAATGACATCATCAAGATTCTTCAGAATATCAACCCTTCCAACCACTTCAGCGACCCGTTGCCCCCCTCCATCTTCAAAGAAATCAAGAATGCACTCATCCCCACATGGACAAGGATTATAAACGCTTCTCTATCACAAGGCATGATCCCAGACTGCCTAAAAGCAGCTCAGGTAACACCTATACTAAAAAAAACTAACGCTGACAAATCTGATCTCAATAACTTCCGCCCCATTTCCAACATCCCCACCTTAGCGAAACTCCTAGAAAGATGTGTGCAATCCCAACTTTGTGCTCACATAGAGAATTACCAACTCCTAGACCAGCATCAATCCGGCTTTAGGAAGGGGCACAGCACTGAATCGGCTCTCACTCACGTTATGGATGACATTTTAAAAATGCTTGACCAAAACGAATCCTGCCTCCTGATCCTCCTTGACCTTTCCTCTGCATTCGACACGGTTAATCATGACAACCTCCTATCCATCCTGCAAAACAGAATGGGTTTTTCTGATCAGGTGTTACAATGGTTTTCATCCTTCCTACATCACAGAACACAAAGAGTCAAGGCAAACCACTCTCTCTCCCAGCCCTCTCCCGTACTCATGGGGGTCCCCCAAGGGTCCGCTTTATCTCCTATCCTCTTCAACCTTTTCTTGGAACCTCTTGCACATTCTCTAAATTCCATGGACATTCTCTTCCACATGTATGCGGACGACACGCAACTATATCTGAAAATCTCATCCCCGGAAAACATCATCTCACTCAATACTACCCTAATGTTTACTCAAAACTGGTTAACGGAGAACCATCTCCTGCTCAACACTTGCAAAATGGAATTCCTGCTCATCTCCCCTCTGAACCACATCCCCAAGCTAGACCTCTGGCTGAGTCACCTCACTGCTTTCAACTGCACTCCTCTCATCGTAGACGCAGCCAAGTCTCTCGGTATCACCATGGACAAGTACCTGAACATGAAAGGTCATATCAGCAATGTATGCAAAGGAGCAAACCACTTGATGAGGTCACTCAGAAATATCAAACCTTTCCTTCCTCTAAATGATTTCAAGCAGGTGGTCCAAGCACTTGTCTTGCCGAGGCTAGACTATGGCAGTGCTACCCTCTGTGGCCTTCCCAAATACGCCCTGGCTCCACTAAGGGCTTCACTTAACGCTGCGGCTAGACTGGTTACAGACACCAAACGAAAAGAACATATATCCCCGGTCCTAAAATCCCTCAAATGGCTGCCCTACGAAGCACGAATTCACTTAAAGATTGCTGTTCTTACACACAAAGCCCTTTACTTCAACACTCCTACGTACCTTGCGCAAAAACTTAAACTATCCTGTGGTGTAAGAGCCTCAAGAAGCGCCTCTACCTTCCTCCTGAAACCACTCATCCTTAACAAAAAGAGAAGTTGTCACTGAGCCTTCTCCGGAGCTGCCCCTAAGATTTGGAACTCTCTTCCACCGGAAATTCGCAGAATCTCCTCATCGACGGCGTTCAAAGTGGAAGCCAAAAGATTCCTTATGAACAAATTCTTACCCTAATAGGGATAGACTCACGTGCCCGTTGACATTGCTCCTACTGCCTTTGTACTTCCATCTGATACAGCTCCCCCTTACTGCACACTGCGTCTCCCCCTTGCTGCCCGCCTACACCTGTTTATTGTATTACCCTCCTGGGTGCAATTGCACTGTAATATGCGACCATTCCTGTTTTTTTTCTCCCTCCTACTTGATATGGATATTGATATGGATATTGCATTTTGTCCTTCCTCCCATCATATTGTAAAGCGCTCTGATATCCCTCGGGATCTTGTTAGCGCTATATAAAACTTTATAAATAAATAAATAAATTGGATAGGACTCTCCAGCGCTGCCTCAGATGGGATGGATCATTCACAAAAGATTAGAATGGCTCGGCGGCCCTGCCTTAGATGGGATGTATGATTCATAAAAGATTGGATAGGACTCTCCGGCGCTGCCATAGATGGGACAGATCATTCATAAACGATTGGATAGGACTCTCCGGCGCTGCCCCAGATGGGACGTATGATTCATAAAAGATTGGATAGGACTCTACGGCACTGCCTTAGATGAGACGGATCATTTATAAAAGATTTGATTGGACTCTCTGGCGCTGCCTTAGATGGGACGTATGATTCATAAAAGATTGGATAGGACTCTACGGCACTGCCTTAGATGAGACGGATCATTTATAAAAGATTTGATTGGACTCTCTGGCGCTGCCTTAGATGGGACGGATCATTTATAAGAGATTGAATAGGACTCTCTGGCGCTGCCTTAGATGGGACGGATGATTCATAAAAGATTGGATTGGACTCTCCGGCGCTGCCTTAGATGGGACGGATCATTCATAAAAGATTGGATAGGACTCTCCGGAGTTACCTCAGATGGCATGGATCATTCATAAAAGATTGGATAGGACTCTCCGATGCTGCCTCAGGTGGGACGGATCATTCATAAAAAATCGGATAAGACTCTCCGGCACTGCCCCAGATGGGACGGATGATTCATTAAAGATTGGATAGGACTCTCGGGCGCTGCCTTAGATGAGACGGATCATTTATAAAAGATTCAATAGGACTCTCCGGCAGTGCCTTAGATGAGACGGATCATTTATAAAATATTTGTTTGGACTCTCTGGCGCTGCCATAGATGGGACGGATCATTCATAAGAGACTGAATAGGACTCTATGGCGCTGCCTTAGATGGGACGGTTGATTCATAAAAGATTTGATTGGACTCTCTGGCGCTGCCTTAGACGGAACGGATCATGTATAAAAGATTGGATAGGACTCTCCGGCGCTGCCTCAGATGGCACGGATCATTCATAAAAGATTGTATAGGACTTTCCGATGCTGCCTTAGATGGGACGGATGATTCACAAAAGATTGGATAGGACTCTCCAGCGCTTCCTTAGATGGGACGGATGATTCACAAAAGATAGGATAGGACTCTCCGGCGCTTCCTTAGATGGGACGGATCAACCATAAAAGTTTGGATAGGATCGCTGGCGCTGCCTAACATGGGATGGATCATTCACAAAAGATTGGATAGGACTCTCCGACGTGATCTTAGATGGGACGGATGATTCATAAAATATTTTATTGGACTCTCCGGCGCTGCCTCAGGTTAGATGTATCATTCATAAAAGATTGGATAGGACTCTCCGGCGCTGCCTCAGGTTAAATGGATCATTCATAAAAGATTGGAAAGGAGTCTCCGGCGCTGCCTCAGATGGCACGGATCATTCATAAAAGATCGGAGAGGACTCCTCGGCGCTGCCTTAGATGGGATGGATGATTCATAAAAGATTGGATAGGACTCCTCTGCGCTGTCTTAGATGAGACGGATCATTCATGAAAGATTGGATAGGACTCTCGGGCGCTGCCTTAGATGGGACGGATCATTCATCCCTGTCAGGAAACATCAAATCAACCCGGTTCATCAGAATCCACTTGGAAATCAGTTCACTGGGACCCAAAGGATCATCTGTTATATTTGCACCAAAGAAAAGTCTATACGATTAGAAGTAGTTTATTGTGACCAACAGCACAACCCGGCCACCTAAACTCCACTCTCTGATAAGACTCCTCAGATCAGACCTTATATTACAGGAAAGGGATCTTGACATTGGAGTTTCCCACAGCCAAGTGGGTGCCTTGGAAGTGACCAGGCAAAGGTCAAAGGTTGTCCAGCATCTTCTAGGAATATAAGTAATGCTGCAGCAGGAATCGGGGTAGAAATGCTTGGGGTCCCCCTTGGTGCTGTGGCTGGAGTCCACCTGATGAGTGTCAAGAAGAATGGAAGCATCTGAGTGTACCAGCCTGAAATGTAACTGACCCTTCTCCAGCCCTTTCAGCCTCTGGGAGCTGGAACTGTTTGCTAGGAACTTTTTCTCGTTTTTTTCGCGGAAGATTGCCCCGTTGGCCACTTATACTAATGCACAGCGACCAACAAACACCAACATTTCTTCTGGAAACATTTTATGATATTTTCTTGAAACATGCGTCTCCTGATCCCCTTATCCATGGCAGAGGCATGCTAGGCTATTAGGTAGGAACCTTTCCAGGGCCAAGCGCAGCATGAATTGTTGCTTCAGTCACTCAAGATAAAGGCGCTTTACTCACAGAGAGCCCTAAACACTCACTCGCACCCTCAAATCCACCCTCCCCCAGGCCTAGCTTCAAGGGCTTGAGAGATTGCTCTCATTACTGTGATACTGTATGAAAAACGAGCAGCAGGCCTTGAAAGCCGTCAATAAAATGCTACTTTCATGAAGATGAATGCTGACATAGAGAGGCTTCGTCGCCACTGTTTGCCTGCTCAGTGTCAGCTCTGAAAAAGAAAGACAGCCATTTCATGTAAATGTGGACACACTTGAGAGCTGTGATAAATGCCTGTGCATCGATAGAAAGCCTGCTTTTCCTCATGGGCGTTTGCAACATGTTGTGTTTTCTCCACAGTCAGGTCTTACAGCTGAGTGTCCGGGGAGAGCTTCTTCCCCTCATCTCTGGTGCCTGTGACCTGGTGATTTAAGGGGGGGAGCAGGTGGTTGTCACCTATTCTCCTTAACAAGCCGATGCACAGGGGGCCCCTGTGGATTAATTGAGATGGAGGAACAAAAAATGACAAGTGATTGAAATCCTGCATCCCGTCACATGCGTATAGTATGAAATAAAACATTCATGTACTTACACACATACTGAGCCTATTAGCTGCTGGTTCAGTGAGGTAAGTGTTCCCTGCTGACAACTGTGCGTGTTTATGTGTGTGCGCTGTAAGTCACAGATTCACTTCCCAGAAGGGTGACTAGTGCATAGTGGCAACGCCTGTAATTGTATACAGCAATAAAGTGGGCAGACATAAGACTGCAGTTGTAAGATCTGTATAAAAAAACGAGAATGCACACCTGTTGGCACCACCTCACAAAAGGCGCAGGAGTAGTTAGAGTGTACAGCATCCATCAAGCTCAAATGTGACATGTGGCCAATCCCCTACAAGCCCACCACCTGGTTCTTGTCCCACCTACCCTGATCAAACCCCTCCTGGACTATGGGCCTGATTTGGATGTTGGTGGGTCCGCCACCGACAGGCCGTCGGTGGCGGTTTCACCACAATCCAGGCCATTGGTCCGACCACCGCATTACGATGTGGACGGTCAGACCGCAGCGGTCTGGGGGAGAGACCGCTGCCTCTGACAGGATCAAGGATCCTGTTGGGGCGGCGGTCGGACTCCCATCCCTACCATGAGGGCGGTGCATGCGCAGGCACCGCCATAGGGATTAGTATGTCTCTTTCTGACTGCCTTTTCATGGCTGTCCCACCGCCATGGAAAGGCAGCCAGAAAGGGACTTTAGGAGCCCCAAGCAGGGCCCCCATTTCCCATAGGCCACTGCTAAGTGGTCAGGTCTGCCCATGTAGTGCCCCCTCACACATCTATGCACGTGTGCTAGGCACCACATGGTGCCTGGCACACGTGCATGGATGTGCACTAAGTGCCTTTTACTACCGTGGCCTGTGCTGAAGCCCTTTTCCCTTCTGCAGTAGAAATAGGCACTTTCTGACCCCCTGATGGAAGTCCATTCATGATAGGGCAGGTTGGACTGCCGACTCATTGTCGGACGATCACTTGCCCATAGCGACGGCGGTCGTACACTCGTCTGACCGCCATCATAATGAGGCCCAAATGTTCCTTCCACCAATCACAGCCATTCCATACCAGGCCTCACCTACCTTCAGCACCAGGGTAGACCCTGCAGGCCAGATTTACTGAAGCTTTGTCCAAGGTTTGAGTTACTTTAGAAACACAAACCAGATGCAAGAAGGTGCTAAAGTGAGATTTACTGTCCAACTCAAATCTAGATTTGCATTGGATAGATTTGCAAAGTAAAGCAAAGTTGTGTTACTTTGCATCAAAGAGGCACTTCTTGTGTGGTGCATGGGAATTCCCCTGCAAACACACATGGAGTTTGACAGAAATCCCTCTCCCCAAACATCGAGGCATGTTTTCATTTCTCCTCAATTTTCCTATTTTTAATGTGTGCTTAATTATACCACACACTTTGAAAGTGGCAAAAGCCTTAAAGCACAGTTTTTGTACAGGAAGGTACCCCTACCAGTACCAACCTATTCTTCAGAGAATGCACACACACTTGCCATATGGCTGCCAAAACTGCAACAACACTGGGGGAGATAACAAGTAGATGTGCTGCATTTTCTCTCTCGCTCTCTCTCTCTTGGAAGTAAGGCAGCACAACAACCTTGGTGCAGCCTTGCCTTGCATCAAAGAATAGTGAATCTGGGGCTCCGGACAGACCCCTTCTGAATCATGACCCAAAACCCTTGATACCTCATTTTGGGATGCCCACACCTAAACCAATACAGCGTTCAGGCAGTCCATGACCCTACGAAAGGTTGCACTTCTGGGCAACATTGAACACTGCCCCAACTATGGTAATTACGATGTGTGTGAATGTGGTGATGTGTAGGGTATGAATGTGATGTGTAGGAAATTACCGTTTAGATGTGTAGGGTATGACTGTGGGGATGTCTAGGGTATGATTGTGATGTGTAGGAAATTACTGTGTTGATGTGCAGGGTATGACTGTGGGGATGTCTAGGGTATGACTGTGATGTGTGGGGAATGACGTGGTGATGTGCTGGGTATGTCTGGTGATGTGTAGGGTGTGATGTGTAGGGTATAACTGTGGTTATGCGTAGGGTATGATTGTGATGTGTAGGGTATGACTGAAATGTGTGGGGAATGACTTGTGGTGATGTGTAGGGTGTGATGTGTAGGTTATAACTGTGGTTATGCGTAGGGTATGATTGTGATGTGTAGGGTATAACTGTGATGTGTAGGGACTGACTGTGGTGATGTGTAGGGTATGACTGGTGATGTGTAGGGTGTGATGTGTAGGGTATGACTGAGATGTGTGGGGAATGACTTGTGGTGATGTGCTGGGTATGTCTGGTGATGTGTAGGGTGTGATGTGTAGGTTATAACTGTGGTTATGCGTAGGGTATGATTGTGATGTGTAGGTGAATATGTTTCAAATCCTCATACATATGAGGGGCTATGAGTCAAATCATTCAGCTTCCTTCTCCATGAAAGGAGCAGACCCTTTCCTTTTACATGATCTAGGAGTGCACCCCATTGTTTTGGGGGTTTTCATCCTTTCTGCAAACGCCAGTCATTTAGGACCCTTATGCATTCACGATGAAGGGCGTTGCTACTCCTTCCACAGAAGACACATTGAATTTTTTTAAATTTCCCATTGAAATAATCCTGTCTTTGTCCTCAGCTGTGTACCCTGACTGTGCTGCCCAACTTGAAATCACTCTCCTGTACATGTCCTGGGATCTGGTTTAGAGATAGCCTTGCCCTTCTGATGTATGACATCACATTCAAGATGGAAGTATGGCTCAGTGAGATGAAAGCCGGCTGGCAAAATATGAAGTGATCATCAGGTCTTGCATTCAAACCCTTGTAAGGCAGACTCAGCCTTCAAAGGTCGATAAGCTGAGCACCATTAAATTGGGTAATAGCAACACCTGTTATTTTTAATGAATGTATGACGGAACAATGCATGCCTTTACCATACATGCTTTTACCACGCAGTCTTTACAATGCATATACCATAACCACGCATGTCTTTACCACGAACATACATTAAAGTTGCCATTACCACACATCCGTTTACCACACATACCTTTACCATGCAAACCCTTGCCAAGCTTTATGTAAAAGGAAAAATTACGATTAAATGTTGAAAAAATAATTTTATAAATTACCCACATGTATTTAAATAAACGGAAAAATATTTTTAGGAACATAAAACGTACTGTTGCGCAGCACATATGTGTGCAATAGAAAACAGCACAATGCAAAACAACACAGAACATCACAACACTACGCAAATAAAACTAATATTTTTTCCTTTACAACGTGTAACTCTGTTCCCAACCAAGATGATGGACAAAGTCTCTGAAGAAGGTCAAATACATATAAAAAACACTTACAAAATAATTATACTTTTAGTCATGTATTTCTTCACCCAAAAACACAGATTACAACAATTATTTTACTGAAAATTGTAGTTAAACATTAATAAAGATTTAAAAACAGGCGTCCACCATTTTGTGATTAGTGGTACACTCCCTTCTAAAGTGACCACACTCACGGGAGAAAGCAGGACTACTTCATAGACTGCCACCTACCTGTCACAGTAAGTATAATTATAAACGTTAGTACAGTAAAAGGACAAATACATTTTAAAGCTAAAAGAATTTAATAATATTTTTTTAACATTATCAGAATTTGTTAGCGATGCAGTCTACCACCTGCAGGAACGTGTTATGTTATGGCAGTTTGTAAAACGCAATGGTTACTCCATTTCGCAGTGTCCTGCGCTGAATTCCTTCAGAGGCTAAGATCATAATTAAAAGCGGGAGATGATGGAAATTCTAGGGAGCAAGATTTTTCTTAAACAACCAAGTTTTAAGTTGCTTCCTAAAAACTGATTCTGAGGTCTCCTGTCTTAGGTATAGAAAGAGAATTCCTTCTTTTAGTTGCCAGGTACGTAAAAGAGATACCTCTCAAGCGTTTCTTGTTGAATATAGGGATGCACACCAGTCTGGTTCCGGCTGATCTTAGACTGCGCGTGGGATGATAGAGGTGTATCATAGGGTGGAGATATTTCGGGCCCTTGCCCTGCAGTATCCTGTGGACATAGCACAGGGCTTTGAAAAGATCCTCTCCTCAATAGGGAGCCAATGGAGCATCTCCAGAGCAGTCCCTGTTGGAGAGAATCTAGGGATGTTTAGAAGCATTCGAGCTGCAGCTTTTTGCACCCGTTGGAGCATATACATGCTCCTTTATGGTGCCCCCAGATATAGGAAATTACTGTAGTCCAGTCTAGATGTCAAAAGCGCATGTACCACTGTCTTTCTAGCATTGTCCGGGATAAGTCCTAGGATTTTCTTCAGCATCTTTAAAATCCCAAAGCCGGTACCTCTAAGAGTGGAATTCTGATCAGAGAAGGATAGGGTGGAGTCAAACCAAACTCCAAGATTTTTTAATTTCTGGCTCGGAGTGGGAGGAGATCCTAACAACATAGGCCACCACCTTGAAGACCAGATGGAGGGTTGTTTCCTGCCGCTAGAATATCAGTTTTGGTAGCATTAGGCCTGAGGCAACTGTGTTTCATCCAGTTGATTTGTCAACGTGTAGAAATTTGTCATAACTTTAAGTGAAAATAATTTTAGAAATCACAATTGAAATAGCAAAACAAGAGCTTGCAATGTAATAAAAAACAAGAACATTCTATTATTTTTTCATAAACAAAATGTATTTAAAGAAGAAACCAGACAGCAACTGTGTGAACCAATTACATTTCCTACTCGAATAAGGCCCTGATTACAAGTTTGGTGTTCGGAGAACTGCCAGCCACTGCCGCACCAGAGGTCCGACCACCCTATTAGTACTTTGGAGGTTGGACCACCATTGCTCCACCATAACCACCAGGGAACCGTTTTCCCTCACGGTCCTGTGGTGGTCTGAGGGCCGCATAATGATTAGTGGTGCTCTGAGGCACGCCAAGAATATTACGACTTTCCTCACCTCCAGCAGTTTCATGGAGGTGCATTCCTTCCCGTGCAGGAAAGTGCACTGGCGGTCCCACTGCAGTGCTGTTTAAAGCTCACAATGAGCCTTTAAACAGCAGTACAATGGGGCCGCCCGCCCGCCACACCACAATATTACTTGTAATCTGGAGGGTGGGCGGCAGCAACTCTTGATGGTGCGGGGGCATGGCAGTGGCCCGCACTGCCAAAACTTGTAATCAGGCCCTAAGTGTTACCTCAGGGAAGGTGCTGGACAGTGGCTGGGGGCAGATTTACTATTCTAACTCCGCCAAGTACATACCTCCAGGAAGGTGCTGGACAGTGGCTGGGGGGTAGATTTATGTGTTTTCCAACAAGCATAAAATATAAATAAAATCTTTTGAAGCAAAACTGAAGTATACATTTTTTAATCTCATATTAACATACTATTCACATATATTTTCCCTCACATAGGTGAAAAACATATCCATAATAAAGAAAAACCAGTGAAAAACCAGCATACAACATCTTAAAGGAAAATGTGTCACACGCAATAAAAATTCCAAAATTAAATAGCATTAGTTTAACATAAATATTCTATCCTACAGGAGCAGATTAAAGAAAACATTTTCTCGCAGCACAACAAGAAAATAAGATTTTTTCCAAATACAGTGTTAAAAATTAAACATTATTTTTTCATCTTTAACAGAAAGAATGGGGATAGAATGTGGCCTAACGGCTAGGGCAGTCGACCTCGGAGCTGGGGAACCGGGTTTGAGTCTCAGCAGGAACGATCAACATTCTGTGATTCTGGGCAAATCACTTAATCTCCCCGTGCCTAAAAAAAAAAAATGAATGTGTCCGTCTGTAACATAACTGGTGCTTACGTAATGCACTGTATGATGTTCAGGTCTAATTTGCGCTATATAAAACTCCACAAAAAAAAAATGAAAAGACCAAACTTTCATTGCAAAAAAAGATAATTACTATTACAACTTCAAAACACTTCTCTTTAAAGTTCAAGAAACAATTTTTTTTTTCAGCAAATTATCTATGACATTTGAATTCAAGCTGGTTTTTAAACTAATATACATTTTTTGCAACCATAGGTGCAGCAAAAGGTCCAGACAACTAATGTAGAACCTTAACAAAACATTTTACTAAAACATTTTTTTTTTCAGAACATGGAAAATCGACAATCAATCACAGAATTTGTAAAGCGCACTACCTACCCGCGAGGGTCTCAAGGCGCTAGGGAAAAAAAGGGGGGGGGTGCTGCTACTGGTCGAACAACCAGGTCTTGAGTAGCCTCCTGAAGGTCAGCAGGTCTTGGGTCTGTCGTAGGCTTAGTGGAAGGGTGTTCCAGGTCTTGGCGGCGAGGTGGGAGAAGGATCTGCCGCCGGTGGTAGTTCTTCGAATGCGAGGGACGGTGGCGAGGGAGAGGTCGGCGGAGCGGAGTTGGCGGTTGGGGACGTAGAAGAGGAGTCGTCTGTTGAGGTAGGCTGGGCTGCATATGTGCTGCCACACCAAGGAAACAGACTTCTGAAATGTAATGCTTACCTTTATTGTAAGGGGAGATTAACTGAGCCCAGGAGTCATTGGAGGTGTGTGGAGTAATTCTCTTCCCATTGCAAAGGAAGAGTGGGTTACCTTTGTTGATATGGTTGGCATACCACTGAACAAAACCACTCTGCTTCTGCAAAGGAGATTGGGGTTAGACAAGATGTGCAGGACATTAAAACTCTAGCTGCCACCTTTAATGAACCCTGTGGCTCAAATTTGAGGGAGGTTGCCCAGAACATCCCCATGCACATTGCCAGTAGTACGCCCAAAATCTCCAATTTGATAAGAATGATACAATGAAAAAAACAGGCAAGTAATTCCATCAGAGAAACCCACAGAACCTACTCAGATATTAACATTCCTCCTGAACTTACTAAAACCTTCAACCAAGAACCTTTCCTTCTAGGTGATTATGAAACCCTCTGAAACGCATACAAATTTTCAGTACAGTCCATAACATAGTTACGCTTCAGAATAATGACATTTGGATGATGGATGGATTTTTTAAACCAACTCTCCATACATTAACTCAAATTTATAATATTCATACGAATATAAATAACACTACCATACCTTTAATATATAGGGTACTGGCTTATTATGAGCCTGGCTGTCCATGGACCACCAGACTCGCAGGGTGCTGTGGTGGCGGTCTTCGGACTGCCCAATTAGGAACAGGGTGGTCGGGCTGCCCTGGGACCCCCGCAACGGTGGCACGGTGGTCATGAGGCCACAATATGCTTGTCGGGCCGCTAGTGCCCCGCCAAGCATATTAAGAGTTTCCTCATCGCCACACTTTTCATGGCAGTGTTACCACCATAAAAAAATGCGGCCCCCTGGTGCCTCACGCCATGTGGATGCACACAGGGGGACACAACATGTGCCCCCTGTGTGCATGCACAGCAGTACCTGCATGGTATAGACTGCAGCAGTCCATGCCATGCAGGTACTGCCTTTGACGTCCCCATTGCGGTGCCTACTTCATAGGCACCACCCTGGGAATGCCAAAGAAGCACCCGCCAGACCAGGAGAAAGTTCCTGATCTGGCAGGCAGTTCCTACTAGGGTTTGGCGATGCAGGAGTGGAGCTGTCCCACTCCTACACCGCCAAACTCATAATAAGGACCCTACTGTCTGACAAACATTCCTCAACGTATACTGAATTTGTATCAGTTATAAAAACCAAAACAATTAACAAATGTCCTAGGAAAATAATAATTGACTTCGAATTACAAATGAAAAATACTATTAATAAGTTGTACCCAGATACCCAAATTCAAGGATGTTTTTTCACTTGTCCCAAGCATATTAGATTTTTTTTTTTTTAAAGATCCTTATTTGAGGAGTACATGACAAGTAGTAAGCTACAATATGAACTTAAGAAACTAACAGCATTGTGTTTTGTACCTCATGAATGTAAGAACGTATTCTACAACTCAATTATAAAATCAGAATGTGTTACCCAAAAGGAGGACAAATCAGCGCCACTTCTAAATTACTTTGAAGGTACATGGATTGGCCATCTAAGCAGGTCGCGTCACAGAAGGAAACCACGCTTTCCAACATAGTGGTGGAACTATTAATCGACCTGCTTAGAGGGAGCCTAACAAAGCAACTGTTCAGTAGAAGGATGGCATAATTCATTTATCAGCAGTATTGGTAAAACCCACCCTAACCTATACCATTTATTGGAAATTTTGAAAAAAGAACTAAGGGCCTTATTACGAGGGCGGTTGGACCGCACATCAACAGGCCATCGGTGGCAGTCTGACCGCCTAGAGCCCTTCGGTCCGACTCCCGTATTACAATCCTGGTGGTCGGACCCACAGTGGTGGGGGGAAGACTACCGCCTCTGACAGGGTCAGTGATCCTGACAGGAAGGCGGTCGGAATCGTAGTCCTGAATGTTGGCGGTGCTGCGGTGAGGATTACTGTAACCCTTTTCCGACAGCCTTTTCATGTCAGTAAGACTGCCATGAAAAGTCAAAAACGGAATTTGGGAGACCCAAACAGGGTGCCCATTTCTGGGCGGCCACGGTAAAGTGGCCCTGCGGGCACATGTAGTGCCCCCTCTCACCTGCATGCACCTTATGCCATACACCACATGGCGCATGGCACAAGGTGCATGCAGGTACAGGAGGTGCTCCATACCACGGCGGCTTGTGCTGCGGCCCTTTTCCTTAGCATAATGCGGAGGTCAAACCGCTGCATGCTTGTTGGACGGTCTCGTGACCGCAGCAACAGCGGACGTCGGTCCGACCATCCACTATTGTAATAAGGCCTAAAGTTTCCAAGTAATGAGAATGGCACAATCTTTGTCAGGCACTCTGTGTTGAGTACCCGAGTTTCAAATAAATGTTAAGAAATGTTCAGAGAGACTATTGGGAAAAAATCAACAATTTTCGTTGGTTCTAGACAACCTTGTGTACGTTCTACACTATTAAAATTAAAAACAATTTATGGTGATTACTCTCCTGTTATACATTCCACAATAAGTTTTCACAATACTTTTTAAAATAAATGATATCTATTATTAGTATAAACCCTACCTGCAGAAGTGTCCTTTTTCAAACTTTTAATTATTTTCCCTAACTCCACTCATCAAAAACTACAAGTAATCCGATGAAGAAAAGATAACAATGCAAGTTAAAATCCCCAAAATGTTCTTTTCTAAGTCAAAAAAGTGAAGTTAAAAAAGTTTTAAGAAATCCATCCCCCACTTTTCCTTAATCATGATCTGAACCGTATACCAAAATTCAGAAAATAAAAACATGAAGTTAGATGAAAAAAGACACTGTAAAAAAGTATATCCCTTTTAAAAAATTTCAAGGACCAAAATCCGAGTTTGATCCTTTTCTTCTTTTATTTTTTTATCCAAAAGTACTTCTTACTTCCTGGAGCCAAAAGAAGTTGTAAAAAGCACAGCACAAATGTTAAAAAAAATGTTTTATTTTTCAAAACTAGGGGGCATATTTACGTTCCCTGGCGCATCACTGCATATCAGCAGGGATGCGCCAGGGAAAATGCGTCACGCAAGTTTGCCCTTGCGCCACGTCCGATGCGCCGCATTTACAATGCGGCGCATCGTGGCGCAAGGATAAGCAGATGCGTGACGCATCTGCCGAGCGGAAGGTTGGCGCAGTGCTGAAGTTGTGTCGCAAGCGCGACGCAACTCCAGCACTGTTCCAGCCTTCCCTATCCCTAACATGGTGCGTCAATCCTTACGCCTGCTTGAAGCAGGCGTAAGGATTTGACGCACCAGCGTCGGAAAAGTGACTGCGTGAAAGCTTGTAGATTTCACTACGTCACTTTTCCGAGGCGTTCCTGCGCCGGAACGCCCCCTGCGCCGGTACGCCCACATGAAACCTGACGCAGGTTTCATGTGGCGCAGGGGTTTACTACGTGACGCATCTCCCTAGATGCGTCACGTTGTAAATAGAGCGCAACGCGGCGCATGGTTTGCGTTGCCGCTGCATCACATGCGTGACGCAACGGCGGCGCAAAAGTGGCGCAAGGGGCTTGTAAATATGCCCCGAGGTTTTAAAAAGAAACATCACCTTTAATTTCTTTTTCAAACATATACTATAAAGGTAAAACTACCGTCTTGATGTCCGCATATGAAAACAACCTGTATAAGGATCTAAAACTGGCTAAAAAGTCATAATGCAAACTTTTCTTAACATTACAACCATTATCTACCTCCCTCTATCGCTCCTTCAATAAAGATGCTAGTCTGTATGTTTAATTTTTTTTTATTAGATTCTTCTTAACTAAGCGCAGCTCCTCCGTCCTTCCGATTTTGACTGCGATGCTCCACCAGCTGTAGAAACAGATGCAAAACCGAGAACATCAACCTGAAAACAGAGAAATAAAAATGGACAATTGCTTCCATTGAAATGAATGCAAAAGTGTGGGAAAATGTTTTTTTTTTTAAAATCATATAACTGTTTAATACATTTAAATAAAGTTTACTTCTGTTTACAATTTTTTTTAATTAATACTGTATTTTATACAATGCATTTCAGTTTTTTATAAATAGAATAAAATGTTTAAAAAAAGAACATTATTTTTTGTTGTGTTTAAAACACTTTTTAACTTAATATCAGCAGCTTTTGAAATGCAGCAATTATTTTTACATTCATAAATGTTTTAGAATTACTTTAAGGTTTAAAATGTTGTTTTTTAAAATTAAATTTACATTTTCAAAAATAAATTTCAGGAAAATATTAGTTTTACTAAAGTATTAATATTATATTTAGTCAATAAAGATTTATTCGATTTAAATAAATCATAAAAGCACACAGTACAAAATGTCATCATAAAAACATTTAAAACAGAGAATCTTCAAAATAAAAATTAGATTGACAACCGCCACTTTCATTTTAGGTCAAGCCATACATGGTAGGCCACCCACCCCTTAACCGGTTTTTTTCAAATTACAATTGATCCTTTTATAAAATTTTAAACTGCCCAAAAAGTGGCCATTGAATCCAAAGCAAGTAAAAACCTGTAACCATCAATAAAAGAACATGGACGTAAAGGCTTTAATATTGGAAATAAATATTTAACTCTAACAGATTTGTACAAAGGACAAAAAAGAATAAAGTGCAAAGTGCTGTACGCTGTAAAATTATCACATGGGCAGGGGCATAAATTATTTGGCCACGTACATTGCTGTGGAAACGCCACCAAGAAGTGGACAAGGGAATGGCAAAATCTCGTCAGATAGAATCTATGGGGCTGATTACGATGGCGGACGGAAAAGCACTCCGACCGCCGTGGTTGCGGGAAAAAAACATCCGCATGTACCGCGGCAAAACCGGTGGTCAGATTAGGATGCATTGCTAGAAAATTCCGACCGCGGCGGACGGATTCCACAAAACTCCGCCGGGAACGTCCGGAAATGCTGCGGAAAGCCACAAAAATGCCGATCGACCAGCGGAAAGACCGCAAGTGAAATTATGATACGATGGCGGAGCCAGTGAAACGTTCAGTTGTTCCCGACCGCCGCGGTCGCGCGAAATGATGAATGGTAGAGCCAGCGGAAGGACCATTGCATTCAGACCGCTGCGGTCGCGCGGAAAGAGGAATGGCGGGGGAAAGCAACCAAACAACAAGGTTACCAAGCGTGGCTGTTTTTCTGGCGCAGCCTCCAAAAACATCTGACAGACCCCAATGACACATCCCCATGGCAAGAAAAAAATACAAATCCCAGGTCAACCCAGATAACACACCTGACATGAATACTCCATTTTGACCCACCCACATAGCTGAGTATAAAACCAAACACTTCCCTGCCCAGCATCCTTTGCACAACTCCAGAACTGAAGGGCCAAACACCACAGCACAAAGGAGAGGCAAATCAGCACACATCACACCATCACAACCACCCACACACCACACACCACACACATCTCCACCACCACCTTCACAACTGCACTTTTCACCCATTTGCACATCACACACCATGGCACAGAAAAAAATGCCAAAATTTACTGACAATGAGTTGTCAGTCATGGTAGATGAGATAATCAGAGTAGAACCACATTTGTTTGGAAGCATGGTCCAACAGACATCAGTAGCCAGAAAAAATAAAATGTGGGAAAGGATAGTCAACAAAGTCAATGCAGTAGGGACCACCATGCGCACCCTGAAGGACATCAAGAGGAGATGGCATGACCTCAAGACTAGGGTGAAAGAGCGTGCCAACAAGAACCATGAGCTGGCTCAGAGGACTGTCGGTGGCCCTCCCATTCCACCACTAACATTCACTGAATGGGAGGAGAAGGTGCTTGCCCTACTGCATCCAGAGAGTCTCACAGGAATACCCGGGGGAGTGGAGGCTGGTAAGTACCAACAAATGTCTCCCATTACACTGCTATGTACTGTCTTGCACAACTAGAAAGCTACACTTCCTAGACACAAATGCACTTATGTACAACACACTCTTCCCAACACATGCCTCACACATCTAACATTTCCTTCCTCTGAATCACCTCAAAGGTAGCTAGCAATATTTCCATGGGGGCATGTGTACAGGAAGCCAGCATTACAACTCCTACCATGCACCCTTGTCACACAGCTGAGCAGGATGGAACACTCTTCCCACCCAGAACCATGTGGCAGCCATTTAATTGCTCGCCTCAAACTTACAGGCAGGTAGTCATCTTAACAGGGAGGGGGGTTTGTGGGTAGGAAGCCAGCACTACAACTCCCACCAGGCACCCTTGTCACACAGCTGTGCAGGATGGAACACTTCCCCCACCCAGAACCATGTGGCAGCCATTTCATTGCTCTCCTCAAACTTACAGGTAGGTAGCCATCTTAACAGGGAGGGGGGTTTGTGGGTAGGAAGCCAGTGCTACAACTCCCACCAGGCACCCTTGTCACACAGCTGAGCAGGATGGAACACTCCCCCCACCCAGAACCATGTGGCAGCCATTTCATTGCTCTCCTCAAACTTACAGGTAGGTAGCCATCTTAACAGGGAGGGGGGTTTGTGGGTAGGAAGCCAGTGCTACAACTCCCACCAGGCACCCTTGTCACACAGCTGAGCAGGATGGAACACTCCCCCCACCCAGAACCATGTGGCAGCCATTTCCCTCCACTGTGTCACCTAACAGGTAGGTAATCAGTGCATGCACCCTGCCATCCTTCTAAAAATGCATGGAGCCATATGACCACACCAGCCCTCACATGTCAGCCAACTTCGCATTGATCCAAAATTTACATCCAGTGTGCAGACAGCTAAGCGCATGTAACTGTCACAGAAATTAAACTTTGACTCACCAAGTCACGTGTGAATGAAATTCAGGGCACAATCATGCACAGCACAGAATGCAATGTGTAAGTGTCATGGTGTCAGAGCATGAAGGCCCATATGAACACAAAACATGCATGGTCAATCTGACAAACAAAGTAAAGTACATAATATGAAAAAGGTATGTATAACATTCAAATGGCTAGTTCTTTCTTAGCTGAAACTGATTCCATGAAGAGTAAACAAAAAAGACGCATCCTCAAAAGCTGATGTGCCGCAAGTTGGTAGATGATGACATGTCCTTGTAATCACACAATCTGTACATGGCACATGGTTTCAATTTACATGTCACACTATGGACAAGTAATGTATGTACCTCAACATCATGTCATGATGATCATTATCTTTCAGCCATACCAAGTGATTGCAATGTGAAGTGTTTGGTGTATTAAATGTAACATCCAAAAGTCTAACACCAAGCTTGTGGAGTGCACTTAACTGACATTGTAACCTCTGTTCAACAGAAGATCCACAAGCAACTGCAGCAGAAAACACCACCAACCTGCAGAGCCTGTCTCCCCCCCCGGAACGTGAACTCTCTGATGCAGACTCCCTACATTTCTCGGATGAGGAGCAACAACCTGGCCCCTCAGGACTGCCAGGGTGCACTACATCTCAGGACCTCATTGTCCCCACCACCACCACCACAGCAACAACAACAGCGCTGACCCCTGCTACAACGACCTGTGCGGCAGCCACCTCCACCATCACCACTGCTGCCTGCAACACTCTCCCTGCCTCAGTGGTTACCAACACCACCACACAATCCAAGGATGCCAGGGAGAGTGTGCGGGTGCATCAAGTCCCAACGCCACAGGTCCGTGTCAGCAGGGCAGGTGGGAAGGCAACTGGTGGACAATCACAGGAGGACACTGAAACAGAAGCCCTGGCCACCATCGCAAGAGTCCTTGGTGCATATGAACAGAACCAGGGACAGATGGGCCAGGTTGTGGAAGAAGTGCGTGAGCTCCGCCTGCTGCTGAGGTCCATGGACTCACGTATGGGCCAACTTGTGGACCTCATGGGCCAGCTTGTGGGTGTTCTAAGGGACAGACATGCGGCTCAAATGACAGCTCAAACCCCCTCCAGTGGCGAGCCTGCTGATCCTCCCACCACCTCAGCTGCGGCCACAGAGAGGGGTGAGCTGCAAGACAATGACTCCTCAGACACCGCTGAGCCTGCAGCAGAGGCTTCCCCTGCCAAACGCAGGAGGGGACGTCCGAGAAACACCACAGGAGGATCACGTGGCAAAGCACCAACCAAAGGCACCTGTGTTGCCCTTGACATTGACTTTGTTAACTATCCTAACCCACATTGCCATGTTGATGGCAGGAGTTTGTTGGACTGTGTGACTACATCGATGTGGTGACTACTCTATTTGTCTCATTTACCATCACTGACAACTCATAAATTCACTTTGCACAATTTTAAAAACAATCACTTCTCTTTCACAAAAACTGATTGAAAATAAACACTCTTTACACACCTATGTCTTTGTGTCAGTTCCATGTTTATCACATTATGTACAATGTCAACTCAGATTCCAATGTACCACAAGCTCTGATTGTGACGAGGCATTGATAGGGTGAAGGAACCCAGAAAGACACAAGAGAATGACATTTACTTGTCAGGTGATGCCATTACTGCTAAAACACACCACTAGTCAATAGCATACAAAAACCATCACACATAACAATGAGCAACAACAGCAACCTAGACATGAGGCACATGGAAAACAAAGCCCTGTGCCACACAAATCAGCCATTAGCACTGAGCCAACAACAGCCAGCAGTCAAAAAGCTCATCTATGCCTTGCCACTACCATCAAAGCCAACAGACAATGTCACTGTTGTACAATGTCACTTACACTTAAGGGAAGTAGTTGTCGATGAGCTGTTGATGCAGGTCAACACCTTCCTCTTCTCCACTATCATCGTCACTGGGCATGTGTGGATTTGCAGCGGGGACATCTGCTGCTCATCATCCTCCAGGAGCAGAGGGATCTCTTTGCGCAAGGCCAGGTTGTGGAGTATGCAGCATGCAACTATGATCTGACACACCTTTTGGGGAGAATAGAGTAGTGCACCTCCGCTCTTGCCAGACACCAGAATCTAGACTTCAGAAGCCCAAAAGCACGCTCCACTACACGACGTGTCCTCCCATGTCCTCAGTGGGCTCAGCAACCAAGGCCGGTTGGGATACGCAGAGTCACCTAGGTGTGAGATACACAGACCAATTTTGCAATATAAACAGTAGCTGAGAACAGCATGTCACACATACAGCACATTTCTTGACTCTGCGTACTCACCAACAAGCCACACACGCTCCGGATGCAGATTTGCCATCAATTGTGGGATGATGCTGTTACGCAGTATGTAGGAGTCATGTGCTGAACCGGGAAATTTGGCACAGACATGGGAGATAATCCTATCCACTTGGCATACCACTTGCACATTAATGGAATGGAAATGCTTCCTGTTGCGGTAGATGTGCTCACGTGCCTGTGGTGGAACTAGGCCAATGTGTGTGCAGTCAATGGCTCTGATAACATTAGGTATGTGTCCAAGGTCATAAAAATCACCCTTCACATCTGCCAATTCATGTCTCCTTGGAAAGTGGATGTAGTGGTTCTTGTAGGTCAACATTGTGGACAGGACATCACGCAGCACCATGCTGAACATAGCTTGAGACATCCCACCGGCGATGGCCACCGTGTACTGAAACGAACCAGTGGCAAAGAAATGCAGGGCGGCCATCACCTTTACTGTTGGCATGAAAGCTGTCGGATAGGTTCTGTGAGGCCTCAGATGGGGCTCCAACTGAGCACATAGCTCTTGAAAGGTAGGGCGATTCAGACGGAACTTCCTTATGATGTCCTCATCCTCCATGTTTGCCAGCACCGGGAAAGGCCGATGCACATTTGGTCGTCTCCTACGTATAATGAAAGAGGACACATGTAAATCCAAAACATAGAGAAGATGTGGCAACCATCTTACCAAATGACTAACACAGCACCAACATTGACAGGACTGTGACAACAGCTTCATGCACAAATCACATGCACAGACATCTTGATCTCATGTAGTCATACATCTGGTCAGTATGTACATACTAACTACTTCCGAATCAGATACAGACTATGTGAATGTTAAATGGTACACTCCTACATCTTGTGTCACCAGCCCTGGGTGTAGCTGACACAGCACATGTGGCAAACAGCAACACTGCTGACTTCTAGGTAGCTGCTGTACCTGCAACACCTATTGCTTTGGTCCCACTAAGCACAACATCTGTACACAATGAGCACAGTGTGTGTAAGCTGGTCAACTATCAAGACAAATACAGCACTGTACACAGTGATATAGGCACATTATGTGGTCAGTCCATCATTGCTGTGGGTTGAGTAGCAATTTAACACATTGACATGTTCACAAATATGAGACTCCATTACACATCAAATCTGTGTACATGCACACAAATATTATAATTGACATGTGAGGAAGTACATGCCAATGCATGTACTCATGTGCACTGGACATGACATGTGTGGGCATCATTGAGTTAAATGTCACACTCTGCATTTCACTTTACAACCACGTGCAAGCATGATAGTGTAAATGCATAGTGATCAGTGCAGGGAATTGGCTAGTGGCAATGCAATAGCACAATGTGTCCATAGGTGCGGTAGAAGTGCCCCGCCATTGCGGTAGTGCAATACATCTTTGAAACTTGCATGGTATGGCGTGCACCGCCACCACGGGCCCGGTCATTGGAGATAATTGAAAGATGCAGGATTGCGGTAGAGACCACCTGGCCCCCGCGGTGTGACACCGCCAATGCCATTGCAGCCAATAGGAATCGCGATCGCGGTAGTGCAATGCAGTTTGAAACTGCCGCGGTGGCGTGAGCCCCACCACACGTCCCGGTCATTGGCCACAATTGAAAGATGCCAGGATTGCGGTAGAGACCACCTGGCCACAGCGGTATGACACCGCATATGCCAATGCCATTGCAGCCAATAGGAACTGTGATCGCGGTAGTGCAATGCAGTTTAGAAACCCGCGGTAGGCGTGCTCCGCTACCGCGGCCCGGTCATTGGATACAATTGAAAGATGCAGTATTGCGGTAGAGAGCGCCTGGACCCCGCGGTGTGACACAGCCAATGCCATTTCAGCCAATGGGAACCGCGATCGCGGTAGTGCAATGCAGTTTTGAAACTCGCGGTAGGTGTGCTCTGCTACTGCGGGTCACGGTCATTGGATACAATTGAAAGATGCAGGATTGTGGTAGAGACCGCCTGGCCCTCGCGGTGTGACACCGCAAATGCCAATGCCATTGCAGCCAATGGGAACCGCGATCGCGGTAGTGCAATGCAGTTTTGAAACCCGCGGTAGGTGTGCTCTGCTACCGCGGGTCCGGTCATTGGATACAATTGAAAGATGCAGGATTGCGGTAGAGACCGCCTGGCCCTCGCGGTGTGACGCCGCCTATGCCAATGCCATTGCAGACAATGGGAACCGCGATCGCGGTAGTGCAATACAATTTTGAAACTCGCGGTAGGCATGCTCCGCTACCGCGGTCCTGGTTATTGGATACAATTGAAAAATGCAAACCAGACAGACCAATTGCAGCAGTAGAGTACCTCTGAAACAACCCTAGGGGCCTATAAATGTCTGTGAGAGAGCCACACATGCAACTTGCATTCAGACACTGCTGCCTGCCATTCATCACCACCAACTGCTGCTGTTCCTGTATTTTGGACCCAGTGATGGCGAGAACTGAGAACATCAGGGCCTGTCCCTTCACCACAGAGGAGCTGGAGGTCCTGGTGGACAAGGTCCTTTCACAGTATGGGAGGCTATATGGTGCCCCAGATGTACTGGTAAGTGTCTCAGTAAAAGTTTGAGAGTGCTCCAAATGCTCACATGATGTTACTGTGCAGTAGTATGTGCCTGTGAGTGCAAGCCAATGTGCATGCATCAATATTTTGCCTATAGCATGCTCCATACATGGCCTATTAAGAATTGCATTTGAGTATGTGGGGAGGATGGCAACATGGATACTTTTACAGCTCTTCTTAAGCCAAAACAAACACATGTTGGTCTGAGACTGAATAATGTAAATGTGTGATACACTGCCTAGCATGCTGACTTCATGTCAATGGGGTGTGTAGCCTTATTTCCACAGATCCATGACTGCATTGAAGGATGGCAGTGACATACTGTGGTTTTGCAGCCATACCGTTACACTGCTGGTTTGAGACATTCGAAGTCTGAACAAACATTGCCTGTGCTATGTGATGTCGTAGTCCATTAAGTGTTCATATGCTCATTTGTGACATTACAAATGATTTTTGGTCAGAGGGTACTGAATAATGTGTGTACAGTTTTCAAATTGACCCTATGGAGATGTGTCCATTATGCACAAGAGTACAATGCCTGAGTGTAACACTCTTGGTGGTAATTCACCTATGACACATCAGATAAAGGTTGAGGTGGACATGAAATCCTTCTATGGATTCCATGATGTGTTGAGTCTCGCATGTGTAGGCACTGTGTATTCTCTCATATTGTACATGCATGTGATATCTCTGATGGACCACGTTTAACCTCAGTGTGAGGCCCTCTGGCCTGCACAGAAACTGCCCAATGTTACAAGGACCCATCACTAAAAGGACTGAGTGAAACATATGTGTTGTCCACCACCCTATTTCACAATGAGCCATCTTAGGCCTGAGGATTGCACACGGCAGGACTACACCTTGTGAGAAGAGTGTGAGAATGTAAGATCATGGCCCTAAATGTGACCACCATGACACATGTAGCCATGCACTGGTCCGGGACATTAGGGGTGTGTAGTGTTGGACACAGTGAGTCTGACCTCTCACATCATTTCAGTGTATTGTATGTCACGCTCACTCACATAGTGCATCACAGCTGATGGCCATTTTCTCATTGGTTTCTGTGCTGGCACTCTGCATGTGTATGAGATGGGCATGTGGTGTGTCCATCATCATACATGTATACCATTGCAATGAGATGGTTTGCTCCAAGTGTACTATGTGTCATGCTGTATGGCCTCTGCTCTACATTTATGTATTAGTGTGATATGTGTTTTCATGCTCCTGTACTGACACACAGTGGTACCGACCAGTTTCACAGAAATCTCGGCTTCTGGGCTCCCATATCTGGAGCTCAGGTCCATTACCGTAGATCAGATTCGGAGCCCTGTTTCCCTAGACGCGAGTCTCGGGTGTCGCAGCTGAGTATCGCATGCCGCAAGCGTGCGATGACATCTCGCCTGACAACGTCACTGAGATGCGCGGGGTACTCAACTCGATCTGACCGACTCGCACGCCGACACGTACTCGCACCGCGCAATGGATGACGTTCCTCCGGCCGGGTACAATACGATGCGCGCACGCGAGCAGATCCGACCGGCTCGGAAGAGCAATATCGGAGCCGCACTTTGAGTGGAGTACCGTTAGTCGGACCCCTCACAGTATTCCTAGCCATCTGATTTCATAAATACAAGCACACATGTATATACAATGGCACCTAGTCAAACAATAAATGATTCAAAACATGAAAAACTCGTGAAACAGAAATACCAAACATGTTAAGACTACCACAACTGGCGTTGCCAATGCCCAAACAATTATTCTTTGTGTCCACCGCTTACTCTAGGTGATCCACTCAGAGGTAGTCTAAGATGACATGCAAGGCAAGATGGACGCTATTGTCCGACCAGCTCCCATTGACTGTCAATAGAGAGTCCGATTCGAATCGAGTCCGATAACATGCGAACGCATCGTACTCGCTCGGTCGGACTGTCGACGGTACGCGTTCAGTCGGAAATCTCTCCAGGTCCGTCTCGGTCAGGAGCAATGTGTCAACGATCTGAATACCGGTCAAATCGGCCCCACAGTGTCACTGAAACTATCACTCTATCTGTGTCTCCCATGCCTGCAGCTTAAGGTCCATCAGCGTAAGGCGGATGGAGGAGCCATTGCACGCAAGGTGCGGGCTCTGGGTGTCTCCAACCGCCGGCATACACGCTGTTTCCATCAAGAGTGTGGGATGACATCTACTGGCTGTAGCAAAATCGTGGAAGAGACGACGCTGGGGTGCTCCCTCGGAGTGAGACAAGGTTGGTGCGCAGGAGCATGACACCACTAATGGCCCGCATCTTGGCAGTGACACAGCCAGAGCTGGATGGACGCCTGAGGGCCCATCAGCAGCAAATTGGGGGTGAGTATTGTGCAAAGTGTGACTTTGGGTGTGAGTGACTGCATGAATCCCAACCCTGAGCCAGTGCAGAGCTCTGTGATGTCTCTAGTGTGATGCAATGGCTTCTAAGTGGCCTCTGTGTTGAGTGCAGCTGTTCTGCATTTGTACAACATTTCGTTTCACGTGTCAATAACCCATGAACCTTGTCACATTTAATCATCTTGAAATATTTAAAAGTCACATTGCATGAATGTTGTCTGCACTGAGACCCCCTACACAGGATGATTCATTGTGTGAAGTGGGTAGCCCAGGACAATTGTCGTGCTTGTGCGCTGTGTGGCTAGCTCAATAGCGTGTTCATGTGACGATGTGTTAGTGGCTACAGACATGCACAGATGTGGACTCAGGGAGCAGTGAGTTGGTAAGGGTCACACCTGTCCCATTGATCCCTTATTCCACAATGATAGAGAGGACAGCACCATTTAAAAGTATATTATCCCAATATCAGCTGCATGGCATTACAGGATGGAATTACCAGCCATAGTGGCAGCAAGTGCACACAGGTGCTGAAAGGGTAGATGGTGATGATTGCAGTGATGCATTGGCTAATTTACCTTTGCCATTTGTGCACATGGCAACATGACTGGGATGGTTAGACTCTGTGTTTCAAATGCAATGTAGCTTAACCTGGCTATTGTGAAATAGTTTAGGCACTATGGAGTGTCAGTCCTCAGTATGTGTGCATTGTGGAGGAGTGTCCTTGTGCATCAGTGCATGGTTAAGTTGTGGCTAATGCTTTTAATCAGTGTGTGACTTATTGGCATATTGATGTGTCCTCAATGTCATCAGTCAGCACAACATATGGATGTCATATGCCAGACCCTAAGTATTGTCACACATTAGCTGTCCTTATGGAGTCCACCAACTTCATCATCAACAGCAGACACAATCCTGCCTTGGATCAATGAGGGACTGTCAGGGACTTGTGGACATGTTGGTAAGTGACATGTCACAACCTATGAAGGCGTTGCATTAACTTCACATTCTCATGCTTAAGTGCTTTGTGTTTGTGACTACATTGTGCAATGTGCTCATTGGCACTTCATTGACAGATAAGATGTGGCCTTGTGACATATGCTGCAGTATGAGTGTCATAGACATCAACTGGCAGTGAACAGCAGTGAGCATCATGTTAGTGTGCATTCATAGATGTGTGCTGTGCACATCAGATAAATTGTAACATCTACACAGCTGACACCAATGGACAACTGTAGTTGTGCTTTGAAGCCCAACATGGTGGATATCAGGAGCTGGAGCCCTTGCAAAAGGACATATTAGAGTTTATATCTGTGGTGTTCCCTTAAAGAGACTCCATATGTGACAGAGGCAACATGTTTTGATGTATAGCTATCTTACCTACAGGCACGTAGGTATGCTTACAGACAATAGTATGTGTGGTTACAGGGAGGCACAGGCACAGCTATTTGGCTGTGTCAAGGCCACATGGAGCATTACTATCAACTATGCATGTTTCCATGCATCATCTGATGATTGCATAAATGTAGCATATGCTGAATGTACATGGAGGAGTTCAACATGGGAGTATCATTTTAAAGTTTTGTGCTTTGCTTGCATATGATGTTTGTGAGTATGGCACTATACTGAACCTATGTCTCTGTCTCTTGCAGCATCTACCGAGGGCAGGGAAGGATGGGGGACCGACACCGGTGGGGAAGCTACTGGCATGACTGCTACACAGGAGTTCACTGACACTGAGGGGACCAGCGCCTCGGAGGGAGACAGGAGTGCCCTGGATGATTCATGCCCGGAAACACCAACCTCCACATCTTCAAACTCCAGCGGTGACTCCTCGGTGTTGGTGGGCACAGGAAGTTCAAGATCTGCATCTTCTTCCGCTACACCTCGTCCAGTGCCCACCCTCCCGGATGCTCCCCCAAGTGCTGTCCGTGCACACAGCCCTAGGAAGGGTAGAGTCTCCTTCCCACCAGGCACCTCTGCCCCTGCCCCTCTCTCCCCTGCTGCCCTCAGTGTGGAGGCAGTAGACATTTTGCGCCAGCTGTGTGTGGGTCAGACTGCTCTCCTAAATGCCTTCCAGGATCATGACAAGAAGTTGACACAGGTAGTTGCGTTCATGGAGGGCATTCATTCAGACGCGGGTGGCCTACACCGAACTGTCCAGTCTTTGTCCTCCACAGTGGTGGCAGCCATTCAGCAGTCCCAAGCTCCCAGTCCAGCTCCTGTCCCTTCAGCAACCACCCTGCCAGTGGCACCACCTGACGAGAGTGCACACACGCCAGAGCCCTTAGGCACCCAGTCATCCACACGCAGCACACAACAGCAGCACTCTAAGCTTACCAGACCACAGACACCATCACCACAACACAAAACGGGCACACATGAGCGCAAAACAAAAAGCCCATCACATGACAGTCAGGGGCATCAGGCCAAAATGCAGGCATCAACATCACATTCATCAAAATCACCACCATTCAAGGGCACTCTCATCCCCACACCTGATCCCAAAGACACACAAACACTTGCCCTGTCTGCTGTGAACCTGGTGGCTGGCACAACTAAGCCCAAACACATTCCGAAGGCAGATTCACCCAAAACGTCGACTCCCACCCACACCCCTGTGAAGCAGGGACAAGAGAGCAAAGTGGGGGGTTTACCTCGACAACAGGGGATGCAGGGGAAGAGGCAAGGCCACCCCAAGCGTACCACCAGGTCCAGCAAATCCCCACGGGGAGAGCCACCTGCACCTGCTTCACCTTTGGGGAAGAGTGAGGCTGTTGTGCCCACCTCACTTCCCACTCCGGCCAAGACACTTCTAGGCTATCGGATCCCCAAACAGTTGAGATCTAGCCCTCCACATTCACCCTCAACCACTGTGCCTCCACGCAGCATGTCTCCACCTCCCCGTGCCACCACTCTACACAGCCCAAGCAGCCCTCAGGCTCCCACAGCCACGGATGCTTCTACCCAGCCAGTTCTCTCCCTCCCAGGTCCAGTCCTCAAACTGGCCCCGACAATCAGCCCCCTCCCAGTTCAACTTAAAGCCAAATTTGAAGCCAAGGCCCCCTCCCCACACCATTTCTCCCACAGCGGTGCCTGGACTGCCCATATGAAGCCCCTGAGCTGTGGTGATTCCCATGGCAGTGGACTGTGTTACCCATTTGATGTGCAAGTTCTCATGCACCCATGTGCGGACTAGAAAATTGGACTGGCCAATGGCCTTGATGTTTTGCACTGTTGATGCCTATCCGGAGATTATGTAATAAAGACTGTTACTCATGTTGTGTGCTTTGTCGCTGCCCTTGCTAAATGAAAAAGTTTAATGTATGGGTATATGTTCATGTGACACATGCTCTGTATGCCACATTCACATTGGCAATTACTTGATTTACTTATTCAGAGGTTGCCAGAGGTTACAGGCACTTTTGTGCTTCTTGACTCTGAGGCTTGAGGGTGCAATGATGGTTGTTTGTGATGATCTACTCTTATCCTAATCATTCTATTGTCAGATTTACAAATTTGTAGACATGTCATATTAGGATGCAGTACCACAACAGAAATGAATTCTATCCACAGGATAACTTGCGGGGTGGCCAGGGTCCGTCATATCTGTGGGATCTTTCTTGATATGTGAACAGCAGTGTAAATGTGTAGTCATCTTGTGTAGGTCTGTCTTCATAATCACATGGGTACATTTGAATGTGTGCACTTGAGTAGTCATACAGTGTGATTGGCCTGTCATTGTCAGAAGTGTTGAGGTGTATGTGCCCCTGCACATGACACCTACACACATGTATGATCCAGGTAATGAGTGCCTGCTTGTTTACATTATCAGACATGTGCTTCAGATTGTGGGCACATGTAGGAGTTGTAGGTTGAGCACTGTGCAGTGTGTCGTTGTGACCTTGCAATCCTGGGGTACACCTACTTGTTGAAGCTGTCAGTTTGAGTATGCAGAGTGTGTCACTGCAATGTCTGTGTTGTGTTTTGTTGATCAGCCATGGGTCTTGTTTAAGTTTGTGCTCACTGTGCTGACCTGCTCAGGCACACTGACATTATATGTGACTTTTCTCATACCATTGCTGTCACTTGACACATGTTTGGGACAAGTATAGTACGTGGTATGAAGAGTCATACCATCCCCTATAGGTGCTTTTGATGCCTACACATTGTGAGTTACTCCTCTATGTGTTTTTGCACTGCACATTCCTCACCTGTCCAATACTGATGTACACACCACTTCAGTCTCATGTCTTCCACCCCATGCCTTGCCAGGGTGTGATCCTCCCCACCACTTCATAGTGTGACACTATACTGTGGGAGGATGATCTGTGCACAGGACCAATGTGCCACTCAGGACATTTTCAAAATTTGTTATGTGGTATTTTCTTCTACTTGATTGCAGTCATGGTTGCTCATGTGCAGTGCATATGTTTGACCAGCACAGTCCTCTAGACCTGTTGGATGCATCTGGGTTTTCCTGAGTTGTGCAGCTGTGGGTGATGGCTAAGGTGTATGTCTGTTTGCTGAGGTACTGCTACCCTTCCTGAGTGTGATGTGATCTGTGTGCGTGTGATGATTTGTGGTGTGGAAGTTCATGGTGGAGCACTCAGATATGTGTGATACTGGTTTTGTTGGTGTTCATACACTGCTTACTGTGCATGCACTGCTGTCAGTGTATGTTGCCTTGTACTTGCCTGGTGTGCATCCCCTGATGTCCAGCTGAGTTTGCTATGTGATGAATTGGTATGTGCATATGTTGTGTATTTGTTGTTGATGGATGCAGTGTTTGGCCTGTGTTGGCTCTTTCTACTGACAGGTGCATGTGTGTGTGGTGTTCTATTTGCATGACATTGTGTGTGAGTAGTTTGTACATTGTAATACATTCAGATGTCGTGTTGAATTTGTAGTGTGCATTTCTTGTGTGAATGTCACATGCAGCAATGGGGATTCTTGTTCATGAGCTTCTTTTGAGTGCACATTTGTGCTATGTACTCCTATATTTGACCTGTCTCTTGTCAGGAGTGTGCATGTGCATGCTTGTGCTACACATTGAACACCATGCTCACTTGATAACCGGTGTAGTGTCTATGTCTGTGTTAGCAGATTTGTCCTATTGATCACAGTTAGTGTTCATGATTGGCATTTGATAATGCAATTTTCTGATTGGGTTGGGGTATGGTGTCTGTGCATTTGGCCAGAGTGAAAATGTTGTGTATTCGTGTTCTGTCTAGGGTCACATTGCCTATCCACTATTTGCCTGCACATGGCTGAGCTTGTTGGACTTCTTTGGATGTTGTTTGTGAGATGTGTGTTTGGCTGTTGGTTTTTGATCAGCATTGGTTCAGACATCCCTGAGTGGGATTCTGACATTTGTAGATACACACCAGGGTGTGTCATTGGTTATCAGGAAACTCACAGGACCTTATTTGCACCTTTATCTGTGTTTCTCACAGGTGTTGAGTAGTGCAGGTGTGAGATGGGTAGATGAGGGGTATGTGTGAAGGTCATACTTGGGTTTGACAGTCAGGGAGTGTGACAATGAGCCATGTGTGTTGTGCTGGTGGCATACACATGTCAAGGTAGTTGACACAGATGTGGGGCTGGTCACTGTATGGCTTCTGACACTTCCTATCATTCCTGGGCCAATGCATAGCTTGCATTGCTGTATCCCAGAGATATTGCACAGATGTTACTTTAGTTCAATTTCAATCACTGTGCCACCCATGTCTGATTTGATGGCCTAAGTGTAGGTGTGATATGTTCCTCCTCTTGCATGTCATGTACAAATGCTATGTGGCTTGCTCCATGGTTTTCCTGCACTGTGCACTCCACTTTAGGCTAGTCTATTTATTGTCATACATTGCTGCTGACTTATGGTATGTGTATGTGGCTGAGTTTCAGTGTGTGATCTGTCTGAGTGACTTGACATGCAGTGTGAACAGTTCCATGGTTGTTAAACTGCAGAGTGACTCTTCATTTCTTAATTGACTCACTTTGATTCACATGAGTGGAAGGCAGGTGTGAGGAGGAGGGTTGCCCTGAGCGTCAGGTCAGAGTTTCCTGCTGTCAAGATGGACTCTTCCTGACACTGTAGCATTCATTCACTACTTAGTAGTTGGTGCTCCCTTTGTTGAGGTGGAGTGATGGTGTGTGGGTGTGAGTTGGCAGTGTAGTCAGTGTTGTTGATGTACTAGACATACTCACATGGTGTAATTTATTGCAGCAGTACACTTGTAGGTGAAATGCACAGTGGTGCTTACTTTGAGTTTTCTGTTTGAGTCAGAAAAGTTGTTCTGTGTTGCATGGTATGGGCTGTCATGTGATATGGTCTGCCATTGTATGTGATGGGCCTATCAATGTCTGCTTGGGGGCTGTGGTGATGTGTGATTGTGTGGCAGTGGTGTGTAATATGCTGTGTCATCTACCTGGCCTCACTGACTCATTCCAACACCTTGTTGGCCTACTGTGAAGTTCACATACACACTACTTGGTCTGCCCTCCTCTGTTCCACATTGTATGTGGACTGACCCTTATTTGTGTGCAATGATGACTTTAGTCATTTTGGAGGTACTCTTGCCTCACCCCACACATGTTCCTATTCAATTGGTGATGATCTTAAGGAGATGTCACTGTAGACAGTGTATCTGCACATGACTTCTTGCTGCAGATATGTTGTGCTGAGTGGTGCTTCTTTTATGTTACATGTGGTGTGGATGTTGTGATGTTGGTCTTGCTTGCGTGTGATTATGTCCTGGACTCTGGGCCGCTTATAGGATTTAATGGGCCGTGGTCCAAAAGGGAATGTGCGAGGCCCCTCTAATTTACATAGTTGACCCCTTGCAGGGAGACCATTCAGAGACATTGCGGGACGCCCAGTGTCCAGCATTTTTGCACCACAATTTTTTTTACTTTAAGCCCACAAGCAATTCTCACACCTTCAGTGGATAGGTGTGAGAATTGCTTGTGGGCTAAGATTAAAAAATGTGGGGGAGTTAAAATGCTGGACACTGGGCGTCCCACAATGTCTCAGAATGGTCTCCTTGCAATTGGAACAGGAGGAAGCGTCTCCCTCCCCTAGGCCTCCAGGCACCATCCCTGGGAAGCCCGTGGAGGGTAACCCTCCCATGGTGCCTAATTGCAAGGAGACACCTTTCTTGTGTTTAGATGGGCAGGGAAACGACAGGACACACGATCGGTGCGGGGCCCCATGCTGATAGGCTGGATGCAAGGCCCTGGGCAGCTGCCCACAACTGCCCATGAATAGCGCCGGCCCTGCCTGGACTCCTACTACCAGGGCCGGTCCTAGGATTTTTGGGGCCCTGGGCAGTAAGTGGATGGGAGAGGCCCCCCTAATTTGCATACGGCGTAACACAGCCATGGTATACCCCTGCAATGCCCAGGGTAGGGGGCCCTCTCTTGGGCCTCGCAGCAATTGTGTAATGGTGTGAGACCCAGGGTAGGAGGCCTCTTCCTTAGGCCTTGCAGTGATTGTGACCAAGGCAACAAATGAGGCACCCTCGTGAGCAGCAGAGACAGTGTGGCTGCTGTTTTCTCCACCCCGCACCTGACCTTCTGTGCAGGGTGTTAATCTTCACCCCCACCTTCCCAGGCAATCTACCTTACCCTTTGAAGTGGGAGGTGCAAGGTCGAGCCACACCTGGCTGCTAAATAGTGCATGGATGGGGGGGCACAAGAGGAGCACACAGCGTGGGCAGAAATGCATGTGAGAGGCGTGCTATGGGCTGTGACCAACTGATGCGGGCCCCATGTGGGTACGGTAAAGGTGGGGCCCTGTGCAGCTGCCCACACTGCCCATGTCTGGCACCGGCCATGCCTACTACATTGTGGGCAGGTTTTCCCACAGCTTCACCGCTGCGGTGACATGACCGGGACCTTGCAGTGATTTCTATGTTGATGGGTGACCCCGATGCAGAGGTGTCAATTTCTAGCAAGCAGGACATGTGTAAGTACACTGGGGGATATGTTCCTGTCTCCACCAGAGTGTCTGATGTAGACAGGAAATGTATTTCAGCACAACAGTTGTGTGTTGTGGTTGTATGCGGAGATGTGTTATTTACTTACCTGCCGTGTTGACCGCAGCGGCGTCTTATCTGCTGGTAGTGGATCAGGTACAGCAGCGGAAGGGCTTGTAGAGCTGGATCCATGGCGGTCAGGAACGTGTGGAGGTGCCCCGGATTCGAGTTTCTATCTCCGCAGTTGTGCTTCCGCCGTCTCCGAGTGGCTGGTTTCTCCGCTGCGTTCTGATGGGCTGTTTGAGGCATCGTGATTTGTCCGGCGGTCGTAACGTCACTCCGCATGGCGGTCTTTCTTTATTAGCTCCCTCCGCCACCGTTGCGGAAGGAAAAATCTGGCGGATCCCGAAACTCCGCAGCAGACGGGAAATGGGCTATCTTTGCACATTGTAACATGGCGGACGCGAGGACCGCCGCAGGAGTGAGGAAATGGACGTTTTCCGCCAACGCCAGCACCGCGGATGTGCCAAAAACCGCCATCCTAATCGGCCCCTATATTCGGAATTCATCAGGTAAATAAGATAAATACGGGGATGATGAGGCATAATAGCTAAATCTAAATGACTCATTGATTTCAACTGATGAAGTGCCTGCAAATGACATGCATTTGTCCAGGTTCCATAGGGATTTTTAATAACAGCTTTGGCTTGATGGGGTGTATTTATAGAGTTATTGAATAATTCACTCAAACCCAGCCTCAGAAACATACTGTTAAGTAAATTAAACCATGGAATACTTCGAACATTAGCATGTGCGAGGCAATACAATAAATGGATCTAGTAAAATCCAATTCCGGTGTATTACAGATCTTAGCCCATAGCAATAAGGGGGCGAGACCTACTTGTTCGTCCAATGGCTAGATGACAAAAGAGTGTTGAAGCACTTTTTGGGGCCTTCAAGAGTCTTTTAGTGAAATTATTCTCAATTATTTGGAGCTTAGCACAATTAGCAAACCCTCACACTCCCGCTCCATAAGTGGAGATTGATAAACACTTTTCCCTGTATATAGTTAGTAGCTCTTTCACTGGCTTCTGGCCAAGCTGTGCTGCAAATCTAAACAGTGACTCTACTACTCTCGCTGTTTGCAGAGCTCTTGAGGTTATTGGTGAGTCCAAAGTTAGCTGAGCCCTAAAAACAATTCTAAGATAAGATAAATTATTGACCTTCTCAATTTCATTCCCCAGGACCACAAATACTTTCTATTTTGTTCTTTTTGGGCCAAACACCATTATAAACAACTTTTCGTGATTTACTTTAAGCTCCAAAGAGGCAGTAAAACCTACAAAAGCATCCAAAGATTTCTGGAGACTATTTGCTGTCCTTGCAATAAGGACAGCATCATCTGCAGGAAAAAGCGATGCAAAAACATTTCATCAATCTTGGCAAAATCAATATTTTTCTACAGCAGGTAATCCTCCAAGTCGTTAATATAAACAAGAAATAAACAAGGGGCAAGGATACAACCTTGTCGGACACCTTCTGTAGATAATATAGACAGTGTTTTCTCCCCATTGGGAAACATACTGGATTATACGGTTTGGTACCCTTTCACCTAAGGGTCTAAACGACAAAATTAAATTCAGTTGTTTTTTATGACAAACCAAATCTATGACAGTAACACCACACACAGTAGCAACACTGCAGCATTCCAACGTATATCAAAAGTCTTCTCAGCTCCAATAACATGGTCACACAACCAATACTAAACCAGCTTCCTGTTGATATTTGAAGTAGGGTCCCGTTCTACCATATAGCAGAAATCCCACGAACCATCCTGCTCTGCTCAGGCAGCATGACACTCCCATATAGGCCCCACCAGCCAGGCCCTGATAGATGTCTTAAGTTGTCCATTCCCCTTCTGCCTCTTAGCACGTGCCACAGAAGCCCCCCCCCTCCTTAGCTGCACCCACCTAGATGCACACACACATGTAGGCCCCAGAGGCCACTGCCTCTTGCTATCATTTTTAATAAAACAAATCTCGTAGGCCTCTCTGACCTAAACAGCAGGGACCTGTGCCATCCACCGCGACACCAGCCCTCCCCCCTTGTAAATTTCCACAGTTACAAGAATAAGGTTAGTCCACACGTATGTGACATTCTGCTGGTACATCTTGATCTTTCACAAGCAATGTTTGCAATATTTTTACTTATGAAACTTTCCATGCTTGCTCAACTGAAACTGAAGAAGGCGGCTACGTGACAGAGAAATAATATATAAAATATTAATTTCTGAGCATTTTACGGTAAAAGTTATCTCTTTTTTTATGTTTGCGGTCAAGAGCACTGACCACCTGCTAAAAGCCCCTGTTTCACCATGATACCACTTCTCTGTTCTTCAAAACAAAAACTTTCCACAGTTACTGTAAGCGTGCGGTCAAAGACCCACGTCAGGACCCACGTCAACTGTGGGTGGGAGTTCTGCATTAAGCCATATAAAAGATTTGCACCCATGAACACGCCCTGAACTCTCTTCACACCACTGCCTCGCATGGTGAGGGTTCCCGGTCGACCGTTCTCCTGATATTGGGCATAGAACTTCTACTCTCAAGGTGGTAATGCTCTTTTCTGATTGCTAGCCTTTTGACTTTGTCAGCCTCTCTAATTTAGCTCATCCACACCCAAGCCATTGCATTTATCCTAGCTTAAATTTTGTAGCCTTGGATGGTTTTTGCTCTCTCATTTAAGATTGCCCTCTAGGCGCTTGCCTATTCATGATCTTAATTTCAGGGTTGCCCTTTGGGCAGCTGCGCATTAAATGATATATGCATAGATATTTTTCTTGCTTCACTTGAACAGCTCATTTGTAATATTGTTGATGCTTTTATTTTATCCTGCTCATGTGTTGATGAGCAGCATTTAAATGAACAGTTCTCGGTGTTACTGAATTGCTTAACAAAGTGCCACTGTATTTCACACCGTTGTTCCTTCTTCTCAAGTGAACGAGCAGAGTGCGGGTCTTGCTCTCATGAGCCGGTAAGCAGAAGGGTGTGACCACCCATTTACCCTCGATCATATTAAAAAACCATATCATTTACACTGTATACTGGTGTACAATTCAACTGTTATGACTGACACTATAAGCCGATGATGTGTTTTAGCACATTTTGAAGGATACCTTTTGAGTTTTGAGAACACTCATGTTTGAATGTGATAATATATTCTTTGTTAAAAGTGAGCATTACAATTGTATAGAGGTGCTCATCTCTGGCTTTTCTTAGCTTCTTTTCTGTCCAATTCTTTTCACATTTTTGCCACTATTTTTTTTCATTCTGAATGCGCACACATTAACACCACTCCGTGGAGGGCACATTAGGTTTACTTGCAACTCTGTAATGGGAACTTTAAGTCTACTTGCAATTTCTTAGCACAGCTTATTCTCAGTAACATTGTTACATCGGATGTTTACTTGCAGGATTACTTTAAAGCTTCAGATAACTTTTATGCAGGCATTAGCTTTTAGAAACCTAGGCAACATCAGGAATATTCAAACAGCATAGTTAGCTGATATGGTAATCTTTACTTCAAGACGGGGCGGATTTACGCAAAGGTTAGGTTGTTTTAAATCAGTCTGCTAGTCCTTTTTTTAGCATGAGGACTAGGTAATGCATTCACCTGACGGAACGCGTTTCCATAAGCAGCACGGACGTAATCAAAGCTTCCTATAAGCAGATCTAACCATTTTGAACGGAGAGACGCCGCTGAGCGCTCATTTTGAATTAAGTAAGGAACATCGGGGCATATTAGCAAGAACCTCGTTAAAATTATGTGCAGGACATCTAACCTGGGCTTCTATTGGAATTCTATAACGCATATTAGCAAGCCCATTATCGCTGTTTTAGCGGCAGTGTCCTGCCGCTAAAACGGCGATAATTTTAACGAGGTTCTTGCTAATATGCCCCATCATCTTTATTTGAACACAAGCAGAATTGTCAGGAAGCACGAGTAGAGGACACATGTCTTAATTATATTTCATGCAACTTGCAGATCGCGTTAGCATTTCGGCTCAGCAGCCTGGAGCTCTACTTACCGTGATACTATATAGAAGCACATGTGCAAGTCACAGAGGTACGTTTACTCATTACGCTATTTAGATTGATGGCATCAGCATCTTGATCTTCATTTGAGTTATGACATTTGGGGCCAGATGTACGACCATTTTTGCATGTGCAGACGGGTTTGCGAACCCGTCTGCACATGCAAAAACAGCATGGGGAATGTACAAACCCTATTTTGCGACTCGCAATTTTTTAAATAGGGTTTTGCGACTCGCTATTAGGAAGGGGCGTTCCCTTCCCTAGTAGCGAGCGCAACCTATGTAAGAATGTTTTGCGTCTGCAATTGCGGGCGCAAAACACTCGTGAAATTACCACCCTCTTCAAGAGGGTGGTAATGGGGTCGCAAAAGGGAAGGCGTCCCCAGGGGAAAATATTTTTAAGGGCAGGCAGTGGTCCCAGGGACCACTACCTGCCCTTAAAATGAAACGCAACGTTTCATTTTTTTCTTTTTAAATGCATCCCGTTTTCCTTTAAGGAAAACGGGCTGCATTAAAAAAAAAAAAAACTGCTTTTTTTAAAAGCAGTCCCAGACATTGAGGTCTGCTGAGCCCAGCAGGCCACCATCCCTGGGAGGGCCTGCCATTCCCAATGGGGTCACAAATTGCGAGAGGCTCATTAATATGCATGAGCCTCTCTATTTGCGACCCCATTGGGAATGGCTAAGAGTCTGAAAAACACTGTTGTACATTGGAAATAGCGCCTCGCAAATTGCGAGTCGTAAAAAACTCGCAATTTGCGAGGCGCTATTTCCGCGGTCGTACATCTGGCCCTTGGTTTCTGTGTTGATACATTTTAACACCTGTAAGCGAGGATGTAAACTCAGGCTTCAGGTAGCATCTACTTATTGGAATCTCCTGGATATTGTTTACGTGAGTTATATGGTCTACTGCTTATGGGCCGCCGGGCACTCTGACACAGTTGTTTAACAGTTGTTTACACTTGGGAAATCATAGAACGGTTTTAGTACTTAGGCATCTGGGCTCTGCCTGGCGTTAAACACCATCACTGTCTCTATTCTCTTTGACATGGGGTTGGTACGTAAGCGTCTTTTCCTTTCTTTTTTCTGTGATTCACGTTTTAATCACACTATTAAGAGAAACAAGTTAACCTGTCTTGCACAAATGCTTCTCTCTTTGTGTTTTTCTCTCTAGAAAGCACAGAGTACTACTGCACGAACCCAACCTCTACCTCCAAAGGCAGAATTTAAAACGCGCTCATTGGAGAACACATTATTTGTTCACTTATATTCTTTCTGATTTTCATCTTTCAATTTTCTTTCAAACGGAGAATATCAATCGTATCGGTTTCAAACTCACCCTGTTTCCTTACTTTATTTCTATTTTCCCCTGAAGAAGGGATTCTGTGATCCCGAAATGCATTGGGCGTGTAAAAGAATTTGGAATTCCTTCTACGCACAGGAATTTGAGGCATTGTTATATGCCACTTAAATTACAGGAGAGAACTTTGTATTAGTTTTGAAAAACAACTCTGTTCATTAATAAATGTAAATTGCGATAACTGCAAGAGTTATCTAACTGCATGTAAACATTTTGGGGCATATTATCAAGAACGGCGTTAACATTATCGCCGGTTTAGCGGCAGAAAACTGGCGCTAAAGCGGCGATAATGGGCTTGATAATATGCCTGGAGAATTCAATGAAGCCCATGTTGACACCAGAACATGGACTTCTATTGGAATTCTCAAGAGCATATTATCAAGCCCATTATCGCCGCTTTAGCGGCAGTTTTCTGCCGCTAAACCGGCGATAATTTTTAACGCCGTTCTTGATAATATGCCCCTTTGTTTGCTTAAAAGAAACAAATTGCAGTGATAAATTCATTAGTAGTGCATGCTGTTTCCAAACAACTGGTATTGCTTGGGGTATTGGGATAATATGGTAAACTGTTTTTGACAAAGCATAGCACAAAATATTAGGATTATTGTTTGAATAATGGAGTAATTTGTTGAATTTACAAAGGGACGGGAGTGCATTGTACACTATTTAAAAGAATTCTCCCCATTGGTACCATGTCGGATCTTAACTATAGTCTTTGAGTGGAGCCTACATAATAAAAGAACCAGGGGTGGCTCTACTCCCATGTCTCCCAGCGTAGACCACAATTTGTCCTGATTGACAGAGTCAAACGCGCAAGATAGGTCCATGAAGGCAAGATGTACTGAGCACTTCAGTATACTTGCTAACAATCAGTGAAACTGAGGCACTGTTCTACTGTGCCCATACCTCCTCTGAAACCATATTGGGTTTTTGATAATATATTGTTCTCCAAGGCCCAATCTTCTAGACGGTCTAAAAGAACCCTCCCCAATATCTTAATTGCTGAATCAATTAATGACATGGGCCTATAACACCCCAGGTCATTTTTATCCCCTTTCTTAAAGACGAGAACCACTGTTGCCTCTTTCTATGACATCGGAAGAGGTCCAGCAATGGCAGCTCTTATTATATTTGTTTTGAGAAGTGCCCGCAACGGGGCGTTTTTTTTCCAAAAGATCCAGTGGATTCCCATCTGGACCCAGGGCTTCAAGATGGGAACCCTGCTCAATAGCAGTCTCCACCTCTTCAACTGAAATCGATTCACTAAATTTAATAGCGTGGTCCATCAAATCCGGTTCCACTATTCCTGACCCCACACCTGGGAACTCACTATATTAAAAAGATTAAAAATATGGCTAAAATGTTCCACCCAGGTCTCTCTTAAAATTAGACAATCCAGTTTTTGCGAGGGGACGTCTACAAATATCGGACTATTAATTACTTTCCAGAACTGTTTTGAATCCTTCAGAGCACTTGCTGCCTCTCAATCTTGCCATGCTTCAGTCCTCAATTCAGCCTTTCTCTGTTCTATCGTTACTTTATAATTCTTACGCAAAACCTTCCCAGGGTTTTTATCCCAAGGGGATGCCTGAAGAGCGCCTTTTAGATCTTTGTGAGCTTTACTACAAGGTCTATTAACCCAACGTGCTAAAGGCTTCTCCTTTGGATGGGCAGTTTTCATCATCAGCTCAGTAGACAAGATGGTGCCCAAGGCTTCAAAATCCTGAATAATATCCTCCGAGGAGGAGGACTCATGATTTAAACAACCAAGTGTAAGATTCAGATTTCACAAGCTAGTTTATGCTCAAAGCCCTAAGACTTACTCGATCCCATTTCAGTCCAATTGCCTGATTTAAGTCATATTTATTTGGGAATTTGGGCATCTGAGTTCTCCCATAATCCAATTTAAAAGACGCCATCCGGGGATTATGATCACTGGAACAATGTGAAATGACCCTGTGACATTCCAATAAACTATGAAAGTTTCTGGATAATAACATAAAATCAATAACACTTGAGTGGACTCCCCCAATGAAGGTCAGGAGTTGCCACTACCTTCACTGGAACACTCTTTTAAAAAGAATAAATCATTTGAAACCACAATTCTATTTAAAACATCTTCATATATTGAGCGAGTGAAGTGAGTCGTCCAATGGCCCTCAGTATTTTCAAACCCAAACACTTGCGAGCCATTGTATTTTCACATAGTACAATTAAAATCCCCATTCCACATAATGCACAGTGATTGTCTCACTGAGGTTATTTTACTGAATTCCGCTTCCAACACGCTGCGATAAAGAGCATTAGCATAATCCAGGCACCATGCAATCAGAGCCTGCATCACAGTCCTCCTCGAATGTAGAGCAGAAGGTAAAGAAATGTTTTAAGAGTGCGGAGCATCACAAAGAATTGACCCACTACCGGAGAGATCTGAGGTTGCATGGATAGATGACTGTCCAACTTGACCAGCAGATTTTTAACCATCAAGGAGGCGGGAGGGGAGGGCAGCCAGCACAGCAGAGGGCCAGATGTCTTCCCACCAATTCGATGCATGGCAACCAAACAGAAGAATTTCCATCTTGTTGGTGTTACATTTAAGCTAGCTGCTCTGCATCCGTTCAAGGACCGCAAGCAGGCTGTCCTTGAAGGTTGATCTAATCAATGCCAGGGGCCCCTCAAAAGTAAAAGGTGACATGAAGACATTAAAAATGTAGTGGATTACTTAATACACAGGTATCATAGTTTATACCTGAGTATTCAGGCTCTTCCCCACCCATTACCACTATATCCATTGCATACTACTGATAAAACCTTATTTTGTTATTTTTAAACGATGATTGATATATTTCTCCACCCATTACCCCACTACCCCTAACATACCACTACTAAAACTATTTTATAATATCTTGATGCTAATTTGTATTATATAATATATATATATACGTATTACTTAGTGGTGGTCACCATGAGGTAGTTATAGTTAGGTCAGCTGTTCCATACCAGTGCGGCACGAAGCACTATAGAAACATATGAGCATTATTATCCTACAGCACATTGTAACCTCCATCTAGATTTCATGATTGTGGGAAAATACCCTGGGGCAGATTTACAAGAACTGACGCATCTCTGCATATCAGCAAAACCCTTGCGCCACCATGGATGCGTCGCATTTACAATGCGGCGCACCGTGGTGCAAGGATTGATCGGTGCGTGACGCATCTGTTGGCGTAAAGGTAACGCATTGCTGGAGTTGTGTCGCAAGCACGACACAACTCCAGCAATGCTCAGGGGCGGTCTATACTAATTGTGCTGCGTCACTCCTTACGCCTGCTTTAAGCAGGCGTAAGGTTTTGATGCAGTGGCGTCGTAAAAGTGACTCAGTGAAATCTTGTAGATTTCACTGTGTCACTTTTACGAGGCTTTCTTGCGTGGGAACGCCCACCCTGCATACATTATACCTGACGCAGGTATAATGTAACGCAGGGCTTTACAACGTGACGCATCTCCCTAGATGCGTCACGTTGTAAATGTGTCGCAACCTGGTGCATTGTTTACGACGCTGCTGCGTCACAAATGTGACGCAACGGCGGTGTAAAAGTGTTGCAAGGGGCTAGTAAATCTGCCCCCCTGTTTTAAGAGCCGCAAGTAAATATTTCAGGTTGTGACAGAGCTGCGCAGGACTAAATAAATATAAATACAGCCCTATCTGGGCCGAGACAGAGGGGGGCATCACATTGTTACCAGCCGCTGCAATCCACGAACCATGACGGAGCAAGGCCTCTGAAGGCAGTGAACCTGCAGCCCTGGAACACCCCCTCAGCGAGGCCACAGGAAAGGTGGCACCCGCCAGCACCCCACAAAGTGCAGCCCTAATTGGCATCCTTTCTAGTCTTCAGCACAATTGAATGTCATCACCTGCCAGCCCGGGGTCAGTGCAGACAGGGACATCACTTATTTCGTGGCAATCTGTATTTGAGCAAATGTGTCAGACCGGATTGTGGCACCCACTTCAACCAACTTTTCAAAGTTGTATATTCCTCTGTCTGCCCATGATGAGCAACTCTCATTGTAAAGCACTGGGGGCCTCTCCACAAGGGCCTACGTGAGTATGTAATGCCATCCCCCGTTAGTACACTTACACGCCACTGTGAACTGGCCCAAAATACCAGAAAAGGTACTGGCATGGGAAGATTAAAACATTTTCATCTGCAATTAGTACAAACAGAAAGGACTGTGCCCTCTTTGTGTTTTTACTAATAGGGAGTTGGACATTTCCGGCCTGACTCACAAAGACGTGGAGAGTACATAAAAGACTCCCCTGCAGTGCTGCTCCCTGTACTCATGAATGCTTTAATGAATCTTCCCCTCGGTATATGAAGCAATCCTTCCACAAAGGAGTGTGTAGTGTAACTTCTGGTAGCCTTGGGTTCTGCCAAATATTCTAAGTTAGGCATACTTAACCCAGTTCTATACCATGCTTTAAAAAAAATATTTGTGCTCCTTCAGGGGTAAGATCTGAGGAGTGTTGGTCACCAGCAGAGCATCTAACAGTGCTAGGAGCAAGAGATTTCAATTCAATACACTGCTCCCCTTGGGCCTCAAATGAAACCCTTGGACCTCAAATAAAACCCTTGGGCCTCAATTGAAACCCTTGGGCCTCAAATAAAACCCTTGGGCCTCAATTGAAACCCTTGGGCCTCAAATGAAACCCTTGGGCCTCAAATGAAAGCCCTGGGCCTCAAATAAATCCCTTGGGCCTCAATTGAATCCTTTGGGCCTCAAATAAAACCCTTGGGCCTCAATTGAAACCTGTGGGCCTAAAAAAAAACCCCTTGGGCCTCAAATGAAACCATTGGGCCTCAAATAAATCCCTTGGGCCTCAAATGAAACCCTTGGGCCTCAAATAAAACCCTTGGGCCTCAAATGAAACCCTTGGGCCTCAATTAAAACCCTTGGGCCTCAAATGAAAGTCTTGGGCCTCAAATAAAACTCTTGGGCTTCAAATGAAACCCTTGGGCCTCAATGAAAATCTTGGGCTTCAAATAAAACCCTTGGGCCTCAAATGAAAGTCTTGGGCCTCAAATAAAACTCTTGGGCCTAAATTGAAACCCTTGGGTCTCAAATGAAACCCTTGGGCCTCAAATAAAACCCTTGGACCTCAAATAAAACCCTTGTGCCTCCGTCACGTTTGTGGCAGAGTAAACGATTGCTTGTGACAGAGTACCCATCCCCCAAACTCTGAATCAGCCACACAGAAACTCCCTGGATGCACCAGCATCATCGCGGTGATAATGGCAACCCAAGATTTCTTATATCCCAGTATGTATCTCAATTAGTTAATTCAGCTCTCCCAAACTCCAGGGATCTCTTTAAAGAGGGAACTTTGTAAAAAGAAAAAGTAACCACAGCGGGGTCGCCATCTTCATACACTCGGTCACCCTTTCATGGATAGTGGCTCTTGGACCATTTTTGTTAATTTTCTTTCTCTACTCAGCAGAGCATTCTGTTCAAAGAATTGTGTCAAATTATGACTCATTTTCGTCCCCAGAGCTCCAAAAGAGCTGAGGCTATAAATTGAGCTCTCCCTCTATCTTACGTGCTGAGGGAATTTTATTATTTTATTAATTAATTTTTTACGAGGATCAAGTTTGTTTGTAACCGAAAAAGACTCCAAAACGAATTGCTATAATTTTAAAGGTTTCATAGTCTGGTCAGTAAGTTGAGAGGAAATGGCAGCTGTGTTTGTATATTGGCGACATGCTATAAAATTGAGCAGCCTGCTCCACACTTTTGTGGCCATTACAATGTCAGGCAGTTAGGTTTTTATATAGATGGAGGAAACAAGCGGAAATAATGTCTTCCCTGGCGCAGTCGCTTGAGTGATGCGCATGCGTGGCCGCAGCCCACACGGACATCTCATTTGTCACCTATATGTGCAGTAGGAGAGACATATAAGGCTCTTGTTCAGTTTATAAATACCTGTTCGTGCAAACCTCCTCTGGGAGAGGTGTGGCGCAGCGGCCAGGGCGGCTGACTCCGGAGCACAGGGGACACGGTTCGATCACCGGCAGCAGCTTAGCTTAGCACCATGTGACTCTGGGCAATAGCTCGCTTAATCTCCCCGATGGCCCCCAGCGCCTTGAGACCCTTAGAGGTGAGTAGTTCACACTTTACAAATACCGGATTTAGATTTTTATTTGATAGGGCCCCCACGGCTGCGTTAAATGTCCACCTGACGTCAGACAGGTGTATCCGAGCATCCCGCTCCACCTTTGCCTTATTGAACAGACACTGCCCTTTAGTATGGTCCACCATCTTCCCTCCACTGCACCATCCTGACTCCTGAGACTTCCCCCTCTGTCAATAACCTGAAGATCTTGGCAAAGACCTAGAAGTCTTTATTGAAAAATAAAACAGGTCAACAGGATCGAATACACCTTTTATGCCTTGCTTGGGAAATGCTGTAACAACTGCCCCATTTCATGTCCTCAAGACAACATCACTTTGGAAGGTTGGTTTTATAACTTTGTACATTTGCCCAAATTTTGCACAGAATTCAGCTGGGAGTTCATTGGGCCTTCCAGCTTTGTAATTAGGCCTGGTTGAAATTTTAATTATGCCGGAATAATTGGAGTAATTTCAGTACTTATGCATTACTCTTGTCTTGCAAAATTATGGAGATTACGCGATTACGCCAGCTTGAGCAATTAGGAGTAATTTGGGGAAAAATCCTACCGTAGGAGCACAGGAACGAACTAAGAGAGAGCGAGCGGCTGCTGGCTACTGCTGTTCGCGTCCTGTAGCGTATAGCGCTATTGTCTTAGTGCAAAGTGCATTCTCTGGATCATTTTGGACGTAAGGGTGCATTTTCCCCTAAGAAAATAGCACTAAATGCTGGATTGTGGTTCTTACATAATTGCATATGATTACAGACAATTTTGAGGTAATTACACTACAGAGAATTATGCTGGTTATGCCCACCCCTACTTATAATTCCACAATTTTCTAAAAATGTTCTGAATTTACTGAGAGCTTATGCTCCCATCATTTTGACTCTCGAGTATCTTAACCAGCAATCGGCCAAGTCAGAACACCATTCATTCTGCTTTTAAAAAGAGAAATATAATTCACTTTCAAACAAACTAAAGATATTTTGAATTTATTTAAGAAAACATGTCATATTGAATGTCAGTGGTACAACATGGAAAGCCAGGCAAAATTTCACATGAGATTTGGCTTTTCTAGGGAATACGTGTTATGTTATGTGCATTTGTAAAGTGAACTATCACCCGCGAGGGAGTTTGCCTGGCACTGAGCAGGTGTGTGTTCCTAGCCCTACCTATGGTAGGGTGGTTAATCACCCACAAGGGTTTCCTGGCACTTAGCAGGTGTGTGTCCCTAGTCCTGCATATGGTAGGTTGGTTATTCACCCGATAGGGTATCCTGGCACAGATCATGTGTGTGTGCGTAGCCCTGCCTATGGGAAGTTGGTTAATTGAAGAGCCAGGTCTTCAGCTTCTTGAGGAATTCAAGAAGAGAGGAGGAGGCTCTGATATGTAGTGGGGGTTCGATCCACGCTTTAGGAGCAATGTAAGAGAAGGCCTCTCCTCCTGATCTGGCCCTGTCTAAGAAAGGGATGTGTGCATAAAGGAGTGCTGCAGAGCGGAGGTCTCTGTGTAGTTGGTGGAAGGAGATGGGAAAGTTCAGGTGGATGGTGCCTGAGTTGTGTAGTGCCTTAAATGTTTGTGTGAGAAGTTTGAATTGGGCGTGTTTGTGTATCAGACGTCAGTGGATCACCCTGAGGTGTGTGAGTTCTGTGTGGAAGGTTGAGGATGAGTCTGTCTGTTGAGTTCTGGATGGTTTGTAGTCTTCTGGTGAGTTGCTTTGAGATCCCGGCATAGAGAGTGTTCTCATTGTCCAACTTGCTGATGACTAGGGCATGAATTACAGTTTTCTAATGTTGCTGAGGGGGTCATTTCAAGATCTTTTTCAGCATCTTCAAGGTACGGAAGCAGGATGCTGTGACGGCGCTGACTTGTGCGGTCATGTCCTGTTTGTTGTTGATGATTATTCTGAGGTTCCTGGCATGGGTTCTGGGTGTGGGTTCGAGTTTGCATCCCATGGTGAGGTGTTCTTGCAGAAGATAACTACTTATGTCTTGTCCTTGTTGGGCTTAAGACAGTTCGCTTTCATCTAGTTATTAGTGACTTAGGTCATGTAGGTGGTGAGCTTGTTTCTTCTGTTGGGCGTCTTATCTGAGAGGGAGGGTATGAGTTACATGTCGTCGGCGTAGGAGAGGATGTTGATGTGTGTGTGGAAGAAGTGGGCCAGAGGGATCATGTATGTGTTGTAGAGGGTGAGGCTGAGAGCTGAACCCTGAGGCACTCTGCCAAGGAGTCTGCAGGCTTCTGAAGAGTAAGGTGCCAGGCTGACAGCTTGTGTTCTATCTGTTATGAAGGCAGAGATGCAGCAGAGAATGGGTCCTTGAATGCCAATCCTGTGCAGGTGCCTGATGAAATGTGGGGTTTCAAATACTGCAGAGAGGTTCAGGAGAATGCGGGCTGCCATGTCTCCTCTGTCAAGAATCATGCTGATGTTCATCTGTGGTAGTGATAAATGCTGCTTCTGTACTGTTGTTGGCCCTGAATCCAGACTGTGTTGCAACGAGGAGCAACCTCAGGTGGTTGGTGAGGTGGTTGGTGAGGTGTCGGTTAATTAGTTTCTCTAAGACACTTACCAGGTATGGTAGGAGGAGGAGGATGGGTCTGTAGTCGAAAAGCGTGGCTGGGTCAGCGGATGGCTGCTTGAGGAGGGGAATGATGGTGGCATATTTCCAAGGGTCCAGGAATGTGGCTGAGTCAATAGAGGTGCTGAGGATGGGCGGTAGTGCTTCGCTATACCTACATATAATATCGCACAATTATAGTGGAAAGTAACCTTTTTGATTCATATAATAAATGCAAGCATTTATCCATCAGGCACACAGATGATTATATTAATAACCAGCAATCCCAGATAGGAGATGGGCCCCTTATACAAGCTTTAAAAAGCGTTGTGGATCCCTGTGTGATCTTGCACCAGTGTGATCATAAACCTGCCCCATCTGATCCATTGCTGATCTTTGTTCCTAACATATGGTCTTCTGCAGTCAGTTGTACCGAGCCTAAGCCCTTGCAAGACGTTTGAATGACTCTTACTCATTTTCAGGCCTAATGTTCGTTGCATTAAGCTTTTTTTAAATCTTTTACAATCACCAAGAAATGCTCCACTTCAAAATGAGTCATCTTGTTTTCCCTACAAGAACGCAAGTTATTTTAGTTAGTGTGAGAAGCACACAAGGCTAACACTGCTCTGATCGATTATTGCTAAAACCCTCTCGGTTTTCATGCAGAACTTTCAGATATAAATGCCCACAAATTCATCTAGCCAGTGTGAGACTTTAATTCATTATCGGTCCACTCCTCCCAGCTACCTCCACCCTTAAGTGCTGGATGCACACACAAAGGATTGTACACTGATATAAAATACGAATTTATAGAATTTCGAATATTTCAAACATCCCTTCACGCTGGCACACATCTCATCATACCGGCAGATAAAGTATGAAACAACCCTCCACAATGGCACACATCTCACCATACTGGCAGACATGGCCTCAGACATCCCTCCAGACTGGCACACATCTCATCATTCTGGTAGATTGGGCATCAGACATTTCTCAACTCTGGCACACATCTCATCATACCAGCAGATGGGCCTCTAACATCCCCCCACTCTGGCACACATCTCATCACAAAGGCAAATACATAGGGAATTTTTACTTTGTCTGGAGATAGTAGGTTTGGAAATGAACATGTGAGATGTGGAACAAAGGGAGCAGGGCCTGGGGGATTTTTGGAAAGGGTGGAAGGTTACTGAGGTATGTGCAGTAGAAAATGTATATTCCATTGTCTATGAGGACTGAGGGCCATCTTCACCTTGAAGTGGGTCATCAGTGCCACAAACCGCTTCCCAGTCCCATTGGCACCATTAGATTATTAGACTCACTCAAAGCACCGCTATTACAATACCTGAACTCACTCAAAGCTCTGCTTCTGATTATACCTGAGCTCACTCAAAGCTCTGCTTCTGATAATGCCTGAGCTCACTCAAAGCTCTGCTTCTAATAATACATGAGCTCACTCAAAGCTCTGCTTATTACAATACCTGAGCTCACTCAACGCTCTGCTTATTACAATACCTGAACTCCCTCACAGCTCTGCTTATTAAAATACCTGTGGCCACTCAAAGCTCTGCTTATTACAATACCTGAGCTCACTCAAAGCTCTGCTTATTACAATACCTGAGCTCACTCAAAGCTCTGCTTATTATAATACCTGAGCTCACTCAAACACTGCTTATTACAATACCTGAGCTCACTAAAAATCACTGCTTATTACAATACCTGAGCTCACTCAAAGCACTGCCTATTACAATACCTGAGTTCACTCAAAGCGCTACTTCTCATAATACCTGAGCTCACTCAAAGCACTGCTTATTCCAATACCTGAGCTCACTCAAAGCTCTGCTTTTCATAATACCTGAACTCACTCAAAGCTCTGCTTCTGATAATGCCTGAGCTCACACAAAGCTCTGTTTATTATAATACCTGAGCTCACTCAAAGCTCTGTTTATTATAATACCTGAGCTCACTCAAAGCACTGCTTATTACAATACCTGAGCTCACTCAAAGCACTGCCTATTACAATACCTGAGCTCACTCAAAGCACTGCCTATTACAATACCTGAGTTCACTCAAAGCGCTGCTTCTCATAATACCTGAGCTCACTCAAAGCTCTGCTTCTCATATTACCTGAGCTCACTAAAAGCTCTGCTTATTACAATACCTGAGCTCTGCTTCTGATAATACCTGAGCTCACTCAAAGCACTGCTTATTACAATACCTGAGCTCACTCAAAGCTCTGCTTCTGATGATACCTGAGTTCACTCAAAGCTCTGCTTATTACAATACCTGAGCTCACTCAAAGCTCTGCTTATTACAATAACTGAGTTCTGCTTCTGATAATACCTGAGCTCACTCAAAGCTCTGCTTCTGATAATACCTGAGCTCACTCAAAGCACTGCTTATTGCAATACCTGAGCTTACTCAAAGTTCTTCTTCTGATAATACCTGAGCTCACTTAAAGCTCTGCTTCTGATAATACCTGAGCTCACTCAAAGCTCTGCTTATTACAATACCTGAGCTCACTCGAAGCATTGCTTATTACAATACCTAAGCTCATTCAAAGCACTGCTTATTACAATACCTGAGCTCTGCTTCTGATAGTACCTGAGCTCACTCAAAGCACTGCTTATTACAATACCTGAGCTCACTCAAAGCTCTGCTTATTACAATACCTGAGCTCACTCAAAGCACTGCTTATTACAATACCTGAGCTCAATCAAAGCTCTGCTTATTACAATACCCAAGCACACTCAAAGCTCTGCTTCTGATAATACCTGAGCTCACTCAAAGCTCTGCTTATAACACTACCTAAGCTCACTCAAAACACTGCTTATTACAATACCTGTGCTCACTCAAAATTCTGCTTCTGATAATACATGAGCTCACTCAAAGCTCTGCTTCTGATAATACATGAGCCCACTCAAAGCTCTGTTTCTGATAATACTTGAGCTCACTCAAAGCTCTGCTTCTGGTATTGCATGAGCTCACTCAAAGCTCTGCTTCTGATAATACCTGAGCTCACTCAAAGCTCTGCTTATTACAATACCTGAACTCCCTCACAGCTCTGCTTATTAAAATACCTGTGGCCACTCAAAGCACTGCTTATTACAATACCTGAGCTCACTCAAAGCTTTGCTTATTACAATACCTGAGCTCACTCACAGCTCTGCTTCTAATAATTTCTGAGTTCACTCAAAGCTCTGGTTATTAAAATACCTGAGCTCACTCAAAGCTCTGCTTCTGATAATACCTGAGCTCACTCAAAACTCTGCTTCTGATAATACCTGAGCTCACTCAAAGCTCTGCTTCTGATAATACCTGAGCTCACTCAAAGCTCTGCTTCTGATAATACCTGAGCTCACTCAAAGCTCTGCTCTTTACAATACATGAGCTCACTCAAAGCTCTGCCTCTGATAATACCTGAGCTCACCCAAAGCTCTGCTCCTGATAATACCTGAACTCACTCAAAGCTCTGCTTCTGATAATACCTGAGCTCACTCAAAGCTCTGCTTCTGATAATACCTGAGCTCACTCAAAGCTCTGCTTCTGATAATAGCCGAGCTCACTCAAAGAACTACCTATTACAATACATGAGCTCACTCAAAGCTCTGCTTCTGATAATACATGAGCTCACTCAAAGCTCTGCTTCTGATAATACCTGAGCCCACTCAAAGCTCTGCTTCTGATAATACTTGAGCTCACTCAAAGCTCTGCTTCTGATAATACCTGAGCTCACTCAAAGCTCTGCTTCTAATAATACCTGAGCTCACTAAAAGAACTGCTTATTACAATACCTGAGCTCACTCAAAGCTCTGCTTCTGATAATATCTGAGCTCACTCAAATCTCAGCTTATTACAATACATAAGCTCACTCAAAGCTCTGTTTCTGATAATACATGAGCTCATTCAAAGCTCTGCTTCTGATAATACATGAGCTCACTGAAAGCTCAGCTTCTGATAATTAATGAGCTCAATCAAAAATCTGCTTCTGATAATACCTGAGCTCACTCAAAGCTCTGCTTATTACAATATCTGAGCTCACTCAAAGCTCTGCTTATTACAATACCTGAGCTCACTCAAAGCTCTGCTTCTGATAATACCTGAGCTCATGCGAAACACTGCTTATTACAATACCTGAGCTCACTCGAAGTTCTGCTTCTGATAATACATGAGCTCACTCAAAGCTCTGCTTCTGATAATACATGAGCTCACTCAAAGTTCTGCTTCTGATAATATATGAGCTCACTCAAAGCTCTGGTTCTGGTAATACATGAGCTCACTCAACGCTCTGCTTCTGATAATACCTGAGCTCACTCAAAGCTCTGCTTATTACAATACCTGAGCTCCCTCACAGCTCTGCTTATTACAATATTTGTGGTCACTCAAAGCACTGCTTTTTACAATACCTGAGCTCACTCAAAGCTCTGCTTATTACAATACCTGAGCTCACTCAAAGCTCTGCTTCTGATAATACCTGAGTTCACTCAAAGCTTTGGTTATTAAAATACCTGAGCTCACTCAAAGCTCTGCCTCTGATACTACCTGAGCTTACTCAATACTCTGCTTCTGATAATACCTGCGCTCACTCAAAGCTTTGCTTCTGATAATACATGAGCTCACTCAAAGCACTGCTTCTGATAATACATGAGCTCACTCAAAGCTCTGCTTCTGATAATACCTGAGCTTATCAAAGCTCTGCCTTTTACAATACATGAGCGCACTCAAAGCTCTGCTTCTGATAATACATGAGCTCACTCAAAGCTCTGCTTCTGATAATACCTGAGCTCACTCAAAGCTCTGTTTCTGATAATACCTGAATTCAATCAAAGAACTGTTTATTGCAATACCTGAGCTCACTCAAAGCACTGCTTCTGATAATACCTGAGCTCACTCAAATAACTTCTTATTACAATACCTGAGCTCACTCAAAGCTCTGCTTCTGATAATACCTGAGCTAACTCAAAGCTCTGCTTATTACAATACCTGAGCTCACTCAAAGTTCTGCTTCTGATAATACCTGAGCTCACTCAAAGCTCTGCTTATTACAATACCTGAACACACTCAAAGCTCTGCGTATTACAATACCTGAGCTCACTCAAAGCTCCGCTTCTGATAATACCCGAGCTCACTCAAAGCACTGCTTATTACAATACCTGAGCACACTCAAAGTTCTGCTCCTGATAATACATGAGCTCACTCAAACTTCTGCTTCTGATAATACCTGAGCTCACTGAAAGCTCTGCTTATTACAATACCTAAGCTCACTCACAGCTCTGCGTCTTACAATGCCTGTGGTCACTCAAAGCACTGCTTATTACAATCACTGAGCTCACTCAAAGCTCTGCTTATTACAATACCTGAGCTCACTCAAAGCTCTGCTTCTAATAATACCTGAGTTCACTCAAATCTCTGGTTATTAAAATACCTGAGCACACTCAGAGCTCTGCTTCAGATAATACCTGAGCTCACTCAAAACTCTGCTTCTGATAATACCTGAGCTCACTCAAAGCTCTGCTTCTGATAATACATGAGCTCTCTCAAAGCTCTGCTTCTGATAATATCTGAGCTCACTCAAAGCTCTGCTTCCAATAATACCTGAGCTCACTCAAAGAACTGCTTATTACAATACATGAGCTCATTCAAAGCTCTGCTTCTGATAATACATGAGCTCACTCAAAGCTCTGCTTCTGATAATACCTGAGCTCACTCAAATCTCTGCTCATTACAATACATGAGCTCACTCAAAGCTCTGCTTCTGATAATACATGAGCTCACTCAGAGCTCTGCTTCTGATAATACATGAGCTCACTCAAACCTCTGCTTCTGATAATACCTGAGCTTACTCAAAGCTCTGTTTCTAATAATACCTGAGCTCACTCAAAGCTCTGCTTATTACAATACCTGAGCTCACTCAAAGCTCTGTTTCTGATAATACCTGAAGTTGCTCAAAGATGAGTCTCAGACAACAACCTGTCAAACTGCAAGTTCTACTTCTGAAGATATCGGAACTCACTCAAAGCTCTGACTCCTTTTACAGCCAGCTGAACGTAAAAACCTAAAGCTCTGTTTCTGCTGAATATATATATTGGCTTGGCCGAAACGCGTTATGTTGGATATGCGACAAGAAACAAAACGAGATTAGCATTTAGAGTCTGTGCCCGGTTGTTTTGCTGGAGAGGCAGGAGTGTTGATATATATGTATTTCAATCCCATCAACCGTTTTGTCAAACCCAGGACACAGACTCCAAATGTATGAGTGCCAGAATTATTTATTGAAAATAGTTTGCCTTGATGCGTTTTGGACAAACCTGGCCTTGTTTACATGTACACGCTACAGTACACACTTCTCTTTATAAAGTGCACACGTGATTTCCGCTCACCAACAATAAACAATAGACTATACAGAGGTTTAGCAGCTGCTCCGAAAACAGACTAGAGTTTGTAAACTGTGAACTAAAATTAATCACATGATTTCCTGATTAATCCAGTTACTGATCATCTCTGTTCATATAAATACAAAACAGATGCATTGAAAATTGGCACATAGAGATAATCACATCGCAATAAATATATTTCATATGAATAAATAGATAGGATAATATAAAAATATATAAGAATCTCTAGGAAAGTCAGTAAATAACCAGTGAACTTCACAGCGATGCAGTGTTGACGTATATACAAAATCAACAAAATAAACATAAGGTGCATAATTCATAGGCAAACTGCGAGTTCTGTAATGTATATAATTTTTGTCACAAATTTCGCCCAAAGTGAACAGAATCGGAACTCTGTGCAAAAATCCGTAATTTGCACATGAAATGCATACTGCTTAAACAGACCTCGAGTTTTATTATAGATATCTTTGTTATCCGCAATTACGCCCCAAGTGAGCAGAGTCTGAATCTTCACGGTCATTTTTTGATTTCTAAATGCTCTAATTCATATCTATTTATATCTTCAAAACATTTGTATAAATGTGTGCGCCTAAGATTTACCGTTTTTTAACTGAAGGTTCACTTAACATCAATAAAGTGCCTAATGTGCAAATGTATGCAATAGACTGTAAAGTGCCATTCTATATACTGCTCTACATATCCTCCGATCCCCAAAAGTGATAAGTGCAAATTGCTGCAATGTACTTGAAAACCTTTTCTAAGACTATAAAAGAGCCCCTTAATATGAAATTGACATTTAATTTGTAGCTTTTTAGATCTCATTTGAATACATTATTATCTACAATTAGAGACAGGTATATAAATCCTCACTGCTGTTCAAACCATTCGGTGACATGGTGTCTAGATTCAGAATTTACTGTGTCTCCAATTGTCTTAACATCAATTCCCAGTTGCCACAACGTCTCAACTTTGGAACCATGTCAATTACATAGTACTTGAAATGGCTGAGGTTATTTTCATGATTTTGTTTAAAATGTCTGGCTACCGGATAAGAGAGATCAGAATTTATAATTGCTCATATGTTGTAAGATTCGTTAATGCAATTGTAACTTAGTGCTTCCAATATAACAGAGTTTACATGAACACTCAAGAGCATACACTGCAAATTCAGTTTTACAGGTAAGAAATGTATCAATCTTAACTGGCCTGTCATGGAATGGGGTACAATACTGAGATATATTGACCCCAAATTGGCACGCTCTGCAAGCATTGCATGAAAAAAATCCTTTCCTGGATGAAAGCCAATTTGTGGGTTCAATTATCTCAGGGCTATTCGTGACCAAAGCATTACTCATACATTTTGCTTTTCTATAGGTAATGGTTGGATTTTTAGAAAGTCTTGATCCAATCACTGGATCACTCAAAATTATAGGCCAATGTTTTCTGAGTATGGCCCTGAGTTGATGCTCCTGTCTGTTGAAAGTTAGAATTAATCTCATCTCATTTTCTGCTGTTTTACTCACATCTTTTCTCTTTGAATTATCTAATTTGTTTCCAAACAGAAGAGTTTCCCTGCTTTTCTCATCAGCTTTAATTATGGCCCGATCAAGAATATTCACAGAATATCCACAGGCTACAAATCTTTGTTTGGCTTCCTGTTATTTCATGTTATATATACATATATATACATACATCTATACATACATATACATACATATATATATATAAGGCCGGATGAAATAAAGGAGCCTTAAATCTTGCAGCCTCGTGTGCGTGCTCTCTGTCCGTCTGGGGTGGGAGGAGCTCTGATACATATATATATATATATGTATATACATTCCTTCCTGAAACCACCGCTTTTGGATGATTTGGCCGCACTTCCCCCGTATTTACAGCTCTAACGGAGGTGCCACTCGAAATTCAGGTGCTCATTCAATATTTATTTTTGTTATTTTTAGTTCACAGCAACACCCAATATGGCAAGCCAACGGGTTTCGGCTTCCACTTTCACCGGGCAACCCCATGACCCACAACCATTGTGTGTAAAAAGGAAAAGAGGACTGTCACCTCCTCCTTACTCACTTCCGGTCCACAACATCTAGACCACCTAACTAATCAAAAGTGTCTCACATGAGCAGCCACATTGAAAATGTTGTTTGTTGCATGCAGTAACCTGATCACCATGATCACATCTTGTTTTCAACTCTGATCTTCACAACCATTTCAAATGTGTTAAGTACATATTCACAAATTTGTGCTTGAGTACAAATTCCAGATGTACACACTCATTGTGTGAAACAGCAGCACATCCTTATTGACATCAATTGTGTTGGCCGAACATGTCTCTATTCCTACAGGGTGTTTACACACTTATTTGATTACACATGCCAATATGTCAAGATCACAATTAATATTTCTCAATCTCAATATAGATAATATAAAATACTTGTGTCTTCAATATATGCATTCAAAAGCACTGGTATAGCCAATTATATATTGACCAGCCACTCCCATAATTACATCCCAATGTTAGTGCACAAATCCACATAAAGTGCAAATGCTCGTCTTGGAATGATATCCCACAATGTACCTGTGCATAAAGTGCTGGTAATTATCTGGGACTGTTCGTATATTCACATTCCCACGGCCCAAAGTGCAAATGCATGATCTAAAACATATATAGAAATGTATAAGGTGCAATAAGATATATATAGGTAAAGTGCAAATGCATCATACCCTGCTTACCATGAAAGTCATATTCACATTCCCACAATCCAAAGTGTAAATGCATAATCTAAAGCAATTTTCTAAATGTATATAAAGTGCAATCACACGTGGATAGTAAAGTGTAAATGCATCATACCCTGCTTGCCATGAGAACATATATAAGTCAAATGATGCTCATGCATATCTCTCTACTGGGCCACAGTTATTGTATAGTGCAATAGCCATTTATGAGCACAATACTGTATCATTTCTTTTCAACTATTACTAAAGTGGAAATGCAAATGAGTTTCTCTCAATTCATAATCACCATTATTACATAAACAAGTAGATGTAAACTTATCTCTCTTGTCTATACCTATAAAGGGATAGAGCCAAAAAGAACACTATACCCCTCTATAGTTTTAATAGGGTATTGTGAGGTGGAATTACCATTTATGAACACATTACTCCATCATTTCTATTCAATTGTTACTAAAGTGCAAATGCAAGTGTGTTCACTTCATATTCACCCATATTGCAAGTAGGTGTAAACTTCTCACTCTCATATATATATATATATATATATATAGCAAAATTGCAAAAAAACACTATACCCTTCTAAAATCAAAAAGGATTCCGGTGTTACTAAAGTGCAAGTGTGTTGAGGTATATTGCTCTTAATCGACTGACGTAAATATTGCACCAATATTGCATAAAAATCAATGTTGCACATACTAGTGGACAAAAAGAGAGAAAACGTAATAAACAATCATATTTCACATTGCTGGCTGAGCTGGTTATATCTGAAGATGTTAGCAGATACTGTGGCACAGGCTTATGCGTGTCCCTCCCAACATGTATACCAAAAATATCAATAATAATAAAGTGCAAATGTTGCTCAGTACTGAGAGATGTGCAAATCAAAAACAATTTATACTGGTCAGTTATCTCGTAGTGCCCATATCACAGAAGGTGCAATAATACTCTTCTAATAAAATACCCAGGCAAATAAAATATCTATATATACAGATTGTGAAGTGTCCATATAGGTCTGTTCATAAATGGACATGCAGCTCAGCATCAAGATTATGTCCTCACGGCTTTTCAGTGCCCAAGAGAAAAATCATCTGTGATTCGCACTGACGTACCTCCAATTCCCTATTGCCTCTACGTGGATGGATCTTCATCATCATCAACATAACCTTTTATTTCGGCTATAAGCCATAAAAAGTTACAATCACAAAAATGCACAATTCAAATCAGTTTCAATAAAAACATCATACATCATCCTAATTACAATTAAAAAAAATGTTGTTGATTAAAATTAGTGAATAATAAGAAGAACCGGCCTACTAGACCTGACACCATGAAGATAGTCTTATTAAATGGGTATTCTTCATAGGGGTAGGAATTCATGTACAGTTAAAATAAATTAAGTGAACGTGCCAAAGAAATGGCAAATCCCCAATGTCGATGTTAATGGAATGGCGCATATGGGGTGATAGGACTCTACATGAGCATACTAAGCCTTGCGCTACAAGCTGGCTATCCTAGAGGGCGCATTGTCTATGACCTTCTTTCTCTGGTTCCAAGCACAAAGCAGATAACGCGATACTGCCAGTGCAAATAATTCCCTAGTGTCACTCTTAAGGAGCCTTAATGCTTCCCCACAGTGTCTCACACCCTTAGAGTTTAATGCTGCTTTTAGCCATTTCTTATGCGGATTTCTATATTGTGGGCAGAAGAACATGAAATGTTCAGCAGTTTCCGCGATAGTAGGGCAATTTGGGCAGAACTTGTTATTTGGAAGTGCCATGTCCCATTTCTTAGTGTGAGTTCTCAGGGGCAATATGCCACACCTGACTTGGACATACAAACACTTAGAGTAGCGCGGATACATACGGTCCATGTAAGGCTCCGGGCAGGGAGAGCATTTGTGGAGGAGATACTGACCGGTAATAGAATTTTCCTGGTGTACTTTCCACGTTTGCAATACAATTTCCTCCCAGAACAGGGTTTTCACGTCACGGGCGTCACTTTTGGTGATCTGCTCCGGGGTGTTCCATAAATTAGCCATGCCTATTCTATGGGATAACACTTTTATCGCCTTCAGCCAGGGTGTACTTACATCCTTATCAAGGGATACTAGCTCTTTTACACAGTCTCTGTACGTTGCTAGTTCCCTAGTCGACCAAAGTCTTATCCATAATAGTAGTTGTTTGAGTTGAACCACTAAGTGTATAGGGTTGAGGGCAAGATCAAATCTTAAAGGGGTGATAGGGAAACTTGGGGGAAGATTAAAGAGACCCCTTTTGAACTTCTTTTCTGTTCTTGTCATCACTTCTGCTTGGACATGGCCCCATATTTCAGCTCCATAAGTCGCTGATGTTACAGCTGTTGCTCTATACACAGAAAGGACCGGGGACAGAGCGCCTCCCGAGGCAACCCTGTATTTTCTCCCTATGGCAGCAGTGTTCAATTGGAGGGTGGCTTTACTTTTCTCAAGTTGGGGGCCCCACATCTGGTTGTCACTCAGCCTAACTCCCAAGAGGTCAAAGTATGGAACTTTTTTGAGCCAGACCCCTTCTATATACACGTTACCTCTATATGTTCTAAGGGGGTTGATAGTCATGACTTTTGACTTTGTGGAGTTAAGCTCAAGCCCTCTTTCATCACAAAAGGAAACAAAGGCGTTTAGTTGAGCTTGCAGCCCCATTGGAGTGCGTGAAATTAGCAGGGTGTCATCCGCAAACATCAAAATGGGCGTCGACACTCCTGCTAATTTAGGGGCATCATGTATGCAATTTTTCAGTCTACTTACTGCTCCATTAATGTAGAGACTAAAGAGAGTCGGGGCAAGGACACACCCTTGTCTAACCCCTTGGTTAATCTCAATCTTATCTGACAAATCCCCAGCATTATTCCATCTGACCTTGGCATAGGTGCTTGTATGTAAAACTCTCAGAATCCTAAGTAGGTCTGGAGGGATACCATAGCCATCCAATACCTCCCATAGTGTTTCCCTTGGGACCAGGTCAAATGCCGCCCTTAAATCTAAAAAGGCGACATATACTTGGCCACGCTTCAAGGTGACATATTTCCAGGTTATCACCTTGAAGCGGAGGACCTGGTCCAATGTACTAATCTTGGGTCTAAACCCAGCTTGTGCCTCTTCTAGGATGTTGTTCTCTTCCATCCAATCATTAAGTTTGAACAACACCTGCCTACAGAATTTTTTTTGGGTGTGGTCCAGGAGACTGATGGGTCTGTAATTTGAGAGGTTTTCTCTATCCCCCTTTTTGAAGATTGGTATGATAATTGCTCCATGCCATGTGGGGGGAATAGAGTTACCTTTTAAAATGCTATTACATACAACGTTCAGGTATGGTACCCAGATGTCCAGTTGAGACAAAAAGAGATCACCTGGAATACCATCCATTCCTGGCGCCTTTTCTTTTTTCATTAGCTTAACTGCTAGGTGGGTTTCATCAATAGTAAAGGTAAGATTAAGTTTTAAGGTATCAAGTCTATTATACTCGTCATGGTTTGAGTTTCCCGTCGGGTCACTCATGACTCCTGGCGGGAGATTTGTAAAATTATTCTGGTTCAGCTTGCCTTTATACAAGCCACTAAGATGTGTGAGACCCATAGCTCAGGTTGTATAGTTAGCTCCAGGTGGTTAGCACTAGAGGAGTTAACAGAAGTAATTTCCAGAAAGTCTTGTGGTCACCCATCTCTAGGGCTTCTGCCATAAGTGACCACTGTTCCTCCTCCCAATCTCTTTTAGCCTTTTCTAATGTAGATTTGTAGTTTTTTATGGCCTTTATGATTTCAGCTCTTTGTCCCTTTTTAATCGCACATAATAGACGAGATTTATCTAAGCGGCAAGATTTAGAGTAGCAGGAGGGGGTTTTCTTATGGAAAGCCCCACTTTTTTGGTGCTTGACAAAACACGAACCTAATGTGCCCATCAGTTCTGAGTGTATAAGGGCAAAGTTGATGCTATCCATATCTGCGAGGTCTACCTGAGAGAGTTTCCACACAAAAAGATTATACAAGTGTGTCATTCGCTTTATGTCCATCTCCATGACTGCCCATTTGATGTTTCTTAGATTGGATGCAGGGGCCATAGATGAAGAAGTCACTACTTGGTCAAATTTTGCATCAGCAAACGCAGCCATGGCGAAGGATGCACTTAGGGCTTGGTGGTCGCTATCTGGTCTAGGGATCACCTTCATATCATATAGATCTGCCCATAGCTCAGTGTCCAGGAAGAAAAAGTCTATTCGTGAAATACTGAAGCCTCTTTTAATGGTTGTACACGGGGGACAATCTGACTTAGTGTTCCCATTAACCACTCTTAGCCCATGGTCTAATAATAGATCGACAACTTGGGCTCCTGCTTTAGTGATGTTGACACCTTTGTTAGAACCAGGCAAAGGTGAAGTGGAAGTTCTTGTATCCATCAAACTTGGGGTTTCTGTAAGATTCTGTCCAACATTTGTTGGTATGCGGGTGTTGATGTCACCTGCTACAATCACTAGAGATTTTCTGTTGAACTGTCCCATCAGGGCATCTACCTTCTCCACTATAGGGGATTGGGCATTCGGGAGAACAGACCTAATGTATACGTTGACCAAAGCTATATATCTCGGGCCTGTTTGGGTTGAAAATTGAATGTCGATCATTAAAACATTGCTACAGCCAGCTGAAACTAGTCTCACAGCGGGAAACAAGTCAAGACGTAGTAATATTAATAACCCACCTGAAGGGCGACCAGCCCTTCAGGTGGAAGGGATTGCATTCTCACTAAAAGAATGCAATCCCTTCAGGGAAGGGATTGCATTCTCTCTAAAAGTTTGGAAACCTGGTCGAGAAATAAGATTGGTGGCCCATGTCTCTTGGAGAAGTATGATGTGATGCGTGTCAATAAAAGTGTTCCACTCTGGATCATTAAGTTTGGATTTAATCCCCTCAATATTCCAAGAAAGCAAATTTAGGCTACATGAGTTAGAGATTATAATTGACCTCGAAGTGGACCCAGTTTGTTCACCCTGGCGTTTGAAAGAGATGGCTCTGGTGTTTTTAGTAGCAATATCCCTTTCGCTTACTGCGAGATTATCAATAGGAGGTGTAGCACAACAATTCCTTTCATCAATAAATGAATGCTGCACTTCTAAGTCTACAAGGGAATCCTGGTTATCATTTCTGAGTCAATCAATATCAGAGGTGTTCATGAAATTACTAGAATTCCTATGCTTACGCTGCCCCTCTTTTGTGGTTACGTTTCGATTATCTCCTGTTAGTTGAACTACAGTAGTGTTTGGGGGATTGAGTTTGAGCCTTATACAAGAATCAGATGGGGAATTAAATCGTAGTTCTAATGCAAGTAGCCCATCCGCTAGGTCCTTGTCCTTAAAGGTAACACCAATGTGATCCCACTGTTAGTTGTCAATGCTAAACCGTTTAACATTGCATATGTCCTCCCTAATGATGGATCTGCAACCTCTTCTGACCCGGATCCAATGTGTAACCTTATTAACCAGTGACTCATAACTTTCCTGGTGTGAACTTTGTTTTTTGGGAGTATTAATCAAAAAGAGGTCAAAGGGTTTGTCACGTCTAGCATCAATGCATACCTTATCGGGTACGCTTTTCTTAGTTATTACAAAGGGGCTAGAGTTCGCATCTGCCAAGTTAGGGTTTGCATACGGCTGCTCACGCCAGGGGATTTTTTCTTGCCTAAGGGGGTTAGGAGCCACCCGCCACCCCTCCGTGGTGTGCCCCATTGGGTTGCTGTACATATGGTTTCCCACATAATGTTTATAAGGCCCCATAGATGTTAAATATGGTCCAGAGGTCCTATCGGCCACTTTGGATGAATCAAGGTATGGTTCATACAACAAAGGACCAACTGGTGCTAGGGGTAAGTGACCCAGCAGTCTTTCCCTCGAGGTCAGATTGCAGGAATTATGGTTAGCACGATTAGGTCGCTCTCCAATTAGATTATCGATCGTTGTCTTAAACATCGGAGGGGTACCATACCCGGGCCCAGGCTCGATAGATTGTTTCTGTGTGACTAGATCAGTAAGGGTTTCCAGCTTAGCAGTTAATAGTCTGACCTTCTTTTCCATAGTCTCCCTTAGTGAATTAATTTAATTCCTTAATGTTACTAATTGATCATTTATGGCCACAGTTTCTTCGGTAGTACAGGTCTTCACAGTAACGGGATCCCCTAGCAATTGAGGGGGGTTATTCTCTATAGTCTCGAGACTTCCTAGCACGGTGTAATGGTTTGAGCTTTCCACACTTGCAATTATACTCTCCTCGTTCCCCTTTGGTTGTGCTGCTGTTAACATGAGAGGGGGAACAGAAGCAGGTGGCGAGCCCAGGGCACTCAGGCTTGTGATTGATGTAATAACTGGCACTTTATCAAGATAGGTAACAATGCTTTTTTGGTGCTTCGGGTCTCCCCCTTGACCTTCCCAAGCCCATTAGAGGACTTCCCTTGCTGAGTTGACCCTTTGGACTTTGGTTGGAGGGAAAGCAAGTCCTCCACTTCCTCAATAAGTTCGTCAATTTCAGCAAGGGTGCAATTATTGGCAGCATGTCTTGGAATTTTTTTTGTGTTACAAGCTCCCTGGTTTTTGTCAGAAGCCTTTCTTTCACCCATAGCTTGATCAAGTTTAAGTACTTAATACGAAGCCAAGCCCTGGCCAGTAAAATAAAAAAAGGGAAACTTGGTAAATGGAGTAGGGCACAGCACACCAAGTTATCAAACAGTACTCACAGTTTAGAGCCAAGGGGGGTGGCCCTGGCCTGCCTCTTCCTGGCGCTGACGGGCACAGGACGGGTCCACCCTTGGCCCAGGCCCGCCCTTGGCCAGAGCTTCGCCTGGGCGCAGCCCGTGCGCGTCCCGCGCCGTGGGATGACAGCAGCGCTTAAGAGCGCAAGATTGTAGCCCCTCTCTCTTGGGAGTGATGACTTGTGGGGCTTTGAGCCTCCCAGCGAGCCCATGGACCAGCAGAACAGCAACAGCGGCGGTCAATAGCGTCCCGCGCCGCGGGATGACAGCAGCGCTTAAGAGCGCACGATTCTAGCCCCTTCCTCCTGGGAGTGATGACTTGTGGGGCTTTGAGCCTCCCAGCGAGCCGACGGACCAGCAGAACAGCAGCAGCGGCGGTCAATAGTGTCCCGCGCCGCAGGATGACAGCAGCGCTTCAGAGCGCGAGATTGTAGCCCCTCCCTCCTTGGAGTGATGACTTGTGGGGCTTTGAGCCTCCCAGCGAGCCGACGGACCAGCAGAACAGCAGCAGTGGCGGTCAATAGCGTCCCGCGCCGCGGAATGACAGCAGCGCTTAAGAGCGCACGATTCTAGCCCCTTCCTCCTGGGAGTGATGACTTGTGGGGCTTTGAGTCCCCCAGCGAGCCGACGGACCAGCAGAACAGCAGCAGCGGCGGTCAATAGTGTCCCGCGCCGCAGGATGACAGCAGCGCTTCAGAGCGCGAGATTGTAGCCCCTCCCTCCTTGGAGTGATGACTTGTGGGGCTTTGAGTCCCCCAGCGAGCCCACGGACCAGCAGAACAGCAGAACAGCACAGTGGCGGTCAATAGCGTGGATGGATCTTAATGTGCCTAATACCATAATATCGTAAAAATGTTAAATTTCCTCGGTGCACTTCCCAAAAATATTTAGCCATGGGGTATGCTCGGTCCTGATGCTTGAGGGCCCTAATGTGCTGCAAAATCCTCAATCTCAGCCTGTTTATGGTGCTGCCTACATAGCGCATCCCACAACCATATTCCAGTACATAGACCACAAACTCCGTATCACACATAATTCTTTCCTTAATCTTGCATAGCCTGCCTTCAAATGTCCTATATTCTGTGCAGTTAGTTCAAAATTTGCAGGCTTTGCAAACAGCACATTTCTTGAAACCATTAGTTCTGCTAGTCAGCCAGTCTGGTTCCTGATAAAACATAGATCTTGTTAGCATGTCTCCCAAGGATGGTGCCTTTCGATATGTGATCTTGGGGTACTGGTATACAGCAACTTTCAAATGTTCGTCATGTTTCAAGTTCAAGATGTGACAGTTGCCTTTGATCAAGGAACTAATGGACCCATATTCCATGTTGTAGCCATTGAAAAAACGTACTACTTGATCCTGGTCACTTGTGACCTCAGGTGTGGCTGTGGATTTTGCCTGGGAATTCATATACGGTACACTGAAACGCGTCATCCAGTGTCTATTTCTGCCAAATAAAAACACCTTTTTGGATTCCTTGTTGCCGGTGCCTGCTTTTTGGAGAAGAAGGGCAGGATTGCTACTGATATATATATATATATATATTATCTACTGGCGGTCGCCAGTAGATAGTTATAGTTAGGACCTATTTTCCATAGGAAATCCGCGACATTCTATTTGAAATAACTCTTGCGTCGGTTGACGAATCTTTGCGAAATTTTCAAACTTTATGGCTTGCTCCGGTCCGCTCCTACCCTGAAAGTTTCGGGGTGATTCGTCAAGCGGGGGCCGAGAAAAAAGGGGGGTCCCAAAACATGTTTTCCCCATTCATTTTCCCATAGGAAACTTTAGCCACGGCTACAGCCCGAACTGCTGAACGGAATTACACAAAATTTGGCAAAGAGGTAGTTCTTGGTTCAGAAAGAACCCTTTTTGTTAAATGGTGTAAATCCGTTCAGTAGTTGCGGAGAAATTTAAAAAATAAGAGTCAAAAAATCAATTTCCCATAGGAAACTTTATGCAAGGCTACAGCTCGAACTGCTGAACGGAATTACACCAAATTTGGCAAAGAGGTAGTTCTTGGTTCAGAAAGAACCCTTTTGTTAAATGGTGTAAATCCGTTCAGTAGTTGCTGAGAAAATCAAAAGTAAAAACACATATATATCTGGGCGGAGCCTAACCACACATGTCATCGTGAGATCTGATTGGCTGTCAGCACTTCATCCTGGAATTGCTGGCAGCCATCTTGGGACCAATATAAATGATAGTACCCCATTGAAATGCATTGTAGTGAATCAAAGATTTTGAGGGTTACCAAAAGGAGAACTATAAAGGGTGATAACAGACTTTAGTTACATTAGAATTCATTTGTTGATGGTACCATACTAATTTCAGGAATTGTGGTGTGTTCTAAGGTGATTTTACCCTGTGAAAAACCTTCTGCTGGGATATCATGAATCATGTTTGAGAGAAAACTATTTTCACATGCTTGTCCCATACAGTTTTGGAAGGTGCTCCAGAAGCTAAAATGAGAGCATATTTTCTGTAAATTCACGTTATCTTTCTCAGTCATGTGAGATTGAAGTCTGACATTCTCAGTAAAACATGTACATCCAACAAGGGCAGAGACTGTCAGTTGATTCCTTTGTGTTCTACTGCAGCTTCCCAGAGTGTTCTAAAGAACAACTAGAGCGCTAACAGCCTTACTTATGACAAAAGTATGGCACACCTGAAGCCATCTTGATTGGAATAAACTGGTAACACTTAAAACATTTAATTTAAAAAGGAACAAAATGATGGGGTTCATCTTGTCATAGAAATTATGGTTAGTGCTCTGGAAAGAAAAATTAGGACATGTTTCAAGTGTGATCTCAAATATCTTCCTGTTATATTTCAACAGGAGCAGCCTGTCAGTTGATGCCTTTGTGTTCTACTGCAGCTTCCCAGAGTGTTCTAAAGAACAACTAGAGCGCTAACAGTCTTACTTATGACAAAAGTATGGCACACCTGAAGCCATCTTGATTGGAATAAACTGGTAACACTTAAAACATTTAATTTAAAAAGGAACAAAATGAGGGGGTTCATTTTGCCATAGAAATTATGGTTAGTGCTGTAGAAAGAAAAATTAGGACATGTTTTAAGTGAGATCTCAAATATCTTCCTGTTATATTTCAACAGGAGCAGCCTGTCAGTTGATGCCTTTGTGTTCTACTGCAGCTTCCCAGAGTGTTCTAAAGAACAACTAGAGTGCTAACAGCCTTACTTATGACAAAAGTATGGCACACCTGAAGCCATCTTGATTGGAATAAACTGGTAACACTTAAAACATTTAATTTAAAAAGGAACAAAATGAGGGGGTTCATTTTGCCATAGAAATTATGGTTAGTGCTGCAAAAAGAAAAATTAGGGCATGTTTTAAGTGAGATCTCAAATCCTCTTCTATTTCATTAGAAAATTCTGACATGCAGACTGAAACAATCACTTTCAATACCAGCAGTAGACTTCCAGTTAACTCCTTGGTGAGCAGTAGCTTTACTACAGTGATCTAATGAACAACTAGAGTAATAACATTCTGAATTTATGGCAAATGTGTGACACATCTGAATGCCTTCTTGATGGAATCAAAGTAAAAAACTGAAAGCATTTCCTACTGAGAAGACTGCAGTAAATGAGGAAATTAGGAAACTTCATAACAAAGAAGTCTTCCAAGATGGCCACCAGTGAAAAAAGAGCCCAAATGTAGCACAAATATTACCCAGATGTAGCCCACATATAGCCCAATGACAAAAGTGTGCAAAACACTTTTTATTTTTAGTTTTTTTGCAGTTTTATGTAGTGCAGACTGGTCAGGTATTGGAGCGTTGCATCTTAAAACATGACCCACCTACACAACAAAAACACCACTGCACTACCCTAATCCCTAAAACACTACCCCAGCACGACCCCCTACACTACACAAGCACCACTGCACTATCCTAAACCCTAAAACACTACCCCCAGCATGACCCCCTACACTACACAAACACCACTGCACTACCCTAAACCCTAAAACACTACCCCAACACCACTGCACTAACCTAAATCCTAAAATACTACCCCGAGCACGACCCCCTACACTACCCAAACACCACTGCACTACCCTAAAACATGACCCCCTACACTACACAAACACCACTGCACTACCCTAAACCCTAAAACACTACCCCCAGCATGACCCCCTACACTACACAAGCACCACTGCACTACCCTAAACCCTAAAACACTACCCCCAGCACGACCCCCTACACAACACAAACACCACTGCACTACCTTAAACCCTAAAACACTACCCCAGCACGACCCCCTACACTACCCAAACACCACTGCACTAACCTAAATCCTAAAACACTACCCCCAGCACGACCCCCTACATTACCCAAACACCACTGCACTACCCTAAAACATGACCCCTACACTACACAAACACCACTGCACTACCCTAAACCCTAAAACACTACCCCCAGTACGACCCCCTACACTACACAAGCACCACTGCACTACCCTAAACCCTAAAACACTACCCCCAGCACGACCCCCTATACTGCCCGAACACCACTGCACTGCCCTAAACCCTGAAACACCAGCCCCTGCACGACCCCCTACACTGCCCGAACACCACTGCACTGCACTAAACCCTGAAACACATACCCTAGCACGACCCCCTACACTGCCCGAACACCACTGCACTGCCCTAAACCCTGAAACACCACCCCCTTCACGACCCCCTACACTGCCCGAACACCACTGCACTGCCCTAAACCCTGAAACAACAGCCCCAGCACGCCCCTACACTGCCCGAACAACACTGCACTGCCCTAAACCCTGAAACACTACCCCCAGCAAGACCTCCTACACTGCCCGAACACCACTGCACGGCCCTAAACTCTGAAACATCACCCCCAGCAAGACCCCCTACACTGCCCGAACACCACTGCCCTAAACCCTGAAACACCACCCCAGCACGACCCCCTACACTGCCTGAACACCACTGCACTGCCCTAAACCCTGAAACACCACCCCAGCACGACCCCCTACACTGCCCGAACACCACTGCACTGCCCTAAACCCTGAAACACCACCCCCTGCACTACCCCCTACACTGCCCGAACACTACTGCACTGCCCTAAACCCTGAAACACCATCCCCAGCACGACCCCTAAACTGCACGAACACGACTGCACTGCCCTAAACCCTGAAACACTACCCCAGCAAGACCCCCTACACTGCCCGAACACCACTGCACTGCCCTAAACCCTGAAACATCCCCCCAGCAAGACCCCCTACACTGCCCGAACACCACTGCCCTAAACCCTGAAACACCACCCCCAGCAAGACCCCCTACACTGCCCGAACACCACTGCTCTGCCCTAAACCCTGAAACACCAGCCCCAGCACGACCCCTACACTGCCCGAACACCCCTGCACTGCCCTAAACCCTGAAACACCACCCCCTGCATGACCCCCTACACTGCCCGAACACCACTGCACTGCCCTAAACCCTGAAACACCACCCCCAGCATGACCCCCTACACTGCCCGAACACCACTGCACTGCCCTAAACCCTGAAAAACCACCCCCTGCACGATCCCCTACACTGCCCAAACACTACTGCACTGCCCTAAACCCTGAAACACCGCCCCCAGCACGACCCCCTTCACTGCACGAACACCACTGCACTGCCCTAAACCCCGAAACACTACCCCCAGCAAGACCCCCTACACTGCCCAAACACCACTGCACTGCCCTAAACCCTGAAACATCACCCCCAGCAAGACCCCCTACACTGCCCGTACACCACTGCACTGCCCTAAACCCTGAAACACCACCCCCAGCACGACCCCCTACACTGCCCGAACACCACTGCACTGCCCTAAACCCTGAAACACCAGCCCCAGCATGACCCCCTACACTGCCTGAACACCACTGCACTGCCCTAAACCCTGAAACACCAGCCCCAGCACGACCACCTACACTGCCCGAACACCACTGCACTGCCCTAAACCCTGAAACACCAGCCCCAGCACGACCCCCTACACTGCCCAAACACCACTGCACTGCCCTAAACCCTGAAACACCAGCCCCAGCACGACCCCCTACACTGCCCGAACACCACTGTACTGCCCTAAACCCTGAAACACCAGCCCCAGCACGACCCCTACACTGCCCGAACACCACTGCACTGCCCTAAACCCTGAAACACCACCCCCTGCATGACCCCCTACACTGCCCGAACACCACTGCACTGCCCTAAACCCTGAAACACCACCCCCTGCAGCACCCCCTACACTGCCCGAACACCACTGCACTGCCCTAAACCCTGAAACACCACCCTCTGCACCGCCCCCTACACTGCCCGAACACCACTGCACTGCCCTAAACCTGAAACACCACCCCCAGCACAACCCCCTTTACTGCTCGAACACCACTGCACTGCCCCAAACCCTGAAACACCACCCCCAGCACGACCCCCTACACTGCCCGAACACCACTGCCCTAAACCCTGAAACACCACCCCCTGCACGACCCCCTACACTGCCCGAACACCACTGCACTGCCCTAAACCCTGAAACACCACCCCTACACTGCCCGAACACCACTGCACTGCCCTAAACCCTGAAACACCACCCCCAGCACGACCCCCTACACTGCCCGAACACCACTGCACTGCCCTAAACCCTAAAACACCACCCCCAGCATTACCCCTACACTGCCCAAACAACACTGCACTGCCCTAAACCCTAGAACACTACCCCCAGCACAACCCCCTACACTACCCGAACACCACTGCACTGCCCTAAACCCTCAAACACTCCCCCAGCACGACCCCCTACACTACCCAAACACCACTGCACTGCCCTAAACCCTAAAACACTCCCCGCAGCACGACCCCCTACACTACCCGAACACCACTGCACTGCCCTAAACCCTAAAACACTCCCCCAGCACGACCCCCTACACTACCCAAACACCACTGCACTGCCCTAAACCCTAAAACACTACCCCGCATGACCCCCTACACTACCCAAACACCAATGCACTACCCTAATCCCTAAAACACTACCCCCGCATGACCCCTACACTACCCTAAACCCTAAAACACTACCCCCGCACGACTCCCTACACTACCCAAAGACCACTGCACTACCCTAAACCCTAAAACACGACCTCCTACACTACACAAACACCACTGCACTACCCTAAACCCTAAAACACTACCCCCTACACTACACAAACACCACTGCACTGGTAAATGGAGTAGGGCACAGCACACCAAGTTATCAAACAGTACTCACAGTTTAGAGCCAAGGGGGGTGGCCCTGGCCTGCCTCTTCCTGGCGCTGACGGGTGCAGGACGGGTCCACCCTTGGCCCAGGCCCGCCCTTAGCCAGAGCTTCGCCTGGGCGCAGCCCGTGCGCGTCCCGCGCCGTGGGATGACAGCAGCGCTTAAGAGCGCAAGATTGTAGCCCCTCTCTCTTGGGAGTGATGACTTGTGGGGCTTTGAGCCTCCCAGCGAGCCCATGGACCAGCAGAACAGCAACAGCGGCGGTCAATAGCGTCCCGCGCCGCGGAATGACAGCAGCGCTTAAGAGCGCACGATTCTAGCCCCTTCCTCCTGGGAGTGATGACTTGTGGGGCTTTGAGTCCCCCAGCGAGCACACGGACCAGCAGAACAGCAGCAGCGGCGGTCAATAGTGTCCCGCGCCGCAGGATGACAGCAGCGCTTCAGAGCGCGAGATTGTAGCCCCTCCCTCCTTGGAGTGATGACTTGTGGGGCTTTGAGTCCCCCAGCGAGCCCACGGACCAGCAGAACAGCAGAACAGCACAGTGGCGGTCAATAGCGTGGATGGATCTTAATGTGCCTAATACCATAATATCGTAAAGATGTTAAATTTCCTCGGTGCACTTCCCAAAAATATTTAGCCATGGGGTATGCTCGGTCCTGATGCTTGAGGGCCCTAATGTGCTGCAAAATCCTCAATCTCAGCCTGTTTATGATGCTGCCTACATAGCGCATCCCACAACCATATTCCAGTACATAGACCACAAACTCCGTTTCACACATAATTCTTTCCTTAATCTTGCATAGCCTGCCTTCAAATGTCCTATATTCTGTGCAGTTAGTTCAAAATTTGCAGGCTTTGCAAACAGCACATTTCTTGAAACCATTAGTTCTGCTAGTCAGCCAGTCTGGTTCCTGATAAAACATAGATCTTGTTAGCATGTCTCCCAAGGATGGTGCCTTTCGATATGTGATCTTGGGGTACTGGTATACAGCATCTTTCAAATGTTCGTCATGTTTCAAGTTCAAGATGTGACAGTTGCCTTTGATCAAGGAACTAATGGACCCATATTCCATGTTGTAGCCATTGAAAAAACTTACTACTTGATCCTGGTCACTTGTGACCTCAGGTGTGGCTGTGGATTTTGCCTGGGAATTCATATACCGTACACTGAAACGCGTCATCCAGTGTCTATTTCTGCCAAATAAAAACACCTTTTTGGATTCCTTGTTGCCGGTGCCTGCTTTTTGGAGAAGGGCAGGATTGCTACTGATATATATATATATATATATATATTATCTACTGGCGGTCGCCAGTAGATAGTTATAGTTAGGACCTATTTTCCATAGGAAATCCGCGACATTCTATTTGAAATAACTCTTGCGTCGGTTGACGAATCTTCGCGAAATTTTCAAACTTTATGGCCCGCTCCGGTCCGCTCCTACCCTGAAAGTTTCGGGGTGATTCGTCAAGCCGGGGCCGAGAAAAAAGGGGGTCCCAAAACATGTTTTCCCCATTCATTTTCCCATAGGAAACTTTAGCCACGGCTACAGCCCGAACTGCTGAACGGAATTACACAAAATTTGGCAAAGAGGTAGTTCTTGGTTCAGAAAGAACCCTTTTTGTTAAATGGTGTAAATCCGTTCAGTAGTTGCGGAGAAATTAAAAAAATAAGAGTCAAAAAATCAATTTCCCATAGGAAACTTTATGCAAGGCTACAGCCCGAACTGCTGAACGGAATTACACCAAATTTGGCAAAGAGGTAGTTCTTGGTTCAGAAAGAACCCTTTGTTAAATGGTGTAAATCCGTTCAGTAGTTGCTGAGAAAATCAAAAGTAAAAACACATATATATCTGGGCGGAGCCTAACCACACATGTCACCGTGAGATCTGATTGGCTGTCAGCACTTCATCCTGGAATTGCTGGCAGCCATCTTGGGACCAATATAAATGATAGTACCCCATTGAAATGCATTGTAGTGAATCAAAGATTTTGAGGGTTACCAAAAGGAGAACTATAAAGGGTGATAACAGACTTTAGTTACATTAGAATTCATTTGTTGATGGTACCATACTAATTTCAGGAATTGTGGTGTGTTCTAAGGTGATTTTACCCTGTGAAAAACCTTCTGCTGGGATATCATGAATCATGTTTGAGAGAAAACTATTTTCACATGCTTGTCCCATACAGTTTTGGAAGGTGCTCCAGAAGCTAAAATGAGAGCATATTTTCTGTAAATTCACGTTATCTTTCTCAGTCATGTGAGAATGAAGTCTGACATTCTCAGTAAAACATGTACATCCAACAAGGGCAGAGACTGTCAGTTGATTCCTTTGTGTTCTACTGCAGCTTCCCAGAGTGTTCTAAAGAACAACTAGAGCGCTAACAGCCTTACTTATGACAAAAGTATGGCACACCTGAAGCCATCTTGATTGGAATAAACTGGTAACACTTAAAACATTTAATTTAAAAAGGAACAAAATGATGGGTTTCATCTTGTCATAGAAATTATGGTTAGTGCTCTGGAAAGAAAAAATAGGACATGTTTCAAGTGTGATCTCAAATATCTTCCTGTTATATTTCAACAGGAGCAGCCTGTCAGTTGATGCCTTTGTGTTCTACTGCAGCCTCCCAGAGTGTTCTAAAGAACAACTAGAGCGCTAACAGTCTTACTTATGACAAAAGTATGGCACACCTGAAGCCATCTTGATTGGAATAAACTGGTAACACTTAAAACATTTAATTTAAAAAGGAACAAAATGATGGGGTTCATTTTGTCATAGAAATTATGGTTAGTGCTGTAGAAAGAAAAATTAGGACATGTTTCAAGTGTGATCTCAAATATCTTCCTGTTATATTTCAACAGGAGCAGCCTGTCAGTTGATGCCTTTGTGTTCTACTGCAGCTTCCCAGAGTGTTCTAAAGAACAACTAGAGCGCTAACAGTCTTACTTATGACAAAAGTATGGCACACCTGAAGCCATCTTGATTGGAATAAACTGGTAACACTTAAAACATTTAATTTAAAAAGGAACAAAATGAGGGGGTTCATTTTGCCATAGAAATTATGGTTAGTGCTGCAAAAAGAAAATTTAGTGCATGTTTTAAGTGAGATCTCAAATCCTCTTCTATTTCATTAGAAAATTCTGACATGCAGACTGAAACAATCACTTTCAATACCAGCAGTAGACTTCCAGTTAACTCCTTGGTGAGCAGTAGCTTTACTACAGTGATCTAATGAACAACTAGAGTAATAACATTCTGAATTTATGGCAAATGTGTGACACATCTGAATGCCTTCTTGATGGAATCAAAGTAAAAAACTGAAAGCATTTCCTACTGAGAAGACTGCAGTAAATGAGGAAATTAGGAAACTTCATAACAAAGAAGTCTTCCAAGATGGCCACCAGTGAAAAAAGAGCCCAAATGTAGCACAAATATTACCCAGATGTAGCCCACATATAGCCCAATGACAAAAGTGTGCAAAACACTTTTTATTTTTAGTTTTTTTGCAGTTTTATGTAGTGCAGACTGGTCAGGTATTGGAGCGTTGCATCTTAAAACATGACCCACCTACACAACAAAAACACCACTGCACTACCCTAAACCCTAAAACACTACCCCAGCACGACCCCTACACTACACAAGCACCACTGCACTATCCTAAACCCTAAAACACTACCCCCAGCATGACCCCCTACACTACACAAACACCACTGCACTACCCTAAACCCTAAAACACTACCCCAACACCACTGCACTAACCTAAATCCTAAAATACTACCCCCAGCACGACCCCCTACACTACCCAAACACCACTGCACTACCCTAAAACATGACCCCTACACTACACAAGCACCACTGCACTATCCTAAACCCTAAAACACTACCCCCAGCATGACCCCCTACACTACACAAACACCACTGCACTACCCTAAACCCAAAAACACTACCCCAACACCACTGCACTAACCTAAATCCTAAAATACTACCCCAGCACGACCCCCTACACTACCCAAACACCACTGCACTACCCTAAAACATGACCCCCTACACTACACAAACACCACTGCACTACCCTAAACCCTAAAACACTACCCCAGCACGACCCCCTACACTACACAAGCACCACTGCACTATCCTAAACCCTAAAACACTACCCCCAGCATGACCCCCTACACTACACAAACACCACTGCACTACCCTAAACCCTAAAACACTACCCCAACACCACTGCACTAACCTAAATCCTAAAATACTACCCCCAGCACGACCCCCTACACTACCCAAACACCACTGCACTACCCTAAAACATGACCCCCTACACTACACAAACACCACTGTACTACCCTAAACCCTAAAACACTACCCCCAGCACGACCCCCTACACTACACAAGCACCACTGCACTACCCTAAACCCTAAAACACTACCCCCAGCACGACCCCCTACACAACACAAACACCACTGCACTACCTTAAACCCTAAACACTACCCCCAGCACGACCCCCTACACTACCCAAGCACCACTGCACTACCCTAAAACATGACCCCCTATACTACACAAACACCACTGCACTACCCTAAACCCTAAAACACTACCCCCAGTACGACCCCCTACACTACACAAGCACCACTGCACTACCCTAAACCCTAAAACACTACCCCCAGCACGACCCCGTATACTGCCTGAACACCACTGCACTGCCCTAAACCTTGAAACACCAGCCCCTGCACGACCCCCTACACTGCCCGAACACCACTGCACTGCCCTAAACCCTGAAACACATACCCTAGCACGACCCCCTACACTGCCTGAACACCACTGCACTGCCCTAAACCCTGAAACACCACCCCCTTCACGACCCCCTACACTGCCCGAACACCACTGCACTGCCCTAAACCCTGAAACACCACCCCCAGCACGCCCCCTACACTGCCCGAACAACACTGCACTGCCCTAAACCCTGAAACACTACCCCCAGCAAGACCTCCTACACTGCCCGAACACCACTGCACTGCCCTAAACTCTGAAACATCACCCCCAGCAAGACCCCCTACACTGCCCGAACACCACTGCCCTAAACCCTGAAACACCACCCCCAGCACGACCCCCTACACTGCCCGAACACCACTGCACTGCCCTAAACCCTGAAACACCACCCCCAGCACGACCCCCTACACTGCCCGAACACCACTGCACTGCCCTAAACCCTGAAACACCACTCCCTGCACTACCCCCTACACTGCCCGAACACTACTGCACTGCCCTAAACCCTGAAACACCATCCCCAGCACGACCCCCTAAACTGCACGAACACGACTGCACTGCCCTAAACCCTGAAACACTACCCCCAGCAAGACCCCCTACACTGCCCGAACACCACTGCACTGCCCTAAACCCTGAAACATCCCCCCCAGCAAGACCCCCTACACTGCCCGAACACCACTGCCCTAAACCCTGAAACACCACCCCCAGCAAGACCCCTACACTGCCCGAACACCACTGCTCTGCCCTAAACCCTGAAACACCAGCCCCAGCACGACCCCTACACTGCCCGAACACCACTGCACTGCCCTAAACCCTGAAACTCCACCCCCTGCATGACCCCCTACACTGCCCGAACACCACTGCACTGCCCTAAACCCTGAAACACCACCCCCAGCACGACCCCCTACACTGCCCGAACACCACTGCACTGCCCTAAACCCTGAAACACCACCCCCTGCACGATCCCCTACACTGCCCGAACACTACTGCACTGCCCTAAACCCTGAAACACCACCCCCAGCACGACCCCCTTCACTGCACGAACACCACTGCACTGCCCTAAACCCCGAAACACTACCCCATCAAGACCCCCTACACTGCCCAAACACCACTGCACTGCCCTAAACCCTGAAACATCACCCCCAGCAAGACCCCCTACACTGCCCGTACACCACTGCACTGCCCTGAACCCTGAAACACCACCCCCAGCACGACCCCCTACACTGCCCGAACACCACTGCACTGCCCTAAACCCTGAAACACCACCCCCAGCACGACCCCCTACACTGCCCGAACACCACTGCACTGCCCTAAACCCTGAAACACCAGCCCCAGCATGACCCCCTACACTGCCCGAACACCACTGCACTGCCCTAAACCCTGAAACACCAGCCCCAGCACGACCACCTACACTGCCCGAACACCACTGCACTGCCCTAAACCCTGAAACACCAGCCCCAGCACGACCCCCTACACTGCCCGAACACCACTGCACTGCCCTAAACCCTGAAACACCAGCCCCAGCACGACCCCTACACTGCCCGAACACCACTGTACTGCCCTAAACTCTGAAACACCAGCCCCAGCACGACCCCCTACACTGCCCGAACACCACTGCACTACCCTAAACCCTGAAACACCACCCCCTGCATGACCCCCTACACTGCCCGAACACCACTGCACTGCCCTAAACCCTGAAACACCACCCCCTGCAGCACCCCCTACACTGCCCGAACACCACTGCACTGCCCTAAACCCTGAAACACCTCCCCTGCACCGCCCCCTACACTGCCCGAACACCACTGCACTGCCCTAAACCTGAAACACCACCCCCAGCACAACCCCCTTTACTGCTCGAACACCACTGCACTGCCCCAAACCCTGAAACACCACCCCCAGCACGACCCCCTACACTGCCCGAACACCACTGCCCTAAACCCTGAAACACCACCCCTGCACAACCCCCTACACTGCCCGAACACCACTGCATTGCCCTAAACCCTGAAACACCACCCCCTACACTGCCCGAACACCACTGCACTGCCCTAAACCCTGAAACACCACCCCCAGCACGACCCCCTACACTGCCCGAACACCACTGCACTGCCCTAAACCCTAAAACACCACCCCCAGCATTACCCCCTACACTGCCCAAACAACACTGCACTGCCCTAAACCCTAGAACACTACCCCCAGCACAACCCCCTACACTACCCGAACACCACTGCACTTCCCTAAACCCTTAAATACTACCCCCAGCACAACCCCCTACACTACCCGAACACGACTGCACTGCCCTAAACCCTCAAACACTCCCCCAGCACGACCCCCTACACTACCCAAACACCACTGCACTGCCCTAAACCCTAAAACACTCCCCGCAGCACGACCCCTACACTACCCGAACACCACTGCACTGCCCTAAACCCTAGAACACTCCCCCAGCACGACCCCCTACACTACCCAAACACCACTGCACTGCCCTAAACCCTAAAACACTACCCCCGCATGACCCCCTACACTACCCAAACACCAATGCACTACCCTAATCCCTAAAACACTACCCCCGCATGACCCCCTACACTACCCTAAACCCTAAAACACTACCCCCGCACGACTTCCTATACTACCCAAAGACCACTGCACTACCCTAAACCCTAAAACACGACCTCCTACACTACACAAACACCACTGCACTACCCTAAACCCTAAAACACTACCCCCTACACTACACAAACACCACTGCACTACCCTAAACCCTGAAAAACTACCCCAGCACGAACCACTACACTACCCAAACACCACTGCACTATCCTAAACCCTAAAACACTACCCCCAGCAGTACCCCCTACACTACCCAAACACCACTGCACTACCCTAAATCACTACCCCCAGCACGACCCCCTACACTACCCAAACACCACTGCACTACCCTAAACCCTAAAACACTACCCCCAGCACGACCCCCTACACTACCCAAACAGCACTGCACTACCCTAAACCCTAAAACACTCCCCCAGCACGACTCCCTACACTACCCAAACACCACTGCACTACCCTAAACCCTAAATCTACCCCCAGCATGACCCCCTACACTACACAAACACCACTGCACTACCCTAAACCCTAAAACACTACCCCCAGCACGACCCTCTTCACTACCTAAACACAACTGCACAATTTGTTACAGGCGTTGCAACGCAGGCCTGTGGTGCTTACTGGAAGTACCTAGTGGGCTAGTTGGGCCCCAGGGACCCTCAGGATTCAAGGTGACCTAATCCCCCAACTTAAAACGCACCACGGGGCGCGTTTGCACAGTGGTGAAGGGAGGGGGTGGGGCCTCAGGTGACATGTGCGCAAACACGCCCTGTGGTGCGTTTTAAGTTGGGGAATTAATTCCCTTTGAATCCTGAGGGACCTTGGGGGCCAACTAGCCCACCAGGTACCTTCAGTAAGCACAACAGAGTTGCGTTGCAGAGAGGTGAAAAAAGGTGCGTGGCCTCGGAACGCCTCTCTGCAACTCAGCTCTGTGGTCCTAACTGTAGGTACCTGGGGGCTAGTTGGGCCTCAGGGACCCTCAGAATTCAAGGGGACTTAATCCCGCAACTTAAAACGCGCCACGGGGTGCGTTTGCACACATGTCACCTCAGGCCCCCCTCCCTTCACCACTGTGCAAACGCGCCCTGTAGCGTTTTAAGAGGTAGTTTTAATCCCCTGCCCTATTATGTACTAGGGACTTGCAGAGGAGGTCATGCTAATCACAGGGGTACCCTAACGCATAGTGTTCCCTAGTGTATGTAGGTGTTTTCACTGTATTCTAAGTGTCTTTTAGCATAGCACTGGCTCTGGTTAGTCAGAGTCAGTTACCACCAGTACCCGACTGAAAAGTTGTGGGCACAGGATGATTTTGCAACAAGGCCTCTTTCTGCTCCTCTGTTGGTTCTTTCTGCACATCTTTTGCTTCTTTCTGTGCGTTTTTTCTTCTTTCTTCACATGTCCTACCTCTGTAGGCATAGTTAGAAACTAGCATTTAAAAATCCTTTGAAATTCACTTTAACAACTATAGGTTTCAGGCACGTTATAGTTAGAAATTAGCATTTAAAAACCTTTGAAATTCACTTTAAAAACTATAGGTTTCAGGCACGTTATAGTTAGAAATTAGCATTTAAAAACCTTTGAAATTCACTTAAAAAACCATAGGTTTCAGGCACGTTATAGTTAGAAATTAGCATTTAAAAAACCTTTGAAATTCACTGAAAAACCATAGGTTTCAGGCCCGTTATAGTTAGAAATTAGCATTTAAAAACCTTAGAAATTCACTGAAAAACCATAGGTTTTAGGGAAAGTTATAGTTAGTTGGACATTTCACTCGTACAAAACCCGTGAAATTCCCCCGTTATAGTTAGTTCAGCTAACTATAACTCGCGCCCGCAATGCACTGCTGATGACGTCACATATTACATCACTCATGACATGGTCAGTGACATCACTGATGGCATCACTGATGACATCTCAAATGACATCACTGATTACATCACTGATGACATCATCTATGTGATAAGTTGATGCATCTTCTCACACCCTAATATAACCTTTGATACACCCACTCTAAATTACAGAGTGCCATTCTCAAAACCATAGACACTCCAACACCAAAAACTACAATCCCACTCACTGATTCTTAGGTCTACACACACATCCACTCACTCACCCGTACAGGCACTCATACTTATGATCACTCAGTACAGGACTATCATATGCACTCATACACCCTATATAGACACTCACACACCGCCACTCATCCATAGAGGTACTCACACACCTAGTCAGTCATGCAAATAATTAATCACACTCCCATTTACTCACCTATACAGTTATACACACACCAGCTCACTTACTCATACAGATACTAGCACATTCTTACGGTCTTATACAATCACTGACACAAGCAGACACTCATCCATACAGCCACTCTCACAATCACACAATCTCACTTATAGCCATTTATATACTCCAACACACATATATACTGCATTTCACATATGTAGTTACTCACACATATACCACTGAGATATACATTCACTCACTAACACACCCCTACACACACTCACCCACCCATACAGTCCATCACAGATGCACTCTTGAAACCATGCACCCAGTGAATCAGCCACTCACACATCTATGCACAGAGTCACACACACACCACCCACACAAACACTCAGGCACCCATACAGATACTCAGACAACCAATCAATAACCCATATAGACACTCATGTAGCTATTCACAAACCCATGCAGCCGCTTACACAACAACAGACAGACGGATACAGACATTCACACAGTTAAGTCACTAACCCATGCATTCAGTAAGACACGTTTAATCACTCACTTATAGAGTCAGTCACGCACCTACTAAATCATCCATTCAGACACTTATACACCCACTCATTCTTCAATATGCCTTTCCCTATATATATTAAACATATTTAAACTTTACAGAAACACACAGTCACAGGATGATGTCATCAGTGATGTCATTTGAGATGTCATCAGTGATGTCATCAGTGATGTCACTGACCATGTCATGAGTGATGTAATATGTGACGTCGTCAGCAGTGCATTGCGGGGGCGCGAGTTATAGTTAGCTGAACTAACTATAACGGGGGAATTTCACGTGTTTTGTACGAGTGAAATGTCCAACTAACTATAACTTTCCCTAAAACCTATGGTTTTTTCAGTGAATTTCTAAGGTTTTTTAAATGCTAATTTCTAACTATAACGTGCCTGAAACCTATGGTTTTTTCAGTGAATATATTTAAATATATATATATTAATATATATATACTCACACATATATATAAATATATATATATATATAATATATACATATACATACATATATACATATGTACACATATACACTTATCCACTGAAAAGAAAGACAACTACGAAATACAATCACAGTGCATTATGGGCAGTGAAGTTCCCAAGCCCAAGGGGTGTGTAAAGATCCATGTTTTAACAGCTGTGGACTATGTAAGGCAATCATTGCTGCTCTATGAATAAGGCGTACCAGCCGAAACGCGTCAGAGATAATTAATCAGTTGCCGCTTGGAGAAAGAATAAAAGCTTTTCGTGGAGAGCTGTGCTTCAGCTTTTTTCTTGTGTGGAGTGCATTTTGGCGGGCTGCTCCGTTCCCGCTGTTCTCTGAAGCTGCCCTGTAGGGTCGGTGGCTCCCAGAAGGAAACATGTTTGTGGATATATATATATATGTATATATATCCATTCCAATACTCTGAGCAAGGAGCCCCCGACCCTTCAGGGCGGCCTCTCACAACAGGCACGGAGAAGCCTGTCAATTCACTGCAGGTGAGCACAAAACACAGAGGCCCATTTCCGGAGTTAGTTCCTTTAATCAGAGATAAAACTGCACCATGTGCTTCCTTACACCCTACATGTTTCGGCGCTCTGCCTTGATCACGGGAGGAAGCAGTAGCCAAGTACCTACGTGCATGCGTTTTATTTAAAAGTCCTGGGTCACATGACTGGTAAGAAATACATCTCCCAAAGTGCATCAGAAGTTCCAGGTAAATACTGGTGCTTTTCTGAAAAGTTCTCATTTTAATGGCACAGTTCTCAAATTGCTCATTACGCTATCCGATGCATTTCCATATTAATAACATCCAAATGGAACCCAGTCATGAAAGTTGTAATTACCAGCAAGATGCTAGAATATTATGACATCTCTAGAAAATATATATATATTCCAAACGAAGAAACACGCACTTAATCTGTGCTGTGTAAACAGGCCCACCAGACGTGCTTCGATGAAAGTTCTTTATTTCAGGTAAGATGCAAGGTATAAAAGCGTAACGCGTATTCGCCTCCTGCGAGCCGTAATCATATGCAAACTTGGATGGCGGCTTCGTTTGACCTTTTTTAGTTTTAGTAGCTCTAGACAGGATACTCGCACAATGCATTGTTTAAAGTGACATTGAATTAGTAGTTCCAAAATTTCATCAAACATAACGCATTGAGACAGTTAATATTTCCACCATTTCTTGCATAACATAATCCTACAAAAGTGTCCTACTTGATATTCTCCATTCCAGCACTGACTCTGATATGCATATTTTCCCATATATCAGGACCACAAGGTCCATGATGCTCTATTCTTGCTTACTTGATTTTCGTTTTCAAATCCCAATCCTTCATTATTTTCTGTTACATTGCCTCTTCCAATATGCTTTTATTGCGCCTTTAAAGGAATAATTCCATGTATGGTAAAGCCATTTGGTTAAGTCAAATGTACAGGAGATACCGCTCCCATCCCAAACTTGAATTCTTAAATCCGTTTGTCACTTGCTATCTTCCTGTAGTTCAATCCGCACGATGTGCAAGGGTAATACCCCCACAAACCCTGGCTATTCCAGAAAGTATTCAAAGTTGAGGCGGGCCTCTCAACGGTGGCCCTGCCGTACATGCTCTGTCCTCATCCTGGTATTTAGCTGGTGGGCATCCCTTTACCAATGTATTCCAAAAGCCTCTGACACCAGGGACGCCCAGCCTCGCGGGCGTGTTTCTTCATTTGGTGTTCGACGCACCGGGACAGGCCCCGATCCGAGAGGCTGGGCGTCCCCGGCATCAGAGGCTTTTGGAATATATATATATATATATCACTCATGATGCTTTTTGAAAATTCAGCTGTGTCATCTGTGCAGCCACTGAGCAAACCATCTTGTACTACCTGAGGAAGGCGGAAGCTGAAACGTTGTAGTGGAAATATATTTTTGTTCTTTGGTGAATCTATCTGTTTGAGTCACTTCTTTCTTGTATATATATATATATATATATATATATATATATATATATATATATATATATATATATATATATATATATATATATATATATATATATATATATATATATATATATATCCCAAAGAAAGACCACGTCGGGTCAAACATGGGCACAGACTCCGTAATGGGTGTATATAAGTTGATTTATTCATATCCATGTCAAGATGACGCGTTTCGACCGCAAGCCTGCGGTTTTGATCACATAACGCGCTGCAGTGAAGTACATGTTATATATACATAAAGTAGTGACTTTACTCTTTCCATAGGTGAATACCAATTGGTTTAACCTTTACGACCTGCTGTAAATATTCAGTGTCATCGGCCGATGACTGAGCACATAACGTGAGGCAACATTGCAACAGAAATAGACGAAAGCCTGAAGTCTACAGTTAATGTCTTCAAAGCTAAAAATAATGATATGTGAATAATACAGCATGAGACATAGAGGATGAGAAACGCTATGGCTTCAAATTAAACAATTCATTAGAACATGAAACTAGTCATTTCGCTGCAAAAATTATATGTATATATATGCCATTGCCATTGCTGAACTGATGACGTCAGAACGTGAGGCAGTCTCTTCCCCTTGAATGAAGCGAGTGTGAGGAGACCAAAGATGCGTGTTAGTCAGAGCCAGAAAAGAAACGCTAAGATTGCGTGGATGAAGGCAAGACTTAAATTAAGCAAATATGTGATGCATCTAAGTAGCTACCTAAAAAGTCGCAGGCCAAAGTGGCGCCGTGTGCCACCAGCTCCGACATGCAGCGGAAAGCGCGGTGAGTAGAGCTGAAGCCACTAGCTCGGGTGAGTCGTCTCTATTACGCTAGATTTACTATCTGCATAGTGGTGGAAGTCTAAGGGCTGTGCCGGTGAGCCTTGGATTTAAAAATTATAATCCAAAAAGAAACCTCTTACTGCTCTGTGCTGAGAGCATGATGTATTGCAGGGCGAAGGTCACTACCCATATACAAAGTGTGATAACACATGAAGGAAAAAAGGGGGGAAGGGGTCCTGGAAGTAGTGCTGATGTGTATATACCATTAGGTGTGTGTGTGTGTGTGTATATATATATTAAAGATGTCACTTACCCGGTTGCCAGACATTTTAAGGATCACCACGGCAGCAAACTGGATGATCTCAAATATTTTGTCGTGGATACGATCCCCCCCCTCAGACGGGGTGGCAACCGTGAACTATTACTAAGGAGACTTGAGACCAGATATATTCTTGAATTAGATAGTAAAATGCCTCAAGGTCTCAATTCGAGTGAAGACTTCCACACCTGGCTTTGATTGTTCTGTATGTTTTTCTTAACGTTTTCATTAATTCATGTAACCGCTATCTCCAATGATCAATTTTTAGCTTTCACATTTATCTTATTTTTTTTTTTATATATACATATTAGCACTTTAGTAAGTCATGGACGTGATTTCTAAGGGTGACCACTAGCACTATTTGCACTTGCACTTTATGTAGTATCTGTCATAGACCATGAATCAAGGCCCACTGGGGCAGGACTTTGCTTAGCGGACTGCACAAGAACCCTTCGAACACATTGATGATAGATGGCCTGACTGTATTTATACGAAGGCCTGTTCACACAAGCATTAGAGCTTTAATTAACTGACTTTTGACTTGATTTTAGGATTGAACATTAATGTTTTTACCTTTTTCATGTCACAATTCTAGTGTTGTTTTTTAGCTCAGTTATTAGCATCCTTTTATGAAATTTTAAAGTATGCTTTGCCTGTTGTGTTTTAAATATTTATTATTATATAAATATTTTACCACTATGTGCTTCCTTATATATATAATATGATATTTTACACATGTATTTATCTATTTATATTTTGGGTCATTGCAGTGTTTCTAAGCCATTCAACGAATGTTTCTTTTATGTCTATGCTAAAAAAAATTTAAACTTAGTCACGTGTAAACACTAGCACTTTAAATTGGTGAAAGCACTCCACATGCGCGTCATGTGATCAAGGGCACTGTGTTGCCCGAAACGCTTCATGGCGGTGGTGCAGGGCATTTATAAATAAACAAAAAACGCACCAGCAACGGGTCTGCATTCGTCTTTTCTGACTGAGTGGTCTTCACGGCGAAGCAAGCAGTATATATATATGTATATATATATATATATATTGCAGCTTCAAGTTCACCAAAACAGTGCACTCGCGGGCGGGTGCTTTTTGTTACGGGGGTGCTCCAGCATGTATAATATAGCTCCAAGGTTTCCAGGATATGCGCATCCAGAAAAAGAAACACAGCACTCGCGGGGGTCAGTATTCCGTAATTTATTCGCACGGACTCGGGCCAAGCAGACGCGTTTCGGCTGGCGCCTTCCTCAATGTTAGTCGGGCGTGTCTTGGCCACCATTATATTATGTACTTTAAACATCTCTGATGCATTTCCTGTGTAGGCAACACAAAAAAGGGACTGACATGGAAGACACAGATTTGAATATCAGTGGTACCGCCATATTTGCATGGTGTAAATACACTAGTCCCCCTTCAATTTAAACTTGAATGTAATACGAGGTTGCAATTCATCACTAAATCAATTTCAAACACAAATTTCATTTCATAATTACAAACACATATTCAATTCATAATAGATGTATATCATGATTGTTAATTACACAATATATTACCCTGAATGGGTCGACATTCCCTCGTTTAGCAAGTGATATGTTATTCATCACATAATCTTCCATATTAATTACGCCCTGGATGGGCTAATCTCCTAAATTGCCTAACTTAATCTATCCTTATTCCTTACTGCATCGTTCAGTGGCCAATCGATGCGGAGTTATAAGCATGTATACATATTTTTTGATCCTAATACAAGTGTATCACTCATTCATGGGATTAGAGATATAAAGTGAGATAAAGCACAAAACATTACAATATACAATATTACAGTAGAGATAAAGCAGGATCTTCCTAAGGATTTCCATAAAAATCTTTCTTTTTCTGTTTCTTTTTCTGGATGCGCATATCCTGGATACCTTGGAGCTATATTATACATGCGGGAGCACCCTGTAACAAAAAGCACCCGCCCGTGAGTGCACTGTTTTGGTGAACTTGAAGCTGCAATTGGATTTATGGTGCACCGTCGACATGCTTACAATCATCATGCACACGCGTCCCTGAAGGGGCGTATCCTTAGCAGGACCATATTGGCCTCCCGGGTGGGTTGTTTTTGTCCTTATGCACCTTCGGGATCATATAAAAAGTGGGTAAAACTGGATGCTCTTGTTTTAAAAAACGGTATTCATCCCAACTTAAGAGATCTCTTTCTCTCCATCCAGATAATTTGTCATAAAATCCTTCTCTTACTTTTTCATATTCACTCATTGTGATCCTCTTGTAGCATTCAACATTATTTAGTTGTTTCATCGCTTCTTCTCTGTACAATCCTCTTCCCCAAAGCACAACATTGCCCCCTTTGTCCGATGGCTTAACTACCACGTCAACTCAGGACTCTTTTTAATTTTCTCGATGGTTTGGAACAGTTATCTGGATGATGTCATCAGTGATGTCATCAGTGATGTCATTTGAGATGTCATCAGTGATGTCATCAGTGATGTCACTGACCATGTCATGAATGATGTAATATGTGACGTCATCAGCAGTGCATTGCGGGGGCGCGAGTTATAGTTAGCTCAACTAACTATAACGGCCAAATTTCTCTGGTTTTGTACGAGTGAAATGTCCAACTAACTATAACGTCCCTGAAACCTGTGGTTTTTTCAGTGAATTTCTAAGGTTTTTTAAATGATAATTTCTAACTATAACGTCCCTGAAACCTATGGTTTTTTCAGTGAATTCCTAAGGTTTTTTAAATGCTACTTTCTAACTATAACGTCCCTGAAACCTATGGTTTTTTCAGTGAATTTCAAAGGTTTTTTAAATGCTAATTTCGAACTATAATGTGACTGAAACCTATGGTTTTTTTCAGTGAATTTCAAAGGTTTTTTAAATGCTAAATTCTAACTATGCCTACAGAGGTAGGACATGTGCAGAAAGAGGAAGAAAGGCGCAGAAAGAAGCAAGAGAAATGCAGAAAGAGGCAACAGAAGTCCAGAAAGATGAAGAAAAGTGCAGAAAGAAGCAAGAGATATGCAGAAAGAACCAACAGATGTGCAGAAAGAGGCCTTGTTGCAAAGTCATCCTGCGCCCCCAACTTTTTGCTGACTGGTACTGGTGGTAACTGACTCTTACTAACCAGGCCTGGAGCCAGTGCTATGCTGAAAGACACTTAGAATACAGTGAAAACACCTACATACACTAGGGTACACTATGGGTTGGGGTACCCCTGTGATTGGCATGACCTCCCCTGTAAGGCCCTAGTACATAATAGGGCAGGGGGATTAAAACTACCTCTAACTCGGAGGTGCAGAAAGAGACAAGAGAAGCGCAGAAAGAAGCAACAGAGGTACAGAAAGAGGCAAGAGTGGTGCAGAAAGAGGGAAGAGAGGTGTAGAAAGAGGCAAGAGAGTTGCACAAAGAGGGAAGAGGGGTGCAGAAAGGGGCAGGAGAGGTGCAGAAAGAAACAACAGAGTTGCCGAAAGAGGCAAGAGAGGTGCAGAAAGAAGCAAGTGAAGTGCAGAAAGAGGCAACAGAGGTGCAGAAAGACGCAAGAGAGGTGCAGAAACAAGCAAGAGAAGTGCAGAAAGAGGCAAGAGAATTGCTGAAAGAAGCAACAGAGGTTTAGAAAGCACCAAGAGAAGTGCAAAAAGAGGCAAGTGAGGTGCAGAAAGAAGCAAGAGCAGTGCAGAAAGAACCAACAGAGGTGCAAAAAGAGGCAGGAGGGGTGCAGAAAGAAGCAAGTGAGGTGCAGAAAGAGGCAAGAGAGGTGCAGAAAGAGGCAAGAGAGGCGCAGAAACAGGCAAGAGAAGTGCAGAAAGAGGCAAGAGAATTGCTGAAAGAAGCAACAGAGGTGTAGAAAGAAGCAAGAAAAGTGCAGAAAGAGGCACGTGAGATGCAGAAACAGGCAAGAAAGGTACTGAAAGAGGGAAGACGCGTGCAGAAAGAGACAACAGGGGTGCAGAAAGAAGCAAGACAGGTCCAGAAAGAAGCATGGAAAGTGCAGAATGAAGCAACAGGGGTGCAGAAAGAGGCAAGAGAAGTGCAGAAAGAAGCAACAAAGGTGCAGAAGGAGGCAAGAGGACTGCAGAAAGAGGCAAGAGAGTTGCAGAAACGGGCAAAAGAGGTACAGAAACGGAACAGAGGTGCAGACAGAGGCAAGAGAGGTGCAGAACCAGGTAAAAGGGGTGCAGAAAGAGTCAAGACGGGTGCAGAAATTTGCAAGAGAGGTGCAGAAAGAAGCAAGAGCAGTGCAAAAGAACCAACAGAGGTTCAAAAAGAGGCAAGTGAGGAGCAGAAGGAGGCAAGAGAACTGCAGAAAGAGGCAAGAGAGTTGCAGAAACAGGCAAGAGAGGTGCAGAAAGAGGGAAGAGGGGTGCAGAAAAAGACAAGAGGGATGCAGAAATTTGAAACAGAGGTGCAGGAAGAAGCCAGAGCAGTGCAGAAAGAACGAACAGAGGTGCAGAAAGAGGAAAGAGGGGTACAGAAAGAGGCAAGTGAAGTGCAGAACGAAGCAAAAGAGGTGCAGAAAAACCAACAGAGGTGGAAAAAGAGGCAAGAGGGGTGCAGAAAGGGGTAGGAGAGGTACACAAAGAGGCAAGAGGGGTACAGAAAGAGGCAGGAGGGGTGCAGAAAGAGGAAGAGAACTGCAGAAAGAAGCAACAGAGGTGCTGAAAGAGGCACGAAGGGTGCAGAAAGAGATAAGACAGGTGAAAAAAAAAGGAACAAAGGTCCAGAAAGAGGCAAGAGTGGTGCAGAAAGAGGAAAGAGAGGTGTAGAAAGAGGCAAGAGAGTTGCACAAAGAGGGAAGAGGGGTGCAAAAACAGGCAAAAGGGGTGCAGAAAGAAGCAAGAGAACTGCAGAAAGAGGCCATAGAGGTGCAGAAAGAGGCAAGTGAAGAGCAGAAAGAAGCAAGATAAGTGCAGAAAGAAGCAACAGAAATGCAGAAAGAGGGAAGAGGGGTGGAGAGAGAGGCAAGAGGGGTGCAGAAAGAAGCAAGACAGGTGCAGAAAGAAACAAAAGAAGTGCTGAAAGAAGGAACAGAGGTGCAGAAAGAGGCAAAAAGGGTGCAGAAAGACGTAAGAGGGGTACAGAAAAAGGCAAGAGAGGTGCAGAAAGATGGAAGAAGGGTGCAGAAAGAGGCAAATGAGGTGCAGAAAGAGGCAACAGACGTGCAGAAAGAGGGAAGAGAGGTGCAGAAAGTAGAAGAGATTTGCAGAAAGAGGCAAGAGAAGTGCAGAAAAAGGAAGAAATGTGCAGAAAGAAGCAACAGAAATGCAGAAAGAGGCAAGAGAGGCGCAGAAGGAAGCAAGAGTGGCTTGCACACCATTAGTACCAATTTAACACCCACATTTAGCAATAAGTAACAGGTGACCATTCTCAATCAATCAATCAGGGCGTTTATATAGCGCACTACTCACCCGTGAGGGTCTCAAGGCGCTGGGGGGGCAGCTCTGGATCAGTCAAAGAGCCAGGTCTTGAGGTCCTTCCTGAAGGTGTGCAGGGTTGGGGAGCATCTGATGTTCACGGGGAGCTCATTCCAGGTCTTGGCTGCGATGTAGGAGAAGGCTCTCCCGCCTGCTCTGTTTCTGTGGATTTGGGGGACCTCTGCCAGGGCGAGGTCGGCGGAGCGGAGGGTCCTCTTGGGTACGTGGAAGGATACTCTCTCGTTGAGGTATTTGGGTCCAATGTTGTTGAGGGATTTGTAGGCGTAGGTGAGGAGTTTGAAGGTGACCCTCTTCTCGATGGGGAGCCAGTAGAGGTCTTGCAGGTGTTGGGTCATGTGTTCGTGAAGCAGAGTCCCAAGGACGAGTCTGGCAGCGGCGTTCTGGATGGTCTGGAGTCTGTGTAGTAGAGTTCTGTTGATTCCGGTGTATAGGGCGTTGCCGTAGTCCAGTCTGCTGGTTATGAGTGCGTGGGTGACGGTCTTTCTGCAGTCGGGGGGATCCATTTGAAGGTCTTGCGGAGGATGCGCAGGCATTTGAAGCTAGTGGATGCGACTGCGTTGATCTGGCGGTTCATGGAGAGGGAAGAGTCGAGGATGATGCCGAGGTTTTGTGGGTGGTCAGTAGGAGTGGGTGGACTCCCGAGTGCGGAGGGCCACCAGGTGTTGTCCCAGGCAGAGTTGCAGGATCCGAGGATGAGGACCTCGGTCTTCTCTGAGTTGAGCTTCAGGCAGCTGTCTTTCATCCAGGCTGCCACGTTCTTCATTCCTTCCTGGAAGCAGAGTCTGGTGTCTTCGGGATTCTTCGTGAGTGAGAGGATGAGCTGGGTGTCGTCGGCGTAGGATACAATGCTGAGCCCATGCTGTCTGACGATGGCGGCAAGGGGGGCCATGTAGATGTTGAAGATTGTGGGGCTGAGTGAGGAGCCTTGGGGTACTCCGCAGTTGATATCGGTGGATTCGGAGAGGAAGGGAGGGAGTCTGATCCTCTGGGTTCTGCTGGAGAGAAAGGATTGGATACAGTCGAGGGCGGCTCATTGTATCCCTGCGTCGTGAAGTCTGGCTGCAAGGGTGCGATGAGAAACGGTGTAGAAGGCTGCGGAGCGGTCTAGAAGGATGAGGGCCATGGTGTGTCCCTGGTCGAGTAGCAAGCAGATGTCGTCAGTGGCGGCGAGGAGAGCAGTCTCGGTGCTGTGGTTGCTGCAGAATCCAGACTGGGAGGCGTCTAGGATGGAGTTCTCTTCGATGAAGGCGGTCAGCTGGGCGTTCACGAGTCTCTCGGTGATTTTGGCCGCGAAAGGGAGGAGAGGGATGGGCCGGTAGTTTTTCAGGTCCGTTGGGTCGGCCGTGGGTTTCTTGAGGAGGGGTTTTACCTCCGCCCGCTTCCAGTCATCTGGGAAGATACCGGACATGAAGGAGGCGTTGATGGTCAGTCCAAGTTCGGGTGCGATGGCGGCGGCAGCCCTGTGTGGAATATGTGCGGTGGGCAGGGGTCCATAGGGGCTCCTGAGTGGGTTTTCTGCATGGTAGCGGTGATGTGTTCGACGGTAGCGGGATTCCAGGTCATGATGGTTGGCTTATCGGCAGCGTTGGGGAGGGGGGTGATGTCTGGCGTCGGTTCACTGAAATTGTCGTAGAGGGCCTTGATCTTCAGGTGGAAGTATGAGCTGAGCTTGTCGCAGAGTTGCTGGAAAGGTGTGACGTCCGTGGCTTCGCTGGGGGGTTTTGTGAACTGCTGTATGACGTTCAACAGTTCCTTGGCGTTGGTCGCGTTGGTCTGGACTTTGTCTCTTATGAAGGTCTGTTTGGTGTTCCGTATGCGCTGGTGGTATTCCTTCAGGGCGCTCCTCTGGTTGTTCCGTGCTTCCGTGGATTTCTGGTTTCGCCAGGTTTTCTCTAGGCGTCTGCAAGAGCGTCTGGCTTCCTGTAGTTCAGTGGTGAATCAGGCGGCCTTCAGCGGGCGTTGTTTGGCGGGGTGTCGGAGGGGTGCGAGTTTGTCGGCGCAGGTTTGCAAAGGGCCTTCTACCACGCTGTAACACTTGTTGCTGCATTTTTGGTAACGTTTGAGCTGTTTGAGCTAGAAACAAGGCTTTTTTTGTTCAAATCTGCAGATTAGGGAGCAGATGATGAATTATGTGGCTAAAGCAGAAAATGTATAATTGTGCGAAAATCGGTGCAGCCAAACAGTCGCATAATTCCAGTGGCCCTGCTCATACCTCTGACTAGGTCCACAAGTGCTGCTCAGTGATTCCTTCTTTTTTTGTCTCACTGAGTTCATAGTTGAACTTCTATGGAAACGAGGAAGACTAAACCTGACGTTACCACTCCACAACACAGACTACCATACCACATAATTACTCTCCATAACACATAATCCCACTCTACATAATTCCTATACACTAAATACCACATACTTTCTATCCACATAATTTCACTGCACAACATACCACATACTTCCACTACACACAACGTACATCCACTCCACTCCAAAAAAACATTAGTAAAAAACTTTTACATTTACAACGCCAATAGCTCTAATTCTCGCAAATGCAAAACCTATTACATTGCAAACACTTCTTTAACTAGTAGTCGCGTTTGCAGAGTGGTGGAGAAAGGGTGCTGGCCTGCTGGGCCTCCGACCAGCGCTCAGGAATTCCGCTGCGTAGGACTTACAGGAAGTACCAGGAGGGCTTCTTGACCCCTAAAGTCCCTCAGGAGTAAATTGGACTTCATCCCCCATCCCGTAGTCTGCCAGGAGGCGTGTTTGCAGAGTGGTGGAGAAAGGGGGGCATGGCCTCCGAAGACGTCTTAGCAATCCCACTGTGTGGGACTTACTGGAGGTAACAAGAGGGGTAGGTGGCCCCCAAGACATCCTTGGGGGCCAACTACCCCTCCTATTACCTCCAGTAAGTCCCACACAGCAGGATTGCTAAGTTCTCATAGCAGGCCACACCCCCTTTGCCCACCACTCTGCAAACGCGCTCCCTGGCGCGCTCTTGGATGGGGATTGAAGTCCCCTTGGCTGCTGGGGGTCCTTTAGGGGCCAACTAGCCTACATCTTACCTCCAGTAAGCCCCACACAGTGGGATTGCTGAGAGGTGGACAAAGGCCAAGCCCCCTTTCCCGACCACTCTGCAAATGCGCCTCCTGGCGCATTCTAAGTTGGGGTATTAAGTCCCCTTCATTCCTGAGGGTCCCTGGGGGCCAACTAGCCTACCAGGTACCTCCAGTAAGCGCCACACACCTGCATTGCTGAGAGTGGTCTGAGGCCACGCCCCCTTTTTACACCACTCTGCAAACACGGCTCCTGGCGCACTGCTGCTCGGGGGATGAAGTCCACTTGTGTCCTCAGGACACATGGGGACCTCATCGCCCCACCGGCAGTGCGCCAAGAGGCGTGTTTGCTGAGTGGCATAAAAAGGGGCATGGCCTCGGACCACCTCTCTGCAATCCAGCTGTGTGGCGCTTACTGGAGGTACCTGGTGGGCTAGTTGGACCCCAGGGTCCCTCAGTATTCAAGGGGACTTAATTCCCCAACTTAGAACGTGCCAGGGGGCGCATTTGCAGAGTGGTGCAGGGAGGGGGTGGGGCCTCTGGCGGGATGCCGTTTTTTTTTCAAATATATTTTTATAAGGGGGGCTGTGCCGCCCCCCCCTTCTTTTAATATTTTTGGGGCCCTGGGGACCCCATACCCCAGGGCCTGACCCATTTTAAAAAAAAAAATGGGAAGGGGGCCGCGCGGCCCCCCTCCCGAGGCCGGTTTCGGCCCCGGGGACCCCATCCACCGAGGCATGGCCTCCTTTTTTTAAATATATTTATAGGGAAGGGGGGCCGTGTGGCCCCCCTTCCCTGGGCCACTTTTGGCCCCGGGGACCCCATCCCCCGGGGCTTGGCCTCTATTTTTCAAAAATATTTATAGGGAAAAGGGGACGCGTGGCCCCCCTACCCTGGGCCACTATTGGCCCCGGGGAACCCATCCCCCGGGGCTTGGCCATTTTTAAAATTATTTTTATTTGAGGAGGGGGCCGCGTGGCCCCCCTTCCCAGGCCAATTTCGGCCCCGGGGACCCCATCCCCCGGGGCCCGGCCATTCTTTTTTTTTTTAAATAAAGGGAGGGGGGCCGCGTGGTCCCCCTCCCGGGTCACTTCTGGCCCGGGAACCCATCCCCGGGGCTGGCCCTCAAGTTGGGGACCGTGGGGGAGCCCCAATGCCTCCGCGGTCCCAGCCGGCCCCCCGCCTCCTGCGGGAGACGGCATTGCTTTTGGGCAAGGGGAGCTGCTAACATACAGCTCCCCTTGCCCAAAAGCAATTCTGCTTTGCTTCATTGAAGCGAGAGCAGGTTTCCTGCTCTCGCTTCAACGAAGCAAAGCAGAGTTTGCTATGGCAGGGCGGGAGCCGTGCTCCCGCCCTGCCATAGCAAACAGCAATGTCCCAGGGGTGGACACTGCGGGACATTGCAGGAGCCGGCCCTGGGAGGTGGCGGTCCCCAGGGCCGTCGAGGGCTCCCGGAGGGGGGCCGCGCAGCCCCCCTCCCAAGTCTTTAAAGCCCCGGGGAGGTGGTTGTCCCCGGGGCTTGGGGGGGGGCCCGCGAGGCCCCCCACATTAATCAAGGAAGCCCCGGAGAGGTGGTGGTCCCCGGGGCTTGGGGGGCCCGTGAGGCCCCCCGCCTCAATTATAATAAAGCCCCGGGGAGGTGGCGGTCCCCGGGGCAGCGTGGGGGGGTGGAGACCCTCCATGCATTTATTGTTCAAGCCCCGGGGAGGTGGCGGTCCCCAGGGCTGCGGGGGCCCCCGCTAATTAATTAAGCATTGCAGTTTTAAATAAAAAATGCTTTTTTTGGGCCTAGGGGTCCTTGTGGGACCTCCTGAGCAGGCCTAGGGGGTCAGGGTGTTTCTACCCTGCCCCCGTTTCTTGTTTTGCATCTTTTTTTTACCATTTTTCTTGTGACTCGGTTACCGAGTCACAAGATGGCTGCCAACACTTCCTGGTTTGGAGTGTTGACAGCCAATCATCATCAGAGTCTTTATTTTGGTAAAAGTGCCATAAAAGAAACAAAGATTTGAGGGATAAGTTTCGTACATATCAATATAAATCGGACAATGCACATCAATACTAAAAGCAGTACAATTTAAAAATAACATTGGGTATAAAAATTAAACTATCAAGCGTTAAAAGACATGAAGTTAAAAGCTACAGATACTATGTGAGTCTCGGTTATCGTCACAAGTTCATACCAGCTGGGAAAATAGATATGCAACCTGAGCGAGGTCCCGTTTCAGAAGTAGAGACATGTTGGGTGACAGCAATTGTGTTCGCCAGTGCAACGGGCCGCAGTGTTCGTCGCGGGTACCATCCCACAAAAAGTGTTGAAGTGCTAATTTAGCAATGTCCCGTTACTAAGGTGCAGGCAAACTTAACAATACATATTTGGCATAAACCCGATTCTGATTCAGATGCCTTTGCTGCTATTAATTACATTCTTCAATTAGGCAAATCATTATTTCCATCACGGGTTCGTGCCCACATGGAACGTAAATGTGCAAAATCTGGCAAGGAACCGTTATTTAAGAAGCAAATGCTAAAGGATTCAGTCGCCTGTCAATATAACAAATGTGTTAAAAACATTTAATACTAACATGTGAAAGGACTAAAAAGTATTACTAGCATTTTTAAGTTTGCTGACCTGTATGGCAGATGTGTTTAATGGGGAATTAGACGTGTACGCTGCACATGGGGTTGAGCCAGGGGGAAATCAACGCCCTCCTTCTGATTGCCCATGCATTTCCCAGATTTTTGCAGTTGCGCACACAAATAGGGGTCTTGTATCCGATTTCAGTATGCACAGGGCCACTCTAAAGTCTCGGGTACCAAGTTCTCTGCAGACAGGAGAAAGCCATCTGCTCCTTGGTTTGGTGTATGCTTTACATGCAAAGAGGAAATGGGCCGTGGATTCTTGTGGGCAGGGACAACAAGGGCAGCCCTTTGGCTGTGATTTATTGTGCAGCCATGAGTTTGTGAATGCATTGATCGGCAGGCTGCCAAGCCTAAACTGGATGTATAGCTTCCTATCGGCCGGCACTTTGATGATGTCGAGGTAACTTTCAAGGGTAGAGCTATGCTTGAAATCACTGAATTCCTCATTCAGTCTCCCCTGATTGCCAGCTAAATAGGCGATTTGCTCAACCCCTTCCCAATAGAGAGATTTGATCCGTCTTCTAGTAAGGGGTATTGGGCAACCAATGTTATGGCCTGCAAGGCCTATGTGTGATATAAGACTTTTGACATGTTTGATCCAACCAATTTTGTGCATGGTGTCTAGGGCAGAAACCTCCTGAAAAGCAGCAGCATAGAGTGACAGTTCCGGGGTGGAAACCATCCGCTGCCAGAACAGCAGGGGACGGAGCTTCGCTAGATCGCTTATGGGTTTGATGCCTATATCGAGCAATAGTGGGCGAGTGGGGGTACTCTGTGGCAGAGAAACCACATTTTTGAGGAACCTGTTCTCAAGGGATGTCAGGTCATTTGCTCTTGCCATGCCCCACAGCTCAACTCCATAGAGTGCACTGCTCACAGCCTTGCAACTATACAGTTTCAGTGCTGGTGCAACAGGCTTAGTGTGAGAGAGGCGGTGTTCTTTGCGCAGGACCCCGGTTACCTGGGAGAATTTGAGGAAGGAATATTGAGATGGTGCTTCCAGGCCATATCCTCAGATAGTTTAATTCCCAGGTAATCGAAGGAACTGACTCTCTCTAGTGGGAGCAGATTACCCTTGAAAGACTTGTGGGGATTTAAAAGCATGAGCTTGGTTTTTGATGTATTAATTTCAAGCCCCCTCCTATCGCAAAATAGCTTTAAATTATCTAATACTTTTTGCAAGCCCTTTGGGGTCTTCGAGACAAGAAGAGTATCGTCTGCGAATAGGAGGGTAGGTATTCTTTGCTTTGCTAAGGACGGGGCATCCGCTGGGATAGCAGATAGAACGTCGGCAATGTGATTGATGTACAATGAGAATAGAGTTGGAGCCAGGACACATCCTTGGTGGACTCCCCGCTGTACCTTGATGGGATTGGTGACCTGTCCCTGGCTATCCCACCTGACCCTGGCAAAGTTCTCACCATGGAGCCTAATTAGGAGTACGAGGATGCCCAGAGGCATGCCCATCTCCCTGAGCACCCTCCATAAATTGTCCCTGGGAACGAGATCAAATGCGGTTTTTAAATCAATAAATGCAATGTACAGGCTCCCTTTGCCCAGCAAGACCACCTTCCAGTAAAGCATAAACAGTCGAAAGACCTGATCGACTGTGCCAATTTTCCGCCGGAAGCTCGCTTGGAGGGAAGAGAGAATGTCGTTTTCTTCCAACCAATCCGTGATTTTAGCTAGAAGCGAGCGACAGACGACTTTCTGGACACAGTCATTCAGGCTAATCGGTCAGTAGTTTGCAGGTATAGACCTGTTGCCCTTTTTAAAAATGGGGATCACTTCAGCCCCTTTCCAAGATTCTGGGAAGCTCCCTCCTCCCGCGATGTCATTGGCAAGGGTTAATATGTATGTAGCCCAGTTTTCCCTGTCAGATATAAAGAGATCCCCTGGGATACCGTCAGGACCAGAGGCCTTGGCGGGTGTAATTGCATCCAGTGAGGCCAGTATTTCTTCTCTAGCCAATCAGAGTGAAGCTCGTGCCCGGGAGGGTTCGCGAATCCTCCTCGGTGCTCAGATATCGATATTATTATTTTTGGAATTTCTCAGTAACTACTGAACGGATTTACACCATTTAAAAGAAGCAGGCTTTCTAGACCAAGACCTACCTTTTTGCCAAATTTGGTGTAATTCCGTTCAGCAGTTCGGGCTGTAGCTTTGTCTAAAGTTTCCTATGTAAATTAACATGGAGAAAACGCGTTTTGGGACCTCCCTTTTTTCTCGGCCCCTGCTTGACAAATCACCCCGAAACTTTCAAGGCAGGAGCTGACCGGAGCGCCCCATTAGTTTTGAAAATTTCGCGAAGATTCGTCAACCGGTGCCAAAGATATTGGCAAATCAAAAAACGCTTTTCCTATGGAAACTAGGTCCTAACTATAACTACCTACTGGCGACCGCCAGTATGTAATATATATACATATATATATATATATATATGTATATATATATATATATATATATATATATATATATATATATATATATATATATTATCTACTGGCGGTCGCCGGTAGATAGTTATAGTTACAACCTATTATCCATAGGAAATCCGTGACATTCTATTTGAAATAACTCTCTTGCCGGTTGACGTATCTTCGCAAAATTTTCCCTACCCTGAAAGTCTCGGGGGGATTCGTCAAGCGGGGTCCGAGAAAAAAGGGGGGTCCCAAAACGCGTTTTCCCCATGCAATTTTCCATAGGAAACTTTAGACACGGCTACAGCCCGAACTGCTGAACGGAATTACACCAAATTTGGCAAAGAGGTAGTTCTTGGTTCAGAAAGAACCCTTTTGTTAAATGGTGTAAATCCGTTCAGTAGTTGCTGAGAAAATCAAAAGTAAAAAGATAGATATATCTAGGGCCGCGGATCCTCCCGAGCACGAGCTTTATGTTAGCTGGCTGTCAACACTCCAAATCAGGAAGTGTTGGCAGCCATTTTGTCCCTCGGTAGAACCGAGGGACAGAAACAAGTGCGCAAAGCGCACAAAGGGGCAGGGTAGAAACACCCTGACCCCTAGGTCTGCTCAGGGGGTCCCACAAGGACCCCTGGGCAAAAACATTATTTTTTTTTTTTTAAATCGGCAGGATGCGCTTAGGGAGCGCGAATCCTGCCGAAAAAATCGAAGCGCGGTCTCCCGCGCTTCGATGTTACACTGGCCCCGGGTGGGCCAAGTCCCGAGGGCATGCTGGGGAGGGTTAATTTTATGTGTGGGGGCCTCTAAGGGCCCCCAAGCCCCGGGGACCACCACCCCCGGGGCTTTATGTATAATGGTGCGGGAGGGCTCTGAGCCCTCCCGCAGCCCCGAGGACCACCACCTCCCGGGGCTTCTTTTTTAAATTAAAAACCTGTGTGGGGGCTCCAGCCCCCACATGCCCCGAGGACCACCACCTCCCCGGGGCTTCTTTTTCAAATTAAAACCTGTGTGGGGGGCTCCAGCCCCCACACGCCCGGGGACCACCACCTCCCGGGGCACTAAGAAAAATTAAAATGGGGGTCCGTTTTGGACCCCAAGCCCCGGGGACCACCACCTCCCGGGGCTTTCAAATGTAGGGAGAGGGGCCGCGCGGCCCCTCCTGGAGCCTGTGGTGGCCCTGGGGACCACCACCCCCAGGGCCGGCTCCTGCAGTGTCCCGGGTGCCTACCCCGGGACACTGCTGTTTGCAATGACAGGACGGGAGCCTCGCGGCTCCCGTCCTGTCATAGCAAACTTGGTTTGCATTTTGAAAGAGAAAGCAGGAAACCTGCTCTCTCTTTCAAAATGCAAACCCAATTGCTTTTCCACACCCATGTGTAAAAGCAATGCCGGCTCCCGTAGGACACGGGGAGCCGGCGGGACTGTGGGGGGCTTGGGGACCCCCCCACAGTCCCCAACGAGAGGCCAGGCCCCGGGGATGGGGTCCCCGGGGCCATAAGTGGCCACAGAGGGGGCCACGCAGCCTCCCTCCCCAAAGTAAAAAAATAGATTTTTTTTTTTTTAAAAAGTGCAAGGCCGGCCCGGGAGATGGGGTCCCCGGGGCCTTAAATGGCCTGAGGAGGGGGGCCACTCAGCCCCCTCCAAATAAAAAAAAGAGGCCATGCCCGGGGATGGGGTCCCGGGGCCAATACAGGCCCAGGGAAGGGGGGCCACGCGGCCCCCTTCCCGTTTTTTTTATTTATTTTAATTAAAAAAAGAGGGGTAAGGCCCTGGGGGATGGGGTCCCCAGGGCCTAAAAATAGGAAAAGGAAGGGGGCCACACAGCCCCCTTCAGGGGGAAAAACGATCGGGCCCGTAGGCCCCGCCCCCTTCCTTCACCACTCTGCAAACGCGCCCCTGGCGCGTTTGCAGAGAGGGACGAATTCCCCTTGAATACTAGGAGTCCTGGAGGCCAACTAGCCCACCAGGAACCTCCAGTATGCGCCAGGGGCTGCCTTGCAGAGAGGTGTACAGAGGCCACGCCCCTTTTACACCACTCTGCAACGCAGCTCTATGGCGCTTTTGGAGGTATATGGTGGGCTAGTTGCACCCCAGGGACCCTCAGGATTCAAGGGAGTTAATCCCCGACTTAAAACGCGCCACGGGGCGCGTTTGCACAGTGGTGAAGGGAGGGCGGGGCTTCAGGTGACATGTGTGCAAACAGGCCCCGTGGAGCGTTTTAAGATGGGGAATTAAATCCTCTTCAATCCTGAGGGTCCCTGGGGGCCAACTAGCCCAACAGGTACGTCCAGAAAGCGCCACAGAGCTGCGTTGCAGAGAGGTGTAAAAGGGGTGTGGCCTCTGTACATGTCTCTGCAACACAGCCCCTGGCGCATACTGGAGGTTCCTGGTGGGCTAGTTGGCCCGTAGGGACCCTCATGATTCAAGGGGACTTAATCCCCCAACTTAAAACGCGCCACGGGGCGCGTTTGCACAGATGTCACCTCAGGCCCCGCCCCCTCCCTTCACCATTGTGCAAATATTCCTCTAAAATGAGCCGAAATACGAATTCTGATTTACTCACCTGTTATCAGGAGAGACCTCAGTGCTGCATCTTTCAGCCCAGTACTAATCCTGAAAAGTAATTTTAACCGTACTTACCAGTAACTTGAATTTCCTTCCATAGGCTAACATTGACTGGTTTCACTTGGAAATTCTTCTAAGTGTGGACTTTTGGAACTTTAAAATATTCCTCTAAAATCAGCCGAAATACGAATTCCGATTTACTCACCTGTTATCAGGAGAGACCTCAGTGCTGCATCTTTCAGCCCAGTACTGGTCCTGAAAAGTAATTTTAACCGTACTTACCGGTAACTTGAATTTCCTTCATAGGCTAACATTGACTGGTTTCACTTGGAAATTCTTCTAAGTGTGGAGTTTTGGAACTTTAAAATACTCCTCTAAAATCAGCCGAAATACGAATTCCGATTTACTCACCTGTTATCAGGAGAGACCTCAGTGCTGCATCTTTCAGCCCAGTACTGATCCTCAAAAGTAATTTTAACCGTACTTACCGGTAACTTGAATTTCCTTCATAGGCTAACATTGACTGGTTTCACTTGGAAATTCTTCTAAGTGTGGAGTTTTGGAACTTTAAAATATTCCTCTAAAATCAGCCGAAATACGAATTCCGATTTACTCACCTGTTATCAGGAGAGACCTCAGTGCTGCATCTTTCAGCCCAGTACTGATCCTCAAAAGTAATTTTAACCGTACTTACCAGTAACTTGAATTTCCTTCCATAGGATATCATTGCTTGCTTTTTGCTGAAAAAGTTTCTAAGTGTTGATTTTTGAAACATACAAATATTCCTCTAAAATCAGCCAAAATACGAATTCCGATTTACTCACCTGTTATAAGGAGAGACCTCAGTGCTGTATCTTTCAGCCCAGTACTGGTCCTGAAAAGTAATTTTAACCGTACTTACCAGTAACTTATATTTTCTTCCATAGGAATCCATTGTCTGGTTTTCAGCAGAAAAGTTTCAAAGTGTCGATTTTCACAAACTACAAATATTCCTTAAAAATCGCCTGTATGACTTAAACGCATTCTTTCAACTGTTTACAGGAGATGCACCAGTGCTGGATCCAGGATCCAACACTGAGTAAGAAAAGTAACAATAACAGTTTTTACCTGCTAAGTGAATTTCCTTCCATAGGATAACATTGGTGATTCTATGAGAAAAAGTTTCTAAGTGTCAACTTTTAAAATACAATAATATTCCTTAAAAATCACGACTGTAACCAAAACGCTTTTACTCAACTGTTTACAGGAGATGTACCAGGACTGAATCTAGGATCCAGTCCTGTGGTTAGAAAAAGTAATCCATAAAGTAACTAATTGCATTTAACTAGAAATTCACATTGAGCTGAATGTTGCATTGTGTTTGAAAATGTGTTGCCCATTGCAACAACTGTAACTACTGTACTTAAAAGTCTATTGCCTATGTGCAAAGTATTTAAACTAAAGTAATTCATTCTGAGAAAGTATTTTTTGTAATGTAATGTATAATGTAATTACAATGTAATTTAAAAAATAAAATATGTAAAATAAATTGTTTCTAAAAATGTAGTAAATCAGTATGAAAAAATTAATATAAAAATTAATACATTTAAAAATTGTCATTTAAAAAACCTTTGAAATTCACTGAAAAAACCGTAGGTTTCAGGCACGTTATAGTTACAAATTAGCATTTTAAAAACCTTTGAAATTCACTGAAAAAACCATAGGTTTCAGACACGTTATAGTTAGAAATTAGCATTTAAAAAACCTTTGAAATTCACTGAAAAAACCATAGGTTTTAGGGACAGTTATAGTTAGTTGGACATTGCACTCGTACAAAACCCGTGAAATTCCCCCGTTATAGTTAGTTCAGCTAACTATAACTCGCGCCCGCAATGCACTGCTGATGACGTCACATATTACATCACTCATGACATGGTCAGTGACATCACTGATGACATCACTGATGACATCTCAAATGACATCACTGATGACATCATCCACGTGATAATCTGATGCAGCTCCTCACACCCTAATATAACCTTTGATACACCCAATCTAAATTACAGAGTGCCATTCGCAAAACCATAGACACTCCAACACCAATAACTACATACCCACTCACTGATTCTTAGGTCTACACACACACATCCACTCACTCACCCGTACAGTCACTCATACTTATGGTCACTCAGTACAGGACTATCATATGCACTCTTACTCCTATATAGACACTCAAACACCGCCACTCATCCATAGAGGTACTCACACACCTAGTCAGTCATGCAAATAATTAAACACACTGCCATTTACTCACCTATACAGTTATACACACACCAGCTCACTTAATCATACAAATACTAGCACATTGTTACGCTCTTATACAATCACTGATACAAGCACACACTCATCCATACAGCCACTATCACAATCACTCACTCTCGCTTATAGCTATTTATATACTCCAATACACATATATACTGCCTTTCACATATGTAGTTACTCACACATGTACCACTGGGACATACATTCACTCACTAACACACTCTTACACACACTTACCCACCCATACAGTCTATCACAGATGCACTCTTGAAACCATCCACCCAGTGAATCACCCACTCACACATCTATGCACAGTCGCACACACCCCATCCACACAAACACTCAGGCACCCATACAGATACTCATAGAACCAATCAATAACCCATATAGACACTCATGTAGCTATTCGCAAATCCATGCATCCACTTACACACCAACAGACGGATACAGACATTCACACAGTTTAGTCACTAACCCATGCATTCAGTAAGATACGTTTAATCACTCACTTGTAGAGTCAGTCACGCACGTACTAAATCATCCATTCAGACACTTATACACCCACTCATTCTTCAATACGCCTTTCCCTATATATATTAAACATATTTAAACTTTACAGAAACACACAGTCACTGGATGATGTCATCAGTGATGTCATTTGAGATGTCATCAGTGATGTCATCAGTGATGTCACTGACCATGTCATGATTGATGTAATATGTGACGTCATCAGCAGTGCATTGCGGGCGCGAGTTATAGTTAGCTGAACTAACTATAACGGGGGAATTTCACGGGTTTTGTACGAGTGCAATGTCCAACTAACTATAACTGTCCCTAAAACCTATGGTTTTTTCAGTGAATTTCAAAGGTTTTTTAAATGCTAATTTCTAACTATAACGTGTCTGAAACCTATGGTTTTTTCAGTGAATTTCAAAGGTTTTTAAAATGCTAATTTGTAACTATAACGTGCCTGAAACCTACGGTTTTTTCAGTGAATATATATATATATATATATATATATATATATATATCGCCACGATATCCCTTTGAACAGGGATTTCCTCACCGCACTCACAGCTCTTTTAAAGTTGGAAATAAGTATGAATCATCACATCATACCATCGCTGGTTCCAGGGTGTTTTTATTTTCAAAACGCTGCCAACACACAACCCCAACGCGTTTCGGTCTCAGCCGAGACCTTGCTCACGGGGAACAATCGATCAACACAGGGCGCCATACTCTTTCAGTTCTATTTAAAGAAATATATTTCATGACCCAACTTCCTGTTAAGTCCAACTGTTGCATTATGGTATTTGTAGTTGCGCCTTTCCATGTTGTCGTTAAATCATGGAGCCATATTTACATTAAAATTACATTATGGCAACAGAATGACCAAATAGCTTAACTTTTACATATATTCTCGTTACAGCACTACTTAGTCTATAAATTCAATCCTTCCATCCATTCCAAAGTGTTCTATTTACACAACTAAAAGGGAAAACAAATTAATATTCTTAAACAACGTTTCATGCGATAATTTAAGGTAACTACATTAATTCTAGCAGTTAAGTGAAATTTTCATTAGTTGCTGTCAATGGCTGGGCTCGAACCCTCGTTCTCTATTTCCATTCCACATATCTTAACATACTGAGCTATTCCCTCTTACTTATTTTATAGCTGTTCTTGGCATTCATAACCTATTCCAGTATTATCCATTTCAACCCTGGCACCCGGCCACTGTCATGGGGAATATGCATTTTTGTGTTTTTTATGTTATGAAACTATAATAGATATTATACCCTTACTTACTAAAGCAATCCAGCCCTCCAGTGGGCATATGCATTTTTATATAAAAACTTGTAGTACACCCATTTCTAATTCTATATCTGAGTCCACCAACTCCACATTATTAAGATCTTTGTTACTAATATAAACTTCTTTACTCCTTCATACTAAATTAGTGCCTTTTCATTACCATTTTTTATATGTATATTGTATCTCTTCATTCGTTGCAGCCATAGATACAATGGGAATTTTATATCAAAAACATATATACACATACAGTTAAAATCAAATCAGGGAGGTTAATATTCATGTCATTTTTGATGTCCGAAAATGCCCATAGCATCATTTGTCAAACAGTCTCACTAAGTCATCATATATGTGCATCATAAGTGTGAATGAAGCTCCTCATCTTGATTTAACCCTCTCGGGGTCAGGGTTCGAAAATTCAGTATATGCCTGGATTCCTTTTGCCGCAGGATTTTTCTCTATCTCCACCACGGAGTTGTTGTTCCACCTGTTCCACGGCATAAAAAGTTAACAATTTCCAGTTTCCACCATGTTCTTTTCCATATGCTTAGCTATAGCATTACTTCTGTCAGTGTTCATTGTTGCCCTCACATGCTCTAAAATCCTTTTCTTTAGGTCACATATAGTACTGCCAACATATTTAAGTGGGCAGGGGCACTCCACTATGTAGATCACAAATTGACTCTTACAAGTTATTCTTTGTCTGATTTTCCACATTTTTTTGTTAGCCATTTCGATTTCTTTTGTATTTTTAGCAATGGTACATACTTTGCAACTGTTGCATTTGCGGAATCCCACACTTTGTAACCACGTTGTCTGTTTTGTTTTATTTCTGAAGTGACTATGTACCAACACATCCTATAGATTTTTTGCTCTACGAAATGTTATATTTGGATTATCTCCCACTATTTTGGCAACTGTGGGGTCCAAGGTTAGAATATTCCAGTTTTTCTTAATATATTTCTGATCTGTTTGTTCTCTGTGGAATACGTAGTGATCAACCTTACTGTTTGCTTCGTCACATCCATGTTAGGGTAATTTTGTTTTTTAGTGATCAGTTCTGACCGTACCAGTTTTGCTGTTTTTTCTTGGCATGCTCCAACCAATTTTTTATTATAGTTTCGTTTTTTAAAACTATCAGCAATTAATCTGCTATTTTTTTGCCATTCTGATTCCTCTGAGCATATCCTTCTCACTCTTAGGAATTCACCATATGGGATGTTATTAATTACACTTTTTTGGTGATAGCTTTCAGCATGGAGGACGGCGTTGGTGGCAGTTACCTTTCGATGTAGTGTTGTATGAATTTCTTTTTGGCTAATATACACCTCTGTATCCAAAAGGCAACTCTTTCGTCACTAATTGTGTACGTAAATTTGAGCCCAGCCTCAGTGTTGTCCAAAATCTGGAAGTACTCAGCAAATTCTTGTTTGGTCCCATCCCAGATGATGATTAAATCATCTATATATCGTAGCCATTTTACTACTTTGTTTAAATATAGATCATTTTCTGACTTCCATGCAATACTGCGCTCCCACCACCCCATTGTCAAACAGGCGTAGCTTGGGCTAAATGAAAAGCCCATAGCCGTCCCCTTTACCTGGCGATAGATCTCCTCACCAAACATAAAAATATTTTCCGTAAGGCATATCCGTATCATCTCTAGGAGCATTTTATTGTGATTAGAAAATTGGATATTCCGCTCCTGTAGGAAATAATCAATGGCAAATAATCCTATCTCGTTACCAATATTGGTGTATAATGATATTACGTCCATACTAATCAGATGGTAAGTGGATACCCATGGAGTTTCCTGTAGTTGTCTGAGTAAATCCCCTGTGTCCTGGAGATAAGAGGTTAGTTTTAGGACGTATGGTAAAAGAAATGTATCCAGGTAATTTGCCATTGGTTCTAATAAAGCCCCCTTTGCCGAGATGATCGGTCTGCCTGGTGGTCTAGTCGGGTGCTTATGAATCTTGGGGAGAAAATAAATCGTTGCTGTTTTGGGATGGTTTACCGTCAGGTATTTCAATTCATCATCATCTATCAGGTTGCCATCTTTCCATATCTTCAGCTTCTGATCTACTTCCAGTTTCAATTTTTGGTCGGATTTTCTTTTAGTCGTTCATAATAATCTCTATTTCTCAATTGTGAATGGGCTTCAACCATATAGGATTCCTTATCCATGACGATAATATTTCCACCCTTATCCGCCATTTTTATCTCAATTTCCTCACATTTTTTCAAATTTTCCAAAGCCATTCGTTCTTGTCTTGGCAAATTGTCCGATTTTTAAAATACTTCAGCTGATATAATTCTTTGATGACCGCTTCATGAAACATATCGATTTTATTCCCTTGCGGCAATTGTGGGTAATATCTTGACTTGGGCTTCATCCCACTCATTCCTGCACCAAGCTGTGTACAATGCGCTCCTATGCCTGGGCTTTGAAAATCCGGGTTCTCATTAAGTTCCATCAGGACTGTATAACTTGTCGAATCACTCGCTAATAAGTCCATGGAGGGGACTGGAAGTTTTTTCGAAAATTTGCCATTTGTTCATTTTCTGCAAATATTTTGGCCAATTTTATTTTACGAATGTATTGATATAAGTCAATCCTGACTTGTGATAAATCTGCAGTATTTGTCGGGCAAAAGTTGAGTCCACGTTTAAGCAAATTGATATCTGTTTCCGTTAACACTTTTTCGAGAGGTTGATTACTTGAAGATCTTGTAGTTCCGCTGTTTCAACTATGTCCATTTCTGCCTCATGCTCCTTGTTGTCGTACCTATTCTTGTTGAATCGGTGGAGCCGCTTGCCTCTCCTTGTTGGTTTGGACGCGTTCGTCCACGGCCTCTTCCTCTTCCCCGATTTCCTATTTGTTGTGCCCCGGCTGTTTTCTCCCAATTCTTCTGCTGGAGAGCCAGCCGCATGTCGCCTAAAAAACTATTCTTCGGTCTTACTTCACTTGAAATTTGATCGCCATCATTTGTCTCATTTGAAGTAAGTGAGGATGTACTCCCTGTTGATGACGTCGCGGAGTCAAACTTATCCTGAGTTTGAAATCTATCAAATTTTCGGGCATAGGTGAAGATTCTACCCTCTAAATAATCCTCCTTATCCCGCTGGAATTTAGTGTGTTTCCTTAATTGCACTACCTCCTCGTGTTTTTCAATATAACCCTCCAATTCATCCTTGAATTTTGCTTGTTCTGGGGTTAGATTAATAGTTGCCAGATCTTTCTCCAGCTCTTTCAATTGTGTAGTTGTTTTAACCAGGGCAATTTCAATGTGTCTTATCAGGATCTCCATTAGTCCCATCGATGATTTCAGTATATATTCTCCCACTCATTGAGTAGTTCATTACTAGTTTCTTGATGGCTGGGCATAAGATGTATCCTTAGTCCACGCGGGACTCGTTTTACTTCCAAGTATTTTTTCAAAGCTGTAATCTCCCACCATTTATTGATTTCTTTTTTAGAGAGTTTCTCCCAACTGCGCAATTTGTTCTTTGTATCCATCATTTTGATGTTACTGGTTGTTTCCTTTCCCGCTATCATTGCGACATTTTCATCAAACAAAGTGTCCAACAATGCAGATCTTTTAGACCGAAAAGAGGCAAACAGTGCGGAGTACAACCGGAGGGCTGGACTGTTCACCTAGTAACCTCGGAGTAGGTGAGTGAGCGACGAAATTGGACACATTGTGAATTCACTGTTAGAGTACCGGTTGGGCTTTCATAAGCAACACTTGGAAAAGGGGAAATTTTAAACAGTGGTTATATCGACCCTGGGAACTTGTTCTTATAATAATTACCCCAAGTTCAAATGAGTGTGCATAGAAAGGCAGCTCTTTGGTTTGAATTGAAAGCATAAACTTTGATAAGCAACGAAAAAAGAGGGGTGTGAAGGTGTAAAATATAAACAGCAAGAAGCCAACACAATGGAGAAAAGGAGGCTAAAAGATCTGCATTGTTGGACACTTTGTTTGATGAAAATGTCGCAATGATAGCGGGAAAGGAAACAACCAGTAACATCAAAATGATGGATACAAAGAACAAATTGCGCAGTTGGGAGAAACTCTCTAAAAAGAAATCAATAAATGGTGGGAGATTACAGCTTTGAAAAAATACTTGGAAGTAAAACGAGTCCCGCGTGGACTAAGGATACAACTTATGCCCAGCCATCAAGAAACTAGTAATGAACTACTCAATGAGTGGGGAGAATATATACTGAAATCATCGATGGGACTAATGGAGATCCTGATAAGACACATTGAAATTGCCCTGGTTAAAACAACTACACAATTGAAAGAGCTGGAGAAAGATCTGGCAACTATTAATCTAACCCCAGAACAAGCAAAATTCAAGGATGAATTGGAGGGTTATATTGAAAAACACGAGGAGGTAGTGCAATTAAGGAAACACACTAAATTCCAGCGGGATAAGGAGGATTATTTAGAGGGTAGAATCTTCACCTATGCCCGAAAATTTGATAGATTTCAAACTCAGGATAAGTTTGACTCCGCGACGTCATCAACAGGGAGTACATCCTCACTTACTTCAAATGAGACAAATGATGGCGATCAAATTTCAAGTGAAGTAAGACCGAAGAATAGTTTTTTAGGCGACATGCGGCTGGCTCTCCAGCAGAAGAATTGGGAGAAAACAGCCGGGGCACAACAAATAGGAAATCGGGGAAGAGGAAGAGGCCGCGGACGAACGCGTCCAAACCAACAAGGAGAGGCAAGCGGCTCCACCGATTCAACAAGAATAGGTACGACAACAAGGAGCATGAGGCAGAAATGGACATAGTTGAAACAGCGGAACTACAAGATCTTCAAGTAATCAACCTCTCGAAAAAAGTGTTAACGGAAACAGATATCAATTTGCTTAAACGTGGACTCAACTTTTGCCCGACAAATACTGCAGATTTATCACAAGTCAGGATTGACTTATATCAATACATTCGTAAAATAAAATTGGCCAAAATATTTGCAGAAAATGAACAAATGGCAAATTTTCGAAAAACTTCCAGTCCCCTCCATGGACTTATTAGCGAGTGATTCGACAAGTTATACAGTCCTGATGGAACTTAATGAGAACCCGGATTTTCAAAGCCCAGGCATAGGAGCGCATTGTACACAGCTTGGTGCAGGAATGAGTGGGATGAAGCCCAAGTCAAGATATTACCCACAATTGCCGCAAGGGAATAAAATCGATATGTTTCATGAAGCGGTCATCAAAGAATTATATCAGCTGAAGTATTTTAAAAATCGGACAATTTGCCAAGACAAGAACGAATGGCTTTGGAAAATTTGAAAAATGTGAGGAAATTGAGATAAAAATGGCGGATAAGGGTGGAAATATTATCGTCATGGATAAGGAATCCTATATGGTTGAAGCCCATTCACAATTGAGAAATAGAGATTATTATGAACGACTAAAAGAAAATCCGACCAAAAAATTGAAACTGGAAGTAGATCAGAAGCTGAAGATATGGAAAGATGGCAACCTGATAGATGATGTTGAATTGAAATACCTGACGGTAAACCATCCCAAAACAGCAACGATTTATTTTCTCCCCAAGATTCATAAGCACCCGACTAGACCACCAGGCAGACCGATCATCTCGGCAAAGGGGGCTTTATTAGAACCAATGGCAAATTACCTGGATACATTTCTTTTACCATACGTCCTAAAACTAACCTCTTATCTCCAGGACACAGGGGATTTACTCAGACAACTACAGGAAACTCCATGGGTATCCACTTACCATCTGATTAGTATGGACGTAATATCATTATACACCAATATTGGTAACGAGATAGGATTATTTGCCATTGATTATTTCCTACAGGAGCGGAATATCCAATTTTCTAATCACAATAAAATGCTCCTAGAGATGATACGGATATGCCTTACGGAAAATATTTTTATGTTTGGTGAGGAGATCTATCGCCAGGTAAAGGGACGGCTATGGGCTTTTCATTTAGCCCAAGCTACGCCTGTTTGACAATGGGGTGGTGGGAGCGCAGTATTGCATGGAAGTCAGAAAATGATCTATATTTAAACAAAGTAGTAAAATGGCTACGATATATAGATGATTTAATCATCATCTGGGATGGGACCAAACAAGAATTTGCTGAGTACTTCCAGATTTTGGACAACACTGAGGCTGGGCTCAAATTTACGTACACAATTAGTGACGAAAGAGTTGCCTTTTTGGATACAGAGGTGTATATTAGCCAAAAAGAAATTCATACAACACTACATCGAAAGGCAACTGCCACCAACGCCGTCCTCCATGCTGAAAGCTATCACCAAAAAAGTGTAATTAATAACATCCCATATGGTGAATTCCTAAGAGTGAGAAGGATATGCTCAGAGGAATCAGAATGGCAAAAAAATAGCAGATTAATTGCTGATAGTTTTAAAAAACGAAACTATAATAAAAAATTGGTTGGAGCATGCCAAGAAAAAACAGCAAAACTGGTACGGTCAGAACTGATCACTAAAAACAAAATTACCCTAACATGGATGTGACGAAGCAAACAGTAAGGTTGATCACTACGTATTCCACAGAGAACAAACAGATCAGAAATATATTAAGAAAAACTGGAATATTCTAACCTTGGACCCCACAGTTGCCAAAATAGTGGGAGATAATCCAAATATAACATTTCGTAGAGCAAAAATCTAAAGGATGTGTTGGTACATAGTCACTTCAGAAATAAAACAAAACAGACAACGTGGTTACAAAGTGTGGGATTCCGCAAATGCAACAGTTGCAAAGTATGTACCATTGCTAAAAATACAAAAGAAATCGAAATGGCTAACAAAAAATGTGGAAAATCAGACAAAGAATAACTTGTAAGAGTCAATTTGTGATCTACATAGTGGAGTGCCCCTGCCCACTTAAATATGTTGGCAGTACTATATGTGACCTAAAGAAAAGGATTTTAGAGCATGTGAGGGCAACAATGAACACTGACAGAAGTAATGCTATAGCTAAGCATATGGAAAAAGAACATGGTGGAAACTGGAAATTGTTAACTTTTATGCCGTGGAACAGGTGGAACAACAACTCCGTGGTGGAGATAGAGAAAAATCCTGCGGCAAAAGGAATCCAGGCATATACTGAATTTTCGAACCCTGACCCCGAGAGGGTTAAATCAAGATGAGGAGCTTCATTCACACTTATGATGCACATATATGATGACTTAGTGAGACTGTTTGACAAATGATGCTATGGGCATTTTCGGACATCAAAAATGACATGAATATTAACCTCCCTGATTTGATTTTAACTGTATGTGTATATATGTTTTTGATATAAAATTCCCATTGTATCTATGGCTGCAACGAATGAAGAGATACAATATACATATAAAAAATGGTAATGAAAAGGCACTAATTTAGTATGAAGGAGTAAAGAAGTTTATATTAGTAACAAAGATCTTAATAATGTGGAGTTGGTGGACTCAGATATAGAATTAGAAATGGGTGTACTACAAGTTTTTATATAAAAATGCATATGCCCACTGGAGGGCTGGATTGCTTTAGTAAGTAAGGGTATAATATCTATTATAGTTTCATAACATAAAAACACAAAAATGCATATTCCCCATGACAGTGGCCGGGTGCCAGGGTTGAAATGGATAATACTGGAATAGGTTATGAATGCCAAGAACAGCTATAAAATAAGTAAGAGGGAATAGCTCAGTATGTTAAGATATGTGGAATGGAAATAGAGAACGAGGGTTCGAGCCCAGCCATTGACAGCAACTAATGAAAATTTCACTTAACTGCTAGAATTAATGTAGTTATCTTAAATTATCGCATGAAACGTTATTTAAGAATATTAATTTGTTTTCCCTTTTAGTTGTGTAAATAGAACACTTTGGAATGGATGGAAGGATTGAATTTATAGACTAAGTAGTGCTGTAACGAGAATATATGTAAAAGTTAAGCTATTTGGTCATTCTGTTGCCATAATGTAATTTTAATGTAAATATGGCTCCATGATTTAACGACAACATGGAAAGGCGCAACTACAAATACCATAATGCAACAGTTGGACTTAACAGGAAGTTGGGTCATGAAATATATTTCTTTAAATAGAACTGAAAGAGTATGGCGCCCTGTGTTGATCGATTGTTCCTCGTGAGCAAGGTCTCGGCTGAGACCGAAACGCGTTGAGGTTGTGTGTTGGCAGCGTTTTTGAAAATAAAAACACCCTGGAACCAGCGATGGTATGATGTGATGATTCATACTTATTTCCAACTTTAAAAGAGCTGTGAGTGCGGTGAGGAAATCCCTGTTCAAAGGGATATCGTGGCGATATTTGTAACGGCTTGGTCCTGCCGTACTCGACACGCACCACCACAGAGCGCCCAGCAGTCAGTAAAGGTGGACTTTGCGGAAAGGATATATATATATATATACACAAAACTCCAATCTTCACTCGCTTTCGTAGAGAATGGAAAACAGGAGCACGGACCACAATTCGGTGCAGGTTTAAAGTTTATTCAGTTCCACCAAACACAGCAGCATGATGCGTTTCGACCCCGGAGGGACTTGATCACATGACACGCTCTACAAAACATGGTTGGTTTATATACCTCTTTTTTCAGCATTTTTTTACTCTTTTTCGCTTTTTTTACTTTTTACTGCTCTTAAAGTGACAAGTGCCTTAAAATATGTGCAAGGAGTTGCATAGACATGAAAGAAAGATCTTGCACCTCACCATAGTGATGCAGCATGGGTGGTTGTATGTTCAGGTGTAAATACCAGATCGATAACACTCTATGACATGTAGTGTTAGAGCCATGGGGTTAATAAAAACCAATGTTTCATACATAAAATAGCAGTTTTAAAAAAGCAATTTAAAAAAAAACTATGCTAAAACATAAATATGTGGTTGGCTAAAAAAAGGGGAGAATTCTCCCTAATGTTTGCCTAGTTGTAGAGTAACGGTTTAAATACCCGATCCTGGCATAGCCATCCATACAGTGCTAGTGCTGCATACAGTACTTTTTCAATGTTGGCTGTGTAGATAGTCTAGCCCCTCCAAGGTTTTGCCATTTAATTTGCTATTCATTCTGATATTAATACCAATTCAATAACAATTAAAACCGTATATTGTTTTATGGCCATGGGGTTGGTAGAAACTCATAATATCGTACCGTTAACAAGCCGCTTTTAGAAGTTACAATTGCATCACATATATGTCAATTGTATAGTAGGGCCTCTCCCTGATGTTTGCCAAGAATAAATAATAATGGCTTGAGAACCCCATATTTAGCATATACATATGCTCCCTCCTCCCGCAATGTCATTGGCAAGGGTTAATATGTATGTAGCCCAGTTTTCCCTGTCAGATCTAAAGAGATCCCCTGGGATACCGTCGGGACCAGAGGCCTTGGTGGGTGTAATTGCATCCAGTGAGGCCAGTATTTCTTCTCTAGCCAATCAGAGTGAAGCTCGGGCCCGGGAGGGTTCGCGAATCCTCCTCGGTGCTCAGATATCGATATTTTTATTTTTGGAATTTCTCAGGAACTACTGAACAGATTTACACCATTTGAAAAAAGCAGGCTTTCTAGACCAAGACCTACCTTTTTGCCAAATTTGGTGTAATTCCGTTCAGCAGTTCGGGCTGTAGCTTTGTCTAAAGTTTCCTATGTAAATTAACATGGAGAAACGCGTTTGGGACCCCTTTTTCTCGGCCCGCTAGACTGAATCACCCGAAACTTTCAAGACAGGAGCTGACCGGAGCGCTCCATTAGTTTTGAAAATTTCGCGAAGATTCAGTCAACCGGCGCCAAAGATATTGGCAAATCAAAAACGCTTTTCCTATGGAAAATAGGTCCTAACTATAACTACCTACTGGCGACCGCCAGTATGTAATATATTTATACATATATATTTATATATATATTAATTACTAACTGGTGGTCGCCAGTAGGTAGTTATAGTTAGGACCTATTTTCCATAGGAAAAGCGTTTTTTGGTTTTGCCAATATCTTTGGCGCCATTTAACAAATCTGCATGAAAATTTCAAAACTAATGGCCTGCTCCGGTCGGCTCCTGTCTTGAAAGTTTCGGGGTGATTCGTCAAGTGGGGGCCGAGAAAAAAGGGGGTCCCAAAACGCATTTTCTCCATGTTAATTTCCATAGGAACTTTTGTCGCGGCTACAGCCTGAACTGCTGAAATGAATTACACCAAATTTGGCAGAGAGGTAGCTCTTGGTCCAGAGTGCACTCTTTGCTTTAAATGGTGTAAATCCGTTTAGTAGTTCCTGAGAAATTTCAAAATAAAAAATATCGATATCTGGTGACCGAGGAGGATTTGCGAACCCTCCCGATCACAAGCTTTATTTTGATTGGCTGCCAACACTTCAAACCAAGAAGTGTTGGCAGCCATCTTGTTACTCGGTAAAACCAAGTCACAAGCAAAAAGGGAACAAAATTATTTTTTTTAAAAAGAAACACCCTGACCCCCTAGGCCTGGTCAGGGGGTCCCAAAAAAACATTTTTTTAAAAACATTTTGGCGGGATTCGCGAATTCCGCCGAAAAAAACCCAAATTTGTCCTCCCGCGCTTCATTTTAATGAGCACCCGGGTGGGCCAGGTCCTGGGGGCAATGCACATAATATATGTGTGGGCTGCATGGGCCCCCGCAGTCCCGGGGACCTCCACCTCCCCGGGGCTTTATCAATAATTTGTGGAGGCACGTGGCCCCCCGCAGCCCTGGGGACCCCCACCTTCCCGGGGCTTTGCAATAAAATGCGTGGGGGGGCTCCTGCCCTCCCACACTGCCCCAGGGACCGCCACCTCCCCGGGGCATTAGTTTAATTATGTGGGGGGCCTCGTGGGCCCCCCCAAGCCAGAGGGACCGCCACCTCCCTGGGGCTTCAATTTAAATTAAGAAGTGTGGGAGGACTCCTGCCCCCCCCACACTTCCCCAGGGACCACCACCGCCCCAGGGCACACTTTATTTAAATGCAGGGGTCTGTTGGGGACCCCTGGGGACCACCACCTCACCGGGGCTTTTTTATTCACATTGTGAGGGGGGCCACGCGGCCCCCCTCCTGGAGTCCTAGATGGCCCTGGGGACCGCCACCCCCCAGGGCTCCAGCAATGTCCCAGGGTGCCCCTACCCCCGGGACATTGCAGTTTGCAATAACATGGTGGTAGCACGTCTCCTGCCCTATCATTGCAAACACTGCTTTGCTTCGTGGAAGTGAGAGCAGGAAACCTGCTCTCGCTTCCACGAAGCAAAGCAGATTGTTTTTGGGCAAAGGGAGCTCCATGTCAGCAGCTCCCTTTGCCCAAAAGCAATGCCGGCTCCCGCAGGAGGCGGGGAGCCAGCAGGGACTGCAGGGGCATTGGGGCTCCACCCATGGTCCCCAATGTGAGGGCCGCCCCGGGGGTTGGGGTGTCCGGGGCCAGAAGTGGGCCGGGATGGGCGGACACGCGGCCCCCCTCCCATAATTAAAAAACATTTTTTTTGTAAAAACAAGGCCAGGCCCCAGGGGATGGAGTCCCCGGGGCCAAAAGTGGCCCAGGGAAGGGGGGCCACGCCTCACCCTTCCGTAATAATATTAAAATAAAAAAAGAGCCAATGCCCCGGGGGATGGGGTCCCGGGCCCGAAATCGGCCTCGGGAGGGGGGCCACGCGGCCCCCTTCCCGTTTCTTCAAAAACATTTTTTTTTTAAATGGCTCAGGCCCTAGAGGATGGGGTCCCCAGAGCCCACAAAATATTAAGAGAAGGGAGGCCACACAGCCCCCCTTCTAACAAAAAAAAAAGAAAAGCAGGCATCTCGCCGGAGACCCCGCCCCCTCCCTGCACCACTCTGCAAACGCACCTCCTGGTGTGTTCTAAGTTGGGGGATTAAGTCCCCTTGAATCCCAAGGGCCCCTGGGGGCCAACTAGCCCACTAGGTACCTCCAGTAAGCCCCATACCGCTGGATTGCTGAGAGTGATCTGAGGCTAAGCCCCCTTTTTACACCACTCTGCAAACGCGCCTCCTGGCGCATTGTTGCTCGGGGGATGCCCCACCAGCAGTGCACCAGGAGGCGCGTTTGCGGAGTGGTGGAGAAAGGGGGCATGGCCTGTGTCCACCTGTCAGCAATCCCACTATCTGGGGCATACTGGAGGTATCAGGTAGGCTAGTTGGCCCCTAAGGACCCCCAGCAGCGAAGGGGACTTTAATCCCCATCCAAGAGGTCGCCAGGAAGTGCGTTTGCAGAGTGTTGGGGAAAGGGAGTGTGGCCTGCAATGAGAACTTAGCAATCCTGCTGTGTGGGACTTACTGGAGGTAACAGGAGTGGTAGTTGGCCCCCAAGGTTGACCTTGGGGGCCAACTACCCCTCCTGTTACCTCCAGTAAGTCCCACACCGTGGGATTGCTAAGAGGTCTCCGGAGGCCACGCTTACCTTTCTCCACCACTCTACAAATGCGCCTCCTGGCACAGTACTGGTTGGGGGATGGAGTCTACTTTACTCCTGAGGGACTTTGGCGGCCAAGTAGCCCTCCTGGTACCTCCTGTAAGTCCTACACAGCGGAGTTCCTGAGCGCTGGTCGGAGGCACAGCTTCCTTTCTCCACCACTTGCAAACGTGACTACCAGTTAAAGAAGCATTTGCAATGTAATAGGTCTCACATTTGCGAGAGTTAGAGCTATTGGCATTGTAAATGTAAAAGTTTTTTACTAATTTTTTTTTAAGTGGAGTGGATGTATGTTGTGTGTAGTAAAATTATGTGGCATGTTGTGCAGTGAAATTATGTGGATAGAAAGTATGTGGTATTTAGTGTATAGGAATTATGTAGAGTGGGATTATGTGTAATGGAGAGTAATTATGTGGTATGGTAGTCTGTGTTGTGGAGTGGTAACCTCAGGTTTAGTCTTCCTCGAGTGTAACCTCAGGTTTAGTCTTCCTCGTTTCCATAGAAGCTAAACTATAAAATCAATGAGACAAAAAAAAGAAGGAACCACTGACGAGCACTTCTGGACCTTGTCAGAGGTATGAGTAGGGCCACTGGAATTATGCGACTGTTTGGCTGCACCAACTTTTGCACTATTATACATTTTCCGCATTTGCCACGTAATACATCATCTGCTGCATAATATGCAGATTTGAACAAAAAACCCTTGTTTCTAGCTCAAATGGCTCAAACGTTACAAAAAATGCAGCGACAAGTTGTATAGCGTGGTGGAAGGCCCTTTGCAAACCTAGAATGGTCACCTCTTACTTATTGTCAAATGTGGGTGTTAGATTGGTACTAATGGTGTGCAAACCACTTTTGCTTGGTTCTGCGCCTCTCTTGCCTCTATCTGCATTTCTCTTGCTTCTTTCTGCACCTTTCTTCCTTTTTCTGCACTTCTGTTGCCTCTTTATGCAATTCTCTTGCTTTTTTCTAGACCTCTCATTTCTTTCTGCAACTCTCTTGTCTCTTTCTGCACTTATCTTGCCTCTTTCTGCACCTCTCTTGCCTCTTTCTGCACCTCTGTTGCTTCTTTCTGCACCCCTCCTGCCTCTTTCTGCACCCCTCTTGCCTCTTTCTGCACCCCTCTTGCCTCTTTCTGCACCCCTATTGCCTCTTTCTACACCCCTCTTCCCTCTTTCTGCACCTCTCTTGCCTCTTTCTGCTCTCCTCTTCCCTCTTTCTGCACTTCTCTTGCCTGTGTCTACACCTCTCTTCTCTCTTTCTGCACCTCTCTTGTCTCTTTCTGCACCCCTGTTCCCTCTTTCTGCACATCTCTTGCCTGTTTCTGCAACTCTCTTGCCTCTTTCTACAGTTCTCTTGCCTCTTTCTGCACCTCTGTTCCTTCTTTCTGTACTTCTCTTGCCTCTTTATGCACCTCTCTTGCCTCTTTCTGAACCTCTCTTGCCTCTTTCTGCACCTCTCTTGCTTGTTTCTACACTTCTTTTGCCTCTTTCTGTACCCCTCTTGTCTCCTTCTACACCTCTGTTGTTTATTACTGTACTGCTCTTGCTTCTTTCTGCACCTCTTGCAAATTTCTGTACCCCTCTTGCCTCTTTCTGCACCCCTCTTGCCTCATTCTGCACCTCTGTTGGTTCTTTCTGCACTGCTCTTGCATCTTTCTGCACCTCTTTTGCATGTTTCTGCAACTCTCTTGCCTCTTTCTGCACTTCTCTTGCCTCCTTCTGCACCTCTGTTGCTTATTTCTGCACTTCTCTTGCCTCTTTCTGCACCCCTCTTGCCTATTTCTGCACCTCTGTTGCTTCTTTCTGCACTTCTCTTGCCTCTTTCTGCACCCCTCTTGCCTCTTTCTGCACCTCTGTTGCTTCTTTCTGCACTTCTCTTTCTTCTTTCTATACCTCTCTTGCTTCTTTCTAAACCCCTCTTGCCTCTTTCAGCACCCGTCTTCCCTCTTTATGCACTTCGCTTGCCTCTTTCTGCACCTCTCTTGCCTCTTTCTGCACCTCTCTTGCCTCTTTCTGTACCCCTCTTGTCTCCTTCTGCACCTCTGTTGTTTATTACTGTACTGCTCTTGCTTCTTTCTGCACCTCTCGCAAATTTCTGCACCCCTCTTGCCTCTTTCTGCACCCCTCTTGCCTCCTTCTGCACCTCTGTTGGTTCTTTCTGCACTGCTCTTGCTTCTTTCTGCACCTCTTTTGACTGTTTCTACAACTCTCTTGCCTCTTTCTGTGCTTCTCTTGCCTCCTTCTGCACCTCTGTTGCTTATTTCTGCACTTCTCTTGCCTTTATCTGCACCCCTCTTACCTTTTTCTGCACCTCTGTTGCTTCTTTCTGCACTTCTCTTGCTTCTTTCTGCACTTCTGTTGCTTCTTTCTGCACCCCTCTTGCCTCTTTCTGCACCTCTCTTGCTTCTTTCTGCACCCCTCTTGCTTCTTTCTGTACCCTTATTCCCTCTTTCTACACCTCTCTTCCCTCTTTCTGCACCTCTCTTGCCTCTTTCTGCACCCCTGTTCCCTCTTTCTGCAACTCTCTTGCCTCTTTCTAGAGTTCTCTTGCCTCTTCCTGCACCTCTGTTGCTTCTTTCTGCACTTACCTTGCCCCTTTCTGCACCCTCTTGCCTATTTCTGCACCTCTCTTGGTTGTTTCTGTATTGCTCCTGTTTCTTCCTGCATGTGTCTTGCAAATTTCTGCACCCCTCTTGCCTCTTTCTGCACCCCTCTTCCCTCTTTCTGCACCTCTCTTGCCTCTTTCTGCACCCCTCTTGCCTCTTTCTGCACCCCTCTTGCCTCTTTCTGCACCTCTGTTGCTTCATTCTGCACTTCTCTTTCTTCTTTCTGCAGCTTGCTTACAAATGTCTGCAACCCTCGTGCCTCTGTGTGCAACACTCTTGCCTCTTTCTGCTCCTCTCTTGCCTCTTTCTGCACCCCTCTTGCCTCTTTCTGCACCTCTTTTGCTTTTTTCTGCACTTCTCTTGCCTCTTTCTGCAGCTCTCTTGCCTCTTTCTGCACCTCTGTTGCTTCTTTCTGCAACACTCCTGCCTCTTTCTGCTCCCCTCTTCACTCTTTCTGCACCTCTCTTGCCTCTATCTGTACTCCTCTTCCCTCTTTCTGCACCTCTCTTGCTTATTTCTGCACTTCTCTTGCCTTTATCTGCACCCCTCTTACCTTTTTCTGCACCTTTGTTGCTTCTTTCTGCGCTTCTCTTGCTTCTTTCTGCACTTCTGTTGCTTCTTTCTGCACCCCTCTTGCCTCTTTCTGCACCTCTCTTGATTCTTTCTGCACCCCTCTTGCTTCTTTCTGTACCCTTTTCCCTCTTTCTACACCTCTCTTCCCTCTTTCTGCACCTCTCTTGCCTCTTTCTGCACCCCTGTTCCCTCTTTCTGCAACTCTCTTGCCTCTTTCTACAGTTCTCTTGCCTCTTTCTGCATCTCTGTTGCTTCTTTCTGCACTTACCTTGCCCCTTTCTGCACCCTCTTGCCTATTTCTGCACCTCTCTTGGTTGTTTCTGTACTGTTCCTGTTTCTTCCTGCACGTGTCTTGCAAATTTCTGCACCCCTCTTGCCTCTTTCTGCACCCCTATTCCCTCTTTCTGCACCTCTCTTGCCTCTTTCTGCACCCCTCTTGCCTCTTTCTTCACCTCTGTTGCTTCATTCTGCACTTCTCTTTCTTCTTTCTGCACCTTGCTTACAAATGTCTGCACCCCTCGTGCCTCTGTGTGCAACACTCTTGCCTCTTTCTGCTCCTCTCTTGCCTCTTTCTGCACCCCTCTTGCCTCTTTCTGCACCAGTTTTGCTTTTTTCTGCACTTCTCTTGCCTCTTTCTGCAGCTCTCTTGCCTCTTTCTGCACCTCTGTTGCTTCTTTCTGCAACACTCCTGCCTCTTTCTGCACCCCTCTTGACTCTTTCTGCACCCCACTTCACTCTTTCTGCACCTCTCTTGTCTCTTTCTGTTCTCCTCTCCCCTCTTTCTGCACCTCTCTTGCCTGTTTCTACACCTCTCTTCCATCTTTCTGCACCTCGCTTGCCTCTTTCTGCACACCTGTTCCCTCTTTCTGCACATCTCTTGCCGCTTTCTGAAACTCTCTTGCCTCGTTCTACAGTTCTCTTGCCTCTTTCTGCACCTCAGTTGCTTCTTTCTGCACTTCTCTTGCATCTTTCTGCACCCCTCTTGCCTCTTTCTGCACCTCTCTTGGTTCTTTCTGTACTGCTCTTGTTTCTTTCTGCACCTGTCTCGCAAATTTCTGCACCAATCTTGCCTCTTTCTGCACCCTCTTCCTCTTTCTGCACCTCTCTTGCCTCTGTCTGCACCCCTCTAGCCTCTTTCAGCACCTCTGTTGCTTCTTTCTGCACTTCTCTTGCTTCTTTCTGCCCCTCTGTTGCTTCTTTCTGCACTTCTCTTGCTTCTTTATGCACCTCTCTTGCAAATTTCAGCACCCCTTGTGCCTCTGTGGGCACCTCTCTTGCCTGTTTCTGCTGCTCTCTTGACTCTTTCTGCACACCTTTTGCCTCTTTCTGCAACACTCCTGCCTCTTTCTGCACCCCTCTTCACTCTTTCTGCACCTCTCTTGCCTCTATCTGTACTCCTCTTCCCTCTTTCTGCACCTCTCTTGCTTATTTCTGCACTTCTCTTGCCTTTATCTGCACCCCTCTTACCTTTTTCTGCACCTTTGCTGCTTCTTTCTGCACTTCTCTTGCTTCTTTCTGCACTTCTGTTGCTTCTTTCTGCACCCCTCTTGCCTCTTTCTGCACCTCTCTTGATTCTTTCTGCACCCCTCTTGCTTCTTTCTGTACCCTTTTCCCTCTTTCTACACCTCTCTTCCCTCTTTCTGCACCTCTCTTGCCTCTTTCTGCACCCCTGTTCCCTCTTTCTGCAACTCTCTTGCCTCTTTCTACAGTTCTCTTGCCTCTTTCTGCATCTCTGTTGCTTCTTTCTGCACTTACCTTGCCCCTTTCTGCACCCTCTTGCCTATTTCTGCACCTCTCTTGGTTGTTTCTGTACTGTTCCTGTTTCTTCCTGCACGTGTCTTGCAATTTCTGCACCCCTCTTGCCTCTTTCTGCACCCCTCTTCCCTCTTTCTGCACCTCTCTTGCCTCTTTCTGCACCCTCTTGCCTCTTTCTTCACCTCTGTTGCTTCATTCTGCACTTCTCTTTCTTCTTTCTGCACCTTGCTTACAAATGTCTGCACCCCTCGTGCCTCTGTGTGCAACACTCTTGCCTCTTTCTTCTCCTCTCTTGCCTCTTTCTGCACCCCTCTTGCCTCTTTCTGCACCCCTCTTGCCTCTTTCTGCACCTGTTTTGCTTTTTTCTGCACTTCTCTTGCCTCTTTCTGCAGCTCTCTTGCCTCTTTCTGCACCTCTGTTGCTTCTTTCTGCAACACTCCTGCCTCTTTCTGCACCCCTCTTGACTCTTTCTGCACCCCACTTCACTCTTTCTGCACCTCTCTTGTCTCTTTCTGTACTCCTCTCCCCTCTTTCTGCACCTCTCTTGCCTGTTTCTACACCTCTCTTCCATCTTTCTGCACCTCGCTTGCCGCTTTCTGAAACTCTCTTGCCTCGTTCTACAGTTCTCTTGCCTCTTTCTGCACCTCAGTTGCTTCTTTCTGCACTTCTCTTGCATCTTTCTGCACCCCTCTTGCCTCTTTCTGCACCTCTCTTGGTTCTTTCTGTACTGCTCTTGTTTCTTTCTGCACCTGTCTCGCAAATTTCTGCACCAATCTTGCCTCTTTCTGCACCCCTCTTCCCTCTTTCTGCACCTCTCTTGCCTCTGTCTGCACCCCTCTAGCCTCTTTCAGCACCTCTGTTGCTTCTTTCTGCACTTCTCTTGCTTCTTTCTGCCCCTCTGTTGCTTCTTTCTGCACTTCTCTTGCTTCTTTATGCACCTCTCTTGCAAATTTCAGCACCCCTTGTGCCTCTGTGGGCACCTCTCTTGCCTGTTTCTGCTGCTCTCTTGACTCTTTCTGCACACCTTTTGCCTCTTTCTGTACCTTATTTGCTTTTTTCTGTACTTCTCTTGCCTCTTTCTACACCCCTCTTGCCTCCTTCTGCACCTCTGTTGGTTCTTTCTGCACTGCGCTTGCTTCTTTCTGCACCTCTTTTGCCTGTTTCTGCAACTCTCTTGCCTCTTTCTTCGCTTCTCTTACCTCCTTCTGCACCTCTGTTGCTTATTTCTGCACTTCTCTTGCCTCTATCTGCACCCCTCTTGCCTTTTTCTGCCCCTCTGTTGCTTCTTTCTGTACTTCTCTTGCTTCTTTCTGCACTTCTGTTGCTTCTTTCTGCACCCCTCTTGCCTCTTTCTGCACGTGTCTTGCAAATTTCTGCACCACTCTTGCCTCTTTCTGCACCCCTCTTCCCTCTTTCTGCACCTCTCTTCCCTCTTTCTGCACCTCTCTTGCCTCTTTCTGCACCCCTGTTCCCTCTTTCTGCAACTCTCTTGCCTCTTTCTACAGTTCTCTTACCTCTTTCTGCACCTCTGTTGCTTCTTTCTGCACTTACCTTGCCTCTTTCTGCAACCCTCTTGCCTATTTCTGCACCTCTCTTGGTTGTTTCTGTACTGCTCTTGTTTCTTTCTGCACGTGTCTTGCACATTTCTGCACCCCTCTTGCCTCTTTCTGCACCCCTCTTCCCTCTTTCTGCACCTCTCTTGCCTTTGTCTGCACCGCTCTTGCAAATGTCTGCATCCTTCGTGCCTCTGTGTGCAACACTCTTGCCTTTTGTCTGCACTGCTCTTGCCTCTTTCTGCACCTCTGTTTCTTCTTTCTGCACTTCTCTTGCTTCTTTCTGCACCCCTCTTTCCTCTTTATGCACCTCTGTTTCTTCTTTCTGTTCCTCTCTTGCCTCTTTCTGCACCCCTCTTGCCTCTTTCAGCACCTCTGTTGCTTCTTTCTGCACTTCTCTTGCTTCTGCACCTCTGTTGGTTCTTTCTGCACTGCGCTTGCTTCTTTCTGCCCCTCTTTTGCCAGTTTCTGCAACTCTCTTGCCTCTATCTGAACTTCTGTTGCTTCTTTCTGCACCCCTCTTGCCTCTTTCTGCACGTGTCTTGCAAATTTCTGCACCCCTCTTGCCTCTTTCTGCATCCCTGTTCCCTCTTTCTGCAACTCTCTTGCCTCTTTCTACAGTTCTCTTACCTCTTTCTGCACCTCTGTTGCTTCTTTCTGTACTTACCATGCCTCTTTCTGCACCCCTCTTGCCTATTTCTGCACCTCTCTTGGTTGTTTCTGTACTGCTCTTGTTTCTTTCTGCACGTGTCTTGCAAATTTCTGCACCCCTGTTGCCTCTTTCTGCACCCCTCTTCCCTCTTTCTGCACCTCTCTTACCTTTGTCTGCACCGCTCTTGCCTCTTTCTGCACCTCTGTTTCTTCTTTCTGCACTTCTCTTGCTTCTTTCTGCACCCCTCTTGCCTCTTTCTGCACCTCTGTTGCTTCATTCTGCACTTCTCTTGCTTCTTTCTGTACCTCTCTTGCAAATGTCTGCATCCTTCATGCCTTTGTGTGCAACACTCTTGCCTTTTTTCTGCACTGCTCTTGCCTCTTTCTGCACCTCTGTTTCTTCTTTCTGCAATTCTCTTGCTTCTTTCTGCACCCCTCTTTCCTCTTTATGCACCTCTGTTTCTTCTTTCTGTTCCTCTCTTGCCTCTTTCTGCACCCCTCTTGCCTCTTTCTGCACCTCTTTTGCTTTTTTCTGCACTTCTCTTGCCTCTTTCTGCAGCTCTCTTACCTCTTTCTGCAGCTCTCTTGCCTCTTTCTGCACCTCTGTTGCTTCTTTCTGCACCCCTCTTGCCTCTTTCTGCACTCCTCTTCCCTCTTTCTGCACCTCTCTTGCATGTTTCTACACCTCTCTTCCCTCTTTCTGCACCTCGCTTGCCTCTTTCTGCATCCCTGTTCCCTCTTTCTGCACCCATGTTCCCTCTTTCTGCATATCTTTTGCCTGTTTCTGCAACTCTCTTGCCTTGTTCTACAGTTCTCTTGCCTCTTTCTGCACCTCTGTAGCTTCTCTCTACACTTCTCTTGCCTCCTTCTGCACCCCTCTTGCCTCTTTCTGTACCTCTCTTGGTTGTTTCTTTACTGCTCTTGTTTCCTTCTGCACCTGTCTTGCAAATTTCTGCACCCCTCTTTCCTCTTTCTGCACCCCTCTTCCTGCACCTCTCTTGCCTCTGTCTGCACCCCTCCAGCCTCTTTCAGCACCTCTGTTGCTTCTTTCTGCAAATCTCTTGCCTCTTTCTACAGTTCTCTTGCCTCTTTCTGCACCTCTCTTGCTTCTTTCTGCACTTACCTTGCCTCTTTCTACACCCCTCTTGCCTATTTCTGTACCTCTCTTGGTTGTTTCTGTACTGCTCTTGTTTCTTTCTGCACCTGTCTTGCAAATTTCTGCACCCCTCTTTCCTCTTTCTGCACCTCTGTTCCTTCTTTCTGCACTTATCTTGCTTCTTTCTGCACCGCTCTTGCCTCTTTCTGTACCTCTGTTGCTTCTTTCTGCACTTCTCTTTCTTCTTTCTGCACCTCTCTTGCAAATGTCTGCACCCCTCGTGCCTCTGTGTGCAACACTCTTGCCTCTTTCTGCTCCTCTCTTTCCTCTTTCTCCACCCCTCTCTCCTCTTTCTGCACCTCTTTTGCTTTTTTCTGCACTTCTCTTGCCTCTTTCTGCACCCCTCTTGCCTCTTTCTTCACCTCTGTTGGTTCTTTCTGCACTGCTCTTGCTTCCGTCTGCTACTCTCTTGCATATTTCTGCACCCCTCTTGCCTCTTTCTGTACCTCTGTTGGTTCTTTCCATACCTCTCTTGCCTCTGCCAGCACCCCTGTTCCCTCTTTCTGCCCCTCTTGCCTCTTTCTGCTCCTCTGTTGGTTCTTTCTACTCCTCTCTTGCCTCGGCCAGCACCCCTGTGCCCTCTTTCTGCCCCTCTTGCCTCTTTCTGCACCTCTGTTGGCTCTTTCTACACTTCTCTTGCCTCTTTCTGCACCCCTCTTGCCTGTTTCTGCACCTCTGTTGGTTATTTCTGCATTGCTCTTGCTTCTTTCTGGACATCTCTTGCCTGTTTCTGCGACTCTCTTGCCTCTTTCTTCAGTTCTCTTGCCTCCTTCTGCACCTCTGTTGCTTCTTTCTGAACTTCTCTTGCCTCATTCTGCACCCCTCTTGTCTGTTTCTGCATCTCTTTTGGTTCTTTCTACACTGCTCTTGCTTCTATCTGCACCTCTCTTGCAAATTTTGGCACTCCTCTTGCCTCTTTCGGCACCCCTCTTGCCTTCTTCTGCACCTCTGTTGGTTCTTTCTGCACTGCTCTTGCTTCTTTCTGCACCCCTCTTGCCTCTTTCTGCACCCCTCTTCCCACTTTCTGTACTTCTCTGTACCCGCAGCGGGGAAGAGGTGTGGCGCAGCGGGGAAGAGGTGTGGCGCAGCGGCCATGGCGACTGACTCCGGAACCTGGGGCTCACGGTTCGATCCCCGGCACCGGTGTCAGATCAGCCCAGCACCATGTGAATCTGGGAAATAGCTCGCTTAATCTTCCCAACGGCCCCCAGCACTGGGACACCTCTCCGGAGGTAGCTGTGCGCTTTACAAATACTGGACATTTACTTTCTGCACTTCTCTTGCCTCTTTCTGTACCCCTCTTGCCTCTTTCTTCACCTCTGTTGCTTCTTTCTGCTCTTCTCTATCTTCTTTCTGCACTTTTGTTCCTTCTTTCTGCACCCCTCTTGCCTCTTCCTGCATCTGTCTTCCCTCTTTCTGCACCTCTCTTGCCTCTTTCTGCACCCCTCTTCCCTTTTTTCTGCATTTCTCTTGCCTGTTTCTGCAACTCTCTTGCCTCTTTCTGCAGTTCTCTTGTCTCCTTCTGCACCTGTGTTGCTTCTTTCTGCACATCTCCTGCAAATTTCTGCACCCCTCTTGCCTCTTTCTGCGCCCCTCTTTCCTCCTTCTGCACCTCTGTTGGTCATTTGAGATGTCATCTGTGATGTCATCAGTGATGTCACTGACCATGTCATGAGTGATGTAATATGTGACATAATCAGCAGTGCATTGTGGGGGGCGTGAGTTATAGTTAGCTCAGCTAAATATAACGGACGAATTTCTCTGGTTTTGTACGAGTGAAATGTCAGCCTAACTATAACGTCCCTGAAACCTATGGTTTTTTCAATGAATTTCTAAGGTCTTTTAAATGCTAATCCCTAAATATAACGTCCCTCAAACCTGTGGTTTTTTCAGTGAATTTCTAAGGTTTTTTAAATGCTAATATATATATATTACTCGGTGGCACAAGCAGGGGCACTGGAGAATGACGAGAATGACCACATCTCATTTCAGCATCCAGGATGACAAACGTCTTCTTAATGAATATGTTGGTGCCTCCTGCGGAGAGAATGTCCAGTCAGTAGCCCCCCATGTCATGGGCAATAGGTAAGGCAGCCTGGAGAAGCCTTCTGATGAGGGACTCAGCTTTTAAAAACAGAGAAGCCTTCAAAACAGGATGTGCTTGGAGGGTGAGATCGCGAAATTGAGGGTGCAGTAAAATTCTGCGTGCACCCTATCCTATGCCAACACCTACAACCAGAGAAATCTGCTCCTCTTACTTGCTATTCGAGTAGAGCAGAAAAGGCCCAGGCAAAATTAAAATGGTTACCTTACAAAAGGGGTTGGCGGGGTGGGAAATGGGCAGGATGCTCGCCCTTCAGTTACAGCAGAGGGAGGCACCAGTGGCAATATCAGCAGCATGTGATGCTCAGACATCCTGAAGACACACTCGTGAGACATTATGAAGCCGTTTGCCTCTTACTAGTATGAATCTCTTTCCAAGGCCTCAGATGAACCTGTGCATGAGGCAGAAGAGAGGTTTCTTGTCTCACTGACTTTCCAGTCACTGTCTGAAAAAGGCAGGAAACTCCAGAGTTGACATTACAGCAGAGATCCGTCAAGCCATTTCCAATCTCCCGACGTGAAAGTCGCCAGAAGAAGATGGCTTTCTCTGAGAATTTGACAAAACCTGTAAAGCCCAGCTGGTGCCTGTGCTCTAGAAAGCCTACAGAGAGTGGCGGAGAGCTCTTCTAAAAGGGATCATTACCTTGGTGTCGCAAGCAGGCAAGGATCCCTTAGAATGCGGGAGCCGCAGTCCCATTTCTCTCATAAATGTGGACATAAACATCCTGGCCAAAGTACTGGCGACGAGCCTATTCAAAGTTATCCTATCCCTCACGCTCCCTTCCCAAGCTGGCTTCATTCTGGGTAATCATCCAGGAATTATCTGTGGATGACAGCACACCTTCTATGGGTCTCTGACTGAGTTGAGTGGTCAGGTTTGGTCTGGGTCGACAGTTTATAGACAAGGTCAAATAACTCCATCAAACCCTGGAGGCACAAGTCAACTGTGGTAGCTTTGTCTCATGAAAGTTCTCCATAAAGGGAGGCACAAGACAGGGCTTCCCTCTCTCCCTGCTATGGTTCCTCCTTGCCCTGGAACCTCTAGATTGCAGGCTGACTTCAATTGTCTGTTAGGAGTCAAGTCCAGGCTATGAAAATGGTCATCACACCCAGATACAACTACATATTTGGTATGTTCCCAATCTGAGGGCCTGATTTTGATCTTGGCGAACGGGTTGCTCCATCAGAACGGTGATGGATATCCCGTCTGCCGAAATATAAATTCCATTTTATCCTATAGGATTAATATTTCAGCAGATGGGATATCCATCACCATTGTGACGGAGTAACTCGTCCACCAGAATTTAAATCAGGCCCTTAATCTTTAAAATAAATGTTGAAATAGATTGATTTGGTCATAAAATCCTTCATATGGGGGCCTATCCGTCCCAGACATAAAAATGAATAAATTATACACCCATGCTGAATCATGGGGATTGAGATTGCCCCACACCACCTCATACTACACAGCACACCACCTATCACAGGTAGTCCATTGGCTACCCACATTCCTGGACCCCCTACTTAGGGTAGATATCGAAAAGGATATCCTTCTGTGTAACAGGAATCTGGGAACCACTTCTGATCAAACGGACAATTTCATTATTAGAGCCATGTGGAAATATTTGCGATGCCTCTTAGCAGTGAATCCTTGGCTTCATAACCCAGCCCCTATCTGGCACAGTTATGGCATAAGATGGGTAACTCGCAATTGTCTTCAGATTTTTGTGTTCTCAAGATTGTAAGCACCTTGATCAGAAGTTAGGGATACCCTTAGAACATTCAGAGAATTCCAAACCAAATTCAATCTTCCCCATGCATCATTATATGAAAACATGGGGCAGATACAAGGGGTGGTTTCTGGCATTAATTATCTCCTGTTTGAACACCTCTTCTCTAGTCCAGCAAGGGTCATTACAAGGGAATACGGGCAGCTTCCGTTGCACGGGGACTGCGACCAGGACAAGGGAATATAGGCATCTTCCATTGCCCAGGACCTTCACCCGGGAGACTGGTTGGACCTTGTCAATACCTGTGATACCTTTCTCCTTGGGGCAAAACTAAAATGTACTTATTTGTGAAGAGGGCTTGACAACAGTTTTTTTAAGTGTTGTTTTAGAGCCACTTGAAGATCTTCCTCAGCATCGTCAGTGTGTGGAAGAAGGATGCAGTGACTGTGTTGAATTGTGAGGTCATGTCCCGTTTGCTATTGATGATTAATCTAAAGCTCCTGCCGTGGGTTCTGCGTGTCCATATGAGCCCGGGTTCGGCTGGCCACCAGTTACACTACTCATTTCTGTAAGCAAACGTTCAGAAATGGGGATCATACAAAAAGGGTTGAAATACGACTTAAGATGACATTGGGAAAAGAAAGACAGTGTCAGGGTCAGAGGTAGGTATAGAGGAGAGAGGTTTAAACATAGAAATAGAAAGTGGTGAGCTAGAGAGAGAGACAGTTCACTTTCCCATGTGTCTCCATGGAAGGTGGGGGCCCTACACAACAGCCCACAATGGTCATGCCTTGAACCTACACTGCACCCACCAGGTAAGAAAAGGCTCTGGCCTTCAGGCCCCTGGTGGAAGCGTGCGCACAAGGTCAGTGAAGGCTCTGGTTTTCGGTAACCTGGTAGACCACCCACCAGGCTACCGAAGAAGTTGGCCTTTAGTCCACTGATGGAAATTCACTCACTGTGTTTAGAGATACCCTTGGGGGTGGCTCCCCCAGGGATCGGGATAAGCCTCCAACTCATAATCGGCCCAACAGTCTTAAAGCCCACTAGACACCAGGGAAAAGTGCTCAAGAAAGAAGAGGTAGAGGTCTGTGCCTACCCAAGATCAGCCCAGGCAGTCCTTCTGCACCTGCAGGAGACTTATTCATGGGATTAACCCCAGTGGCAGCCAGCATGGCCCGCGGGTGGTGAGGTGGGCGCAGGGGGGGCGGATCGTTGGGGCGGGGGGAATTGTGCGCAATGTAAAAAAAAAAAAAAAAAAATTATCTTGCCGTCGGGTCCCGCGTCTCTGCTCCTGCTCTCCTCGTCTTGACTCGAGGAACAGGAAGCACAGACAGGCTCTTCTGACCAATCACAACACTGCAATGCAGCGTTGTGATTGGTAAGCACCCAGGCTCCCCTGACCAATCACAACACAGCGTTGTGATTGATCTGAGCGTCCTGGTTCGATGCTCAGCCAGGAAATGGGGGCCGGGCATGTACTCCATGCAGGCTGTAATGCAGCCTGCATAGAGAACAGGGAAAGTGTGCATGACTGTTTTGGGTGGCCCGAGTGGGCCAGCCAAACAGTCATGTGCACTTAGGAGTGGGCAAACCACTCCTCCCTGGCCCTGCTTCGAGAGCAGAGCAGCTCTGCCCACCCGCCTGCCAGCAAAGTAGCACAGAAACATAAAATGATAATGATTCAAAGATATTATTATTTTATGTTTCCTTTACGTTGCACTGCTTAAAAACAGTGGGGTGATGCTCCTCCACCATAGCGGAGGAGCCACCACTCAATCTGCCCTGCACACGGGGAGGCAGAATGCACATGTTACACAGAGGTTTAAAAAAAACAAATTAAGGGTGGGTACTGACCAACATCGGACCATATCCCTCAACCCTAAAGAGTTATTCTCTGACCCTTTCACGAGCGGGGTCACTCTCAGCATTCTTATCTGAACATCGCTGTGTGTTACTCACTGCCCCTTTCACGAGCGGGATTCCTTTCTTTATCATTAAGCATGACCACATGTCCTAAACCTATTAAATGTGTGAGCTGGGGCAGGTTAGGGAGGGCTAATTACTCAGTACCGGAGACAATACATGGTGTTGCACCTTCTATAATTGAAATGGCTCAAGTGGTAATTGTTATGCTGCAGAGTTCTTCACCCCAATTAGGCAGCCGTTTCTTTAAAAACTAGTGCCACATATTACACTTCAATTACCAATGAAGGTTTGAACCATTTTCAAGGATTTGTGTAATTGCAGACATCAGTGTTCACGCAGAATCTATTAAAGTAGGAAGGGAGGGTGAGGGACTCGGCCCAATGTGCCCTCCCTCTGCTGAAGGAATGTAAGTGGGGAGCCTGGCAGTGGGTGGATCTTTGTATCGAGATGTTGGTGATCAAGGTTGGCACTGCCAGTTTTACAGTTGTACCCATTATGTGTGAGGTGGGCACTGTGGAGCAGGGCTGGTGAGGCAGAGGGTGTGATGCTGAGCAGGGAGAATGCAAAACCCATTTCAAAAACGTCCTAATTCATTCAGCATACACTACACCAGCACCGGTACCTGCCACTTCTATACTGTTCATGGGCACATTTGAGGATTGTTGCCCAGTACAGTGGGCAGTGAGGAGGCCATCTTGAATTGGAGAAGAGTAATTTCGATTTATTTGTAATACTGAAGTGCTTCATCTTCAATCTCTAACACTCAATCACTCGTATCTCTTTAACACTGAAACACTCCTTCTATCTCTAACACTCAAGTATTCATTCTTCTATCTCTAACACTCAAGCACTCCTATGCTAACACTCAATCAATCCTTCTATCTCTAACACTCAAGCACTCCTTCTATCTCTAACACTCAAGCATTCATTCTTCTATCTCTAACACTCAATCACTCCTATCGCTAACACTCAATCACTCCTTCCATCTTTAACACTCAAGCACTCCTATCGCTAACACTCAATCACTCCTTCTATCTTTAACACTCAAGCATTCCTATCTCTAACACTGAATCACTCCTTCTATCTCTAACACTCAAGCACTCCTATCGCTAACACTCAATCACTCCTTCTATCTCTAACACTCAAGCACTCCTATCGCTAACACTCAATCACTCCATCTATCTCTAACACTCAAGCACTCCTACTGCTAACACTCAATCACTCCTTCTATCGCTAACACTCAAGCACTCCTATCGCTAACACTCAATCACTCCTTCTATCTCTAACACTCAAGCACTCCTATCGCTAACACTCAAGCACTCTTATCTCTACCACTCAAGCACTCCTATCTCTAACACTCAATCACTCCTTCTATCTCTAACACTCAAGCACTCCTATCGCTAACACTCAATCACTCCTTCTATCGCTAACACTCAAGCACTCCTATCGCAAAAACTCAATCACTCCTTATATCTCTAATACGCATTACTCATATCGCTAACAATCAATCATTCCTTCTGTCTCTAACACTCAAGCACTCCTATCTCTAACACTCAATCACGCCTTCTATCTCTAAAACTCAAGCACTCCTATCGCTAACACTCAATCACTCCTTCTACCTCTAACTCTCAAGCACTCCTATTGCTAACACTCAATCACTCCTTCTATCTCTGACACTCAGCACTCCTATCGCTAACACTCAATCACTCCTTCTATCTCTAACACTCAAGCACTCCTATCGCTAACACTCAATCACTCCTTCTATCTCTAACACTCAAGCACTCCTATCGCTAACACTCAATCACTCCTTGTATCGCTAACACTCAAGCACTCCTATCGCTAACACTCAATCACTCCTTCTATCTCTAACACTCAAGCACTCCTATCGCTAACACTCAATCACTCCTTCTATCTCTAACACTCAAGCACTCCTATCGCTAACACTCAATCACTCCTTGTATCGCTAACACTCAAGCACTCCTATCGCTAACACTCAATCACTCCTTCTATCGCTAACACTCAAGCACTCCTATCGCTAACACTCAAGCACTCCTTCTGTCGCTAACACTCAAGCACTCCTATCGCTAACACTCAAGCACTCCTATCTCTAACACTCAAGCCCTCCTATCTCTAATACTCAATCACTCCTTCTATTTCTAACACTCAAGCGCTCCTATCTCTAACACTCAATCACTCCTTCTATCTCTAACACTCAAGCGCTCCTATCGCTAACACTCAATCACTCCTTCTATCGCTAACACTCAAGCACTCTTATCGCTAACCCTCAATCGCTCCTTCATGTCTAACACTCAAGCACTCCTATCGCTAACACTCAATCACTCCTTCCATCTCTAACACTCAAGCACTCCTATCGCTAACAGTGAAGCCCTCCTATCGCTAACACTCAAGCACTCCTATCTCTAACACTCAATCACTCTTTCTATCTCTAACACTCAAGCACTCCTATCGCTAACACTCAAGCACTCCTATCTCTAACACTCAAGCACTCCTATCTCTAACACTCAATCACTCCTTCTATCTCTAACACTCAAGCACTCCTATCTCTAACACTCAATCACTCCTTCTATCTCTAACTCTCAAGCACTCCTATCGCTAACACTCAATCACTCCTTCTATCGCTAACACTCAATCACTCCTTCCATCTCTAACACTCAAGCACTCCTATCGCTAACAGTGAAGCACTCCTATCGCTAACAGTCAAGCACTCCTATCTCTAACACTCAATCACTCTTTCTATCTCTAACACTCAAGCACTCCTATCGCTAACACTCAAGCACTCCTATCTCTAACACTCAAGCACTCCTATCTCTAACACTCAATCACTCCTTCTATCTCTAACACTCAAGCACTCCTATCTCTAACACTCAATCACTCCTTCTATCTCTAACACTCAAGCACTCCTATCGCTAACACTCAATCACTCCTTCTATCGCTAACACTCAAGCACTCCTATCGCTAAAACTCAATCACTCCTTATATCTCTAATACGCATTACTCATATCGCTAACACTCAATCATTCCTTCTGTCTCTAACACTCAAGCACTCCTATCTCTAACACTCAATCACGCCTTCTATCTCTAAAACTCAAGCACTCCTATCGCTAACACTCAATCACTCCTTCTACCTCTAACTCTCAAGCACTCCTATTGCTAACACTCAATCACTCCTTCTATCTCTAACACTCAAGCACTCCTATCGCTAACACTCAATCACTCCTTCTATCTCTAACACTCAAGCACTCCTATCGCTAACACTCAATCACTCCTTGTATCGCTAACACTCAAGCACTCCTATCGCTAACACTCAATCACTCCTTCTATCTCTAACACTCAAGCACTCCTATCGCTAACACTCAATCACTCCTTCTATCTCTAACACTCAAGCACTCCTATCGCTAACACTCAATCACTCCTTGTATCGCTAACACTCAAGCACTCCTATCGCTAACACTCAATCACTCCTTCTATCGCTAACACTCAAGCACTCCTATCGCTAACACTCAAGCACTCCTTCTATCGCCAACACTCAAGCACTCCTATCGCTAACACTCAAGCACTCCTATCTCTAACAATCAAGCCCTCCTATCTCTAATACTCAATCACTCCTTCTATTTCTAACACTCAAGCGCTCCTATCTCTAACACTCAATCACTCCTTCTATCTCTAACACTCAAGCGCTCTTATCGCTAACACTCAATCACTCCTTCTATCGCTAACACTCAAGCACTCCTATCGCTAACCCTCAATCGCTCCTTCTATGTCTAACACTCAAGCACTCCTATCGCTAACACTCAATCACTCCTTCCATCTCTAACACTCAAGCACTCCTATCGCTAACAGTGAAGCACTCCTATCGCTAACACTCAAGCACTCCTATCTCTAACACTCAATCACTCTTTCTATCTCTAACACTCAAGCACTCCTATCGCTAACACTCAAGCACTCCTATCTCTAACACTCAAGCACTCCTATCTCTAACACTCAATCACTCCTTCTATCTCTAACACTCAAGCACTCCTATCTCTAACACTCAATCACTCCTTCTATCTCTAACTCTCAAGCACTCCTATCACTAACACTCAATCACTCCTTCTATCTCTAACACTGAAGCACTCCTATCGCTAACACTCAATCACTTCTTCTTTCTCTAAGACTCAAGCACTCCTATCGCTAACACTCAATCACTCCTTCTATCTCTAACACTCAAACACTCCTACCGCTAACACTCAATCACTCCTTCTATCTCTAACACTCAAGCACTCCTATCTCTAACACTCAAGCATTCCTATCTCTAACACTCAAGCACTCCTTCTTCTATGTCTAACACCCAAGCACAGCTTCTTCTATATCTAACACTCAAGCACACCATGCATTCCTTCTTCCGTCTCTAACACTCAAGCATTCATTCTTCTATCTCTAACACTCAAGCACTCCTTCTTCTATCTCTAACACTCAAGCACTCCAAGCACTCCTTCCTCTATCTCTATCTCTAACACTCAAACACTCCTTCTTCTATCTCTAACACTTAAGCACTCCAAGCACTCCTTCTTCTATCTTTAACACTCAAGCACTCCTTCTTCTACCTCTAACACCCAAGCACTCCTTCTTCTATCTTTAACACTCAATCACTCCTTCTTCTATCTTTAACACTCAAGCACTCTGTAGTATCCTGCTCTTGTTAATGTTATGTGATTTACACCTCCTGCTCAGCCAGTGTTTGTGCTGTGTGCTCAATAGAATGTTGGAGTCATGATTTGCCTCAGAATGTTGGGTGACTGTGAGGTGAAGTGACAGTTGAGCATGGGCTGAGCAGCAGGCAGGCTGCTCCTGGTGGGGCTGCTCTTGAGAACATAACTACTTGTTGTACTTTTAACTATCTTCAATGAAGCCTCTTGAGTCTTCATCTTATCTGCGTGGACCTCCTTACTACATTTATTTGGCGATGAGCTGGTGACGAACCTACGTGATACAAGCGGATCTCAGGACCCTGGCAAACAAAAGAGGACCTGGAGATGGCGCAATCTACAGAGACTACAGTAGCAACAACCACAATGTCACAAGAGGAGGGATCCAGAGGAAAGGAAAAACTGCGTACATGAAACTAGGGTGTTCTACACAGAACAACAACGACGTCTACAAGGGAGAAGTAAGTTCCTCTCAGAAAACTAAAGAAGACAATAAGATGGTAGTAAAAGCAATCAGTATATCTTGTGATTCTTTCTAAAGAGTTTTGTTTCAACCTCTATTCTCCGCCAATGGGACTTTGAGCCTTAAGACACACCCTGTGAGAGGATAAGAGTGTGAGATAAGATGGGGCTGAAACCCATGACCTACTCCCAATAGTGAGAGTGAGTAGCAAATGTAAATGGGATTGAAACCCATGCAACGATGCCCTGTGTAAGGGTGAAAACCGTAAGTAGCCCGTGTAGGCACGAGTATGTGAGCAAATGGGGCTAGAACCCATTGCCATCCCTGTGTAGGGAAGAATAAAGTGTACAATAGTACACATGTAAAACGAACAATGAACCCCTGAAAGTGTGTACCCAGAGTCCATAAACACAAAATGTAGCCCATGTAGGCAAGTGTATTGTGAACAAATAGGGCTAGTACCCAATGCCATCCCTGAGAAGGGGTCACTGAACAAATCCCTAGAAGGATAACAAGACAGCTAAGTAGCATTGAATTACACTTCAAGATAAGCAAAGCAGAGTATCGTTTGTGGTGGAGCGTAAACAGGTGAATACTAAACAGTTAGTAACCCTACAAGTACAACAACTGTGATGTGACATACTGTGAACACTTTGTGAAACTGAGCGTAAAGCTGACAATATTGGTGTGTACACATGCTAACTGAATAATGTACCCTTAAAAAATATAAGCATGTTACAAACGTAACGTATTATGTGAACAAGTACCACCAGACAATTCATGGAGTAACTATAGGAAGCAACAACAATTCCCGTTGGTGGAGAATAGAGGTTGAAACAAAACTCTTTAGGAAGAATCACAAGATATACTGATTGCTTTTACTACCACTTCCAATGTTATTGGTGTTGTTGCAAAAACTGTGAGACTAATCCATTTCCAGTCAAACAGGTAGTTGTTAGGATGATCCTCTCGTAGCTTCTTGAGACAAGGGAACCTTGTCTGAGTACCATAGCCCCTTCCTTAAACCTAAGGATTTTAATCTCTGCAGGGCCCTGTAGTGTAAAGGACCTAGTGAAACAGCCTGGATAGAAGAGGACAGGAGGCCAACCACTCTTGCTAAGTGTGAGAAGTTGGCCTGGTATATGCTGTTCACTAATTAAAGTGGACACCTTGCACCAGAACAATTCGACTCTTATGGTAGATAGGTTTAAGACAACCTTTATAGAAAGCTATCCTAGTGGTAGCTGTGGAGAGCAGCCTTCAGGCTAAGTCTTGAAGGAATGTAAAGCAGCTTGTTTTACCACACAATCTCTTGAATCACCAAATGAAAAGACACCACACAGGTATATATATCAAATATATATGTATTTATTAATAAACACTCTCTACTAATCTCTTTATGAGATTAGAAGTCAGGAACATATGTACAAGTCAAATATTATCAGAATAAGTTTAGCACAATCGAATATCACAATCTTAGTTTGCTAGACCTAGGTCTAGGGCATCTAGAATCGAGGGACCCTCAAGAACCACCCCAGGTAGTTGTAGGAGACCCACAGGGGACGGACGCGGTGACCTGGCACCGGTGCGAATCCTGTACGAGTCTATGCACTCAGACGCGATTGGGATATCAATGTTAAAGGTCCCTTGCGTGTTCGAGGCGAACACACCGATCGGTCCTTGTACGAGTCGAAGGACGCAGTCACAGATAGAGATGCAAGGGAGATGGACGCGCTGTGTCTAACACAGACGCGAACCTTGTGCGAGTCAGTGCAATGGAGATCTCAGAGTTACAGGCCCTTTGTGTGTTCGAGGCGAACACCGATCGGACTAAGTACGAGTCGAAGGATACAGTTTTAGATAGTGTTGCAAAGGAGATGGACGCGGTGTGTCTAACACAGACGCGAACCCTGTACGAGTCAGCGCAATCGTCGCACTTGGAAAGTTAGAGTTTTAGGACACTTTTAGGGAAGCTACAAGCAAGTCACTTACAGGGTAAGTAGTTCTAGGGCCCACACCCACAGGAGCACCGTAGTGCTGAAGTTACCTCACCCAGGGAGCCGGGTGCATAGGTGTTCTTTGGTGTCGGGTCGCGGCGTCGTTTTCAATGGGAGCCAGTGAAGACTTGCTGCTTGCGGCGACAGGAGAAGTGTCCAGAGGAATCCAAGCCTGGATTCGGAAGATGGAAGACCTGAAAGCAGAGGGGACAGTGTTCAAAGTCACTTGGCAGTGACTCGGGGCAAGGAAGATGGATGCCCACCGTCGTCGCAAGATTCAGGTCGTTCACGGTTGCTTTGACTCTTCAGCCACGAGGTCCAGGAGGCGTCGACGACAACCAGGAGCTAGATTCGACGTGCCCACGATGTCTGCAGCTTACTGCGGTGTCGGCGACTCAATCGGAGCCAACAAGCCTTGGTAACAGCAAGTCTTGGGGAAAGTGTGAAGAGGCAATGGCGCAGACCAGCAAGGTCTGGGGGACTCACCCAGCGAGAGTAAGTCAGGGCAGGCCTGGAGCAACCAGGGGAGCCCTTCGGTTTCTTTTAGGAAGTCTTTTGGGGACCCACAAGCCGGCTGGCAAAGGATCGCGAAGACACCTCGAGAGGATTCACTCACAGGGGCCCACGGTCACTCGGGACGTGGTAGGCCTCTGATCTTAGGAGGGGTTCCTGCTGGAGGCTGGGACCACACGTGGTCCAAAGCACAAGTTCGTGGATTGTTGTGAAGGGGTTGCACTTGACAATAGTGCACGGTACACAGGGGTCGCGGTTCCTCATTACTCTTGGGGTCCACTGGCCTCAGCTTCGCTGGGGACTCACGATGGCCTTTGAGAAGTCAGGAAATCCACTTCTTGGGCTGCAGGGACTTCGGACTCCGGCGGGAGCAGCGTAGTTTGTGACCGTCGTTTGTAGTTTTTGGTGCCTGCCAAGCAGGGGAGTCACTCCTTGACTCCAAGGGAGATTCTTCAGTCTTCCAAAGGTAGTGGAATGTCGAAGGTCCGGGATTCTTCTTCAGAGCGTCGTCCAGGGAAATCTAGGGTGCTATGCACAGGTTCCCCCTCTTATACTAAAAGAAGGGGAGGGACTAGCTCTATGACCCTACCTATTGGAGGGTCAGGGGAGTGGGTGGCTACACCCACTTCCCTTTGTCCAGTTTCGCGCCAGAGCAGGGACAGGTAGCCCCTGAGCCGGTTTGAACTGGCATATGCACAGAGGAGCCTTCTGCTCCCCCAGTGCAGGACTTCAAAGCACTCTAGCAGTGCACCCACCCAGCCCCAATACACTAAACCCTGTCTGGGAGGTGGTCACACCCCCTTGGGACAGGATATCTATTGTTGGGCTTCCTCCACTGCGAGTGTTGGTCATCAGCAGGAGGGCAGCCCAGTGTCTGTGACTGGTGGCATCCATTTTGTGATGCCAGGGCTCTGCAGGATTCTACCGTGTTTCCACAGTAGGTACATGTCTATCCCTCTAGAAGTGTGGAATGCTACCCCCGCCGCCAGGACTGGCGGGGGGTAGTATTCCAAGGTGTTTGACACCAAACACGACATGTTTCGATGCAGCCATCCCAAAGTTAGCATTTTACCGCGAGGATATAATGCACTTAAAAGTATATGGTTTAACCGCATCCACAAACAGCACCAGAGAATGGACTCTGAGAGCTGCAGAGGGGCCCTGCTCAGGCAGAGGCACCCCCTCACATAGAAGCCAAGCACCCTGCCCTCAGGATTGATAGGGCCTGCCTTAGGGGTGACTGATAGGGTTATATGTGTGTGTAGGAGAGATATAGGGAACCTATATCTCAGTGAGGGGTGCTAGCACTTCCTCACTCAGGCTGCAGTAGCAGGCCTGTGGTGTCAGATTTAGTCTGCTTCCCAGGGGTGGCATCATACATGCTGCCGCCCCTGGTAGGCCTGTGAAGTACCTATGCCCTTGGTACCTAAGGTACCACATACTAGGGACTCATAAGGTGCCACAGTATCCAATCACTAGTGCACCTAGAGTGCACTCCAAATCGTTTAGAGAGAACAGAGAGGCTGGGGCCCTGATTAGCAGGGTCCCAGCCTGACTATAGCCAGAAACCAGTGTAAACATCAGAAAAAAGTGGGGGCAACATAAGAGGCAGATCCTACTCTCCTACACAACCCCTCCCAAACGCAGGGACACTAAACTAACCTTGACCAGTTGAGTCTTCGTGTTCAAAGTGGAAATACCTTGAGAGTCCATCTGCATTGGCATGTTGGGTCCCAGGTCTATGTTCCACTGTATAGTCCATCCCCTGTAGGGAAATGGACCACCTCAAAAGTTTTGGGTTTTCTCCTTTCATTTGTTTGAGCCATAGGAGGGGCTTGTGGTCGGTCTGATCTATGAAGTGAGTACCAAACAAGTATGGCCTCAGCTTCTTCAGGGCCCATACCACAGCAAAGGCCTCCCTCTCTATAGCTGACCAACGTTTCTCTCTAGGGGTCAGCCTTCTGCTAATAAAAGCTACTGGCTGGTCTTGACCTTCATCATTCAGTTGAGACAGTACAGCTCCCACACCCAGCTCAGAAGCATCTGTTTGGACAATGAACTTTTGGTGTAGTCTGGACTCTGTAAGATGGGGGCAGTGCACATGGCCTGCTTTAGGTCTTCAAATGCCTTCTGACAGCTAGCTGTCCACTGAACCTTTTTTGGCATTTTCTTTGAGGTCATATCATTCAAGGGGGTCACTATAGATCCATATCCCTTGACAAACCTCCTATAGTACCCAGTCAGGTCTAAGAAGGCTCTCACCTGTGTCTGGGTGGTTGGAGCAACCCATTCCATTATGGTTTGGATTTTGCTCTGTAAAGGCTGAACCTGGCCTCCACCTACAAGGTGGCCAGGTACACAACCTGACTCTGCCCTATCTGGCACTTAGTGGCCTTGATAGTGAGGCCTGCTTTCTGCAGGGCCTCCAAAACATTCCTGAGGTGGACCAGGTGATCCTGCCAGGAGGAACTAAAGACTGCAATATCATCTAGATAAGCTGAGCAATAAGTTTCCATCCCTGTCAGAACTTTATTCACCAACCTCTGAAAAGTGGCAGGTGCATTTTTCAATCCAAAGGGCATCACCACAAAGTGGTAGTGCCCACCAGGGGTCGAAAATGCTGTTTTGGCTTTTGCATCATCAGCTAACCTGATCTGCCAGTAGCCAGCTGTTAGGTCAAACGTGCTTAGATACTTGGCTGAGGCCAAAGTATCAATCAGCTCATCTGCCCTTGGTATGGGATAGGCATCAGTCCTAGTGACTGCATTGAGGCCTCTGTAGTCTACACAAAACCTCATTTCTTTCTTACCACCCTGGGTATGAGGCTTGGGTACCAGGACTACTGGACTAGCCCAAGGGCTATCTGAAGGCTCAATTACACCTAGCTCCAACATTTTCTGGACTTCAGTCCTGATACAGTCCCTGACATGGTCAGGTTGCCTGTAGATTTTATTCTTGACAGGCAGACTGTCTCCAGTGTCCACCTCGTGGGTGCACCAGGAAGTCTGACTAGGGGTCAGGCTAAACATATGTCTAAACTGTTGCAGAACTTGTCTGCACTCAGTTTGCTGATGGTCGGTGAGGCTGCTTGCCAAAGCAACACCATCTACTGACCCATCATCAGGGTTCTGAGAGAGCAGGTCAGGGAGAGGGTCACCCTCCTCCTCCTGGTCCTCATCAGTTGCCAAGAGCAAGCCCATGTCAGCCCTGTCAACATATGGCTTTAATCTGTTGACATGGAGCACCCTCAGGGGGCTCCTGGGAGTTCCAAGATTCACCAGGTAGGTGACTTCTCCCTTCTGTTCAACTATTGTATGGGGGCCACTCCACTTGTCCTGGAGGGCTGCTGGGGTCACAGGCTCCAACACCCACACTTTCTGTCCTGGCTGGTATACAGTCAGTACAGCCTTTGGTCATGCCAAGCTTTTTGTAATTCTTGGCTGGCCTCCAGGTTTTTGGTTGCCTTTTTCATGTACTCTGCCATCCGGGAGCGGAGACCAAGTACATAGTCCATCACATCTTGTTTGGGGGGCTTGAGAGGTAACTCCCAGCCCTCTTTACCAAACACAGTGGACCTCTCACAGGATGCCCAAACATAAGCTCAAATGGGCTGTAACCAACCCCCTTCTGTGGAACCTCTCTGTATGCAAACAACAGGCAAGGAAGAAGAAGGTCCCATTTCCGCCTAAGCTTCTCTGGGAGTCCTTTAATCATTCCTTTCAAGGTTTTGTTGAAGCGTTCAACTAAACCATTGCATTGTGGGTGATAGGGGTGGTGAACTTGTAAGTTACACCACACTCCTTCCACATTGCTTTTAGATATCCTGACATGAAGTTGGTACCTCTGTCAGAAATGACCTCCTTTGGAAAACCCACTCTGGAGAAGACTCCAATGAGGGCTCTTGCCACCACAGGGGCTGTGGTGGTCCTCAGGGAATTGCTTCTGGGTACCTGGTGGCATGATCCACTACCACCAGGATAAACCTGTGCCCAGATGCAGTTTGAGGGTCAAGGGGACCAACAATGTCAATCCCTACCCTTTCAAAGGGTACCCCCACCACCGGTAGTGGTATCAGGGGGCCTTTCTTGTGCCACCTGCCTTACCACTGGCTTGGCATGTGACACAGGAGCGACAAAACTCCTTTGTGTCCTCTGACATATGTGGCCAATGAAAATGTGGAACAAGCCTGTCCCAGGTCTTGTTTTGGCCCAAGTGTCCTGCTAAAGGGATGTCATGTGCTAGGGTCAAGAGGAACCCCTAAACTTCTGAGGTATTACCAACCTCCTGGTGGCTCCAGGGGCTGGGTCTCTACCTTCAGAATATAGGAGTCCCTCATCCCAATAAACTTTATGGGACCCACTAGCACTCCCAGCAGCCTCAGCAGCAACCTGCTGTCTGAGGGGTTCAAGAGAGGGGCAGCACTGTTGCTCCTTACTCAGATCTTCCCTAGAAGGGCCCCCTGCCCCCAAGAACTCAACCTGATCAGGCTCAAGTCCCTCTGGGGCAGTTCCTTCTTCAGGATCTGCTTCACCTCCCTCTGGGGTGAATCTGTGATCTGAGACAGAGGGGAAGGCACTGCCTTTACCCTACTGCTCCTCCTCTTGGGAAGCATCTGGTCCATTGTTCCAGGATCCAGAGCTGGTTCAGTGTCATTCATCCTTGCTTGTGACCTGGTCACAGCAAATACCTCTGCAGGGATGCCCAGCATCTCAGCATGAGTCCATAACTCTACTTCAGACCAGGCTGAAGTCTCTAGATCATTGTCCAATAAACATTCGACAGGGAGGTCTGCACTGACTACAACCTTCTTGAGGCCAGTTACCCCTCCCCAGGAGAAATTCACAACTGACAGACTATGGTTGGTCTTGACGTTGCTTGCATTGGTCACCTGGTACATTTCGCCCAGGATGATCTGTCCAGGGTCCACAAGATCCTCTGCCACCATGGTGACACTAGCACCTGTGTCCCTAAATGCCAAAGCCTGTTTGCCATTTATTACAGGCTGCTGTTTGTATTTGCCCAGATTACTGGGACTCACTAGGAAGGACATATTAAGGTCTCCCTCACAAATCAGCATTGCCTGAGTGGGCACTCTGACTAGGTCAGAGTCCACTTCAGAACCCAGGGTCAACCCTACTACACCCTTATTCTGTGTACCACCTCCACCAGTAGCTGATCTAGGGGGAACAGTTGCCTTAGGGGCAGGAGTGGTGGTGGTTTGGTCTTTGGACTTGTTACAGTCAGAAGTCCAGTGCCCTTTCTGTTTACAGAATTTGCACCAGGGCTTCTTTTGGCCTTTTCCCTTGTTGGATTGTGACTCCCCACCAGATGCAGATTTTTGGGGCCCTTGTGAGGACTTCTGGTCTTTTGACTTATCCCCACCTTTCTCAGAGCCCTTAGGATCTTGCTTCTTGGTGTCACCCCCTTAGTTCTGGGGTTTCTGCCTCACCCTGGTTCTGACCCACTTGTCTGCCTTCTTTCCCAATTCTTGGGGAGAGGTCAGATCCGAGTCCACCAGGTACTGATGCAACAACTAGTTCTGGCAATTATTAAGGATCTGTTCTCTCATCATCAGATTATACAATCCCTTGAAATCAGTAACCCTACTGCCAACCATCCAACCCTCCAGAGCCTTGGTTGCACAATCAACAAAGTCAGTCCAGTCCTGAGTCTGTGCCTTCTGGGTGTCTCTGAACTTCAACCTGTACTGTTCAGTGGTTAAGCCAAACCCATCTATTAGTGCACTCTTCAGGACTTCATAATCATCAGCATCCTCTTCTCTAACAGTGAGGAGCTTGTCTCTACCTTTATCTGAAAAGGAGAGCCACAAGATTGCTGCCCACTGCTTTTGGGGGACCTGCTCTACTCTACAGGCCCTCTCCATAGCAGTTATCCACTTGTGGATATCATCCCCACTCTGGTAGGGAGGAACAACCTTGCTCAGGTTCCTATGGTCTGGAATAGATTCTCTGCCTCTAGGGACACTGTTGCTGCCACCAAGGGGTTCTAACCCTCTCTTCTAGAAGCTCTCTGGATCTCCAGGGCTTCTCTATCCAGTGCCAACTGCTTGGTTCTGAGGGCAACTCTTGCTTCCTCATACTGCAGCAGTTTGCACAGTCTTTCAGAGGAGGTCTCTCTTATGGGAAAGTATGAGTTCCTCTGGTGGACAAATTCTCTGCCAGAGTGATAGGAGTGCTCAGATTCCCTGGAAGGGGACCTATGCCTCTCAACCACTCTGTCAGTTCTCTTAGGGAGAATTCCTCTGTCCTTTTCAGGCCCCTTGAGGCCTGGCCCTTCAATCACAGAGTCCTGGTCATTTGGATTTTCATCGTCTGACCCAGATACTGTAATTGACCCACCCACTGATTCAGACCCATTAGCTCCTAGAGCCAATCTAAGATCATCTGCTGTCAGCAGATCTATCAGGTGTAGGGTTGAGGGACTCTGTCCTAGCCTCAGGTGTCTTTCAACATACATGGCTCTCAAGTCAGAGAAAGCCATGTCCTTATACTGAGGCTGAGTGGATCCACTGGTTCCACCCTTTAAGGACATTCTAGTGTTGTGCAGTGTTGTACTACCTACACTAGTTTGTGGCCTACTGATACTAGCTTGAGCTGTAGAAAGGGTGTGCTATCCCTTGGCACACAGCTCTAAGTTCAGTAGAACTTATCGATACTAAGCTTGACTTTATATGTACCTTAAGTACCTATAGTGGTTTTCAGTTAGTAATTCAAATAGAGATTTTCTGGTAAAACAATAGCAAGCTGGAATCCCACACGCTGCCCACCAATGTGAGAAGTTGGCCTGGTATATGCTGTTCACTAATTAAAGTGGACACCTTGCACCAGAACAATTCGACTCTTATGGTAGATAGGTTTAAGACAACCTTTATAGAAAGCTATCCTAGTGGTAGCTGTGGAGAGCAGCCTTCAGGCTAAGTCTTGAAGGAATGTAAAGCAGCTTGTTTTACCACACAATCTCTTGAATCATCAAATGAAAAGACACCACACAGGTATATATATCAAATATATATATGTATTTATTAATAAACACTCTCTACTAATCTCTTTATGAGATTAGAAGTCAGGAACATATGTACAAGTCAAATATTATCAGAATAAGTTTAGCACAATCGAATATCACAATCTTAGTTTGCTAGACCTACGTCTAGGGCATCTAGAATCGAGGGACCCCCAAGAACCACCGCAGGTAGTTGTAGGAGACCCACAGGGGACGGACGCGGTGACCTGGCACCGGTGCGAATCCTGTACGAGTCTATGCACTCAGACGCGATTGGGATATCAATGTTAAAGGTCCCTTGCGTGTTCGAGGCGAACACACCGATCGGTCCTTGTACGAGTCGAAGGACGCGGTCACAGATAGAGATGCAAGGGAGATGGACGCGCTGTGTCTAACACAGACGCGAACCTTGTGCGAGTCAGTGCAATGGAGATCTCAGAGTTACAGGCCCTTTGTGTGTTCGAGGCGTACACCGATCGGACTCAGTACGAGTCGAAGGATACAGTTTTAGATAGTGTTGCAAAGGAGATGGACGCGGTGTGTCTAACACAGACGCGAACCCTGTACGAGTCAGCGCAATCGTCGCACTTGGAAAGTTAGAGTTTTAGGACACTTTTAGGGAAGCTACAAGCAAGTCACTTACAGGGTAAGTAGTTCTAGGGCCCACACCCACTGAGCACCGTAGTGCTGAAGTTACCTCACCCAGGGGAGCCGGGTGCATAGGTGTTCTTTGGTGTCGGGTCGCGGCGTCGTTTTCAATGGGAGCCAGTGAAGAATTGCTGCTTGCGGCGACAGGAGAAGTGTCCGGAGGAATCCAAGCCTGGATTCGGAAGATGGAAGACCTGAAAGCAGAGGGGACAGTGTTCAAAGTCACTTGGCAGTGACTCGGGGCAAGGAAGATGGATGCCCACCGTCGTCGCAAGATTCAGGTCGTTCGCAGTTGCCTTGACTCTTCAGCCACGAGGTCCAGGAGGCGTCGACGACGATCAGGAGCTGGATTCGGCGTGTCCCACGATGTCTGCACCTTACTGCGGTGTCGGTGACTCGATCGGAGCCAACAAGCCTTGGTAACAGCAAGTCTCGGGGAAAGTGTGAAGAGGCAATGGCGCAGACCAGCAAGGTCTGGGGGACTCACCCAGCAAGGGTAAGTCAGGGCAGTCCTCGAGCAACCAGGGGAGCCCTTCGGTTTCTTTTAGGAAGTCTTCTGGGGACCCACAAGCTGGCTGGCAAGGGATCGCAAAGATGCCTCGGGAGGATTCACTCACAGGGGCCCACGGTCACTCGGGATGTGGTAGGCCTCTGATCTTAGGAGGGATTCCTGCTGGAGGCTGGGACCACACGTGGTCCAAAGCACAAGTTCGTGGAACGTTGTGAAGGGGTTGCACTCGACAATAGTGCACGGTACCTAGGGGTCGCAGTTCCTCGTTACTCTTGGGGTCCACTGGCCTCAGCTCCGCTGGGGACTCACGATGGCCTTTGAGAAGTCAGGAAATCTACTTCTTGTGCTGCAGGGTCTTCAGACTCCAGCGGGAGCAGCATAGTTTGCGACCATCGTTTGTAGTTTTTGGTGCCTGCCAAGCAGGGGAGTCACTCCTTGACTCCAAGGGAGATTCTTCAGTCTTCCAAAGGTAGTGGAACGTCGAAGGTCCGGGATTCTTCTTCAGAGCGTCGTCCAGGGAAATCTAGGGTGCTATGCACAGGTTCCCCCTCTTATACTAAAAGAAGGGGAGGGACTAGCTCTATGACCCTACCTATGGGAGGGTCAGGGGAGTGGGTGGCTACACGCACTTCCCTTTGTCCAGTTTCGCGCCAGAGCAGGGACAGGTAGCCCCTGAGCCGGTTTGAACTGGCATATGCACAGAGGAGCCTTCTGCTCCCCCAGTGCAGGACTTCAAAGCACTCTAGGAGTGCACCCACCCAGCCCCAATACACTAAACCCTGTCTGGGAGGTGGTCACACCCCTTGGGACAGGATATCTATTGTTGGGCTTCCTCCACTGCGAGTGTTGGTCATCAGCAGGAGGGCAGCCCAGTGTCTGTGACTGGTGGCATCCATTTTGTGATGCCAGGGCTCTGCAGGATTCTACCGCGTTTCCACAGTAGGTACATGTCTATCCCTCTAGAAGGGTGGAATGCTACCCCCGCCGCCAGGACTGGCGGGGGGTAGTATTCCAAGGTGTTTGACACCAAACACGACATGTTTCGATGCAGCCATTCCAAAGTTAGCATTTTACTGCGAGGATATAATGCACTTAAAAGTATATGGTTTAACCGCATCCACAAACAGCACCAGAGAATGGACTCTGAGAGCTGCAGAGGGGCCCTGCTCAGGCAGAGGCACCCCCTCACATAGAAGCCAAGCACCCTGCCCTCAGGATTGATAGGGCCTGCCTTAGGGGTGACTGATAGGGTTATATGTGTGTCATACATGCTGCCGCCCCTGGTAGGCCTGTGAAGTACCTATGCCCTTGGTACCTAAGGTACCATATACTAGGGACTCATAAGGTGCCACAGTATCCAATCACTAGTGCACCTAGAGTGCACTCCAAATCGTTTAGAGAGAACAGAGAGGCTGGGGCCCTGATTAGCAGGGTCCCAGCCTGACTATAGCCAGAAACCAGTGTAAACATCAGAAAAAAAGTGGGGGCAACATAAGAGGCAGATCCTACTCTCCTACACTAAGGCTCTTAGGCTTACAGTATCTTTTGAAAGGACATAAGCTACTTCCTTCTTTATTTTTGCCAATTTTTTTAAAGGTAATTGCGATTGGCTCGTGATGGTATTCACTTGAAAACCTAGAAACTCTAGATTCTGAGTAGGAGTTGTTACAGACTTTTCTGTGTTGACAATGAATCCTAGTCCTTCTAAGAGGTCTATTGTCCACTTCATATATATTAGCAATTTCTTCTGACTCTGTGACATTATCAACATATCGTCTAGATAGATTATAATCCGAACACCCCTTTTTCTTAGAAAGGCTACTACAGGTCTTAGAACTTTGGTGAAGCACCAAGGAGCTGATGAGAGGCCAAAGGGAAGATAGCAGAATTGGTAATTTTGCCCTTCCATGAGAACCTTAAATATTTCTGTGAGTTGTAATCCATTGGGATTGTGAAATAAGCATCCTTGAGATCCAATTTCACAAGCCAATCTTTCTCTTGTAAAGTGTCCCTCAAAAAATGGATACCCTCCATCTTGAAGTGTCTGTATACTAAGAATGCGTTCAGCTGTTCTAGATTTATTACTGCCCGCCAGCCCTTGTCCATTTTCTTTAATAAAAAGATCGTACTCGTGAAACCATCGCTTGAGTTTATGACTTTGCGAAGGGCACCTTTATGTAACATTTGGATGACTTCTAGCTCTACTAAGTTTGACTAATCTTGGTCTAGGATCAACTCTCTGGGTGGGTGTTTTTGGTGTGGTGTGTGGGTAAAATCTATCTTCAAACCTCTTACAGTATTGAGTATCCATGGGTCGTTTGTTATTAAACGCCAGTTTTTGCTGAAGAGGAGTAATCTTCCCCCTACCTTTAAAGGGCAAGAACCAAAAGGGATTGGGATTCTTACCTTGGTTTCCATCTCCCTGGAATCTGCCTCTGCCGCCACGGGTTCGTGTACCTCGGTCTCTTTGGGGGAAGAAGGTATTATTCCCACGGTATTGTCTTCCGAAGCCTCTTGGGTTATTTTGGTAAAATTGGGACCTCTGTTGTCCACGGCTGGCAGCCAGTCCCATCCTGCCAGCCGTTCCGAAAACTCTACCTCCAAACATACGCCTCATATTAGATTGAGCCCTGCTGAAGGCTGAGAAGGTTGAAACATACTTTCCCAGAGTTTTGATAAAGCTTTCTCCAAAGAGTAACCATTGGAGTCACCCTTAGGGTCTTTATTGGCCAAGTCAGAGAGTTTAGGATTAATCCTCATAAGTATGGCCCTTCTACGCTCAGCCAAAAGGCCAGCATTAGCGTTTCCCAAAAGACATAGGGCGTGTTGACTCCAGCCATGTAGTAGGTCAACATCTACATGTGTGCCTTTTAGTGAAGCTTCTTCGGCCAGATCAAGAATTCTTGCGAGGGGTCCCAAAATATCCAAGACCTTGTGTTGGCATTGTTTGAGGCAACACTCTAAGCCTTTCCTAGGATCCTCGCCAGTCTTAAATAAAAAGGTCATCAGTTCTGGATCCAAATTCGGTGCCAGCTTTATTATCTAGGAAGGGTCTAGGGCATTCTGCCCTCATCAACTTTCTCGTTTCCTTCTCAAGGGAAACTGCGGATCCAGTGTTTAATACATTTTGATATGTGGTCCATGGGCCACCAGTCTGACCCCTTTGGGTGAGTGATCTGATTAGGATTAAACATTTCCACCCCTGTTGGGTCTTTAATGGCCTTTGAGCTAGAGGCTTGCTCAAGATCTTCATCGAGGAGATCGTTGTTTAGGTCTTCTAGGGGGTCAAAAACATATTCATCCTCCTCGTCCTCTGGATATGTATCATAGGGAGTAGGTTTCATTTCCAGCTTGTAAGCCGGGGTCCTTTGAGCCATGAAGGTCACTTGGTGTTATTGTGCCGCGGTGGACACCTGGGCTTATTGCGCCAATAAGGCTGCTCTTGCTAACTGTACCACTATGGGTACCAAGGTCACTTGTTGCGCACAGGCTACCTGATGCTTCATCTCTCTGTTTTGTAGTGTGCTGGCTACCATTAATAAACGGAACATTAGAGATGTGCTTAGTTTTTTTCAGAACCTTACCTACTTTTTTGATGGGAGTCTCATCCTCTGAGAGGGATATTAGGTCCTCTTCAGAGTTGTCCCTTTTCTCTTGCTAAGGGCCACCTCCACTGCCTCTTTCAGGGAGGATTTAAATTCCTTCTCCAGGAAGTTAATTAACACTCTTTCACTGAGGGGTATGCTTGAAGTCCCCTCTGTCTCAATATCAGACATGATGTTGTGAAAGCTGATCATATAAAGCTGTCTAAATAAAGCTTGATAATTTAAAATATTAAACATTATTAGATGCTTATTAGCCAAAGGGTAGAGGTTGAGAATCCCCTTATTCCCAATTTTTTTTTTTTTTTTAAAGAAAAGTATCCTTTCATAACTTCCTTTTAGTAACAAACTATTTCTATCGTTGAGCCTGCCTCCTTCAATGTTAGGAAAGGATGGTTGTGAGGCTCGGGCTTGCTTGGTTACCTTGGAAACGCTAACTGCAGTGTTAGTCCTTCCTTTCTTTCACCCAATTTGGGTATGCGTCACGTCCCCGATGGCCTAAAGCGTGGGGAAAGTCATGAACTTGAGGAAAAAAACCTTCCGTGTACACAGAGCTGGGAAAGTCAGGGGCGGAGTTGCGTCCGTCTCCTGCTTTCAAATCCCAGCTCTGTGGTCAGCCATGCAACTCCGTCTCTCTCCGAGGGGGAGAGAGACCTCGACAAAAAAACTACTGCGGGCCGGAAAGGGGCCTTCGGAAGCACCGAAGCGTTCCCTGCGGTGCCTGAGAAACTTTTGAAACACAACTCGGTCTCTCTCCAAAGGGGAGAGAGACCTCGTCAGAGTTACTGCAGACAGGAGAGGGGCCCGCGAGAGACCCGAAGTGCTCTCTGCGGTGCCCGTGAACCCTTCCCCATGTCGAGGAAAAAGCGGTTCTTAGGTTTCGGGCGCGGTGCCGGAGTCAAGTTACGTCCGACGGAGTCTCGCCGGAATTTCAGCCCACATGAGCCGGTGACGCCGGTTGAGGCATTCACTTGAGCCTCAGGTCAGTTACCTCCTTTTGGCATACAAATTTACTGCAATATTGTTCTATTTTAATTCGAGATTGTTCTATAAATTACTGAAAAAAACGCTGAGCGTTTGTAAGAGGCACAGACATAAGTAAGCGATTAAACGCATGAGTAAGCCATTAAATGCTTACATTAAGCATAAGGGGAGTAGGGACCCGACCAGATATTGGAGGGGTCGCTACCCAAGTACATTAACAAATTCACTTACCTTGTAAGCCTGAAAATAAAGATTAGTGATAGAAAAAACTAGGAGCTACAAGTTGAATGTACTTAACTGGTGAGGAGCAGCCAATAGAAGAGGATGATGCCTCGCTACACTGTTACTATGGTATCTTTCTAAAGCCTAGCTACACTGTTACTATGTTATCTTTCTAAAGTTCTATGGAATGTTTTACTTGTGATGTAACACATGTTCTTTAAAGGGCTGCATGTTGGGGCAGCAGTAAAAGTTATTGCATAATGGTAGCCTCCGGTCTTGTAATGAAATCATACGGCATAAATACACTCAGGGCCATATTTATCAAAAAATCATGCAACACAACTCAGCAAGCCACCGTGCTGCGCTGCATGAAAGGGAAAAGGCAGGAAAGTACGCTATGTGCCATCATAAGGAGCATTCCTGTCCTTTTCTACTGCTGGCGCACTTTTGTCTGCCAGCGCAAACGCAGGCAACCTTCCGTCATGTTACATGAATGCCTGTGTTGCCGGCAGGATTGTTGTTGTGCACGAAGGGGTACCATCCTGCACAAAAACAATCCTCCGCTGCAGTTTCCTCTTACTAAGTGTGCTGCAGAATGCAGCACATTTAGAAAGAGGAAAACAAGGAGAAATAAAGAGATTTCTTCTCACTGTGCCTCGGGTGCGGAGGCGTAAAATTCTGACGCATTCCCAGGTCTACCACTAATGATAAATCTGGAAATGCTTAAAAATCCATGGACATTGTATGGAAACACCCAAGCTTCACCCATGGCATGCCTCCCTGCTGCAGAATAACACAACACAGTGATTTGCGCTGCCTTGCGTTACTCAAGATTTACACACAAGTGGGCCTTGCATGGCTTGGTAAATCTCATTTAGGTTTTGTGTCACCCTAACGTCCCCTTGTGTGGTGCAAGGGTGACGCAAAACCTCGATAAATATGCCCCTAAATTTTTACAATTACTCACATTTTTTTTTCCTCTAAAAAACTCAGGAGGTACAATACACATCAGGCCAAAGGTTAGATAAACAGTAATAATATTTCATCACATGTCCCTGATCAATTAGTATAAAATCTGCCTAAATTCTAACTACCTGCCCAACAGTATAGTTAATATGCCAGATCATTGAAAGTCTAATTGCGCCATTAGCCCTGATGTCAGAACTATGTATCTCAGCATCTCTCCCGAAGTGTGTGGTCCTGACAAAACACCAGTACCTTATATACCTTTCTTATACTATGTACGCGATAGAGTGAGGAGAGGTTGTTATGTTATGTTATATTGATTTGTATAGCGCACTAATCAATCAGGAGGGTATCCAGGCGCTTGGGCAGGTGTGTAGGTGCGTGGTCCTGCCCAAACACTGGTACCTTATATACCTTTCTTATACTGAGTACACAATAGAGTGAGGAGAAGTTGTTATGTTATGTTATATTGATTTGTATAGCGCGCTAATTACCCAAGAGGATATCCAATCCCTTGGGCAGGTGTGTAGGTGCGTGGTCCTTCCCAAACACCAGCACCTTATATACCTTTTCTTATACTGAGTACACAATAGAATGAGGAGAGGTTGTTATGTTATGTTATATTGATTTGTAGAGCGCACTAATCACCCAAGAGGGTATCCATGTTTTGGGCAGGTGTGTAGGTGCGTGACCCTGCCCAAACACCGGTACCTTATATACCGTTCTTATACTGGGAATGCGATAGAGTGAGGAGAGGTTGTTATGTTACGGTATATTGATTTGTATAGCGCACTAATCACTGAGAGGGTATCCAGGAGCTTGGGCAGGCATTTAGGTGCGTGGTCCTGCCCAAACACGGGTACCTTATATACCTTTCTTATACTGGATACACGATAGAGTGAGAAGAGGTTGTTATGTTATAATGATTTGTATAGTGCACTAATCACCCGAGAGGGAATCCAGGCGCTTGGGCAGGTGTGTAGGTGCGTGGTCCTGCCCAAACACCGGTACCTTATATACCTTTCTTATACTGGGTACGTGATAGAGTGAGGAGAGATTGTTATGTTATGTTATATTGATTTGTATAGCGCACTAATCAATCAGGAGGGTATCCAGGCGCTTGGGCAGGTGTGTAGGTGTGTGGTCCTGCCCAAACACCGGTACCTTATATACCTTTCTTATACTGGGTACGTGATAGAGTGAGGAGAGATTGTTATGTTATGCTATATTATATTGATTTGTAAAAGCACTAATCACTCAAGAGGGTATCCAGGCGCTTGGGCAGGTGTGTAGGTGTGTGATCTTGCCCAAACACCGGTACTACATATACCTTTCTTATACTGGGTACGTGATAGAGTGAGGAGAGATTGTTATGTTATATTGATTTGTAAAAGCACTAATCACTCGAGAGGGTATCCAGGCGCTTGGGCAGGTGTGTAGGTGTGTGGTCTTGCCCAAACACAGGTACCTTATATACCTTTCTTATACTGGATACACGATAGAGTGAGAAGAGGTTGTTATGTTATAATGATTTGTATAGTGCACTAATCACCCGAGAGGGAATCCAGGCGCTTGGGCCGGTGTGTAGGTGCGTGGTCCTGCCCAAACACCTTATAAACCTTTCTTATAGTGGGTACGCATAGAGTGAGGAGAGGTCAGCACATGCTCAGCTCCTGTTTTGTGACACATGACACTGAGCAATACATCCTGTTCCAAATATAAGAAGTGCCTTGAAGCGAGCTGCTGCTTTTCTCCCCTCTCACTTGAAAGGTCGTCTCTCCTTGTAGGCAGATTTCAGCAGCCATGTTTGTGAAAGAGCATTCGAGAGTTGACATTTCTCTTCTTTGGCCTGTAATGTGAGTTTAGAAAAGCAAGTCAGTCAAAAACACAATTTATGAGTTGCACATTTTGAGCAGCTCTTTGTTAGACACGAGTAAGCCTGCTTTGTATGTTCTGCGCTTTGATTGCACACTTTAATGCATTCGATACACTGATAGTGACTATGTTTACATACTGCAAGGCCTGCGCTATATGTAGTCTTATAGGCGCTGTCTCACACATGTCGAAGGCTGAACTTCATATGATGCTCTGTGTCTTGATGTCTCTTTCAAAATGGCCCCCGTGAACCACAATGTAGAAGAACAAATGTATGACACGTTTATTTGGCTGAGGGAACAAACTCTGCCATTGAAGTAATGAAGGACATTGCTCAGAGCTTCAATGCATCGTTTTGAATATTTCCAGAGTTCACCCAATCCCCTGCACGTGCCCTACGTGCTGAAAGTACCCCTTCGCACTGCATGACAACAGAGGTAATTTTGACATACTATCTCCCATTAGTGCCTCAGCATTTGACTGCATAATTTCGTGAAATGACACTTGCTTTGATATTTAATCGTGGTGAAACATCTTAAGATGAAGGGATGCTAGTTTTTACTACAAATGACATTTTAATAATTTACCTACTATAAATGGTACTGTTCAAGTTTTAAGATGTGAACAATAATTAAAGTGATTATCTATTCATGCGTAAAAGCTGTGAAGAAAAAACGAATCCTCTGCCGAAAATGATTTTACCACCCAAAGAACTGAGATACAATCTGTGATGAGCTGCTTGCAACGTTTCTAAATATGTCGCTTTTTGCAGCGTTTATTTGGATTATGGGCCACGCTCCAAACAAACAAACTAAAAAACTCCTCTGAAACGGAGATTGATACTTTGCATAAAATATACAAACATTCACTGTTGGATGGGAAAGGTCTCCTTCATAGCTGGGAGAGCCTGCGCCTCAGTGTTCAGGGACCCCTTTGACACTGAATGACTGGAGGGGTACAGCACGTGCACCCCACTTCTTCTGAGCATGGCTACCTTCAGCTCACCTGGCTGCAGGGGACTGTCACTAGTGGCATGACAGGCCTTGTGACTGTCAACTACTAAAGAGTCACCCCCTGACCTTTCCTGCCCACCCATGCACCCGTGTCCTCCACCCTGTCGTGTGTATGTGCAGAACTCATGTGTGTTCAGCAGGCAGTGCATGGATTGTGTCTGTTCCATATGGCCAGTGACCTGATATCCATTTAGACTCCCTGCACTTGAGTGGACCCTAAGATGGGGGGCTGGAGAGCTCCCCGAAAGGAACATGAGCCGCAGCATTTCTTTTTTGATATAGACAAGACTTGAGGATCGGAGACCGAGGCCCTCTTGTATTGTGTTGGTTGCACCCTCACGCCCTTCCTGTTTCATTCTTTTAAAGTAGAGTCACCCACCAGGGTAAGTAGCAGTTGAGGGGGAAAGCACAGCCTCATAAGTATTTGACGGGAGACTCCGAACTCCATCCCACCTTCATGCAGACACAGCAAGACAAACACCATGGCTGGGCCAGTCTGGGAGGAATAGGAAAAGGGCAGAGACTCACTAAACCTCAGGCAGACTTGTGGAACACCATGTTTACAATCCTAGAATAAAATGGAGAGAAACTACCAGCCAGTATGCCAAACTTTCTCTATCAGAATCCAGGGTCACACAGCAATGGAGTGTCAATAGGTGAATGCAATAGCAAGCCTTCCTCTCCCATCCAAGCTGCCTAAAGTAAGAGAGACTCCTTCCTTTAGCCACTCTGTTGCCGAATACTTAGGAATATCATGTGGAAGCAACGGGCGGCTCCTTGAAGGACCACTAATAAGAGGAAAAACCCAAGCCCAAGGAAAAACAAAAAACGTACAGGCATAGTAGAGAATTGTAGAGGAACATGGCACTCAGAAAAGCCAGACCAGAGTACATCAGGACTGGATCCAGCTCGCACAGGATTCCAGGAGATGTGGTGGGGTTCCAGGAGGTGTGGTGGGGTTCCAGCAGATGGGGTGGGGTTCCAGGAGGTGTGGTGGGGTTCCAGCAGATGGGGTGGGGTTTCAGGAGATGCGGTGGGGTTCCAGCAGATGGGGTGGGGTTCCAGGAGATGGGGTGGGGTTCCAGGAGGTGTGGTGGGGTTTTAGCAGATGGGGTGGGGTTCCAGAAGATGGGGTAGGGTTCCAGGGAATGGAGTGGGGTTCCAGGAGATGCGGTGGGGTTCCAGGAGATGTGGTGGGGTTCCAGGAGATGTGGTGGGGTTCCAGGAGATAGGGTGGGGTTCCAGGAGAAAGGGTGGGGTTCCAGGAGATAAGGTGGGGTTCCAGGAGATAGGGTGGGGTTCCAGGAGGTGTGGTGGGGTTCCAGGAGATAGGGTGGGGTTCCAGGAGATGCAGTGGGGTTCCAGGAGATAGGGTGGGGTTCCAGGAGATAAGGTGGGGTTCCAGGAGATAGGGTGGGGTTCCAGGAGGTGTGGTGGGGTTCCAGGAGATAGGGTGGGGTTCCAGGAGATGCGGTGGGGTTCCAGGAGATGTGGTGGGGTTCCAGGAGATAGGGTGGGGTTCCAGGAGATAGGGTGGGGTTCCATGAAATGGGGTGGGGTTCCAGGAAATGGAATAGATTGCCAGAAGAAAGAAGGAGCAAGTAGCCAGGAGGGAGAAACCTACCAGCACATTTACCAAAGTGTTTGCAAAACTTGGCACTTATGGTTCCAGCCCCCCACACAGGGAGGAACAGGAAGTGAGGAAGAAAAAAGATGCATTAAGTGACATACTAGAATTTACACTGCTTTGATGGGTTGGTCTTGTAGATGACATAACACAGATGGTGGAAGTCATGTGGCTGTGGGCAGAACAAAATATGACACTTCTTTTACTGGAAGGAGAAACTGGAAAAGATGTCATCTTGTACAAGGCCTGGTGAGTCTTAGAAATTATTGGAATGGCGACAGAGAGTAAGGTAAGTGAACAACATTACCCCAGGTGGACTGCAAAGAGAATGCAATGAATGCAAGGGCCTTATAGTAAATAAGACCGCGCATGTGCATCAGCGACCCACTCCAGCAACTTGTGCAACAATGAATACAGGACCCTCTCTGCTGAGAGGTGGTACAGGAAATGGGGTAGGACAGCAGAAAGCCCACAACCCAGAAGCAGTAGATGCACCTTGGATAGGAAACACTCGAGGATCAGAAGGCCATCAATGGATCTGCTGCTGCCCACGTGGCAAAACATGGACACCCAGACACTCTTTTGTGTGCCAGGGTTGAGAGATCACTGACGGCAAACTCCCCTTCACCATTTTCAGGAACTGAAACCTGGCAAGTTCTGCAACCTCCCAGGAGAAGAGCTGCTTGGAGCTAGCCTGAGGAGTTGTGGGTGACTGGCTGCTGAGAAGGGCCACTGGAGGTACCCTAGCAGGAAGAAAACACAGCTTTTAAAGGGAGGACTTCTAGGAGGTAAGACAGAAGGTGCAGAGCACAGCCCCTACAAACCAAGGCAGGGTCCACACTGCCATGCTGGATAGTGATGCCTAGCCACCCAGGTGTCTGTGCAACAGGCCCTCTAGTACAAGCACCTGTGACATGTTGGAGATGTAAAACTGTGCCAAGGTTTGAACAAATCAATGATTCTCCCTCTACCTTTTCCCCCCATTGTAAGATCAACATGAAACCTGAGATTCCTGCACTGAACTTAACTTGCTAACAACCTGCCACAGTGCATGCCGATTCATTAAATTGTGCCAAAGTTACTGGTGCATTAAAACATTCATGCCCCCTTTTAACTCAGCCCTCCTTGATGGACATGCTCAAAGTTTGCTGTACTCACTGAAGACTGAACACGATAAATGCCTGCCAAATTTAAATGTAGATTGGCCAAATGATGTCAAAGTGATTAGCAAATTAACTCTTTTGACCTTCATCCCCTTTTTAACTGTGTCCCCCTTGAAAAATCTTCACAAATTTAAAAATACGAAAACTAAGCATAACATGCTGAATGTCTGCACGTTTCAGGTACATTTGTAAAGAGTGCTAAAGTTATTGACAAATCAAAACAGAAATACCTTTTCAACCGTCAAGATAGCTCTAAGTGCCTGATTCAGAGTTTGTCGGATGGAACTCTCACAGCCATGATGGATACCCCGCCCGCCTTACAAAAAGCCCACCCAGGGTCCATGATAATAATCAGGCTCACTTCAAAGGGACCCCCCTGATGCGCCCACCCAAGCCAGGGGTTATGGAAATGTGCCGCCGCCCACCTGTGGCTTATTCAGTTTTAATTTTCAGGGCTCGGGGATTGAATCCCTGAGTCCTATAATGGCAGCCACAGCTTTGTATTCAAGTTGTGGGAGTTCAATCAGAGAGCCTCAGGTCCTTGGAGCAAACTGTGGGTCCCCACAATGGATGATGGGAGAAAAAGATCCTTTCTCCAATCAAGTTTAAACATTTCTTAAATTTAGGTCTGGGGTCTTGGGAGATGACCCCAGCACCAGCAGCTGTGGATGGAGTTTGCAGGACTTTGGCATTCATCTAGATGGATACTCCACAGTGGGTGAAGGACAGCGCCAAGACACCCCAGGGTATTCGCGCGCTTAACAAGTTTACATAACATAAAATAACAATGTTACTTATCCTCTCCCTTTTCCTAGCACACGTAGATATACCAGGGGTTTCTTGGAATTCATTCTCCTATTTACAGAGTGCCAGAAATCAATCAAAGATCTTATAAAGATATACTCTGCATCATACATTGATTCATAAATCAATAAATAAATTAGGGGAAACAATATTAGTATAAAACATATATTATGATCACATCAAATCCATTATCAGACAAATAACAATGCATTAAAGAGAAAAATGTTAAACGGTGCAGATGGGATGGTGCTCTGACAAATGTGATCAGTGAAAACAAGAAGAAATCAGTCTCCACCATTCTTAATTTCGTTTTTACAACACCAAAAAGTCAAATCAGTCCTAAAATTCCCAACAACATTTCTCAGGAACCCTGAGTGCTGCTGTTCCTTTCACTTTGATTTAACAAGAGAAGAGTGTGGCTGGGCTCGTCATATCCATCACCTCTCACTCTCTTCATCTTGACGGTGTAGCCCACCTGGAGAGATCCGTAGTCCTGGATTTACCAGGACACTCCCAGTCGTTCACCATCTACTGAGGCACATTTCAGAAATACTGGGACGAGGAAGAGAGAGACTCAAAGTAATGAAGGTTACCAGTAAGTAGGCGGGGCATTTACAATGTGACAGTTTGGATATCAGACACGTCATGTCCGCACAGATTCTACAATGAGTCTCACTCTTGACAATCACAAATAAGGGGCGATATTTGCACGATGTTGCTTTTCAAACTTTTCAGTCTTCGGCAGTTATGGCATGTGATCTCCCACCACACAACTAGGGTTGGGTGGAAAAATGCACTCCGCTCGAGGAGTTTGTGGAATTTGGGAACTCTGCCCTCCGTGTGTGACGTGGAGTTCCTGCTAAATTTCGCCATCCAGCTTGTGGCGGAATTTTTTTCCAATGGCGCATGCAAGATATGTTTTGGCGCATACTGGAAAGTGCCACAAGACTTGGTGGCCGCTAGTGAGCATGTGCGAGATTTGGTATCCGATATCCCAGCATCAGGTTGTGATGGTGCCTTTTTCTGACTCCGGTGACCACGAGCGACTCCGCTGCGCCTCTAGCAGATTCTCTACTTGAGAAACAGCTAAAACTCCTTGAAAAGATGTTTTTGAGTTGATATTCTACTCCAAGTTTTTTTTTAGTGCGAGAAGAACAAGTTACTTACCTTCGGTAACGCTTTTTCTGGTGGATACAATATCTGCCTGTGGATTCCTCACCTTTTGAATACCCCTTGCACCAGCAATTCAGCGGAAATTCTTTCCCAGCTCTCCCACGACGACGAGGACGTCACAATAGCACGGCTCCGCTCGCGACTCGTAAGACGTCATCGGAGCCATAAGAAGACCTCGTCGGCGTGCTGACGTCAGTTCCACCCATTTTTTCCGTGCCACTGAGGCAAACGGGAGGACCGACACATTTTCAAATGCAAACATAGCATTCCAAGTATATACACATATATAAATTCACAATTGCATAATCAATAAAGACATTGTGAAATAGCAACTGAGAAGGCATTTCTCATTATCAAAACTTTCAACATGATCAAGACATATTAAATTAAACATATTTTGGTAGAAACAGGTGGACAACGGGGAGGCGGGTGGGTCAGTGAGGAATCCACAGGCAGATATTGTATCCACCAGAAAAGCGTTACCGAAGGTAAGTAACTTGTTCTTCTGATGGATACTTCTGCCTGTGGATTCCTCACCTTTGAATAGATTTCCCAAGCCGTGCCTTTCCCGGAGGAGGGTGTCCACCTGACTAAACCAAAAATCTTGCAAACGGAACGAGCAAAATGGCCATCCCTCCTAACCTCAGAGTCTAGGCAATAATGCTTTGCAAAGGTATGGAGGGAGGCCCAAGTTGCTGCCTTACAAATTTCATGCACTGGTACACCTCTAGCCAAAGCAGATGTAGTAGACTTTGCTCTAGTAGTATGAGCTCTGATACCTTCAGGAGCTTCCTTGTTGGCCAGGGCGTAGCAGATCTTTATACAGAGAATAATCCATCTCGACAGAGTCCGCTTGAGCACAGCTTTACCCTTCATCCGACCAACATAACCCATGAAGAGTTGGTCATCAAGTCTCAATTCTCTGGTCCTGTCCAGATAAAAGCTGACCGCTCTCTTTGGGTCCAAGCGGTGAAGTCTCTCCTCCTCCTTGGAAGGGTGAGGGGGAGGATAAAAGGTAGGAAGGGTAATGGACTGCCCCAAATGAAAAGGGGTAACCACCTTGGGAAGGAAAGCAGCCCTGGTCCTTAGAACCAACTTATCTGCATGAATGGTCAGGAAAGGAGGCTTAGAGCTAAGAGCCTGCAACTCGCTTACCCTCATAGCCGAGGTAATGGCAATCAAGAAAACCGTTTTAAAAGTAAGAAGCCTCAAACGGCAACTATGCAGAGGCTCAAATGGAGAACCCATGAGAAAAGTAAGTACAAGATTCAAATCCCACTGAGGCATAATAAAAGGAGTGGGAGGGAACATGTTTGTAAGACCTTTAATGAATCTCATCACCACAGGAGATTTAAATAAGGACGGCTGATCCGGCAAACAGATAAAAGCCGACAAAGCCGATAAGTAACCTTTTACAGTAGCTACAGCAAAACCCTGCTGCGCTAAGGAAAGTGAAAAACTTAAAACATGAGATAAACGAGCCTTCAAAGGGTCAATAGATCTCTCTCCACACCATCTAACAAATTTAGACCAACGGGATGAGTAAATGGACTTGGTGGAGCGTTGCCTGGACGATAAAATAACATCCACCACATCAGGTGGGAGAAAGAAAGAACTCAGGTTGCCCCGTTCAATCTCCAGGCATGAAGGTGCAAGCTCTGAAGGTGGGGGTGAAGAACCTGCCCCTGCGACTGCGAGAGGAGGTCTGCCCTGAGAGGGAGACGGAGCGGAGGGTGCGAAGAGAGGTGAAGAAGATCTGTGTACCACACCCTTCTCGGCCAATCCGGAGCGATCAAGATGACTTGGGCCCGGTCTTGGCAAATCTTCCTCAGAACCCGAGGAATCAAGGGTATGGGAGGAAACGCATAAAGGAGTTGAGAGCTCCAACTCAACTGAAAAGCGTCCCCCAACTCTCCCTGCATCGGAAACTGGAGACTGCAGAACAACGGGCAGTGCGCGTTCTCGTGAGTGGCAAATAGGTCCAACCGAGGAGACCCCCACATCTGGAAGACGTGATGGACCACCTCTGGATGAAGCCGCCACTCGTGATCGGCTGAGTAATGCCGACTGAGACTGTCCGCACGAACATTCAGCACCCCGGCTAGATGATTTGCAAACACACAAATCTGCTGGCCCTGAGCCCAGGACCAGAGTCGCAGAGCCTCGCGACAGAGACGAAACGACCCTACACCTCCCTGTTTGTTGATATACCACATCGCGGTCGTGTTGTCCGTCAGGACCTGAACTGACCGACCGCGAAGGGAAGGAAGGAAAGCCTTTAGTGCCAAACGTATCGCTCCGCAATTCCAGAAGGTTGATGTGAAGCAACCTTTCCTCTGGAGACCAAAGACCTTTGATCTCCAGATCCCCCAGATGAGCCCCCCACCCTAGAGTGGAGGCATCCGTGATCACTGTGGCCATCGGTGGAGGAAGTTGAAAGGGCTTCCCTTGAGACAGGTTGCCCTGCACACCCCACCAAGTCAGCTCCGCCGCAGCTGCCTCTGGAGATTCTGACCTTCTCCCCGAGATCTCCGTCGTGCTGATACCACTGCCTGTGGAGACACCACTGGAGTGCCCTCATGTGCCAGCGTGCGTGACTGACCAACAGTATGCAGGAAGCGAAGAGACCGAGCAGGCGTAGGACCTTCAGGACCGCAACAACCGCTCCGTTGTGAAACAAAGGAATCATTTCCTGAATGTCGAGAATCCTCTGCGGAGGTGGGAATGCTCGACAAACAGTAGTGTCCAGTATTGCCCCTATGAACAGGCTGCGCTGAGAAGGCACCAGGTGAGATTTGGGCACATTGATCGAAAACCCAAGTTGAACAACAGCCGCGTTGTCACCTGCAAGTGACGCAACACCATCTCCGGAGACTTGGCTTTCAACAGCCAATCGTCCAGGTAGGGGTAGACAGGAACCCCTGATCTTCTGAGATGAGCTGCTACCACTGCCATCACCTTTGTAAAGACTCACGGTGCGGAAGTCAGACCGAACGGTAGAACCGCAAACTGGTAATGTTGCGACCTCTACCGTGAAACGTAGATACTTCCGATGTGACTTCAGGATGGGAAGATGAAAGTATGCATCCTGGAGATCGATGGACACCATCCAGTCTTCCTGTTGCAGCGCAAGAAGAACCTGAGCCAGAGTCAACATTTTGAATTTCTCCTGCCTGAGGTAAAATTCAAAATCCTGAGGTCCAGGATCGGCCTCAAACGTCCGTCCTTTTTGGGAATCAGGAAATACCGGGAGTAGCACCCCTGACCCCTTCCTGCTCCGGAACCACCTCTATCGCACCTTTCTGTAACAAGACAAGAACCTCCTGTTGCAAAAGCAACAAGTGGTCTTCCGAACAACCACCTTGGCGAGGAGGGTAAGGAGGTGGATACTCTAGAAAAGGAAGGGTGTACCCATTCTCTACAAGATTCAAAACCCAACGATCCGTTGTAATCAGTTTCCAATCCTGTAGAAAATGGGACACCCGACCCCCAACAGGACCAACATGCTCTAAGATGGGGGATCTAGAGCTGCTTCCCAACGGTGAGGGGAGGAGAGGAGGAGGAGGAAGAGGACTGCTGCCGTGAGGCTCCCCTAGAACGGCCTCTATTCCTACCCCTGTAGGACTTGTATAAAGGGTTCTGCTGTTGCTGCTGCTGACCCTGTTGATACTGTTGACGGCCACGAAAGGAAGAACCCCTTCCAAACCCACAAAGGCGTTTGTAACCAAAACCCCTGGACTGTGTTTGAAGGCCCAGAGATCTAGCAGTGGCCCTACTGTCTTTAAACCGCTGTAAAGCAGAGTCAGCCTTGGATCCAAACAGCCTCGTGCCATCAAAAGGTAAGTCCAACAGAGTCGCCTGGACATCCGGGGAAAAACCAGAAGACCTCAACCAGGCCTGTCTTCTTGTTGCCACAGAAGAGCAAATCACTCGTGCAACAGAATCAGCCGTGTCCATCCCAGACTGGATCACCTGGCGAGCAGCTGCTTGCGAGTCAGAGAGCACCTCCATAAAGCTTGCCCTATCATCCTCCGGGAGCTTAGGAGCCAGTTGCTTCACAGAATCCATCAAGCATGGGCGTATCTTCCCAGAAGACACGTAGCATTAGTCGACTTCAACGCCATGCTTGCAGACGAAAATATCTTTTTGGCTGCTTGCTCCATCTTTTTCGAGTCTCTATCACCCGGAGTAGTAGGGAAAGCACTCGAAGATTGCTTCGAACAAGAAGTCTGTACCACCAAGCTCTCGGAGTCGGATGAGTAGACAGAAAGGCAGGATCCCCAGGGGCCGGCCTATATCTCCGTGCAATTGTTCTAGAGACAGCAGGAGCGGACAAAGGTTTCTGCCACACCTCCAAAATTGGCTCAGTCAAGGCGTCAATGAAGGGTAACAGTGGCTCCGAGACCACCGAAGAGGTATTGAGGACTTCAGTCAAAATGTTGGCCTTCAATTCAGATGATGGCAACTGAAGGCCCAGCAAATCAGCCGCCTTCCTCACGACCACATGATAAGGCAAATTTTCTAGAGGAAGACCAGCCCTTGGTGATGAAAGATTGTATTCAGGAGATGTATCTAACCCACTGGCCTCCTGCAGACCCTCAAAGTCATCAAGAGAGTCTAAAATCTCTCCTTCCTCTTGCTCTTGCTCGTGTGCATACTCCTCCTCCTCTAGCAGCCTCTGTGCATCCCTCCTGGAGCGCTGCTTTGTCTTCAGTGCCGGCGTCAGTGGAGCCTGAAACGGAGTCGACGGCGCCGTACGCGGCGCCGGTGACGATGGCAATGGAACAGAAGGCCCCTCCGGAACATCCTTCGGCGTCGCACGAATCCGAGACGACGCCGACCCCACATCCGACGGAGCTCGAGGTGCCGGAGTCGACGACCTCGGCGTCGGGAAATGCCATGCCGGGAGCCGATGGCATAAAGGGTACAAAGGGCGCCTGGGCATACTGGTGTGGAACACCCAAATTGTAGGCCAAAGGACCTGTAGGCACACCCAGCGGAAAACTGGCCCTTGAAAACATACCATACATCGCGTTTAAGAACTGCGATGGGTCCGCACCAGGCAAGGGAAAAGGAGGATAAGTTTCCGTACCTTCTCGCCCGGGGACCTCCTGAGGTCGAACTGGATCCTGCGGAGCCGGTGGAGACAGCGCCCGCTCAGGCGAACCCACAGGAATCGGAGACAACTCCCGAGGCGCCGGTGATCCTCTCGACGCCGAAGAGCCCTTCGACGCCGGCGACATCGGAGCCGGGAATGAACCGACTCCGCTCTCGGCGAAGGAGAAGGGGAGACAAAGTCCTTCCCTCCGAAGTCGCTCAGGAGGTGAAGTCGGCCTCGAAGCCCTAGACTTCGACGAATGACGCCGGGATTTCTTCGACTTCTTATGCTTCTTAGATCTTGAAGTGTGAGACGAAGAAGACTTCACCCGCTTCCGACCTCTCTTCTCCTTCTTAGCTCTGGCCATAAAAAGTTTAGCCTCATGCTCTTTAAGGGCCTTCGGGTTCATCTTCATGCAGGAACGGCATTCTTCGACGTCATGGTCCGACGAAAGACACCAGAGACAGTCGTCATGCGGATCCATAATTGACATCTGACCTCCGCACTCCCTGCAAGGCTTAAAACCGGACTTCCTAGAAGTAGCCATTTCCAACGATATGAAGACACAATGTAGAAAATGGAGAGTCCCTGGAAAAACCGTTACGCGTCGACGGCGCGGAAAAAAGGGAACTGACGTCAGCACGCCGACGAGGTCTTCTTATGGCTCCGATGACGTCTTACGGAGTCGCGAGCGGAGCCGTGCTATTGTGACGTCCTCGTCGTCGTGGGAGAGCTGGGAAAGAATTTCCGCGGAATTGCTGGCGCAAGGGGTATTCAAAAGGTGAGGAATCCACAGGCAGAAGTATCCATCAGAAGCCTTTTTTTAATTTTACTTTTTGTTTAACAAGAAGGAAGTGCCCCAGACACTCCAACTTCCTGTTCCTGTCCAGCAGGCTCCTCCCAGTGCTTTGGCCCTCTCTGGGTCACTTTTCATTGGGATTTGGAGCTGGAAGGATCACTCGCTTTGTCTGCTGCATATATACCCTTGGATTTAAGGCCTTTGTTTTTGTGATATCACAGGTAAGTTCAAAAACTATTGGATAAGGTTGTTGTTTGTTTGACAGAGGGCATGCACCAGTATTTATTTGTACTTTTATTCAATTTTAAAAATGTATTGTGGGTTTCAGCAGGTCACTATGTCATTCTCTGATGTATTGTGGTTCTATGAGCTCGTGTGATACTGTGGGGAATGTTGCTGCGGCAGTTGAAGATTGGATTGTGGTCTGGTAGGGTTGATGGGATGGACTTTGAAGAATAAGTATTCTTGGAAATCGACATTGGATTGTGAGATTCATTAACATAACATTTGTGACGACTGGGCGTAAATTCCATCAACCCTAACTACAAAGATAGTCTCAGAACCTACGTTTTGGAAAATTTACTCTTCCCGAAGCAAGCTATTCGGATTTATCGGCATACGTCGTAAGGTATAGTGACGAGACGTATCAGCATTTACATATAACCTACTTGAATTCATGAGACCAGCGAGCAGAGGATCCGCTAACCAGATCGGTGTGGAGACGCACTGTGACCAACGATCCGATCAGATGTTGACGGTACAAAATCCTTTTCTCTTATGATGACGTCATAGGACCAGCTCAACCGGTATCACGTGAATCCCGTTCTAGATCCTGGAGGATTCAGAAGAAAGAAGCACGTCAAAGTCGTGATGCGGCCATTGACACTAGACTGTCAACTGCAGCGGCCATTTTGGGTTTTGAAATTCATTCTACAATAGAAAGCACATCGACGTGATGACGTATCTGGCTGGGGTGGCCATATTGGATGTGATTTTCGTAGAAAGTGCATCCGGTGATGCACACACCTTGCTTCACTTTTATGTTGTATCCGGTGGAGGAGTGTCGGTGAGAGAACTGGTCGGAGGTGCACACGGTGATGCGCATACCTTGTCTCTTCTAACATCGGAGTGTCGGTGAAGGTGTTAAGTTCAACATGATCAAATGCGCTAGTGGTGATGTACATACTCTGATTCTGGTGTTTTATTTTAAAGAATCCTTACTTGCGGCTAAGGGACAACAGAGTCCAATGGGCATGCAGGCATGGACACACTTTCATTTTTGTAGCTGTGACGATCTAACAATCCATATTAACGAGGGGCACCAGAGGCTGAATTTACAGTTTGCTTATGTCTATTTTTGTGCCGAATTGTCCATACACCTCCTGACTCTAACATTTTTCGTAGAGGTGCAGTTTGAACTGATTTCGTTTTGGGTCTATTGTTTCTTACATTAGATAATTTTGTTCCTTTCATTGTGGTTTCGTTTTTTTCCCCTGCAAATACCACTTTATTTAATTGATGGCTTGGTGATATGGTGAGTCATTTCTCTGGTGTGTTCACTGGGAACTGTTTGGGACTTTTCTTAAGTGGATTATAATACTCACAATGTCAACCTTATCCAAGCGTCCTCATTTTCTATCGGATAAAGGAGAACCTGTCGTATCCTGGAAAAGATGGAAACAAATTTTCAATTCATATTTGATAGCCATTGGGGGTGAAAATGTTTCAGCAAATCGCAAACAAGCTATACTTCTGCACAATTTAGGTATTGAGGGAAGGTGCATATATGAAAGCCTCAATTAAATAGAAATAGGAAATGGCAGTGGTGAACCTGGTAATGTCTTTGATATGTCAGTGATGAAGCTTGAAAAGCATTTTGGTTCACAGATCAATGTTGTGTTGGAAAGACACAAGTTCTTTTCGAGGATTCAAGGGAAATTGGAAAAGATTAGTAGTTATGTGGCTGCTCTAAAAACGTTAGCTCGTACATGTGATTTTGAGCATCTTACAGATTCTTTGATCAGAGATCAAAATGTTAGATGTACTAATGTCAAAGTACAAGAAAAGTTGTTAAGCAAAAATCCCAATTTAAAAGATGCTGTAGCTATCATAGAAGGTATGGAGAATACAAGTATGTGGGTACGTGAGATATGTGACGAGAAAGGGAAGAATGGTGTTGGAGTGGAATCATCCGTGAATGAGGTTAATGGTGTGGACTGAGGGGGGGAGAAGGATACTAACAAAAGTGGGGTTGTTATCAACAAAGACTTTGACAAGAAGTTTGATAAAAAGAAATATCCACAAACAGATTCTAGAAGTGGAGGTGTGAAATGTTTCAGATGTGGTAGTGAAGGCCATTTGTCAAACAGTCCGGGTGTTTTACGAGATTTGCATTTTGCAAAAAGTGTGGTAAGAAAAGACACTATACTCAGGTGTGCAGAGGATCCAAACAGCAAGGGGTGAATTATCTGGAAGAGGAGGTAAAGATTGTCTCGAGCGTGCGTGATGATGGGTGTGTGGATGCAGATCCCATTGAGATGCCTGAATGTGAGGTTATGATTGGTGGAAAAAAAATATTAGTTCTTGCTGACTCTGGTTCACCCTACACCATTATTGGGGACAAGAATTGGGCTACTATGTTTGGTGGCGATGATGTTAAATTACTGCCTCCTGATATCAATCCTGTGGGCTCTGGAGGTGTGAGAATCGATGTGCTTGGTTACTGTGTGAGGAAAATTCAGTTCGCTGATCGTGACACAGTTGGAAAAGTTTATGTTGCAAAGAGGGGTGGCAACCTTCTAGGATGGGGACATCAGAGAGACATGGGTATTACACTCAATATCAACAGCGAACAGAAAGTGTTGATTCTGGCCAGGAAGGAGTTGCCTGAGGACATATGTTCTAAATTTCCTAAAATGTTTGGTAGTGATCTTGGTCCATTGAAGAATTTTGAACATAGAATTATTTTGAAGAGTGGTGCCATACCGTGTGTCTCTAAAGTGAGGAAAGTTCCACACATGATGCTAGCGCTGTTGGAACTAGAAATCAAGAAACTTAAAGAGAAAGGGGTAACAGATGAAATTGAGAGTTCTGAGTGGTTGGCCCCGGTGGTATTGACACCCAAGGATGATGGTAAGGAAATTCGCTTGTGTGCGGATTTGAGAGGTTTAAATACATTTATTTGGGTGGACAGACAACCTCTACCCAATATCACGGAGACTTTGGCTCTCATAAAAGATGCACTGATTTTTAGTGTGATGGACTGCTTACCACCAGGTTAAGCTCCATACAGATTCCAAACCTTTGACGTAGTTTGTGACACCTTTAGGAGCATTCCAGTTTATTCGAATGTCTTTTGGACTTGCCTCGGCAGCGGCGTGTTTTCAGAGAGTGATGAAACAAGTGTTAGAGGGTTTAGACAAGGTTCTGTTTTTTCAGGATGATATACTTGTTTATGGGAAGGATCTGGAGGAACATGATGGAATTTTGTGGAAGGTGTTGGAGAGGTTGCAGAATGCTAGTTTGGTCATTAAAAAAGAGAAATGTAAATTCAGGGTCACATCCGTGAATTATCTAGGGCATACCATCTCTAGTGAAGGGATTAGTCCAAAGATGGATTTGGCCAAGAGTATAATTGAAGCTCCTAAGCCTGTCAACAGGGATCAGGTGTGTTCATTCTTGGGATTAGCGGAATTTTGTTCTAAGTACATTCAGAATTTTGTTAGCATCTCTCAACAATTAAGATCTTTCTTAAAAAGGGTTCTCAGTACTTGTGGCCTAATGAATGTGATGTAGCTTTCAATAACATCAAGGACAGTTTTGGAAAACTACCCACTTTGGGTCATTTTGATGTCAATAAAAAAACGATTTTGTCTACTGATGCTAGCATCAGTGGGTTGGGTGCCGTTCTTGCTCAAATGGATAATGGTAATTTGAAGGTGGTAGCTTTTGCTTCTCGTTCCATGAAGGGAGCTGAGGAGAGGTATTCTGTTATTGAACGAGAGGCGTTGGATGTGTATTGGGCCATCCTCCACTTCAATTTTTTTTTGAGGGGGTATACCTTTTACTGTTAGATCAGTTCATAGGCCTCTCACCAGGATTTTTATGTGTAGAGAGTTGGATAACCTATCTCCCAGGATTTGCAGTTGGGTGGATGGTTTATCTAACTACAATTTTGTGGTTGAGTATATACCTGGTTTAAAAATTGTATGGCTGATTGCATGTCGAGGATGCTTATTCAACAAGATAATGACAATGTTGACAGTGCTGGAGTAAATTGGGTATGTGAGTCTGCATTGGATGAGAAGGAATGGGTAAATGCATATTCAAGTGATCCTGATTTCAGTGTTTTAAAAGACTTTATTGTGAAAGGTTGGCCGGAGAAGAGGATGTTGTCATCTGCTTTTGAAAGTTTCTTTGGAGTGCAAGATGAGTTGAGTATCTGGGATGGTAAGATCTTTAGAGGTAAACGTGTGGTGGCTCCAAAGGAATTGAAAAGCAAACTGATCAATTTGGCACATGAAGGGCATTTGGGTAGATACAAGACCAAAGCTAGATTTGTGAATGGTATTGGTGGCCTGGTATGGACCATGTAGTGGAAGAAGTTGTGAAAGATTGCTGACAGTGTGCAACAATGACAAATTAAAAAAAACACACACAGCACCAATATCTCCTGTTGAGGTACCTGTGGAACCTCGGACAAAACTGGGTGTGGACATTGCTCCTCCATTTGAACTGTTAGCCCATGATGAACGTTATGTTATTTTACTTGTGGATTATAAACCAATTTTGACAAAAGACATTGTACAAAAGAGTGTAAATGGAGTGTGGGTGACACTGTTTTGGTGAGAAGACCTGGTCTGATAAGGAAAGGACGTTCAAGGTTTATGGGTCCCTTCGCTATTGCCATTGTTAAAAAGAACGTTGTTGTGCTAGATTCCGGTGATGTTTGGAGCATGACCAGGTTGGTGAAAGTTCCCAATCATCAGCTGCAAACTGGTCGGAGTTTTGTTGCTGATGGGTTGAGTTGTTCTGCTAGCCTGAATTCTGAGAGAGATTATATGATGTCTTTACACTAGTTTGGTGGTTTATCTGAAATTGTCACTGATTTTTATTAGATCGTATTAATTTGTACACCATCAATTTTGTGGTTTATCTGACATTGTCACTTGATTTTATTGTATGTAATTGATTTTGTATACATTGTTCTGCATTGTTCATTGTATTGTTCTTTGCTTTTCTATAATTCTTTTTATTCTTCTGAGTCTTTATTCTACATTAACATTTTCATTACATTTTCATCTGTTCTTCGTATTTTTTGGTTATTCGCTTTCCATTATTCAAGGGGGGAAGATGTGCTATGGTTAATGTATTGAATCTCGGAGCGTGGAACATTCACTATGTCATTCTCTGATGTTTTATGATTCTTTGAGCTCGTGTGATACTGTGGGGAATGTTGCTGCGGCAGTTGAAGATTGGATCGTGGTCTGGTAGGGTTGACGGGATGGAGTTTGAAGAATAAATATTCTTGGAAATCGACATTGAATTGTGAGATTCATTAACATAACACTTTTGTAAAGGAAAAATGTTGCACATGTCAGTACATTTTCTCCATGTTTGTTAGGAAATTTACAATATATTCATTTATTTTACTACGTGGTCTAGTCTGCCAATGGGTCATCCAGCCAGTAGGCCCAGTACTAGTTATGGGTGCATGATATAACTGTTTCTGTGGTATATGTTGCTTTAAAACATCATTAAGGGCAGGGATGGCATTGGATTAAACTAAAAATTTGTTTTTGGGGGGCATTTCATGTTTTTGTCTGAAAAAAGTGTACACGTGGGGTAATATTTGATACCTTGGGAGGATGTGTTTTGTTGTAAAATGTTTATAGCTCAGTTAATTTTCATTTTTGGCATTGCTGAATTAATGGTAGTGTTTGCTTCAGTGTTACCATGCCCCCTTTGTCCAGCCAGTGAGTGTGTTTGCTCTGGACAACCATTTGTCATTGTTCTCCATGCCTTGTGGCCAGAGGCCATTTTGTGTAGTCGGTGTCTAAAGGCCTGTATGCGTTCTTTGTTTTCCAGGCCTTCTTGCTTGTTGTTTGACCATGTGGCTGGCGACCATTTTGTGTAGCCAGCCAGTGTGCTTTGGCCATAGGCCTTCATGTGATCTTTATTGTGGCCATGCCTCCCTGCTTGTTGTTGTTGACCATGTGGCCGGTGGCCATTTTTTGTTAGTCAGCCAGTGTGTTTTGGCCATAGGCCTGCAAGTGTTCTTTTTGTGTTCATGCCTCCTTGCTTGCTGTTTTTAACCATGTGGCCGGTGGCTATTTTGTGTAGCCAGCCAGTGTGCTTTTGCCATAGGCCTGCATGTGTTTTTTGCTGTGGCCACTGGCCACGCCTCATTGCTTGCTGTTGTTGGTTGACCATGTGATCAGCGTCCATTTTGTGCAGTCAGCTTTAGTTTATTTTCTTCCAGTTTTCATTCAAAGCCATTTTCTAGGGAGATTGTTAGGAGAGGGCTATGCCATTTTGTTTATCAGTTTAATAATGTCTGATGATCATTTTATTACATGTATGTTATGATTATATGAACAGTGTTTCATATTATATGCATTGTTTTTCATTTTTTACGTGCACCTTCTTGCTAACCAACGGGATTTTCACGGTCCTCTAGTACACCAGCAATTAATGTTTTTGTAATTTTTTTTATCTTAATTTGTTTAGAATTTTTATGTACATTTTTTAATTTGTATTTTTTTGTATTTTTTGTATTTTTTATTTTAATTTAAAAAAAGGGTTTTTTTGCATTTTCCTACCATCCATCCACCCATCGCCTGCCATAGGCACACAGCTGTGCAACAGCATTACTTTTTTAAGTACTATTCCATTTTCACCTGAATCCCGTGCCTGCCATGGATGCACACGCACCAGCATTCATTTTTTTAGGACTATTCTATTTCCCCCTGACTACCTTGCCTGCAATAGGTGCACACCAGCATTCGTTTTTTAAGTATTATTGCATTTCCCCTGCACCTCCCTGACTGCCACAGGTGTCTCCCTGGCTCAGATGCACATAAAGCAAGCACTTACATCTGTATGTTGTTTGTTATGCTGATTGGAAATTAAATATTTACGTTATGGTGGTGTGGTTTGACGTTGGAATGGATACACTATTGTTGATTATTATTAAGGATAATAACTTAAATAACCACACTAAATTATATTGTCTTTGTCTGTCCTGGATTCAAACTGCAACAATGCCACATTTCATGAAAACATTTTTGTTGCTTGTTTGCTTTTAGTTGCACAAGAGACATCACCCAGAGTACTGCAAGACAGAAGGCCTGTACAAAGAGACGTGACCACACAACATGTGACGTGAGTCCTCCAATCTCTTCCGCTTGTGCAGCTAAGTGCCACTGCCAACTGAGAGCTTCAAGATGGACCCAAAGAAAGATACTGCCAAGAGAGTGGTTAGTGAGAAGAAGCAACTTTCCACCACTGGCAAGGTCATTTTGTGATAGATAATTCTGATGTCTTCACAATACGTTTTGGGCCCTTCCCTGTCACGGGAACTTGGCCCACTCACACAAGTGAGGTAGCATTTTTATCGGGAGACCTGGGGGAATGCTGCGTGGTAAATTTGTGCCGGCCCGGTGATCCCACAACTTTCCCACATAGTAATGTGTGGAAAATGTTATTTTCTTAGCTAAATTTGAGGTTTGCAGGGGATTCTGGGTAGGAAAACTTTGGGGGATCTACGTAAGCCATACCTCCTGGACTCCTCCAGGTGTCTAGTTTTCAGAACTAATAATATACGTTCCCGGTGCTGTTCTGTGTTTTGTGGCAATATATCCTCTTCAGATTAACACATACCTTTTCATGTAATACAAAAACAATGAGTAATATTCCCATGGCATCTAAAACAGACATTTGTCTTTATTGTTATATTAATTATATTGATCATACAGGTATTATGGAACTTCAGTGAAAATTATTGTGATGTCATCAGGGCTAAGGCCATGTTATTTTACCTCCTGGGAAGATTGAGGTTCAAAGGCCATATAATGCCACTTCCTTTGATGTCATCAAGGTCTAGTGTATATGATGTCACTTTTCCTACCCCTGGCATTTTTGTGAGTCGATGTCCATGCAGACGCGACGTCAATATATTGCTTTTGTGGAATCTTTCAAGATGGCAGCTGCATTTTGCATCTATTTGGATATTTTACATTCTTGTTGATAACTCTTCCGCTTCTGTCTCCTTCCAGCTGCAGCCCCTTAAACTATATTCTTGCACTTTTGTGAAAGTAGCAATACATTGGGGTTTCTGTTCAGGACATAGAAGTGCACCTCTTCGCCAAAAGGGGTTACCTACTCTTTCACGTGGTCATCCCAGTTTCTCCTGGGAGACCTCGCAAACCAGGTGATAATATTTTGTGGTAGGCACAGTTATACGCTTGAATATATTCTCTGCCGTCACTTGTAATTACTGTTCATAAAAGTGTGCCTCCCAGACCATAAATTATAAATGATTTACAAAGATAGGAACCTATACCTTGTTCCTATTGGTGTCCATAAATGGGTTATCTTTTAGAAAACTTTTAATTTGCTATCCCGCACCTTTATATTCTAAAGTAAATTTATTATCACATTTGCGATCAATTGCAGATTATCTTTTTACTGTTTAAGGTTATATACATTTTTACACACATGTGGACACATTAATTTACAAATTGCACCACGAAGACATGAATAATTTACAAGTTACACCATAAGAACATAAAACGGCTGTTTTTTACACGCCATGTTTGGCTTTGACGTGTACACAACAAATTAATTAAACAAATAGGGGGACACAAAATAACTGACAATACAATAAATCAATGGTTATCTACAAAACGTATTTACAAACTCCTCACACCTCATTATTTTTGAGGATAAATCTACAATATCGCAAAGGTCTGTTGCTGTGACTTGACTAGTGTCCTTAGGGTGATTTAACTTGGGAACTATGCCTGGGTCCTCTTTCTAATTTGATTATACCTACTACTCTGTGGCCCTATAGAGGTCAGAGTTCTGCTGATCTTTCTGGGTAAGTTCCCAACTTGCTTTTCCTGGTGTGCATTTTCACTATGCACTGTGTATTGCAATAGATGGAAACTGTTGGCCTCAAAGAAATTTGCGCCGGCGCGTTTCGACCTTCCCAGGTGGGCCTGTGTTGTTGGTTAGAAGAAGGTCTTCTTCAGGGCGGGTATTTTCTTAGGACACGTTTGCCTGGTTCATGGGGATACTTATTTCTGTTAGTGTTGAGCTGGTCCCTTCATGGGGTCCTGTCTTATGCCTCGCCATGTTCATGGGGCTGTGAGATGTTCTAGTGGCGTCAATTAAAGCTTTTCTGATGTGTTTCGTCTACCCGCCTGGCTGGCTAGGTCCGCGTCACTTGTAATTACATCTTTTGTTGTCAGCACTTTGGTGCATCATGATTGTCTTTTGTGTAAACACAGTGGAAGTGGCTCTTTGAATCATCATCAAACTTTATTTTGCGTCTTACGATGCATAAAAATACATACTTGACACTTAAAACATACATAATTAGACAAAGTGCCATAAAAAGCTTCCCATTAAAAACATTTAAAATACAAAATTCCTGAATAATGTGCAAATTCATATATAAGTAATTTGTCCCACAACCTGATCCGCGCTCAATTTTCCCCGCAAATAAAAAAGCAAATAAATTATCTCCTTAATACATTCAAATTTTAAAAACATGTACACACACATCATTAGACTCTGATACAACTTCAAGAGCTCCAAATCACCTATTTTTATAAATAAACATTCACAGTGCAACAGCCCGCATAAAACTAACTTTTCATCTCAAATACGCACATCGCAGCTCTGATATAACCACCTACGTTTTACGCACCCCACAGAAACGATGCTAACGTAAAGCACACCAACGGGTCACCAAGCTGTTGGATATACACTAGAGCTGGCCAACATTGAGGAAAATTGAATTTGCACAAAAGAGGGATTATGGGGGGCATGGCCAAGAATGCGACGGAGTAAGTCACAGAACTCCGTCTCTCCGGCCCCGCCATGTGATTTCTCCCCCGCCGCCCAAGCACCAGATCCCTCAGGACGTGTAGAAATAATGCAATGGTTGCAGGGATGAGCGGAGGCTTCCCTCGTCGATGAGAGCCCGGCGGATCGCCCGGAAAAGAACTGAGACGGGACGGACCTGTCGGCGCGGCGCTCTGGGCCTAGCCAGCAGAGGCCTCCGACGGGCGTGGTCTGTCCGGATCGGAGCTGCGTGGACTGGGAGCGTACCACGTCCCTCGCGCTTAAGCACACCGGCGACACAGACAGGGAAAGCACCGCCCGGCGGCCCACCCGGAGACACCCCAGCGCGCAAGTAAGGAGGCAAGAGCGGGGGAGAACGTGAGAGAGTAGTGGAAGGGGCTGTGGCCGGCCAAATTGGAAGACGGGAAGGCCCAGCAAGGCCTACGTGGATACAAGCGACAGCGGCCATTCCCTCAGGGCACAGCAACACCCCTACACGCACGAGCAGGAAAGACAGCGCAGGGGGCACCGGTTTGAGACCAGCCCGCACCGAGACTCTGGGAGGCTGCCTGGCCGCAATAGCGCAGAAGGAATCGCAGCCTTCACTGAGAGACATGCGCAGGAACAGGTCGGGAGGAGGTGAGGCCCGACAAAGCCGCACCGGAGAGACGCCTCTGCGCAGGAAGGCTAGGGGCTGCGGTGGAGGTCCTTGCCCATTGTCTAAAAGAGTCGTCGACCTTATGATGCCTACAGGGTCCACCTGACAGGGGCCATGCCGCTATTATAGCCCACGACGGGCCAGATAGGACTGAAAGCAAAAGTGATTGCGAGACTAGCCGCGAAGGCTGGGAGAATGCGAAAAGGAGATTTACACGTACCTCGCAGTGCTTGAGGCACTCGCCAGGACAGGAGGCACCAGCAACTTGAGGGGCCATAGAAGCGAATAGAGGCAGCAGTTTTTGGACAGTTCTTATCCGCCACAAGGGCTTGACCCCTGGGGTCAACAGAGTAGAGAAGAGCTGCTGGTCAAGCACAGTACTAGACCATGGATTCAGGCCTGGAATTGCCCCCCAAGACCCGGAAGAGGGATCGAAAGAGGGAGCTATACCTCTGGTAGCGCTAGCAGAGAAAAAGACAATAGGTGGCTTAGCTGGTAATAACGGACTACAACTCAATAAAGCAGGTGTGGTGGTCTTCCCAACGGGGAGCCAAGAGACTAATCGAGCGGACAGTAAAAGGGGTGCTGGGGCCCCTGGCATGGCATTGCGACTCCCTGGCCTTCGTAGCGGCCCCAATCGACGAGTGTTTCATTTGTGGCGGCTAGTACAGATCAAACAGAAGGGCAAGCAAATATAACTCTACAGCGGAGCGGATTTGAGGCAAGAGCTGTCTACACTACCACTGGGGAAGGCTATTAGCGGCGGAGCCAGCAGCTGTGGGAGTAGAAGATGGCGTCCGGAAGAGTAAAGAAAGGGAACATTATCAAAGATATGCTAATGAAACAGACGAACGCTCAGGAGGGCGACTCACAGGGAGGCCAGAGCAGAGCAGCCTCCCCGGCTTCGGAAGAACTAGAAGCGCCGGTTACGCACCCGTACATGGAGGCCCTGTTTGCTGGACTGCGAGATGACCTCCTCGTAGTTAAAGAGACCTCACTGCGGAACTACAAGCAGTCCGCACAGAAATGACTGACATAGGAGACCATGTGGATGCCATCGAAGGGTGAGAGTCCTCTCGTGATGGGGAGATCGAGCAGCTCCAGCAGGAGGTTATCCGACTGACCAATCAGCAGCTTGACCTACAAGCACATACAGAAGACTTAGAAAATCGCTCAAGGCGACACAACACCCGTATTAGCGGGGCCACACGTGACGCAGAGGAGGGAGACATAGAGGCCTATGTCTCAGAAATGTTCGCCCATATTTTAGGAGGTACTCAAGCAGCAGAGATCCGTTTGGACCGGACCCATAGGGTGGACAGGTGGGGCCCTGGCTCCACTCGGGCATTGGACATCTTATCCTGCGTCCACAGCTTCCCTTTGAAAGAGTGGATTCTCAGTAAGGCCAGAGACGCATCGACTGTGTAGTTCCGGGGTCAGACCCTGCATCTTTACCAAGCCTTAGCAGCCTCAATGCTCCAAAAAAGGAGAGAATTTTGCGCTGTCACGACATTCCTATGAGGGAAGAAGGTGCCCTATGGATGGGGTCACCCCTTCAGGATCATCTTCCGCTGGCAGGATCAGCTACACCAGATCCGCTCCCTTTCGCAGGCTTGCGCACTGCTTAATTTGGAGCTTCCTGATGAGCTGCGTCGGGGTCCCTCCGCGAGGGATTACCGGAGAGAGAATAATTCGATGTGGCAAAGGGTCCCTGCCAGAAGAGGGGGAGCGGGCCCTGATCAAATAACCATGGCAACCGAGAGGAGGGCCCTCCTCAACAAGCTGGCAGAAGATACCTCTTCTAATGAGCCTTCGTGAGGTGAAATTGTTTAAGACATAAATGGGCGGCGGGGTTGCGGGAGCCGGAAAGACGAAAATCTTGGGGACTTGGTCATTTACCTTTACAGGGACTTCACCACTAATGGAGGGTTGGGCACGTTGCCCCCCTCCTTAAAATAGGGACAATGGTTACGTTTGACTTTCGTTAATGTTTTGGGGTATGTTCAAGGGTGCCCAGCAAGAAGACACACACTAAAGGCTGTCTGGCAAAGGTTTGCTCAGTCATTAGGGGAGAGCGGGGAAGACAGAGGGAGAGGGGACATGGATAGGGTAGGTGACAAGGAGAGGAGACCCACCTATGGCAACTGTGAAGGATCTTAGGATTTTAACCCTTAATGTCAAGGGTCTCAACAGTCCAGTTAAGAGGAGGGCGATCCTCTCTTATCTGGAGCAGTCGAGGACAGATGTCTGCCTCCTTCAGGAAACACATTTAGCCCGGGGTGACTGGCCGAGACTGAAATCTAGGGCCTTCCCGCAGCAATTTTTCTCCTCATTAACACATAAAAGGGCCGGGGTGGCAATACTGTTCTCCCGCTTCTTTCGAGGGAGAGTGGAAGAAAAGGTAGCTGAAATTAAAGGGCGCTTACTAGGATACAGGGTTCGCTTGGGGCCCCTCACCATAATTTTGGGCTCAGTATATGTTCCTAATGAGGGCCAGGAGCGATTCATCCAGGAAGCCACAGCAGAAATCATGGCTACACAAGATAGATGGCTGGTGCTAGGAGGGGACCTCAACCTGGTTTTCAATAACGACATGGACAGATCAACCCTGAGACACAGGGTATCTGGGGCAATCAGCACTGGGGGGCCCTTAGAATGGAGGAACTGGGATTGATAGACATTTGGCGACATCGACACCCACAAACACGGGATTATACATTCTACTCACATGTACACAAGTCATACGCTAGGCTGGATCATTACCTAGGTACCCGGGAAGTTTTAAATGCAACTCAGTCGATAGCTATTGTATCCCGCTCACTCAGCAGTCACACTAGATCTTGCCCTCCCTCTGCACGACCACAGACAGCGATCCTGGCTGCAGCGAGAGACTCTACTTTGGAGACCAGAAGTAATTAAGCAGAGAGATAGCTTGATCAAGGGATATATGGAGATCAATGACTCCCTAGAGGTTTCAATCCCAATCATATGGGACGCTTTGAAAGCTGTAGTAAGAGGGGAACTGATAGCTATTTCAGCGGCTGAGAATAGGGAACAGAGGGAGAAGTGCGACAAGTTACAGCAACAAATGTGTGAATTAAAGAGAATAGACAATCGCACTGGGGCTCCTAGAGACTGGCGCCAATTAGAAGCAGCCAGAAAGCAATTGGCGAGCTTAGATCTGGATTCAGCGGAATACATGCTCTTGCGCCTCAAACATGCATTTTACATAGGGGGGAATAAATGCAGAAGATTGTTGGCAAATAAACTTAAGGGTGAACGTTGGGCTAACGCAGTTGATTCATTGCTAGAAAAAGATGGGACGGTAGTTGAGGGGGAGGAAGCAGTGACAGAGAGGTTCTGCTCCTTCTACAAGGAATTATATGCTGCGCAGGCTCTCCCGAACCAAGCTATCCGGGAATACTTAGAAGAGGCAAAGGTGCCACGCTTAACCAAGGGACAGGCAGAGGGACTGGAAGGCCCCATTAGAATTGAAGAAGTCATAACGGCAATTTCCAAACTGAAGTTGCACAAATCTCCGGGCCCGGATGGCTTCTCGGCTGACTTTTATAAGGCTTTTTGCTCCTCAATAGCTCCCATACTTACTAGAGTATTCAATGCGATCACAAGTCCCGAGACACTACCTCCATCAATGAAGGAGGCAATGATAGTGGTCATAGTCAAACCTGGAAAGGATAGCCGACTGTTTCGCTCTTAAATATCGATGCCAAACTGTTTACCGGGATATTGGCGGCTCGCCTTCCTTCGCACATGCCTGGCCTGGTTGACCCAGACCAGTCTGGCTTTATACCAGGTAGATAGTGTGCAGACAATACAAAGTGCATCCTACACCTGATAGATAAGGCAATCCGTACACAGGGAGAGGCGATGCTTCTCTCTATAGATGCCAAAAAGGCATTTGACCGGGTTCATTGGTCCTACCTGGGGGAGACCATGGTAAGAATCGGGTTTGGGGAACGGTTCCAAGCATGGATTCTAAGTGGGTACCGGGAACCAAAAGCCACGGTAAGGGTGAATGGGAGGAGTTCGGGGAGCTTCCCCATCGCTCGTGGTACGCGGCAGGGCTGTCCTCTTTCCCCGCTGCTCTACGTGCTCTACATGGAGCTGTTTGCACAGCAGGTGCGTGATGACCCGCTTATTACAGGTCTGAGATTTGGAGGAGAAGAGCACCTCATTACTAGGCCTGGGCGGTAAATTCCGCTCCGCTCGCGGAATTTGCGGAATTTTGGCAATTCCGCGTTCCACGGAGAACGCGGAATTGCCGAAAATTCCGTGATTTGCGGCGTAGCGGAATTTTTTCCTTGTTCGCGCTTTCAAAATGCGTGTTTGCGCGCGCGGGAGCGACTTACCGGGATCCCTGCGTTCGCCGACGAGTTTTCCTATCCGTTCGCGTGTGCCACAAGATTTTGGTAGCCGGCCGCGCGATCCCCGTGAGAGTGTGCGATCGCGAACACGTCATTCGGACACACCATCGGACATCCGTGTTCGCGAACAGGAAACACGCATCGCAAGCGGGCGGGACAAGTGAAACAAGATGGCCACGCCAATTGGCGACCGCATGGGCAAGTTCGCGAGATATTTCCCCCCGAGCACGCAAACAGCGTCCCCGAACAGGAAAAACGCATCACGAACGGGCAGAACAAGCAATTACGCATGCTCGCGGAATTCTGCGTAGCTCGTGGAGATTTTTTACCGTTTCGCGGAACTTTGCGTAACACGACTACGCAAATTCCGCCCACCCCTATGTACGCTGATGATGTAATAGTATCCCTGAAGAACCCCTGAGAGGCTCTACCAGCATTTCTGAGGGAGGTGGAGAGATTTGGGGTGGTCTCGGGGTTCAAGATGAACCTCGCCAAGTCGCAGGCATTAAGCCTTTCAGTGTCACGAGCCACGAAAGAAACCCTCTCACAATCCTTCCCCATTAGCTGGCAATGAACCATATGCTACTTGGGTATACAACTCACCTCCGCTTTACCTGAGATAGTTGAGGTTAGCTATAGAATCTTAACCACGAGGGTTCAGAGGGACCTGGCGAAGTGGCATCTTTATCCCTTATCCCTACTCGGACGTATAGCTGCATTGAATATGGTGGTCCTTCCTAGAGTTCTCTATGTTTTCATGACCCTGCCTTTATGGCCGCCCCCCGGTTCGATCCGAACTATACAGGGCGCCGTTCAAAATTTCGTTTGGGCTGACCGCCGCTCCAGAATGCACCGGGAGCAGTTGGAGGACCCCAGCCGAGGGTGGCATAGGCATCCCTTGCATCCTTAGATACTTTAGGGCGGCGCAAATTAGATGCATAGTTGAGTGGTCTTGCCCGGAGTAGGAAAAGAAATGGCTATTTATGGACAGAGCATTGGCAGGTACATCCCGGGGAAAATCCCGTTCTTGGCTAGACCACATAGACCCCCCAGCCTACACCTGTCGGCGGTAGTCTCGCCTACCCTCAGAGTATGGAATGTACTAGTAAAAGCAAATGGTCTCTCGTCATTCCCATCCCCCTTATCGCTGATAGTTGGGAACCCGGATTTTACCCTGGCATTAAAGGAAGTGTCATTCCAAGAGTGGCTCAGACCCGGATGTAGGTCGGTGGGCCACCTCTTTGACCAAGAGGGCCCCATTCCCTTCAACGCTTTGAGAGCAGACAATCTCATCCCAGAAAGGGAAAGGTTTCGATACACACAGATTAGACACTGGGTGATGCAACCAGAGATTAGAGAGGAAGCTCAACGACCCCTGACGAAGTTTGAGAGGTGGCTCATATGTAAAGAATCGGACCGACACTTGGTAACGGAACTGTACAAGCTGCTGATGGAAGGGGGCCTGGAGGAGAAATCTCCGTTCCAGATTCAGTGGGAGCGTGAATTAGGGAGGGAGCTTTCCCACCGGGAATGGGGTGACATATACTATCAGGCAAGACACACAGCGACCAATACCTCAAGCATAGAAACTGCAACATAAATCGTCACATATTGGTACTTTACGCCAGAGCGCCTCCATAAAAGGAACCCGACACAGAACGAGCAATGTTGGAGATGTTGAGAGGCCACGGGGTCAAGGGGACACCTTCAGAGAGACCTGGCGTTCATTTATCACTTTGCTATCCCAGGAATGTATAGAACTCACCTGCCCTATATATTTAAAAATATTACGACTGACTGAAGAATAGAATGGCTTTGTTGATTATGTGGCCAACGCAGATGTCCACGATTAGTGGTTTAATAGCGCTTGGGCACCTGGGGGGGGGGAGCGGGAGGGTGGGATGGCGGAGGGGGGGTATGTTTTTCTTATTATATGTCTTTCTTTCCCTTATAATGTTGCATAGATGACCGACTTGGCGGAATGTTGAAGCTAGGTCGGTCTATGTAAGAATTGCATTTCTTTTATCCTGCAACAATAAAACAAATTTAAACCTGAAAGAGGGATTATGAAGCATTTCCATTGGAAGGAGCATAGTGTAGAAAAAAATAAAATGTACGGTACATCACAAGGACAAGGATACAACTCATTCAGAGATTGAAGTTAGCGGGGAAACCCAGCAAGAACGGAATATAATTTAAACGAAATCTTGTCAAGATCAAACGATGCTGGGGATTTTGTACAAAGGCCAGATATGACTGTACAGGGGGAACCATATGATATAAACCAACAGTACTTTTATTTTTATTTTGCTCCCACCTATCTGTCAGCCTTTCTTAGAAAAATCTCTTTGAGCCTAGGCTTTGGAAAGCTAGCGCACTTGGATGGAGAGTCGAATATGTCTCGTAGACTCATGGCTGTCAAAGGGGACTTTACATAATCCGGCCATGGGATCTTATTATCAGGATCCAATTGAAAACAGTCTCTTAACACTGCTTGGTTGGTTCAATTTTACACTCTCCTTTTTCCAAATCTTTAAATGTTTTTCACAACTACTTCCACTTCTTTCACGTTGCTTGGTAATACCCAGTCACGACACTAAGCCCCCCGCTTTTATATACTGTGATGTGGCGCCGGAGCGTGTGTCCCAACTGTAGGTATCAAAACCTCTTGCTATCTGCCATTTGGTATTCTGCCTGCAGGTTCTCAGAGGTGATTAATGCCTGGTCCTCCAAATATCTCCAAGACAATCAATGCCCAGTAGACCCCATGTGTGGAATCCCTTTAAACTTCCCACCCCGTAGCATGCCACTGTCTCAGAGCGGGGCCGTCTCTGTCAGGCTGTCCCCCCAGCCCAGCAGTCTTGTAGCCTCATGCCATGCTTTGGCTGATGTTTGTGTGTGAATGGGTAGTTGTCTTTCCAGTTGTTTCTGGTACATTATGTCTGGGTAGCCCCGAGTTCCCATGGCATGTCAGTCAACCCGGTAGGCTGGCTCGCTTCTGTCTGTAAACACCCAGTCATTGATTGTTATCAGTTGAGCTGCCAGATCGTATTTCCGTATGTCCAGGACCACAAGGCCGCATTCAGACACCCCTCTGTGGAGCTTGTGTAGCGCTATCCGTGAACTACCCCATCCCAAAGGAGCTCATGCAGCTCACTATCAACCTTGTGAAAAACGTCTAGCAGTATCTTGTATGGGGTGTTCTGCATAATGTTAAGAAACGTGGCAAGGCCATCATCTTGAAGAGGACAGCCCTCCCCATCAGGGATACTGGGAGCCCTCTCCAATAAAGTACATCTTTCAGGAGCCTTTCGGGTTGTGGTAGTAGATTCTGGGTTAGGAAATTGTCAGCGTTTCTTGTGATGTGAACACCTCAATATTTGAACTCACCCCTCACAGTCAAGGCGGAGCACTCAAATGGCAATGAGGGGACGTTCCCAGCCAGGGGGAAGACAAGAGACTTGTCCCAGTTAATTCGATATCCTGAGTAGCTACTGAACAACTGAAAAATATGCAGCAGCCTATGGATCGTGTAGTGAGGTCGTTGAGCATATAGCAGGATATTGTTGGCAGAGGGAGATGCATTCCTCCCAGTCCCCCTTCCCCACAATGCACCATATTAATGTGTCTTGACGGGCCCATGCCGCCAAGGGTTCAAGTGCCAGGGCAAACATCATTGGAGACAGCGGGCATCCCTGCCTTGTGCTTCTACATAGGGTGAACGAGCGAGGCGTTGTACCGTTGACCCGCACTCTCGTCATAGATTTTCGATAGAGGAGCCTGACCCACTCACTATTGAATGCCATATAGGCATCTAGTGAGACCAGCACGGCCTCCTCTTGCTGATGTGCCGTGGCCATGTGCAGCACTCCATAGAAAATTCTGAGATTTAGTTGGGTGCTTGTGTGTGGTATAAATCCCGACTGGTCAGGGTGAACCACTCAGGTTATCACTGTCCGCAGCCTATTCGCCAAGGCTTTCGCCGGAACTTTGGCCTCTAGATTCAGCAGCGATATGTGCCTATATGAACTACACTGCTCTGAGGGCTTGCCTTTTGTTTGAAATGCCTACAATTGTTGCCAGTCTCTGGTCTTCTGGCAGGCAACCCCCCTTCCTAGCGGCCTGAAACATATTGAGCATAAGTTGTGCTACTTTGCCCGCTTTGCATTTTTACAATTCTACTGGCAAACCATTCAGGCCTGCGGCCTTGCCAGACTGCAAGTCACGAATGTCTCCTTACACTTCTTCAACCGTTAAATCACTCTCCAAATCGTCCCTATCCTCAGCAGACAGCTCAGTGAGGGACATGTCTTTAAGTAGTTCAGTGCAGTCGTCGTCAGTCCTGTCTGAAGCAGCCTCATACGCTTTCTCATAGTAGGTGGCAAATGCTTCTGCTCTGTCTTCCCCAGTTGTATATGTAGTGCCTCCCGGAGTCTGGCTTTCAGGAACCCAGTTCCTCTCCTTGTCCTTTTTTCTAACCAGGCTATCAGTTTACTTGCTTTGTCCCCAACGTTGTATAGCCATCGCTGTGCCGCCAATGTACTTGCTCGGGATGTGTTTTCAGCCAGGTCCCTAAGTTCTTGTTGCTTGAGATGTAGTTGATGTCCCAGGGGAGAGCCAGGCACCCCCTCCCTCAATATCTTAGCCTCCAGTAGGGTTTGACATTGTAGTTGTTGCTCTTTATTTTGGCGCCTAACAGGGCTTGAGTCTGGCCCGTGATCCAGCGCGACTAATATAATTTCCTCTCCTATGGACATAGCATCCAGGTCGGAAACACTCCTTTTCCACAACTATACCAATATGACGGTGGGGCCCATAACACCGCATATACATTCACTCACTCAAATATTCCCTGGATCTCATCCACTTCTACCTAGGAGAGAAAATTAAATGACTGCTGGAAGAGAACGGGATACCTTTTTACAGTTAACAAGATAACTGTTTAAACATCATACATAATTAGATTTTAATCCTGTCAATTTCTAAAACACTAAAGGTATTCCGCTCATTGGTCGATGGACCAACTAGTAGGAATCAGTTGATGGTGATTAAGACCAGCTCAATCACTTTAACCTATTAAACATTTGCATTTATTATTGAGCTAAAGAACCACAGACTCGTAGTTTTAATTGTAATAAAGTTTATCTAATTATTTAGATGCATAGAAAAGTCTCCATTTTATTAATCAATTTAATACATTTATTAGCATTTTAAGAATAAAATTCAGAGAATTTATGCATACCCTTTTAGATGGAAAAATAAAGTTCATCACAGCAGATCACAGCATAGCATTCCCAAAAACTGACTGACTGTCCCGCTAAACAGGCCTCCTCGACGGACCACCAATACAGGTTTCCCGCATCGATCTCGTTCCTTCCCAGTCAGATTTAAAAGCAAGAGATTAATTAATTTTAAAAGAATATGGCCTATAGAAAATAGCAGCGATTCTCCAGCGTCAAAGTTCTGTGCTCAAAAATTATGTATGAATAGCGCTCCTCCTACTTAATAGTAGGTCCTCTTATACCCTAATACTAGCTTACTAAACAGAAATGTTTCAATCTTTGGGGGCGAGATTCACGCTAATTGGTCCATTGGAGGGGTGGCAAGCATCTTCTCATTGCCCTCCTTGTTCAAACCAGTTCCGAAAATGTTTATAATTTTGTCCTTTCACACGGTTTTAGGACATTACCAATCCGATTGACAGTTCATCATTTGTAACTTCTTTTGTATCTTTATTAAAACAGTTCATTGTTAATTCACGGCTGCATCTTTAGTTCTCATGTATTTCTTGCTGTGTCCCTTTTTGGCACTCATTCTGGCGACAGGTCATGGTGACCTTGATCCTTTTCATTCTGAGCTCTACTTTCGGATCACATGATATTTCCACAGCTTTCTCCCAATTGGAAGCCATTTTGCACTTGCGCATTTAGCTCATCTGCCTCGGCAGCCATTTTTACAGCGCGGCCTAGCAGGCCTGAACGAACTATTATGAAAACAAACACAATCATAATTAAGACAAAGAAAATTAGCCTTTTCGTTTCCCACCCGTCATTCTACGTACCCCAATTAGGTGTTACCTAGCAAAAGCGACATATAAAGCTATGTTTTACTCATCATCCGCATACTTTTGCCACAATATGATTTACTTACATAACACAAATCATGCAACATTATTTTAATTAATACGCAAACCATTATGTTATTACTATTTCACGTTGACAAGCGTTAGTAGGTTATCTTTTGAACATGAATTGCGGTTACCCTTATAAAAAATGTCTATTAAAGTGTTGATTAGTCATCACACAATTAATAGTTATTAATTATTAGCATTGATGTTAGGGTGTTCAAAATGTTCTTATTTACCTTGATCCATCACCCGCAAGACCGTTTTAAAGGCGCCCCATAGTATAGAATCGGAATTGACCGTCCCCGTATTCTCCTGGAAATGGTGATCTGTCTGGTCCCTTATCTTGTCCCTGAATGCCTTATCATGTTAATGCCATGGATCTATTTTTGGAGTCACAGTGGTGTCTCTAGGCAGGCCCTGGAGCTGTACTTCTACCGAGGAATGGTCCGAGACACCCGTGCCTTGTGGAGCGCTCCGTGGAACAGGCTTGCATGTGTGTGGTGCGTGAAAACATGATCAAGATGAGAATCACCTACATGTGTGGCGGAGGGGTCGGTAAACTGTCGTGCTGTGGGATTGTGTGCATGCCACAAGTAAATCAGAACCATCGTCTCCACAAAAGTCCGGAGTGACTCCGGACCAGGTCATCAGAGGGGGAAGCAGAGGACCTGTCGAGCTGTGGATCCATCGTAGAATTCATGTCTCCCCCCAGTATAAGAGTGCCAGGAGGCATTTCATGTAAGAGGGCACTAAGCACTGGGAGTGTATCAGCATGGAGTCTAGGTGTAATTTAAGAGATTTAAGGCCACAACGGGGACGCAAAGACTGTAAAGGTAGGTGCAGACACGCGGTCCGCACTCCTTAACTCCCGGCATGCTTGAGCGCAGCAGCTCTGCGCCACCCGATGTGGCCTCAAATCTCTTACACTTAGGTTGGACCTTGAACCGCACACACAGTAGGTAGCACCTAGGGGCACCAACTTAGTGTGAGGTAGTTTTTTCACCATATGTTTTTTGTCCTGACGAAGGGCCATGGATCCTTATGACCAGACCAGGTGCGAAAGATGTTAACACACCATTGAGGGAGTGACCTGAGATAGTTCCCCCTCCCACGACTATAGGATACTTCCCCTATCTAGTCACAACACACTGACTACCAGGGTTCCTCTTAAACCCTAAAGGTAGCACTCACCTGTCAAAGGGGTTTATCTCTGGAAGGGTGTCCCCCTCATTAAAGTATAGTGCAGGATCTCCCTTATCAATTTTAATTTCCAATCACACATCACTACTCCACATCACTGATCACCTCACTTGCACTCATCATACGGCAGCCTCTATAAAAGATCTCCACCAAAGTGACCCTTCGGGGAACCCGTAGGGCATTGCAGTGCCGACCCGATGAGGAGCACTGCCCTATGATGATGCATGACATCCTCTAGGGAATGTGTGAGGGCAACATGAGACAGTCTCGTTGACTGTCCCTATGATTGCAGTCCAGGCATGCCCATAGAGTAACATCTCAACTAGCTGAGGGAGGCCAGATCCACCTTTTCAAGCCTGTTAATGGTTCAGTATTCCTCCTGGAACCTGACATAATGTCCTTATAACTGTAATATAGCAGTGCGAGCAGTCTATATCTTTCTTCATTCCGTCTCCAGTCTCATTAGGTTCTCATACAGTCTTGTCAACCCCAGGAGTACCCGAGCTGCTTCTGTGCTCCTCAGTGTCTTTCACTAGCATATCGCCTTATGCAGACAGTCCAGTCGACCGGCCACCTGGTATGATCATTTGATGGGGTTCATCTAGCAATTGTCCCGTGAAGACTCTTCACTCAAGCTGACGCCCCTTGAAGCTGGGTGGTTCTCCATTGGTCGGTCGCTATGGTGCTTTTTCTCCCCATCTTGGTGTGCTCACTTTTGGGACGTACGCCAGCTATAGAGCCAATCCCAAGTCTCTTCTGGTGCTGGGAAATGCCTCGATTTTCCACCTGCTATGACTCTAAGTATTGCTGGGTAAAGCATCATATATTTAAGGTCCTCGGCACGTAGTGCCCTTTTAACTTCATTGAAGCTGACACGCTAGTGTTGCACTTGGAGGGTGAAATCTGGGAAGAAACGGATCATTGTGTTTTCATAGGCTAGGTCCCCTCGGGACCTGGACGCTTGTAGGATGGCATCTTGGTCTTGCTGATTACAAATTCTGGCTATAATCGTGTGTGGCGGGGCACCTGGCTTTGGTGGTGATATTGGTGCCTTGTGTGCCAGCTTGACAGAGAAGAAGTTGGAGAGGTGCTTGGGTTTCAAGTTCTTGACTATGAGATCTTCAAGACAGAGGTCGACACTGAGCCTCTCTGCCCCCTCAGGTACCCCCACCACTCTAATATTGTTTCTATGAGCTCTCCCCTCCTGATCTTCTAGTTTTGCTGCCATGGCCATGTGTTGTTTTATTAATTGCTGGACTTGCTCCTCCTGTTTTTGGGATGTTGACTGCAGTTATGCAATGTGAGTTTCTGCCGCCGTAATCTTCTCCTAAAATTCGATCTGAGAAGATTGACATCAATGGTTACCTCGTCAATTTTGGGTTCTAGAGTGTTCTTTAGGTTGCGGATGTCCTCCAGTATGGCTCCCAAGGAGTGCTGTGCCACCACATCCCCAGTCTGTTTAGGCACTGCGTATTTGTCCATTTTATTGTTTTGGGTTTGGGGTGCCCCTTCGGGTCGCATCATAGCAATGGCCGTCAGTCAATGCTGTCGATCGTCCCCCTACGGACGTAGCGTGCCTCCTCAATATGTTCTCTCTCAAATTGGTGGTGTCCCGCTGGTCTCTACCCCACCCGTACCGTACGCCCATAGAACACCTCCCGGGCACAGAGTAAAGCAAAATAGCGATTTGTGCTGCGTCGCCTTACGCATGATTTATGAGCCCACTCAAGCCACGCAGGGCGGCTTTGCGTGGCTTCATAAATTGAAATGAGAGCCCTGCATGTACCAGTTTACGTGGTGAAAAAGTGACGCATGGTTCTCATGAATAAGCTCCCTGGTGTAAATATAGAAACTATGAGGTGGGGACTCTTAAATAGTAAACAAGAGGCTAGCCACAAAGCGACGAGGGCATGATAAACGAGGAACATGCTGCGGGGAGGTGGTTTGCATCCAGTGTATAGAAGGGCCCAATAATCACGGCTCTAACAGGAAGTGAATAAGTGTCAAGTATGGTGATTGGTAAATGAGGCTAGTGGCGGGCATCATACAAGGGCCACTTCCTGAAAATATTCCAGGCACATCTTCTGTTCCCAGTTCACGCCTGCTGCGCCCCCGCTGTCTCCGTGCAGTCTTTGGTTCTTCCATCTTTACCCAAGTGCATGAGAACCTCTGGGCATTTTTCCCTGTGAAAATGAGGGCGCACATGAAGGAATTGAGCCTGTGTAAGTGAACAGAAGCTGCCTTGTGTTACCTGAGCTGTGGAAGGTAGCATGTTGTGTCTCCGTGGATGATTCGGGGGTGGGTGGGTGTGAAGTGGTGGTGTGGGGTGGTGCGTGTGTGTGGGTGTGTGCAATGTTTATTTTCTAGTGCATTTGCAGGTGATATATTTTGCCATTCTGTTTTACTTTCAGCAACTCTGATGTTTTCTTCAGATACTGCATTAAAATGACTGCTCACATGGCTACAGGCAGCATCTCTTTTTCAAACTTCCCTTTCTTTCTGTGATATAATTTATCGGTAGTTTTCCCTCCTTCCTCCTTTCCATCTATTTGCCTCTCAGTCTTGTTCCATTTTGTAGTAAGTGTTCTATTTCTGCAAATTGTGTCAGACACAGTCCTTCCTCTTCCCGTGAGCCCCCGGGGCAGGATCCAGGCAGTGGGCTGACACTGCCAGAGTATGATGGCTTTTACTCTTACGTCCAATGCTTCCCAAGATGCAAATTCATTTCAGGCTCCACTCCAGCTCTGCGCTCTCCTGGCCTGCAGCCATGCTTCAATAAAATGAAACTATTGATCACAGCATGGACACTTTATTTTCACAAATACGTGCCATAAAGCAGTGCGGAGTGCAGGCAGCATGGCAAAGAGAACTGGCACTTCTTGGCTCTGCTCGCTTCTCAGTCAAAGTTTTTTTTAGTAGTTTCAGATAAAATATAGAAGTAGCACCAAGTTTATCCCAGAATTGAGAACATTCAATTATTAATTTGGGAGAGGGGGAATGTAAAAAATTGGGGGTATTAGTTAAGGGGGTGACAACACACCTCAAACAAAAATCAGTCCTTGCCAGGTCGAAACACAAAAGCCACTAAATAAACTTTGCTTGCTGTAACACTTAACCCTCGGTAGCCTGGCACAAAGCAGTCAGGCTTACCTTGGAAACAATCTGTTTGGCATTTATGCAGCACTCAAACAGTATTAAAGTGAAGTACACATACATTTTACAAAATAAAATGACACCAAACAGACAAACATCTAATAAATAAAAATGTAGATATTCATTTTTTACGTTTTAATTAAAATTAGCACCAAAAAGCACAAAGCACCAACTACAATTATCTGATCATGCTTGGCCGGGTCAAAGTCAAAGGCTAAAGATGGCCGCAATGGATCGCTGGTCAGATACAGGCACCAAGTTATCAAGGTGGGAAGCTTACCTTTGGACTTAGAAACTTATTTGGAGAAAAAGTGGTCATCGACGAGTCGTCAGCGGGGCAGACTGCTATCTGGATCAGAAACAGAGCTCGACAACGGCTGGTTGCTGAAGAACGAGGTCCCAGTGTGCTCCTCGCCGAAGTCGGGAAAATTCAGAGTGGGCCGAATCCAAACCCCATGCCCAAGAAGGCCATAAAGTCGACTGGTTGCTGCTCCACATCGGTCCCGCTGAAGCCTTCTCCATTCGGACTTAAAAACATTTCCACAAGTCAGAGCTCCTTCAGCGGGGCAAATAAGCAAGCTGAGGTTGACGGTCAATTAAACTGTTACGACTTCAACAGTGGCCCCATTCTCCTACAGTTCTCCAGGGAGAAAGTTGGCAAAATGTTTTAAGTCCCTCTTCTTTCAGTTTGGGGACAGGAGAAATACACTCCAACACCAGCCAAGGGTCCAGGACCGGGGATCTCCACTTGGGGGTTAGGACTCACTCCAACAGCGTCCCGCAGCAAGGTCCAGGGCATATCCAGTTTGTATGTATCCGCAGGGCAGTTGCGAGGAAAGGCCTCTTCAAGCTTGTGTCCCTGTAGTTCAAACAGGAGGTCAGCCAACTTACCCTTGAAGTCACATCTGGAGTCCTGGGTTCAAGGCAAGGAGGTCCAGTTTTCATTCAGGTTTCAGATAGCAGGGCAGTCCTTCATCTGATTTCCACAGTTACAGGAGTATTCTGAGGAGGCTACTGGCAATGCCACATTTATGCCCAGTGCCAGCCTTTGGGTGGGGAAACTCCATACCACTCCCTAGCAAATGGTGTATAAGATACAAGGGGTAACCTTACCCACTTTTTAGCACTTCCTGTGAGTTTTAATGTAAACTATCCCACAGTTCCCCTCTCTAACTAGATACAACAAGACTGATTCTTTCTCCCTCTGGTCAGAGGTCCCTGTGCCCCTCCAGAGGTGTGGCTATAATAATGGGCACCCCCTTCCTTGTGGTCACTCCAAACCCATTCTGGGGCAGCCCACCCCACCCCTCACTGGGTTTGGAGCCAAGCTAACTAGCAAGACAAAAGAGAGGCAGGTCTAAGTGAGCTACATCTGCCAGTGACAGGGTAGGTATCCTTTGAAGCTCAGGAAGTGGCTGAGCCAGCCGCCAGACTATCATGCTCTCAAGGAAGAAGCCCTTTCTCTTCTGTCTGGGATCAATCCACATCTCACCACAGGGGAGCCATCAGCAGTCAGGTGACATTGAACACTAGCAGAAAGGCACATTTGAGTTAGATGGGAAAATTATACATTTCTAACAGTGTCCTTTTCGAAATAGTGATATAAAATCCGAATTGACCGTTAAGTTGGATTTTAAATTACTATTAAAATGAGTTCTTGAACCCTTTTTCTAGCTGCTCCCAAATGAAACTAAGCAGTATAAGTTATTAAAGTGTAACACAGTGTTTACCTATTGGCGAGCCAGCCTTGTCGCAGTGAAAAATGACTGTGGAGGTTTTTCACTGTCAGGGCAAGTAAAACATTAACTAAACATGCCCTACTTTTAAACGCCATGCACCACGCCCTCTGGGCATTTAGGGTCTACCTTGAGGGTGACTTATAAGCAATAATAAGGGAGGTTTAGACCTGGCAAAGGTTAGTTTTGGCAAGTCTAAAAATCGAAATGACATTTTAAAAACTGCACTACAGGCCGCAGGGGCATGCACGGAGACATGTTTTACGGTGGCACTTTAGTGGGTGGCACAATAAGTGCTGCAGCCCTCTAATAGTATTTAATTTACAGGCCCTGGGTACATGTAGTACCTTATACCAGGGTTTTGTAAGCAAATTAAATGAACCAATTAGGTATATGCCATTTTTACTAGGTTAGATAGGGACGCAGCACAAGCACTTTACTACTGGTTAGCAGGAGTACAGTGCGTAGACCCTTTGCTCAAGAAAAATGGGTTCTGCAAAAGAAGGCAAAAAATCTGGGGTAATACTACGCAAAAGTTGGTCATTTTCAAAAGTTATCCAATCAGCTAAATAAGACAATAGCTTTAATAGTTACAACACAGTTCATTCAGCTCAACCTCTGGTATATATGAAACACAAGCAACAGATATATCCTCAGAAAAAGCAGTGCTGTTGTTCTACTGGCAGCGACGGATTTAACCCCTCATCAAGGAACAATCACTCTCATGAGGGAAGCTGAGCAGCACTGTTTTAATTGTGCTAAACATTCCAGGCAGTACTAAGAATACTTTTATAGTAGATATCATTTTCTAATACATACGTACATGGTACCTTCCAATATAGCTATCAAGAATCTACCTTCATTATTGAACTACATTTTTGCTAAACTTTAAAAAGAAATTGACAAACTTTGTAGCATTTTCCTGACTGTAATAATAAAATTAACTGTATATATACCAATTAGTCCTCTCCTATAATGATAGAGTGAAAACAGTATTTAGTAGCTATTCACAGTAGGAACATACATTTATTAATATTTAGCATGCTCACCTTTGTACATTAAGCACACTGCCTGTGCGCTACAAGGCACAAATAGGGGTGTCGAATCCAATTTACAGAACTAGCTTTTTTGACATGCTAGAGAACTTTCCACAGACATTTGTTTCTTTAACACTTTAACTTGCAGCCAGATGGGTACAATAGTGAACATAAAACCTTATTCTTCCAACACACTAGTGGTGGTATAAATGTACACTGCAGTCCATCATCGACTTGCTGTGGCCTTATTTCAAAGATAATCATGTCCATTGTGTGCACCCAAATGTATCTCACCTGTTTTCGTGTAAGTCCGAGAAGCAGTCACTGAAAGTAAGCTCTCTTGAACTTTATTTAGTGTTTCCTCCCCACAGTCTATGGAGAGATGTGGCACGGCTGTGTATTAAGAGTATATTGTACTGGAATCCAAGCTGCTTTAAGTCTTCAAGTGTTCACTTGAAAGTGCCACCAAGCACACCAGCATGGTATGTTAAAGTGCAACAAGTGCGCATGTGTGCTGCTCACAGGTCACATGGCCCTTGCTCTTCTGGGCTGGCTGGATGGTGTGCTGGCAAGGTGCACTGTAAGATCCTCTGTGTTTGATTCCATCTATAACAAGCATTTGCAATGCAATAGGTCTCGCATTGGTGAAATTTGGAGCTATTGGCTTTGTAAATGACTTAGGGGCATATTATCAACGAGGCGATAAACAATTATCGCCGCTTTAGCGTCCGTTTTCGGGCGAAAAGCGGCGATAATTTTATCGCCTAATCAGCAAGGTCACGCTATTGCGTGAATCCTTGCATTATCGCCCTTTCCCCCAACGCCCATCTTTGCATCTCTAATGAGATGCAAAGTGGGCGTTACTGGGCGTACCCCGGATGGACTACGTTGCAAATATCGCTGATGTTCACATCGCGATATTTACAAGGCAGCCCACATGATTTTAGCAAGGTTAGATTTTGGCGAAACGGCCGTTTTCGCCAAAATCTAACATCTGCTAAAATCCTGACTTAGCCATCCCTAACATAGGGGTGGATTCTGCTGATACGACCACAGGGTCGTATCAGCAAGAGTTATCGCCGCTTTGCAGGGAACATTGCTGGAAAACCAGCGATGTTCCCTGCAAAACGGCGATAACCTCGCTATCTCTGGAATTTTATCGCTCTGGAGAAACGCGTTGTTAATAACGCGCTACCAGGGCGATAATTTCCAGAGATAGCCTGCGATAGGACTATTATCGCTAAGCACGGCCAGCGATAATTATCGCTGGCCGTTGATAATATACCCCATTGTTTTTTACTTCTGTTTTTTTGTTTGCAGTGGAGTGCAATATAAAGAAGTGCCCATAAACCGGCGGAGTTTTTTAGATATTCATGCTCAGTTAGAGGGGAACCTCGTACTATTGAATGGAGTTGTGAACTGCTTCAATGCAGCCCGATAAAAATTACTTTATTGGCATTGAGAGGTGTAGGCAAAGGTAAAACAAACACAGTTACACAAAAATAAAACATAACAATAGGCAATCTGGGAAGTCAGAAAAGGCAGAATTTGAGTTAGTTGCAGCTCTGTAAAAAGCAACATGGGTTGGGGAGCGGCAAGTAACGGGGGCCGAACCATATCAAAGGGATGCTTATCTTTGTAATTTTTGTGCCCTTACATTGTCTGCCATATTATAGACACTGGTACTACAAGCCTTACTCAGACCAACTTGGTAAAACTAGGTAAACATGGGTAGTAAACGCGCTTCTTTTCGCTTAAAGTTTTGTGCACACCACGATGAGAGCCAAAGTTTTAACCCTGGAAATATACCGGACCTGATCAAATAAGAAACTTTACCATGCAATGCGAAATCCCAGAATAAAATGTGCACACCTTCTATGGACACAGCAAAGTCTACAATTAGGACAAATATTCAGCCTTTAGGATCATGGTTCGGTGACTCGGGTAATATTACACAAACGCGGCTCTCAGATCTGCAGTGAATGTTATTTGGGATAAATGACAGCAGTTTCGGGCTTTCTGTAAGTTGTGCACTTCCTGTTACAAAAGGAAAGATTGCTAGAGCAGAGAATAGGGTAAGAGGGTTGTGCTGCAGTGTAAATGTTGCGTGTCTGGACTGTTCAACTACAATATCACCCCAAGCAGTGAACTGTCACATTCTGACCGCCGCCTTGTGGCTGCGGCTAGTCAGACTGTCAAGGGAATCACTTTTGAAACCGGAAACGAAACCATGTGTACACAGTTTTGTTATCAGCTGTAAAACATCGAGGGTTTCATGACTGGAAAAGGGGGAAAGAGTGAGTCGAGGGAACGGAATAAAAAACACATATCAACTTACACACAAATACACAGAGACATGCAGATAGAAGCGGACACGGGTGCGCCGACACCTACACACAAACAGCAAACCAGACAAACTGACGCTGTTCCACACATATACAACACCCGCACGTCCGGGACACCCGGGCGAACGTTCAAAGACGAGGAGGGAGGGGAAGAGGGGGGAGAAGGGGAGGGGGAAGAAGGGGGGGAGGGGGGGCTCGGCACCTCAGAGCACTGGGCCGGGAACATCTTGCCGCTGAGTACCTGTCAGGAGACAGCCCTCCACCAGGGCACTGCGGAGCCCAGAGTGCATGGGGGTGACGTTCAGCTCTCAGCCTTAAGAGAAGAGCTGTACGCCTTTGCTGCTGAGCACCCAGGGGCGGGGAACAGTTCAGAGCTAAACGCTGTGCACCAGCACTGGGCCCCGGTCCCAAAACAGCTCAGCTCCGCAGAGCAACGCAGGCCGTGAAGTGCTTAGAAGTTAGCACTCAGCGCCAGGCTGGGTAATGGCTCCGCAGTGGCGGCGGGGTGGGGGCTGCTTGTCACTCAGAACCAGGGGACAGAGCAGTACTGACCGCCAGGCAGAGGGCAGCTCCGGTATAACAAAACTACTCACAAGAAAAACAAGCACTAATCAGTGCTTTAAATGGGCCGGTACTCACAGGTACTGAGTACCGGCACTTCTTCGTTTTATCTCTCGGAGTACCGGCACTTCTCTATTGCCGAGGAGAGTACCGGTACTCATGAAACGCTGGTGATAGCGGCCTGTCTCTGACAGCCAAGGCACTTCTGTAGCCCTGAGCCGAGCCCCTGCTGAACTATTCAGCTTGGGCTCATCTGCATACCGTCGGGGTGTTCACCATCATGCTGTGTTGCAAACACAGAAATTGAGGCAGCCCCATGACAGCGCTATTAAGAAACCGTGGGAGGTAACCAGGTTCAAATGGCTTTAATCCCACCTGATTCTTTTGTGTAAGTGTCTGCTTATGTTTGTCTGCTTGCCTGTGATTGTTTTTGTGTGAGAGAAATACGAGAGAAAGGGGGAGAGAATAGAGACACTCTTGGAAGGTATATGAAAGAAAATGTGTGGAATGCTTGTGTGTGCACGTCTGCTTGTTTCTTTCTGTGTCCCTCGAGAATATATTGTATTGTGCCAAGCAACAGCAATTAACAGTATTGATGTTGCAAATATTAAAAAACAAGGAAATGTTAAAATCTCACTGCGTTTGGCTTTCGTTGTGTAATGAGTAAACAAACCTTTGTTTATTGAAAGACATTTCTCATGTGTTTTGGTATGTGCTGCAAGTAGTATAGAAGTCAAGAAGTATCGGCATAACCGCCTAAGCCCCGCCCTCAAGCCCCGCCCACTCGCCACATTTAAATGAGTACCTGCACTATTTTCCCCCCATTTAAAGCACTGGGATGAGTACAGCATGGAGGGGAGCATTTTGGGGTGGGAGTCTGTTGCTGCAGCTTTTCGATACTTGACCGCTGGTGCTGAGTCAAGACATGAAAGAAAGACTTAACCATCGGTCCTGGGACCCTTTCCAGGCAATGGTGAATGAGGGCCGTACGGGGGCATGCCCTCCTTCCCCACAGCCACAAAGCGGCAAACATGTTACTTTACCAACTTGTCCAAGAAGAATCAGGAAGTGCCAAACGCTTGAGTAATGTTGGCAATGAACTTTGTGGTTCAGCGGGAGCGGAGCCTACTATTCACCACCCTTCTCCGGCCATGGGTTTTAACAGTGCATCCCACATACTCCACCAAAGGTTGGGTGCAATCTTCCATCACATAAATAGGCCTGAAATTTTGAAGGTAAACACCACATCACATGCTTGAACCTGCGATGAGGCGGGACTACATCCACGCAGGTTAGTTACATTAATCGATTCTAGACAAACCCTGAGAATCTTAGGATCTCCTCCCTAGGCGTATTAGAGCCCGGACCCCCCCAGGGAGTCCCCCGCCCCAACCTCATGCAGTCCCACAAACACTTTGCCAGTCCAGGCGTGTGGGTAAAAACGGCCATGTTTAATCAACTTCAAACATTCATAAACATGACAAAAACATTTATGCAATTCATATTTAAAATCAATATTTACACTTTTATTATTTACAAGCCTTATCACTGATCATAACCACCGGTTATGCACTATCTACTTACTCCAGCACCAAGGGGCCCTCTGGCTCGCCTCTCCTAACTGAGAACCACGCAAGGCGCAACCCACCTGCGTCCTTGAGCGGTGAGCCCCCAGCCCTTGGTCCTTGTCCGTCCTTCGAGGGGCCCACCCCTCTACCACCAGGCTGCCAAGGAGGCACGTGTGACCTGGCGCCCTTGCCTCCCCAGCCGGTGTCCCCATTCTCCCTGCGGAGAGCTTACCGTCTCTCCCTCAGTGCTGGCCTCGGGAGTATGTAAGCGGGCCTCCCGTTAACCCTGAAATTCACTGTTCTGTGGTCTCTTTTCCGCCGACCCTCACTCCTATTCTAACCCAAACCCCCAATCTAAGGGACGGGTGGGTGGGAGATTCCGGAACTCTGCTGCTCCCGGGGGTCAAGTCCAGGCAAAGAGGATGCCCACAAGGGGACCCGGGGCCTAAATAGCCACCCCCTGGCTCCCCCTTCCGCTCCTCGGGCAGGCCGGAAACACGTCACGGCCGACCCGGAAGTACTTCATTCGGCCAGTAGCCAATAGGGCTACTGGTCCGGGCTATGGGCGGGGTGTGGCGTGGGACCGGTGGGGCCGGGCCCTAAGGGCGCGCTCACTAAGGCCTCGGCTTTTCATAGAGCCCGGACCCCCCCCAGGGAGTCCCCCGCCCCAACCTCATGCAGTCCCACAAACACTTTGCCAGTCCAGGCGTGTGGGTAAAAACGGCCATGTTTAATCAACTTCAAACATTCATAAACATGACAAAAACATTTATGCAATTCATATTTAAAATCAATATTTACACTTTTATTATTTACAAGCCTTATCACTGATCATAACCACCGGTTATGCACTATCTACTTACTCCAGCACCAAGGGGCCCTCTGGCTCGCCTCTCCTAACTGAGAACCACGCAAGGCGCAACCCACCTGCGTCCTTGAGCGGTGAGCCCCCAGCCCTTGGTCCTTGTCCGTCCTTCGAGGGGCCCACCCTCTACCACCAGGCTGCCAAGGAGGCACGTGTGACCTGGCGCCCTTGCCTCCCCAGCCGGTGTCCCCATTCTCCCTGCGGAGAGCTTACCGTCTCTCCCTCAGTGCTGGCCTCGGGAGTATGTAAGCGGGCCTCCCGTTAACCCTGAAATTCACTGTTCTGTGGTCTCTTTTCCGCCACTAGGGTGACCAGGGCCTACCGGTCCTTCACCCTCACCACCTGCCAATAAGTTCTGCACAAAAGACCAGATCCCCTTTATCCATACGTCTGTGCCAATGTCCGATAAGTGCACGCCGTCTTTGTGGAACATCATGTCCCCTGTGATCAGTCTATGCGGAATGTGACACAAGCGGCCCGGCCCTGAGCACAACCTGGCCAATTCACGGTTGAGCCGTCTCACTGATACGTTCAATGCCCGAGATCTGACTCCAGTGGCCCATGTCCGGCGAGGTATCATGCACGACCATGCAATCCGAGCATGAGGAAATTCTCTCCCGATCCAGGCGAATTCGGTCAGTAAGGCTTCCTGACTGCCATGCGTCCCAACTCCACCATGTCGTTGCCGCCCAAGTGTAGGATCACCAAATCCGGGGACTGCTGTCCCTCGTGCGCCCTAGTCTCCTCCACCAGCTGCCGCAGCTGCCGACCCGCAGACCGCCCACGCCGCGCCATAGGAACGACGCCCTCCTTAAACCCGGTGGTTTCGACACTCGCTTCTGCCTTAGCCGAACTGTGGCCCGCCGCACGAACGAGTGTCCCAACACCCATATCAACTTTGAGGACATACTAATAGTAGGAAGAGAAATGGAAACGTCAGCATGGTCAAATCAACATCTCGGTCCTGTGTTTTCCAGCAATTCAGGTCGCACATAGCGCTTAAAGCAAGTTGATGACCAGCGCCCCACCTTCTTGACCGCTTCGGCTGGGAAGCCTGCGCCTGCTGCCAATGTTGCCGCCCCAATTCTAAATGAGTGTGAGGAGTACCCCTTGGCATCCAGACCCAGACATGCCCGCGCCTGCCCAAACACCGCCCTGAATTGGTACTGCGACACGCAAGCGCCCTGCTCATGTATGAACAGTGCCTGCCCACTCCCTACTGGACGAATCGCCAAGTAGGCTTTCATTCTGTTTACTGGGCAAATATCCTCCCCTGGCGCCGGGCCCAAACGAATTGTCACCCCCTTCCCAATGGATCTGTCTTGGATTTCCTCAAAACCACCACCAGGTCCCCTTGGACTAGCTTTGTATCCTGCCACTGGAGTCCTCCTGCGTGATCTAATTTGGAGGCCCCCACCAATTCCCCCACTCTAAAAGCCCCGTAAAAGGCTAAGGTAAATACCGCCCCAAATAACACGCTCTCGTAATAAGAAGAGCAAATCGTCTGTAATACCCCCAACATGTCGCCCAGAGTTTTTATATCTAACGGCCTTCTACTGTCTTTCTTGACCCCTTCTAGCCTGGCCCATCCTGATAGTGCTCTCCTCACTACAAAAGCTGCGCTGGGGTCACATTCCCCTGCTAGTTTCGCAAAGAAGCCTATTGCTGACACATGTGCCCTAGCATATGACGCTGGCCTTCCTTGCTCCTTCAGAGCTAGTAAGAATTCGCATAGCGCCCCTGTAGAAAAAAGGGCCAACCGGCCAGTGCGCTCAGCAAATATCCTGTAAGCTTTGAACTGTTGCTGATAAGTTCTTCTAGTGCGCTCGCTCAATGACGCTCCCACCAGCCCTGCTAGGGCGGGGCTCCAATCCTCCACAGTGATGTCGGGAACCCAGTCATCTGCTCTTCTGCTTGAGGATGATACCGCCGGAAATCCTGCAACTTGGAGCGAGACAAAGCATCAGCAGCCTGGTTTTCCACACCTGGGATATGTGCCGCTTTGAACAGCAGATTGAGCTTTAAACAGGCCAACACTAAATGTTTTAACAACCTCAAAACATGCTTACAAGTAGCTCCCTGCCTATTGATCGCTTCCACCACTGCCATGTTGTCCGACCAAAAGATCACCGATTTGTTTCTAAAGGATCCCGCCCAGATGTCCACTGCCACTATGATAGGAAAAAGTTCCAGAAAGGCTATGTTTCTGGTCAAACCACTCACCTGCCAGGATGCCGGCCAATCGCCCCTACACCAATGGGACCCCAATACTGCTCCAAAGCCAATGCTACCTGCGGAGTCAGTGAGCAATCCTAATTCTGCGCTAGATATTGGCGGCTCTGGCCAGATTACCTTACCATTGAACTCCTTCAGGAAACTTCGCCACACCCTCAGGTCCTCCCTCACATCTGCCTGTAAGCGCACGTGATGGTGTTTTTGGGTCAACCCCACCATCGCCCATGCAATTGACCTAGAAAAGGGGCGTCCCATCGGGATGATCCGTAATGCAAAATTCAGCTGGCCCACTAAGACCTGGAGCTGGTGCAGCGTGACTTTGGGACCGGCCAGGGCCGAATCAATCGCTTGCGAGAAAGCCTGTACCTTGTCCAGTGGCAACCTGCATTCCCCCTCACCGTGTCTATCTCAATGCCCAGGAAAGACAGACATGTGGCCGGGCCCACCGTCTTGCCGGGAGCCAGTGGCACCCCCAGTTCCCCCCACATGTCTACTAGCCTGTTCAAGGCCTGGCCACACTCTCCTGATGCTGGGGGCCCATGATCATAAAGTCATCCAGGTAGTGTACTACATCTTTGTGACTTGTTCTGAATACAAGCATCCACTGAAGCATTGTGCTGAACAACTCAAAATACTTGCATGACACTGCGCAACCCATTGGCATACACCTGTCATAGTAGAATTCGAATTCAACTGGAAACCTAGCAGGTGATAGTCATCCGGATGAACCGGCAATAGCCTGAATGCTGACTCAATATCCGTCTTCGCCATGAGGGCGCTGGGGCCTAAGTCGCGCAGCCTCTGTAATGCTGTGTCCAAGGAAGCGTATGTCACTGAGCAAAGGGACGGATCTATGGCATCATTCACTGACGCCCCCTTGGCGCTGACAAGTTATGGATCATCCTGAACTGACCTGGCTCTTTTTGGGAACCACGCCCAGAGGTGAGCACACATACCCTGGCAATGGGGGAGCAGTAAACGGGCCGGCCACCCGCCCCAGCGCCCTTTCCTTACCAACCTTCTGAGCCACCACTGTGGGCTGCATGCGTGCCGACAGTAGGTTATGGCAATACCCTATTGGGGGCACCCCTTGTGCTGGGATGCGAAATCCTGAGGAGAAACCATCATACAATGTCTTGGCTGCCTTCCTATCCGGGTACTGATTCAGCCAGAAAATCAGTCTACCTATGTCTACTGGCGTGGGAAGCTTACTGTTGGGGAGGTTTAACCTCCTCCCCTTCTCTTTAGACTTCTTAATACACTTAAACTCGGGATGTGAAGGGTGGCCACAGTAGGCACATGCGTGTTTGAACTTACATGCCCCGGTGGGCCATGTACAAATTTTCCGGTTAAAAGCCCAACAGGTCCCTCTCTTCTCCCCTGTGCCCCCCTGGGAAGTCCGAAAGGGCTGCTTCATGGGTGTCTTGTTATTGACACTCTCCAACCACACATTTACCTCTGTTTGGTCCCAGCCCATATCTGGGTCGTCCACTTTGGCCCATCTAAAGTCTCTATCATAATCCAGCCAGGCCACCCCCCCGTACATCGTCTGTGCCTTTAAAATCTTATTTGAATAGCAAATCAGGGGTATCGCCAATTCTGGCTTCTTTTCTAGCATTACTATGGAAAAAACATTGAAACCGAACAACCAGTTAGTAATTGACTCTTCTACCCTTGGTTTCCTGTCTCTGAAGGAACCTTCTTTCCCGTCTTTCTCTTTAGAATCTACTTCTCTCCTCTTTGGTCTAATTAAGGAGAATATGTCAATAAAATCCCCTTCCAAATCTTCTCTCTTGTGTCCTGCGTAACATGTGTTGCCAATTTGCCCCTTTTAGATAACACTGAATCGTGACCACCAATTACCTTTGGCCCGTTATCTACTTCTTTGCTTGAACACTCTACTGCCTTACCTGCCGCAACCCCAGTTGTCGCTGCTTGCGCGGGGCCGCTTGACCCACCGCCTGTAGGGGCGTACACGCCTCTTTTTCTTGCGCCTTGCCCAAGAGGGCCACTTGTTTACTTATATCGCTGAGCACGCCTCCCGTGCCTGCTGATGACGCCCATGGTGCTACCGTCGCGCTGCCATTCGGGCTCCCCCTGCCGGTGCGCCTAATTGCGCCAAAAGAGATGCCACCGTCGCCCACATGGTAGCTGGGGCCGCTTGGCCCCCCTCCGGTGCTGCCATTGGTTGCCTTAAGCTGAGAGGCAGTACCCCACTCGCTGCCCCCCTGCGGGATTGGGGCTGCCACTGGCACTACCTCCGGTAATACAACGATGGGGGAGCAGGAGCTGGCATTAAGGCCTTCAAAACCCCCTGATCTCAGCCAGTATCGTACTCACATCCTCCCTTCCCTCTCCTAGTGTCTCGTTGACTGCCTGCGGCGGTACCCCCGGCGGAGGTGACGGCTCCATGCTGGGAACCGGTATTTCGGGTACACCCGGCGGCGCTGGGATCCCCGCAGGCACAGGGGGCAATGGCTCGGGTACACAAGGCACTGGCCCTGGGGGCCCACTAGGCGGCTGGGGTACTGGTTGTGGAGGCATTGCAGGAGAAGCCGGTGCAGGTAGTTGTTCCTCCAGTCCCCTGCCCCCCTCCCTCTCCTGCTCACCCTGGGCCTCTTCACTAATGGAGGGAAGGCCGCCTTGGGCGGGACTATGGTCCTACGGGGGCGGGCCCTCTCGACTGGTTCCGGGACCTCTTCACTATCCGAGATTGGCGCCTCGCCCCCTGTTCCCCCTCATCCTCTTCCTCATCCCTGCCCAGTTTCGCCAACACCAGCTTCAACAGCTGCGTTATTTCCGACTCCCCTCCTTTCGTTTTTGGTTGCGCTTTGGCGGCATCCCTTTTTCTACTCGGTGCGCGCGCCCTTTGGCTCCGACCCAGCGCTAATGCAGGCGCGTTTACTCCGACCCCTGAGCTTCCCCTCAATGCCGATATCCCCCTGAGCGCGTGGAATCAGTCGGCTAGCACACTGAAAGACCTCACATCCAGCGAAAGCGCTCTCGAACCCTCCTTCTAAGGGTGCGCAGGACCTCGCACGTGCACTCTGTAGTCTGCCCGCCGCCTAGCACAAGCGCGGTCCCCTGGATTCCTGGTGCCGCCTTCTCCGCTGCACTCCGTACCGCTGAGCAGTAAACAAGGCCCCCCCCCCCCCGGGAAGCACGCCAAATGAAAAACCGGCAGACTCACCAACCTCATGGGACCCCAAACGCAGGGTGTCTAGTGGTAGCCCCACACCAAATTTGCCCGCTCTCCGCAGAGAACCGTACCCCTGCGTAGTCAACAAGGCACCCCACCACCGGGGAAGCACGCAAAATCGAAACCGGCAGCACTCGCCAAAATCCTCAATAACCCGCTCTCCGCCCCCACTCGTTATCCAATTCCTGGCGCCTAACAACAGCGAAGCACAACACCACCCGTCCTCGCCTTCGCTCTCACCACCTACGGACCCCGGATCACCCGTGGGAGGTGTCCCACACAAAGCACTCCCGAGACGTGCTAGCACCGCAAGGGAGACCACGGGCGGCCACCAGCGTCCAGCGGGGGAAACAGTCTCTTCAAGCTACAACTTATCTCGCCCACCGGCTACCAGCGACCCCCGCGCTCCCCCAAAGCCCCGACACCTCACCTCGGGATCCGCGTCGCCCAACGATATCCTCCGTGCCAACACAGCTACGCGCCCCCAAGTCCCACGACGGCGCGTCCTCCGAAAGTGGATCCCCGATACCGCGACGCCCGCGATTCCAACGATGCCCAGGATTCCAGCGATGTCCGAGATTCCGGAACTCTGCTGCTCCCGGGGGTCAAGTCCAGGCAAAGAGGATGCCCACAAGGGGACCCGGGGCCTAAATAGCCACCCCCTGGCTCCCCCCCTTCCGCTCCTCGGGCAGGCCGGAAACACGTCACGGCCGACCCGGAAGTACTTCATTCGGCCAGTAGCCAATAGGGCTACTGGTCCGGGCTATGGGCGGGGTGTGGCGTGGGACCGGTGGGGCCGGGCCCTAAGGGCGCGCTCACTAAGGCCTCGCGCTTTTCAAATGCACAGTTAGATAGTCAAGGCTACACACGAGCAGGCTACAATTCCTATTTTGTGGACAGAATCTGAGAATATTAGGCTTACCATTCCATCACATGATATGACCAGAAGTGCAAACTGAGGATGTCTTGAGGAACAGCTAGCCAAAACTACTTACATGCAGGTTACACTAATCATTTCCAGACAAATCCTGCAAACGTTAGATTCTCGCCTGGTGAAAGAGTACACAGTTGGCAAAGAAAACATGCACACAGGTTGCATTTAAATTTTTCTAGAAAAAAACTCCCCCCTTTCATGCCCCTAGGTTCAAACTCAAGGAGTGAAGAAGAGCTACCCAAAACGAGATACTCACAGTTACACTAATGTTTTCTAGTCTAATCATGACAATTTTGGAGTAAAATCCTATCCCTAGCCCGGGCTTCAATGATGCACAGCTAACAAAAAGTTGAGGGTTGTGTGCTGTGCGTGCAACAAATCTGTTCATGTAGCTTCAGAACATTGTTACTTAATGATAACTTGTGTGTGTGCCTGTTTTTCTGTGAGAGAAAAGGGAGAAAATCAGGACACTCAGTAGATTTTAGAGGGAATGTGTAGAGAGAGAGAGTGTGTGTGTGTGTGTGTGTACGTGTGTGTACGCTTGAGAGTATACAGTATTGTGCCAAACAAATACCAGTATGGCATTAAGAAGCAGCAAATATTACAAAACGAGGAACTGTTCACATATCATCCTTTTTGGGTTTCATTTTGTGTAATGAGTTAACCTGTTTCGTTTACATAAACACATTTCTCATGTGTTTTTCATAGTTGCTGCAACTGATATAGAAGTCATTATGTATCATCATATGTTGTCCTAAGCCCCGCCCCTAGCCCCGTCCACTTGCCACGCCTCTAGCTCATATTAATGAGTACCTGCACTTATTTTTTCCCATTTAAAGCACTGACTAAACTGACATGAAAGCGTGTGTGTGCTACTAAACAGATGTGAAAGCGAGCACCATTAAACTTAAATGAAAGCGTGCGCCGTGCTCGCGCTATACACATCAAAGCATCGGTCACACATAAGTTAAGATTCTTAAGTATAACAAAACTACTCACAAGAAAAACAAGCACTAAACTGACATGAAAGCTTGTGTGTGCTACTAAACAGATGTGAAAGCGAAAGCCATTAAACTTAAATGAAAGCGGGCGCCGTGCTCGCGCTATACACATCAAAGCATCCTAAAAAAAAGTTCCCCTCAGACACAATTAAAACACGAAAGCGGACAAAAACTGTGGTTAGGCGGTGCTGCTTCCGGAAAAAATGGAAGTGACTTATCGCATCCACAGCCAACCATAAGCCTGCTAAGAAGAGCAATGCCATAGTTAACAAATGGCAAGCGGCAGGAGAAATTACCCGGGAGTTTCACCCCTGATACAGATTACTTGAAGTCTCGGAGAGACCTAAAAAGCCGGAAACATTGGAATCTTTCTGCTGCCTCCATCGGTTCACGCTCAAATATGCAGGGAGAAGACACACATCTTCATGGTGAATTATCCTCAGGGCTCCGCAGTTCGAGAACAAACAGAAAAGAGTATAAGGATGAGATCGAACCCATTGTAGAAATGCAACATTAAGGGGCTTATTTCGAGTGTGGTGGACAGAGTACTCATGAATAATGTGGCAAAGTACCCTGTGTGCCAATCTGACTGTCTGTCTGTCCTACTTGGAATCGGGCGGACCCTGTTTCTGCGACAGTGAACTCACGGTCTCTACTGTCGGAAACCCTGCACCGGCTGCCCGATGGACTTGGGACTGTCGGTGTAGGTACATGTTATGTTGTGGGATATTAAGTTATGTTATGTTATCTCATGTCATGTGTATTTGTATAGCGCATAGCTCTCCCGGGAAGGTATTCTGGCACTGACGCAGGCCCTGCCTGGGCCGAGCAGGGTCGGGCTGGGTCAAGAGCCAGGTCTTCTGTTTCTTGTGGAATTCAAGAATTGAGAAGGAGGCTCTTATGTGCAGGGGCAGGTCATTCAGATCAGCTGCTCTATTTACACTGGGTGGTCAGATGTACTTTATTGTGGTCAGAAATGCCCGGGAGGCCCTGGTGGTTCCAATCAGTAGAGTAGAAAACTGAACCCCACACCCTAGGAGGAAACTCCCAGGGTGTCAGGGTCATTCATTTATTTATTTATTCAAAAGCAAACTCCCAGTTTGGGAGTTTGTTTGTGGAAAACTGATAAGTTTGGTGAGCATCTGTCTCAAACAGGGCAAGTGCTCACCAAACATTCTGGGCCTTACACCGGGACGGCAGCTCCTCTGAATGCACAGAGATCTCCGCAGGGCTGGAGGAGAGGTTTAAATATGGCGGGCGGTAGACAAGTTAGGGTGGTGTAGGAATGGCCAGCCTGACGTACATCAAAGCCCTAAATGAGTGAATAGCAGTCAAATGAACCATCCCCTAAAGCAAATGCTACATTTTATTGTCATCATCTGCACCATCTCCCTCCTTGTCATGAATCTGTTTATTCTCAATATAAAATCAATGGGAAAAGAGAAGATTTACACAGATGTCTCTGCCACAGGTGGTCCACATGAACACTGAGTGCTGGATCAGGTAATGAAGGTTGCCATGGTTATGAAAGCAGCAGCCTCAGGTACCCCATCGTTAGTTACTAATCTGGAGGTGAAGAGACCCCCAATATCGAAAGCAACCAATCACAGTGGAAATGGCAGACGTGTCAGATTTCCTTATATCCATATGAACTACTAATTCCGCAGGAACACCAGCGCTTAAAAAACTAAAAGCAAATCAACCTAAAAGGCTATCTCTTAGCATTACATTTTAGAGGTTATTTTTTCCTCATCTTCCTCCCATTTTCTTCTGTAGCCCTCCCTGTATTCTGCTGTTTTTCACTTCTCCATTTTAATGTTCCCATTCTTTCTCTCCCACCCTTCCTCATCTCTTCCCTCCCTCCTAGTAGACCTGCCCCCAACTCTACCCGTTCTTACCTTTTATCCCTTTCTCACCCCTCAGCACACACTCCTACTATCATACCTCTTTTCTATCCTTCTTACATCTCCCAGGGTCTTGCTTTCTCAAAACTCAGGGCCTTTACCTTCCTTCCATTGTTTAGATTGTCTGTCCATTTCATGAACTCTTTGCAAAGAGACCACCCATCTCTGAAGTCGTCCCCTGTCCAGTGCATCGACACATTTTTGGTAAAGTTGTGCTATATAAAAATACTCAATAGAAGAACAAATATACATGAGGCACCGAACATAAGACCTTGCTGAAGGCAGGCTGAAGCAGACATCAGTCCCCAGAAATCAGTGGTGATGGTGTTTACCGGCAACCACCAGAACTGGTTGAGCATCAAAGTTAGGAACGGAGATCCCAACCAGCCACGGATGTCTAGTTATGGTGGCTGTCGTCCACTGACAGGTCCATGTTACCTCTAGGAGATTTACAATGAAGTACACGATTGTCAGTCAAGGCCTGGTTCTAGTTTGTTTGTGTTCCAGTTCAGGGAGGACCTGGCTTGGCAGTCCTGGCTGGACTGTTCCCATTGGAGCAGGGTCAAGACTGATTTGCATTTGGTCAGGTCCAAACTTAGGTGACATGGTGAGCAAAATAATGATTAGCGGCCCGAGTGATTAGCAGTGGCTGAGATTAATTCAAGCATTCCATCCATCACTTTTTGTATACTTTAGTGTATTTATACCAGAGGCCTACTAGGATGCAAATGCTGACACCCTCTATGCCAACGTGCTAAATTCATGCATGAAGAACACTACAGCTACAAACACTACAAAGTAACACACAACAGGCCCACAGATATGAATCATGATGAGGTAGCAACACGGCTAGGAGATGGAGAACTGGAAGAGAACCAACAAGGAGGAACAAAACAAAGGTGAGGGGACGCGAATTTGGGAAACAAATCATGAAAGCAGGAAACCTATGCAATCATGAGATATTGCCAAACACAAAGTGATGCTTGATATGGTCTGTCCCCGCTGACCTGGAAGTAGACCCTACACCAGGATCTAATCCCCTCCTGTAGTTAGACGGTCTAGCTCTAGCTCACCAAGCTTATTTAGCACCAGAACACTCCTCAGAGTAGCTGAGCGCTTTATAAATCTATCATTCATTCATTCACCTCACGTCACTGATTTGTCACCAAGAGCCTCCATCCCTGACCTTGGCATCAATGGATAGATCTGATAATTCTTTATAGACTACACTTTCTCAGAATGTCTCACATTTCCTTCATACCTTGCACTGCCTTCAGCACTTGTGATGATGTCCTGACACCCATGTTACAAAATGTCCCATCCAGTTGCTTTTTACATCAAGTGAAGGACCACAAATGGACGGATTTGAAGTTACATTTGGTTCTCCATAAGTAATTGTAGAGGCAAAGATCATTTTTTTCAGAAATGGGTGTAAAAGCTGAAACTGCAACATTTCAGCAATAACCACCAATTTTTCGAATTAAGGTATCCCATTAAAATGAAGGGGATATGAATTACCTAAAAAAATTACTTCTAATAATGACTTAATATAGCATGACCACTCCACGTGCACAATCAGCGCCATTTTTATCATGAAATATTGTTGAATGAGAAGAATTAGTTCAAACCACTTATGTCATCCCTTGCAACCCAAAGACATAATGATGAAGTAGTCAATAGCTTTTCCTTCAAGAATCCTGTCAGGCACCTACTCTCTCTTAAAATCATTTCACTCACTACATTGGTCACTTGGTAAAGAGGTGGAGCAACGGTAGGAGGGATGAGGACTCCAGCGTTAGCCGCCCCCTCTAAGGCAGTGCTATAGCGGTGGTGCACAAGAGGATCCTGTCAGGCACCTACTCTCTCTTAAAATCATTTCACTCACTACATTGGTCACTTGGTAAAGAGGTGGAGCAACGGTAGGAGGGATGAGGACTCCAGCGTTAGCTGCCCCCTCTAAGGCAGTGCTATAGCGAAGGTGCACAAGAGGATCCTGTCAGTGAATCCTCTGCGATGCCTGTCTACAACCAACAACCTTCTTTGTAAATGGTCAATTGGCTGAAGAAATGGATCAATTGATCAGTATTTCAGAGATCTTCTGATCATCACCTAAGATGTGAATGCATGCATTTTATAGATACGTTACTGGGACCTTTACTCTGTTACTGAGATTTATAATGAATTCAGGAAAAATGCCAATATTATGGCTCCTGCATAGAACCAACAAAAGGGTTGATGGCTCACAGAGCAGCTACATCCACTGCAATGTCATCAGGTGTCTCAAGACTGGACTCAGAATCACTCAAAGGCCAGAAAGTGGTCATTTTCATCAAACAGGAAACTACTGTTGTGTGAGATCACACATTACAAATGTAATTTAATACGCCATTTTTAAAATCGTCCATCAAAGAAAGATAAGCAGGAACTCAGGTTTGACACCAATGGTCCTATTTACGAAGAAGCCACGCAGTGCTGCGCAGCAACTCAACTTGCTCGATGCACGACATGATAGGGCAAGGGCAGGAATGTGCCGCATTTAAGTTAATATGGCGCATTCCTGCTTTTTCATCTGTGCTGGCGCCCTTTAGGAAGCCTAGCACCAAAGCAGGCACCCGTGCAACATGGTGCAAGGGTGCCTGCACTGCATGCGTTGCATGTGTTCCAGGCAGGATTGTTTTGGTGCAGGAACGAGCACCTTCCTGCACAAAAACAATCCGGAGATGCATATTCCTCTTTCTATGTGGGCTGCAGGATGCATATTTCCTCTCGTTACGCCTCTCCTGGGAAGGTGAAACTTTTTGGCGCATTCCCAGGTCTACCAGTTCTGGTAAATCTGGGCATGCGTCAAAAACCAAGCGAGTTGCGTGGGAACACTCACGCAACGCCCATGGAACGCCTTCCCTGCAGATGAAGGCAACGCAGCGATGTGCGCCTCGTTGCTTTACTCCAGGTTTGTGGAGCCCCTCAGGACCACGCAAAGTAGCCTTGCATGGCTTCATAAATCTGGCTTAAGGTTTGTGTTGTGCATGTACCACGTTGCGTGGTGCAAATGCGACGCAAACCATCCCGTAAATAGTCTCCTAAATGCTGATCATTGATGCAGAACAATAGATGTAACAAACTGCTCTGAGCAGCAGGGTATGGATATGATGGATCCGCCGTCATTCTTGCGGGACTGGGGAAATATTGTATCAGTGCTTGTTACCAGCGAACGTTGACCAAAGTAAACCTACAGGGCGAGACATCCAACACTGATGGACAAAAGAAATCTAGAGCATGTGGTACACATTGAATGAAGACGCTGAGAGTGACAGCTGGGGGTTTAGTTGGGCAACTGATCAAGAACATATTAAGTATAAAAAATACCAAGGAGGTAAAACTGTGAAAAGAGAGTGTTAGTGGTACCTGGATGATAGGTAAATACATGGGCTAAATCAATGACGTGAAATGATGCAGCCATCGAAGCCAATGATTACAAAAGTTCCTTAGATTTCGAATATTCACGGTTTTCTGATCAAACACCCTCAAAAGAAGAATGGCTTTATGACCAAGAAGTCACACGGGCCTGTCTGGAGTGGGGTTGTCATCACTGCCTCTCCGATCCGTGTTTCCGGTTGAACTTCTCTTCCTAAAGTCAGACAAGCAGCAGACACGGTTGTATCCTGACTCTTTGTCGGGTAGCACATTCTCCCAAATACTTGGAAAAGTCTCACCAGCTTAATAGCGCTGGTAAGAAGCATAACCTCATAGCAGTATTAGACAATAGGAGAAACTCGGTTGCCAGCCGCCTCCCGTTGGGAGAGTGGGTCGCTCCTCCTTACAAGTACGGTTTAGGGCTGGCGGTCGCCCAGCCAATCATACAATGACCGTCTCGGTGCTGGCAGGAAGTTCCGGGACAAATGACTCCCACAAACCTTGTGCCCTTGGGCTGTGAACTTCTTCAAGAAGCTCAGTTCAAGCCCCAAACACCAATGCTTGAAGGAGAGGGTTAGTGTTTCCATCTCTGAGGTTGTGTTTCATGCTTGTTGAGTTACGGAATCTGAATTCTTTTGCAATCCGGCAGCTTGTTTTGGTTGGTTGCAGCCCCTGTAGTCGTTGGTGTTTGCGTCACTGGAGTTGGTCTGTTTGTAAGGGAAGGTTGCCCTGCCACCTCTGACACTCATGGAAACAAAGGTTGCTCACAAAAATGCTGCTGACCCTTTTGTGTGTGTGAGGGAAGCTTGCCCTGCCTCCTCTGCCACTCCTGTGAAGGCATGGTAACTCACAATAATGCTGCTGGCCCTTTGTGTGTGTGAGGGAAGCTTGCTCTGCCTCCTGTGACTCTCTTGTGAAGGGATGCTAGCTCACAATAATACTGCTGGCCCTTTTGTGTGTGCGAGGGAAGCTTGCCCTGCCTCCTGTGACACTCCTGTGAAGGCATGGTAACTCACAATAATGCTGCTGTCCCTTTTGTGTGCGTGAGGGAAGCTTTCTCTGCCTCCTCTGGCACTCCTGTGAAGGCATGGTAACTCACAATAATGCTGCTGGCCCTTTGTGTGTGTGAGGGAAGCTTGCCCTGCCTCCTGTGACTCTCTTGTGAAGGCATGGTAACTCACAATAATACTGCTGGCCCTTTTGTGTGTGTGAGGGAAGCTTGCCCTGCCTCCTCAGACACTCCTGTGAAGGGATGGTAACTCACAATAATGCTGCTGGCCCTTTTGTGTGTGTGAGGGAAGCTTGCCCTGACTCGTCTGTCACTCTTGCGAAGGGATGGTAACTCACAATAATGCTGCTGACCCTTTTATGCGTGGAAGAGAAGCTTGTCCTGCCTCCCCTGACTCTCCTGTGAAGGCATGGTAACACAATAATACTGCTGGCCCTTTTGTGTGTGTGAGGGAAGCTTGCCCTGCCTTCTCTGCCACTCCTGTGAAGGCATGCTAACTCACTATAATGCTGCTGGCCCTTTTGTGTTTGTGAGGGAAGCTTGCCCTGTAACCCATGACACGCCTGTGAAGGCATGGTAACAGAATAATGCTGCTGGCCTTTTTGTGTGTGTGAGGGAAGCTTGCCCTGCCTCCTCAGACACTCATGTGAAGGGATGGTAACTCACAGTAATGCTGCTGGCACTTTTGTGTGTTTGAGGGAAGCTTGCCCTGACTCGTTTGTCACACTTGCGAAGGGATGGTAACTCACAATAATGCTGCTGACCCTTTTATGCGTGGAAGAGAATCTTGTCCTGCCTCCCCTGACTCTCCTGTGAAGGCATAGTAACTCACAATGATACTGCTGGCCCTTTTGTGTGTGTCAGGGAAGCTTGCCCTGCCACCTCTGACACTCATGGAAACAAAGGTTGCTCACAAAAATGCTGCTGACCCTTTTGTGTGTGTGAGGGAAGCTTGCCCTGCCTCCTCTGCCACTCCTGTGAAGGCATGGTAACTCACAATAATGCTGCTGGCCCTTTGTGTGTGTGAGGGAAGCTTGCTCTGCCTCCTGTGACTCTCTTGTGAAGGGATGCTAGCTCACAATAATACTGCTGGCCCTTTTGTGTGTGTGAGGGAAGCTTGCCCTGCCTCCTGTGACACTCCTGTGAAGGCATGGTAACTCACAATAATGCTGCTGTCCCTTTTGTGTGCGTGAGGGAAGCTTTCTCTGCCTCCTCTGGCACTCCTGTGAAGGCATGCTAACTCACTATAATGCTGCTGGCCCTTTTATGTTTGTGCAGGAAGCTTGCCCCTCCTCCTGTGACACTTTTGTGAAGGGATGCTAGCTCACAATAATACTGCTGGTCCTTTTGTGTGTGTGAGGGAAGCTTGTCCTGCCTCCTCTGACACTCCTGTGGAGGCATGGTAACTCACAATAATGCTGCTGACCCTTTTATGTTTGTGAGAGAAGCTTGCCCTGCCTCCTGTGACACTCCTGTGAAGGCATGGTAACTCACTATAATGCTGCTGGCCCTTTTGTGTGTGTGAGGGAAGCTTGCCTTGCCTTCTCTGCCACTCCTGTGAAGGCATGGTAACTCACTATAATGCTGCTGGCCCTTTTATGTTTGTGCGGGAAGCTTGCCCCTCCTCCTATGACACTTTTGTGAAGGGATGCTAGCTCACAATAATACTGCTGGTCCGTTTGTGTGTGTGAGGGAAGCTTGCTCTGCCTCCCTTGACACTCCTGTGAAGGCATGGCCACACAATGATGCTGCTGGCCTTTTTTGTGTGTGTGAGGGAAGCTTGCCCTGCCTCCTGTGACACTCCTGTGAAGGCATAGTAACTCACAATAATGCTGCTGGCACTTTTGTGTGTGTGAGGGAAGCTTGCCCTGACTCGTCTCTCACTCTTGCGAAGGGATGGTAACTCACAATAATGCTGCTGACCCTTTTATGCGTGGAAGAGAAGCTTGTCCTGCCTCCCCTGACTCTCCTGTGAAGGCATGGTAACACAATAATACTGCTGGCCCTTTTGTGTGTGTGAGGGAAGCTTGCCCTGCCTTCTCTGCCACTCCTGTGCAGGCATGCTAACTCACTATAATGCTGCTGGCCCTTTTGTGTGTGTGAGGGAAGCTTGCCCTGCCTTCTCTGCCAATCCTGTGAAGGGATGGTAACTCACAATAATGCTGCTGACCCTTTTATGCGTGGAAGAGAAGCTTGTCCTGCCTTCCCTGACTCTCCTGTGAAGGCATGGTAACACAATAATACTGCTGGCCCTTTTGTGTGTGTGAGGGAAGCTTGCTCTGTCTCTTTCAGACACTCCTGTGAAGGGATGGTAACTCACAATAATGCTGCTGGCACTTTTGTGTATGTGAGGGAAGCTTGCCCTGCCTCCTCAGACTCTCCTATGAAGGCATGGTAACACAATAATACTGCTGGCCCTTTTGTGTGTGTGAGGGAAGCTTGCCCTGCCTTCTCTGCCACTCCTGTGAAGGCATGCTAACTCACTATAATGCTGCTGGCCCTTTTGTGTGTGTGAGGGAAGCTTGCCCTGCCTTCTCTGCCACTCCTGCGAAGGCATGCTAACTCACTATAATGCTGCTGGCCCTTTTGTGTGTGTGAGGGAAGCTTGCCCTGACTCGTCTGTCACTCTTGTGAAGGGATGCTAGCTCACAATAATACTGCTGGCCCTTTGTGTGTGTGTGGGAAGCTTGCCCTGCCTTCTCTGCCACTCCTGTGAAGGCATGCTAACTCACTATAATGCTGCTGGCCCTTTTGTGTGTGTGAGGGAAGCTTGCCTTGACTCCTCTGTCACTCTTGCGTAGGGATGGTAACTCACAATAATGCTGCTGGCACTTTTGTGTATGTGAGGGAAGCCTGCCCTGCCTCCTCAGACTCTCCTATGAAGGCATGGTAACACAATAATACTGCTGGCCCTTTTGTGTGTGTGAGGGAAGCTTGCCCTGCCTTCTCTGCCACTCCTGTGAAGGCATGCTAACTCACTATAATGCTGCTGGACCTTTTGTGTGTGTGAGGGAAGCTTGCTCTGCCTCCCCTGACTCTCCTGTGAAGGCATGGTAACACAATAATACTGCTGGCCCTTTTGTGTGTGTGAGGGAAGCTTGCCCTGCCTCCTCTGCCACTCCTGTCAAGGCATGGTAACTCACAAGAATACTGCTGGCCCTTTTGTGTGTGTGAGGGAAGCTTGCCATGCCTCCTGTGACACTCCTGTTAAGGGATGCTAGCTCACAATAATACTGCTGGCCCTTTTGTGTTTGTGAGGGAAGCTTGCCCTGCCTCCTCTGCCACTCCTGTCAAGGCATGGTAACTCACAATAATGCTGCTGGCCCTTTGTGTGTGTGAGGGAAGCTTGCCCTGCCTCCTCTGCGATTCCTGTGAAGGCATGGTAACTCACAATAATGCTGCTGGCACTTTTGTGTGTGTGAGGGAAGCTTGCCCTGCCTCCTCTGCGATTCCTGTGAAGGCATGGTAACTCACAATAATGCTGCTGGGCCTTTTATGCGTGCAAGAGAAGCTTGCGCTGCCTCCCCTGACTCTCCTGTGAAGGGATGGTAACACAATAATGCTGCTGGCCCTTTTGTGTGTGTGAGGGAAGCTTGCCCTGCCTCCTCTGACACTCCTGTGAAGGCATGCTAACTCCTTATAATGCTGCTGGCCCTTTTGTGTGTGTGAGGGAAGCTTGCCCTGCCTCCTCTGACACTCCTGTGAAGGCATGGTAACTCACAATAATACTGCTGGCCCTTTTGTGTGTGTGAGGGGAGCTTGCCCTGCCTCATGTGACACTCCTATGAAGGCATGGTAACACAATAATGCTGCTGGCCCTTTTGTGTGTGTGAGGGAAGCTTGCCCTGCCTCCTCTGACACTCCTGTGAAGGGATGGTAACCCACAATAATGCTGCAGGCCTTTTTGTGTGTGTGAGGGAAGCTTGCCCTGCCTCCTCTGACACTCCTGTGAAGGCATGCTAACTCACTATAATGCTGCTGGCCCTTTTGTGTGTGTGAGGGAAGCTTGCCCTGCCTCCTCTGACACTCCTGTGAAGGCATGCTAACTCACTATAATGCTGCTGACCCTTTTATGCATGGAAGAGAAGCTTGCTCTGCCTCCCCTGACTCTCCTGTGAAGGCATGGTAACACAATGATACTGCTGGCCTTTTGTGTGTGTGAGGGAAGCTTGCCCTGCCTCCTCTGACACTCCTGCGAAGGGATGGTAACTCACAATAATGCTGCTGGCCCTTTTATTCGTGCAAGAGAAGCTTGCCCTGCCTCCTGTGACTCTCCTGTGAAGGCATGGTAACTCACTATAATGCTGCTGGCCCTTTTGTGTGTGTGAGGGAAGCTTGCCCTGCCTCCTCTGACACTCCTGTGAAGGCATGGTAACTCACTATAATGCTGCTGGCCCTTTTGTGTGTGTGAGGGAAGCTTGCCCTGCCTCCTCTGACACTCCTGTGAAGGCATGGTAACTCACTATAATGCTGCTGGCCCTTTTGTGTGTGTGAGGGAAGCTTGCCCTGCCTCCTGTGACACTGCTGTGAAGGCCTGGTAACTCACAATAATGCTGCTGGCCCTTTTGTGTGTGTGAGGGAAGCTTGCCCTGCCTCCTCTGACACTCCTGTGAAGGGATGGTAACCCACAATAATGCTGCAGGCCTTTTTGTGTGTGTGAGGAAGCTTGCCCTGCCTCCTCTGACACTCCTGTGAAGGCATGCTAACTCACTATAATGCTGCTGGCCCTTTTGTGTGTGTGAGGGAAGCTTGCCCTGCCTCCTCTGACACTCCTGTGAAGGCATGCTAACTCACTATAATGCTGCTGACCCTTTTATGCATGGAAGAGAAGCTTGCTCTGCCTCCCCTGACTCTCCTGTGAAGGCATGGTAACACAATGATACTGCTGGCCTTTTTGTGTGTGTGAGGGAAGCTTGCCCTGCCTCCTCTGACACTCCTGCGAAGGGATGGTAACTCACAATAATGCTGCTGGCCCTTTTATTCGTGCAAGAGAAGCTTGCCCTGCCTCCTGTGACTCTCCTGTGAAGGCATGGTAACTCACTATAATGCTGCTGGCCCTTTTGTGTGTGTGAGGGAAGCTTGCCCTGCCTCCTTTGACACTCCTGTGAAGGCATGGTAACTCACTATAATGCTGCTGGCCCTTTTGTGTGTGTGAGGGAAGCTTGCCCTGCCTCCTCTGACACTCCTGTGAAGGCATGGTAACTCACTATAATGCTGCTGCCCCTTTTGTGTGTGTGAGGGAAGCTTGCCCTGCCTCCTGTGACACTGCTGTGAAGGCCTGGTAACTCACAATAATGCTGCTGGCCCTTTTGTGTGTGTGAGGGAAGCTTGCCCTGCCTCCTCTGACACTCCTGCGAAGGGATGGTAACTCACAATAATGCAGCTGACCCTTTTGTGTGTCAATCAATCAATCAAGCAGTACTTTATAGCACAGCTTATCACCCAAGAGGGTATCCAGGCGCTGGGCTGCGAGTATCAGTCAAACAGCCAGGTCTGAGTCCCTTCCTGAAGTGGGTAAGCGAGGGTGAAGTATGGAGGTGGAGTGGAAGGGCGTTCCAGGACTTGGCGGCGAGGTGGGAGAAGGAGCGTCCTCAGGAGCGGCAGTGGTGGATGTGTGGTATCTGTGTGAGGGCAAGGTGAGCGGAGCATAGTTTCCTGGGAGGTCATGGAAATTCAGGCGGTGGTTCATGTAGGTGGGTCCTTGGTCATGGAGGGCTTTGTAGGTGTGGGTCAGGACCTTGAATTGGCATCTTTTCTGGATGGGGAGCCAGTGGAGGTCCTTCAGGTGCTGGGCGATGTGTGTCCTCTTAGGCAGGTTGTGGATCAGTCTGGCTGCTGCGTTCTGGATCGTCTGAAGTCTTTTCATGAGTTTGGTGGTGGCGCCTGCATCGAGTGTGTTGCCGTAGTCCAGCTGGCTGGTGATGAGGGCCTGCGTCACTGTTTTCGTGGTGTTGATGGGGAGCCACTTGAAGACCTTGTGGAGCATGCGTAGAGTGTGGAAGCAGGCTGAGGAGACTATGTTGACCTGACGTTTCATGTAGAGTTCGCTGTCCAAGATGATGCTGAGGTTGCGGGCGTAGTCTTTAGGGGTGGGATGGGACTGAGTTCCGATGGCCACCATGAGTCATTCCAGAGGGAGGTGTGTCTGCCAAAGATCAGAACTTCAGTTTTGTCCATGTTGAGCTTCAGGCAGTTGTTCTTCATCCAGGCTGAGACGTTCTCCATTCAGTTCTGAAAGTTGGTCTTCGTCGAGGTGGGGTCCGCTGAGAGTGAGAGGACGAGCTGGGTATTGTTGGCATAGGAGATGATGTTGATGTCATGGGTTCTGACGATGTGTGTGAGTGGTATCATGTAGATTTTGAAGAGGGTTGGATTGAGGGATGAGCCTTGAGGGATGCTGCAGATGGTGTGCTTGGGGTTGTGAGGTGAAGGGAGGAAGACGGATTGTCTGGGTGCGCCCCGTGAGAAAGGATGCCATCCATCTGAGTACATCATCTGTGATTACGATCTGGCGCAGTCGATTGATTAGTGTGTGGTGGGAGATGGTGTTGAAGGCTGCGGAGACATCGAACAGGATCAGGGCGGCTGATTATCCTCTGTCGAGAAGGGTGCGTATGTCGTTTGTTGCCGCAATCAGGGATGTCCCAGTGCTGTGATTGGCTCTGAAACCTGATTGGGAATGTGCAGCAGGTTATTTCTCTCCAGGTGTTCGATGAGTTGGAGGTTGATGGCCTTCTCCAGGACTTTGGCAAGAAAAGGGAGCAGTGAGATGGGACAGTAGTTCTGGAGCTCGCTGGGGTCTGCAGAGGGTCTCTTGAGGAGGGGTCTTGTGTGAGCGAAGGAAGCCTGCACTGCTGCTTCCAAGAAGTAACTGTACTCCCTGTGAGGGAGAGAGATACACTGAGTAGAACATATTAGCACATGAACGCCAGAAGGCTTCAAGGAGCTGCAATACCTTGAAGAACTACTCACCGACCGAACGGGCAGATGAGAAAGATCCAGAAAACAGCAGAACAGGTATGTTTTCAGAACTGGGGGACTATTAGGATATTACCCATCTGCTGCAGTCCACCTTGACTCAAGGACATGTCTAAAGTGAGGGTCCTGAAGTGGAAGATTATCCCCTGACTTTGAGGGCCTAATGGCACATTGGGAACAAGCATGTTTCAAAGGAAGGAGAGCGAGAGGGTGAGAGACAGAGTGGTGTGCGAGAGAGTGAGAGTGAGGCAAAGGGAGAGATAAAGGGTGGAGGGAGACGGAGAAAGAGAGATGAAGAGGGAGCGAGAAGAAGATGGAGAGATAGAGAGAGGGGAGAGAGGAGGGAGCAAGTGAGAGAGAAGGTGGGGGCTGCTTCCACTCCGGCAGCAAGGGGCGGGATGGGGGGGCTTGAACTACTCCTGTCCTCATTATATCCATAAACTGTAGACCCAGTACTCAATGCTCACAACGCAACACCCTTCAAGAGGTCTAAACGCACAAATAATATAACAAGGCCCATTTCTCAATTTATCCCTTGTGACATGAAGTCTCCAGTGAACGCGCGGAAAGGAGAAATGCCAATTCTGTGGCCTTTAAAAGAAAATCCTAATTTAGCTATAAATATAGAAATTGAATGAAAGCTGTAGGGCAATCCAATTATGCAATGATGTCCATTGCCTGCAGCTGTCATTATTTACTTTAATGAGAATTTCAAACAGGAAGGAGACTCCAGGCTCTTGGGTGCCCCATGCGGCCTTGTCCCTTCTCTCTGTCTACGTCACCAGCAGCAGTCAGCCCACAGGCTGAACCTTCCCAGGCCTTATTATAACTCACTGAGGCCTTGCTCCGGCGCTATGTACGGTCTTCAAAGAGCCATATTTACAATCTATAGTTTCCATATTTGCCTACATTTCTTTTTACCAAAAAGCGGTAGGATTGTTCAGATGTCGATATTGAAATTAGCATAATGATCATGTCACTGAAAATTCTACCACATTTGTCGGTTATGACCTCAGTGTAAATGACATTATGACACTTAGATAGGAGCCGACACATGATGCAGAAGACATGTAGTCTGCCCACATACCAGTTCCCACAAGCTTTGGCGACGGTAATAGGTCTGGCCATGGCCAACTGATCCAATGGTCAAAATCCTTTTTAATTGTTATTGTAAGAGTTATCACAAAAAGAAAAATAATACAAGGAAACTTGACAGCGCCAAACGCTGTGGCCGCTCACATGATATAACACAATTTAAACTGAAATAATCACAGAAGTTTAATAGAACAATACACGGACGTGTATATTAGAGCAGGTACACAAACCCTTTTCACAGCACAGGAACATATGATTCTTACTGGCGCGAGGAGAAGGTACAATTGGTTCTCAATCAGTGTAACCTGAAAACAAAGTTTAAACACAAGAATAATTTAAAAACAACGATCAAAGAAGTGAATGAAAACAGCACCAAACGTTGTCTTCTTCCCCAACCAGCAAAGGCAGTGAAGAGGGGCTTCAGTCTGGGTCTAAAATGTTACAACAAAAGGCTGAGACCCCTTAAAGTGGGGACAGCAGGGAGCTGCGAGGCAACAACTGCAGCATGGTCTGTGACTCAAACACACACACGGTCCCTGACACAAACAGTGCCCCTCCCAAAGAACACATTCACAGCGCACACAGGCAGCCATGTTGGTTCTCACTCAAACTATCTGAACAGAGGAGAGGAAAAAGAGTGAGCTTTCACTCTGAAGCTGCCTCTCTCCTCACTGCTCCTCTCCTCTCTGCCTCTCTCCTCACTGCTTCTCTCCTCACTGCTCCTCTCCTCACTGCCATTCTCCTCACTGCCCCTCTCCTCACTGACCCTCCCCGCCCCTCTCTGCCCCTCCCCTCACTGCCGCCCCCCTGCCCCTCCCCTCACTGCCCCTCTCCTCTCTGAGCCTCCCGTCACTGCCCCTCTCCTCTCTGCCTCTCCCCTCACTGCCCCTCTCCCCACTGCCCCTCCCCCCACTGCCCCTCTCCTCTCTGCCCCTCCCCTCACTGCCCCTCTCCTCTCTGCCCCTCTCCTCACTGCCCTTCTCCTCACTGCCCTTCTCCTCACAGCCCCTCTCCCCACTGCCCCTCTCCTCTCTGCACCTCCCCTCACTGCCCCTCCCCTCACTGCCCCTGTCCTCACTGCTCCTCTCCTCACTGCCCCTCTCCCCACTGCCCCTCCCCTCACTGCCCCTCCCCTCACTGCCCCTCTGCTCTCTGCCTCTCTCCTCACTGCTTCTCTCCTCACTGCTCCTCTCCTCACTGCCATTCTCCTCACTGCCCCTCTCCTCACTGACCCTCCCCGCCCCTCGCTGCCCCTCCCCTCACTGCCGCCCCCCCCTGCCCCTCCCCTCACTGCCCCTCTCCTCTCTGAGCCTCCCGCCACTGCCCCTCTCCTCTCTGCCTCTCCCCTCACTGCCCCTCTCCCCACTGCCCCTCTCCCCACTGCCCCTCTCCTCTCTGCCCCTCCCCTCACTGCCCCTCTCCTCTCTGCCCCTCTCCTCACTGCCCTTCTCCTCACTGCCCTTCTCCTCACAGCCCCTCTCCCCACTGCCCCTCTCCCCACTGCCCCTCTCCTCTCTGCTCCTCCCCTCACTGCCCCTTCCCTCACTGCCCCTCTCCTCACTGCTCCTCTCCTCACTGCCCCTCTCCCCACTGCCCCTCCCCTCACTGCCCCTCTCCTCTCTGCCCCTCTCCTCACTGCCCTTCTCCTCACAGTCCCTCTCCCCACTGCAACTCTCCTCACTGCCCCTCCCCTCACTGCCCCTCTCCTCACAGCCCCTCCCCTCACTGTCATTCTCCTCACTGCCCCTCTTCCCACTGCCCCTCTCCTCACTGCCCCTCCCCTCACTGCCCCTCTCCCAACTGCCCCTCTCCTCACTGCCCCTCCCCTCAATGACCCTCTCCTCTATGTCCCTATCCTCACTGCCCCTCTCCTCTCTGCCCCTCTCCTCTCTGCTCCTCCCCTCACTGCCTCTCCCCTCACTGCCCCTCTCCCCACTGCCCCTCTCCTCACTGCCCCTCTCCTCTCTGCTCCTCCCCTCACTGCTCCTCTCCTCACCGCCCCTCCCCTCACTGCCCCTCTCCTCTCTGCCCCTCTCCTCACTGCCCCTCTCCTCTGCTCCTCTCCTCACTGCTCCTCTCCTCACTGTCCCTTTCCTCTCTGCCCCCCCCTCCCTGCCCCTCTCCTCACTGCTCCTCTCCCCACTGCCCCTCTCCTCACTGCCCCTCCCATCACTGACCCTCTCCCCACTGCCCCTCTCCTCACTGCCCTTCCCCCTCACTGACCCTCTCCCCACTGCCCCTCTCCTCAAGGCCATTCTCCTCACTGCCCCTCTCCCCACTGCCCCTCTCCTCACTGTCCCTCCCCTCATTGACCCTCTCCCCACTGCCCCTCCCCTCACTGTCCCTCCCCTTACTGACCCTCTCCCCACTGCCCCTCTCCTCTCTGCCATTCTCCTCACTGCCCCTCTCCCCACTGCCCCTCTCCTCACTGCCCCTCCCCTCACTGCCCCTCCCCTCTTCTCTTTCCCGTCCCCTCACTGCCCCTCTCCTCTTTCCCCCTCCTCTCTGCCCCTCTCCTCACTACCCTTCTCCTCTCTGCCATTCTCCTCACTGTCCCTCTCCTCACTGCCCTCTCCTTACTGCCCATCTCCTCTCTGCCCCTCCCCTCACTGCCCCTCTCCTCTCTGCCCCTCTCCTCTCTGCTCCTCCCCACACTGCCCCTCTCCTCTCTGCCCCTCCTGTCACTGCCCCTCTCCTCTCTACCCCTCTCCTCACTGCCCCTCCCCTCTCTGCCCCTCCCCTCACTGCCCCTCCCCTCACTGCCCCTCTCATCTCTGCCCCTCCCCTCACTGCCCCTCCCCTCCCTGCCCATCTCCCCACTGCCCTCTCCTCTCCGCTCCTCCCCTCATTGCCCCTCTCTTCACTTCCCCTCTCCTCTCTGCCCCTCTCCTCACTGCTCCTCTCCTCACTGCCCCTCTCCTCACTGCACCTCTACTTTCTGCCCCTCCCCTCACTGCCCCTCTCCTCACGGCCCCTCTCCTCACTGCCCCTCTCCTCACTGCCCCTCCCCTCACTGCCTGTCTCCTCTTTCCCCCTCTCCTCACTGCCCCTCTCCTCACTGCACCTCTCCTCTCTGCCCCTCCCCTCACTGCCCCTCTCCTCACTGCCCCTCTCCACACTGCCCCTCTCCTCACTGTCCCTCTCCTCGCTGCTCTGCTTTCCTCTCAAATGTGAAGAGACTTCCACTTTCTGTTTCTAGGGAGCTCTGCATTTCATCCTGGGCTCCCTTTCCTGGGATATTTTATCAGCTTCACTGCAGGAGGTGAGGGGTATCGTAAAGCCTTCCTCAGGCGCTTGAAAAGCATCAGGATCAAAGGCTGAAATTGGTAGGTGGTAGAACTGTCTTAAAAGTGGTTGCCTACTGCCTAAGTGTGTAGGATTGTCAAGGATGAGTTTCCACTACGCAGCCTTCTCATTGGCCCGCAGAATCAAATAAGCGAAGGCAACTGAGGGGCATACTTATAAGAGCTTTGCGTCATGCTTGCACCACGCAACGTGGTACATGTGTGACACAAACCTCTAAGTCATATTTTTGAAGCCACACAAGGCCACTTTGAGTGGCTTTGAATGGCTTCACAGATATAGAGTCATGCAATGCAGCGCAAATCGCTGTGTTACATTACTCAGCGTAACGGAGGCATCCCATGGGCGTAGCAATGAGGGTTCCCAAGCAACACCCATGGATTATGACTCATTCACAGATTTACTAAACCTGGTAATCTTGGGAATGCGCCAGAAAGATACTCTTCCCCAGCGGAGGAGTAACGAGTAGAAATATGTTTATTTCTCCTCGGTTTTTCCTATTTCTATGTGTGCTGCGGAATGAAAGTGTAAAAAGGCTCTCAGGATTGTTTTTGTGCAGGAAGGTGCCCCTTTAAGGTGTTCTTAACCTAGTCAATAAAAGACCATTAGTGAAACTGTGGAATATTCTTTTGATTCTATAATTAACATTTTTTTTAATATCAATCAGATGTTTACCTTTTTTCTCAAGACAACAGATAAACCTTCACAGAGCTGACAGATCTGTTACTTCCCACAATAATTTCAAAGCCGACCTGAGGTGGGATATGCAGTGCTTAATTTGTGCAGGTGGTTGCCGGTGGGCATCACCTGCACCTGTGGGGTTCCAGGACTCATTTGCATCAATAGCGCTCAGCCCTGGGACTTTTTTTTCAGAACATTGGACATGTCTGCAGTGCACAGGGAGGGTCTGTGTCAGCCTGCCTTCTCCAACTCCTGTACCTGTCCTGAGCAGCAGGACAGAGCTAGAAAGCCATTTGGGCTGTGCCAGAGATGCTGCTTTTAGTGGGGACCTTCTGGGTGTTTAATCTGAGCCATAATGCTGTCAGAGAGTCTGGAAATCACATCCTCAGCCAACCTCTGCTACAAGGAATCGCCTCTTTTACTTCCATCAAATGTCCCAGGCTGAAGATAGTCTCTTATTCGGCCAGCATACTTTCGGAGACTGAATTTACCATCTAATTCAGGCAACACTTATTTATAGGAAACATTTTATATATAATACATTGCATTTACAGCTAACTCCATTTTATCGAACTTTGCATTATTATACTGCGAATGTGGCGTTTTTCAATCACAACACATACCACTATTACATCTATTAGGAGTTAGTCTTAGCCCTCCTGTAGGTGGACTTCTTAAGCATGACAGCTGCGCGGATGCAGCGGATTCCTCACTGCAAGGTGCATTGATACGCGCTCATTTGATGAGCTACTGGGAGTGGCTCTGGCCAACCCTGCTTTCTTTTCCTTGTAGCGCACTAGACGCGGGGAGTTGTCTGGCTCCTGTCCCGCCCAGCGGCCATCTTAGGTTGGCCGGCAGGGCCGTTTCTAGGTGTTTTGCCGCCCTAGGCGAGAATTGAAAAATGCCGCCCCCTCCCTTTTACTACCATCACTCTCTCCCCCAGTCATCCAGGGTACAAGAATTAATGCATTAGATATAAAAGAGCTTGCATTCAACATTAAACAAAAAACACATCAATTAAGTCATATGGAGACTAAGCGATTTGCTCAGAATCACAGGCTGCTGAGCCGACGCTGAGACTCGGCCTGTTTCCCAGTTCTAAAGTCAGCAGCTCTGGCGGTTTCCCCACAATCTCTTAGAAAGGAAAGTCAGTGATTATCACGTGAGAGCATGTTTGTTTTACTTCTGGGACCTTTAGTTATGTTGTGTGTCTTACGGATTCACATCGGGAAACAATATATTTTTGGCATATCTAACAATTGTGGAGTTTCCTTTGACAAACGTTTTGATTGAGTTTGTCACTCGCGCAAACACCACGTGCACTGGTGGAGCCAACAGTAAGTAGAGCGGCAACACCAGCAGCATGTGCCTAGCCCTGACATCCCTTAATGCTGCCTGTAGAGTCAGCTCACGCATAGGCCTGGGGCCCCCAACTGCCAAAAGTAAGTGACTGGTTTTTAATCCTAGTTGCTTATGCTGCTATATAATGTTTTATAAAGGTTTACTTTTAGCGCTGCGGCGGGCAGGGTGATAAATGTGCTCAACAGTTATCAGCGCAGTTAGTGGCTGGCTTCAATAGCTCATTTTGGTCGGCTCAGCATTAACTAATGTTTTTTCGTCGAGTGAGGCTGAGCTCACATTTGCACCAGTTTTAAAGTCTTCTTAGTTTATCATTGCTCAAATGGGTGTAATTACTGATATGTATATGTTTCCCCTGCTTCATTGCTTGAGTTTTGCTCGCAAAAAAGTGTCACTCATAGTCGTTGAAATGTCACTCATAATTACACTTTAATTATGAAAATGTCACACATAGCAATTTGAAACCTTGGCAGCTATGTAGCCGGTGCATTCTATTCAAGGAACGCTTATTGTGACTGGCAATGGCATTGGTACAGCGCGTACCTGACCAGGCCTTAAATAATTAGCCCCCTATATTTTTTTTACATGATTTGAACTACCCTGCCTGCCGCTGCCAGCCGACCCGGTTCCCATCCCGGCCTCCCCCCGGACCCCGGTACCTGATAGGCCTGCAGGCGGGCCGCAGCGCCGCGGTAACTCTCTCTCTGCTCTGCCTCTGCCTGCCTCTTCTTGCCGGCCGCGCGCGCATAGGCACAGCCCCCGCGGGCGCCGTGGCGCGCCGCGGCCGAACGTGACCTCGCGTCACGTCACCCTGGTCATCATGATGATGTCGACGACGGTCTAATTTGAAGGCGAGCCGGCGCCGCGCCCGCGCTACACCTACACTACCTGGTAGTGGTAGATTCATTCAATAATAATAATAGAACGAAGTTAGGACAGAGAGGAGAGTAAAGAAGAACTCTCATGTTTTTAACTTTTGCCACGGCACGCCGCACTGCCGCCGGCCGCCCTCCACCTTTTGCCGCCCTAGGCAGCCGCCTAGTCCGGCCTAGTGGTAGAAACGGCCCTCTCCGATTTTATTCTGTTTATGTTCTCTTTTCTCACTATTACTTTGTCATTTTTATTTTAGCTGTGCCCTTTTGTTTCCCAGTACCTTTACCTGGGAGGGTAGCCTGCCAGGTAGAAGTGGAGCTACGGGGCTCCAGTTTGTTTTTATTTGCCCTCCTCATTCTCAGCGTTCTGCCATGCCTTAGCCACGCCCTCCTATAGGCGGGTTACTTGAGCATGACAGCTATGTAGATCCGCCACTGGCACGCTGAATGAGCACCTAACGCAAGCCCGTCTGTCACAAGATCCTGAACCTGAAAGGACCCCGATATCTTCATCGTCTGATCAAGCCTTATCATCCAAGCAGATGTCTCAGGTCTACAGGAGCAGCACTCACTGTGATCCCTAAGGTGGAAAGAGCGTGAATGTGAGGTTGCTCATTCAGTTATCTGTCCCCCAAAGTGTGGAACACCTTCCCGACCGATTTGAGGCAGGAACTCTCAGAAGTGGTCTTTCAGAAGGAACGTAAGACCTGGCTTTTTAGATTGTATTAATAGACTTTAATCATATGTTTTGGACCAGTGTGGTTCTGGAATCCTAGCGCCGTGATACTCCGGATGGAGTAACCATGTGCTCTACAAACTTCATGACATGACATAATATAACATAACAAGCAACCTTTCCACCAAAATTTGTATCAACTTTGCCACCCTCAAAGTTCATATTCAACTTAAGAACAGGAGCATGCCTTCACAATACCTGTATGTAAATTGTCTGAGCCAATCCTCATTTGTCACAACAGGTGGCACCGTATGGGTCGCCCTCACCTCAATGCACCCTTAAGCAGTTATGTCCGAATAAGTAATCATATTTGTCCTGCTAAAAATTCACATTGGCTTAAAAATATTTGTTGTTTTTTGTACAGACCTCATCCCCCTGCAAGGTCCATGAGCATTCAGCCTGAGTCGACAATGTTACCACCTGGGCACAATGTGCCACCCTCAAGCCAATGCATTCCTATGGAGCTATAGACAAATAACTAATTAGCCTTTCTCCCATGAAGATGAACCTGGCTCACCAATTTTAGAGAGCACCCCTCTACATTAACTGTATGCAAATTGCATAAGACGAGCAAAATTGGACACGAAAGGTGGCATCAACTGAGCCACCCTCACCTCAAGGCATTTCTAAGCAGTGACGTCCAAATAAGTAATCATAGTTCTCTTATAGGAAAATCACATTGGCTCAGAAATATGTCTGTTGTTTTTCAAACTCACCACAACCCCCTGTGAGGTTCATGAGGATTTAGACTGAGCCAAACAACATTTCCACCAAAACACTGGCCCACTGTGCACACGCCAGGCAATGCATTCCTATGAAGCTATGGACAAAGAAGTTACCATCCTCCCTCTCTTGATGATCAATGTGGCTCACAAATATTCATATTGTTCCATAATAAAGGGAGCGTACCCCTATACTATATGTGTGTAAATCGTGTGAACCAATCAAAATTTGTCACAAAGGTGGCATCAAATGGGTCGTTGCGTAGCTCAGTCTAAATCCTTATAGACCGTTTGGGGGGATGTGATGCGTTTGAAATACAGCATAAACATGTGTAAGCCAATATGATTTTCTTATTTGGACATAACTGCGTAGGAAGGCATGGAAGTAGGGCGACGCATTTGGTGCCACCTGTTGTGACACATTCGGCTCCACTCAGATGATTGACATACAGGCTGTGTAGAGGTGTGCTCCCTTCGTGAGCATCAATGGGAAATTGATGAGACAAGTTGATATTGATGGGAGAAAGGATGGTTACTTATTCATCTATAACTCCATAAGCATGCATTGGCTTGTGGGTGGCACACTGGTAAGTTAATGCCCTTGAGCACGGTGTCAAGGGCATATGCCCAACCCAAATTTACCCAATCTTTCCTGGAGAGAAAGCAACAGCTACATTTTGATGATGTTTCTAAACATTCTAAAAGCCATGGCAAGCAGTTTGAGAAACATTAATGTAAGTGGCCTTCTGCTAGTTTATGCAAGTTGAACAGAAACGTTTGGCTCAACTTAACCTCCAGTGGACTTTAAACCTAAAAGTCTTTAATGAGACAGAGCAGATGGTGTGGGCGACAGTCTCACACCTAATGTCAGGATGTGAGGTACCCACAACTAGTCTGTAGTCTCACAGCACTAGAGTGTGCCTCCAGGACTCTACATTTATCTCAAAACTGGTAGCCCGAGCTACCAATCAAAGAGAATTAAAGAGCAGGAGGAAATCCAGGTCAGATGAGAGGTCCATAGCAACTGATTCAAAGGGTTGTTCCTAAGACCTGGACAAATAAGGAAGAGGAGAACAAGGTGGGACCATTCCTAAAATCAGACAAGAGGGGCCCGCCATGAGTATCAGAAAGTATTGCATTCCTGGAGAGAAGTCTCAGCAGAGAGGAGAGAAACAGAAAAGGCACCATCGAGTGGGTGAACGAGCAGAAACCGCCCACCCTGCCAAACTCTGCCGGTGCAATGGTCCACTGGCCGTGCTTGTGAAGGGTGAACCTTTGGATGGTTGTGCCCTGGGCAATTGTCCACTCTGTCCAAGTCTTAAACTGGTTCTGCAGTTGAGCCAAGGCCAAGCCAGTGATCTGGCTCATCCCTCAGTGTCGAAGTACATGCAGAATCTTCAAAATATCTGGGATGTAAATGACACAAACACAATGTATGAACATGATAAAGATTTTAAAATGTAAGAAGTATTTCTTTAACATGGTAGTCTTTTACCTTTTATATACATTTAGACCTCAGACTGAACTGGGAATCAGTTACTTTTCGATAACTAGCGATTAATATCTACTATTCTTCCACTGACTAGCAGGATTGAAATCTGGGGAAATATGGGGAGAGCAACACTGTCCCTCGGAGCCCAGTTTGGTTTTTGGTCTTCTCGCTTACAGTAATGGGCTGCGTTGCTCTAGTGAAGATGGTGGTGCTACCCCGGTTATTGTATTATTTTACAAAACCTTCCTCTGCACATCCCTCGTTCCTTCTTCAGACACATCCTACATCTGATTTGGGGGCTTTTTCCACTCTAAAGCTACCTGTGACTGTTGGTGGATTAGCCCTTCCAGACTTAGAACGCGATTATTTAGCTACAGAGCTCCAATGGGTAGCTCGCTGGCTGCCCGCCCCACACTTGAGATGGGGTTCACCTGTAAAGACTTTACGGAAAGCTTACAGCACTACTCATTGTTTCCTACTGACCATTCTATCTAACGACACCCAGGGTTATACCACATGCTTTCTCTTGCCTTACTAGAACCCATAAATGCATTAACACAAATACACTCTACGCTCCTGCACTGTCTTTGTTAGGCCTCCCCACTCACATAAGGCGGGCTTCGCTCAGGGCAACTCCATCAGTGGCTTGCTGCAGGCCTCCAAAATTGGGGGATTTTTTTGTTGACGGTGAGTTACTAGATTGCCAAATCCTGATGGTGAACTTCAATTTTCACCTGGGTCAGTTCACTGCTTACAAACACCTTAAACAATCACTAATTGCCCTATTTCATAGGTGTGCCAGATGCTCTACACCATAGGGACTGGCATCAAACTGACAAGATGTGTGTACAGAGCGTTCCTGCCACATGGGGACTGCAAAAGGGCTCCCGGAATACCAACAGGAAGACTGTCGTGGCCACCCCTCTGCACGATGCGGGCTGCGCTAAAATATCGCAATATCCCCATAAAGTATCCCGGGGCTTCCGTTTTAAGTATATTCAGTTCAATATTCTAAATTGAGCCTACCTTACACCCTCCTGAATTAACAAAATATATCCGGACGCCACAGCTGCATGCCCTCGCCGTAGGCAATTAGATGCCAAATTGCCTCATATGCTTTGGTCTTGCCTCACACTCCTTTCATACTGGCAGAGCTCTCGAGGTGCTGTCGACCACAATGGGCCATGTACTAACAAATTCCCCAGAACTGGTCCTATTGGGCGTATTCCCCCGCCTTAAGTTCGAGAAACTCTCCACCAAGTTCCTCGACCTGTCTCTTCTTCTACCAAAAGCCAATATTACACTGCACTGGAAGGATTCACTTCCTCCGGGTATCGGAAGTTGGACCAAGGCCTCGCTCTCTTGGTTCGATCTGAGTGCACTCTGTTACACAGGGAGGAATGAGCCGCTCTGATAAAATATTTTATTGCAAAGACGTAGGATATTTTGGTGGAGGTCTTTACAGTCTGCAACATACATGATACTCTTCCCCTGTAATCCACCCCTGACACATACACTCTCAGTTTCTCTGTTCTAGTTGTTCTTGCCAAACCTAGGCAACTATTCAAGACAGTGGTGTAAGAGCGCCTATCTCTGACACACTGTTGCGATTTGCTCACTAGAACAATTTCTTCTAAGTACCACAGGGTACGTTGCTTTGCTTCCCTACACTGATAGTTAAAGTAGTGGTGACTGGGGGGGGAGGATGAGGAGGGACAGTTTATTATGGGTCAGTTTGTTTCACAGAAAATGTTAAAAATTGTGTTCTAACGCTTCATAAATGTAAGTAGTCCAGCACTGTTCTTCTGTAAATGTGCGAAAGAATCTGTTGCTACATACCTGGCTAATATCCTGCTATGTAACCTCTTTTGCAATACAAGAATAAAATCTTTAAAATAACATATGGTAGTGTTTCAATGTAGTACATTAGATCACAACATTGCACTGACATTTATTTGAAGTTAAAGTTTCTAAACATGAACTTTAAAACATTCTTTAGCCCTCCCTCTTGACAACATCAGGAGTGAACAAAGTGAACCAATTATCTGGTGTAGTAACATCATGGCCAATAATATTGTTATGGATGGTGAAATATTACAGGCTAATAAAATACACAAGTGAGATTTGAATACACCATACGTCTTAAACTGAATTACTTGAACGTGTTTTCAAATGTCAATATCAGTAAATTAGAGACATGAAGTAAATTGATTTGACATAGAATTTACAATTTAGTCATGAAGGGAATTTAGGATTTGAGCCTAGGTTTCCTGGTCACATATAGTGAATTTAAGCCACTCACTAGATTCACATTGCCCCATTAAAACCAAAAGACATTGTTTTTGTACAATTCTGTAAGATGAATAGTATACTGTGTTAAATAAATACAGATCACAGGCTAATCAGACACAATATCTCAAAAACCAAAAGGTAGATAATGAAGGTAAGGCAGGCAGGACACCATATGCTAATATCACTGGCTTTTTCAGACATTACAGGGCAGATTTAGCAAGGTTTTGCTTCGCCCTTGCACCACACAAGGTGACAAAAGCCAATGCAAAACCAAGAATGAGATTTACTATCCCACATAGGAACACCCTGTGCGGCTTGGTAAATCTGTTCTAGCGCAAGGCAGCGCAAGATGCTACCTTGCCTTACAGTATGCCAGGAAGGCTTATATAGGGGGCGCGTGGGTGTTCCCACGCATCCACCCATGTATTCTATGGATTCTTAGATCTACCAACACTGGTAGACCATGGACGTCGATTCATCAAAATGTCTGGGGTAGCAGAAGTGACGTCACATGACATGTGACCCCCGCCTGATGTCACAGGAAGTGACATCACACAAACAGCCTGCTGACAAGACAGGAAGTGACATCACCTGCCCTTTGACCCATCTGGATGATGTCACAGGAAGTGACATCACATAAACTTTGACCTGGTGACATCACAGGAAGTGACATCACCTGCCCTTTGGACCCAAATGAAATCAAAGGAAGCGTGATTGCATGACCTTTGACTTGGTGCTATCAGAAGGAGTGATGCATCTTACTTTTGGATACTTAAATCACACACAGAGGCTGTAAAATCTCTAAAGATACAAAAGAAGTACCTATAAACAGACATACTTCAAATCCTTTTGAAAACGCAGCTGCATACATTGTTTAAGGAAGTATCTTCAGATATAGAATTAAGATAATGTAGCATTGATTAAGAGCCGATCAAACAGTGTACAACATTGGAAAAGACACTAGTCAAGAAGAAATCAGCCATTATCAATATCAAATACCTTATACAATGGGAAGGTTGAGGGGCCTATAATGTTCACAACAAGTTCACCTAAGAATAATGGTTGATTTTCCAAAATATAGTTAAAGCTGATATTTGAGTGAAAAATCACGCAGCGTTGCGGAGATTTGTTCATATGATGACCTTAGTGCCAAGGCATTGCCGCTACGGCTTTTCGGTATTACCCATGTAGAAACATTCCACATTGGCAAAGCTTTCTTTGCATTACGGTGGGCAACCATTCTTGATGAACTGAGTGATCGCTGCTTGTATTTTGCATTTGGTGGATACTAGTGCAGCCGTGTCTGACGTGGTCACTGTTACAACACTAATAATAGTGCAGGAAAAACCACCTAAATACATGTGACCGAACTGACAAAACTGACCCTACCTGGCATTTACCAAAAGAGGAGACCGTTTCACAACGCTGAGTGTGATTGTGATGTCGAAGGGAGAAATGTTTCATATTAAAATGTTTGTACTGACAGCTAATCCTCAAGTCTCCTTGAAGGACAAACAGATCACCCAAATGGAACCTCAAACACATTTCAAAGACCCAAATAGAGACTCACTTAAAACCACAAATTCCATGTAGGATCTCCTTATCACACTCGCCAATGACCTGTGTGTGCAGATCCGTGTATTTAAATGAAGATTAATAACTCAAGCCACAAAATTACAGACACTGAACGAGAATTGGTCAAGACAATGGATCTCTTCTCTAAAATGCTGTGCCATTAGTGTTGTCAAGAGCATCCAAATGCATATGTGACGAAGCATGTACGTGCATGGCAAGCAATACTGCAATGGGCTCTACAGAAACAAAAACAAAACAAAAAAATATTTGCAATGGCTGCCATGTTTGAGATAATGGATGCAAAGAGAGTGTGCCTTGGAAGAAAGCAAAGAAAAAAAATAAAATAAATAAGGAAGCTTGAGGGGGTGTATTGGGTAGCAGAGGATAAATAGAGAATGCAAGGAAGGAAAACAAACAGATAGAAAAGCAGAGCAATGCATTGCTTGTAAACAAGTATTCGCCTTCTTAAGTATGCACTGCAAGGTGCAAAGCTTGTGATTCAGGATAGCACTGTGTGTTTTAAAGGAGACATTGGTTTTATCCACTACAAACTTTGGTCTTTGGGTGTCTAGGGCAAACCCACCTTGTACCTGTCTCTAAAGGTGGTGCCTCAAGAACAAAACATTATATAACTCAATATTGAATAATTTCATTGAGAGCACACAAGACTAAACACAATAACCAGCTATAACTACTCTATAAATCTCAAACCTATGGTTCCAGAGTAGCGTACTGCCTGGTGTAAAGCACTTAAATGCTTCGTCATGTGTAGTAAGCGCTATTTTCCCTCCAGTTTTTATGTAGCACTAACTCGACCTGACTGCATTGAGCGATTTACGTGAGCAGCAGTTACATTACAGAAGGGCAGATTCATTTTTTTCAGGCACAGTGAGATTTAAGGCCCTATTACGAGTTTGATGGTGCGGCGGTGAGACCGCCAAACCCGTGTGGAGACCGCCCACCGTATTATGACTTTTTAAGTCATTGGCGGGCTTTTCCATTGGCGTTCCCACGGAGGTGCCTATAAAGTAGGCACCACAATGGGAACGTCAAAGGAAGTTCCAGCATGACATGGATGGAAAAAGTCCATGCCGTGCTGGAACTTCTGTGCATGCACACAGGGGGGCACATGTTGTGCCCCCCTGTGTGCATCCAAAAGGCGTGAGGCACAAGGGGGCCCTGCAGGTCCCGCCAAGCATATAGGTGCCTCTGGACCGCCGCACCACCGCCAGGGAATGGTGGTTCCCTGGCGGAATCGGCGGTCTCAGGGCGGCAAGACCACTAGGGTCATAACGGAGCAGTCACAAGACGGCCACTGCCGCGCCACCATGAGTCTGGCAGTCCTCGGCCTGCCAGACTCATAATAGGCCCCTTAGAGATTTGACCAGAATCACAGGATGTTGAGTCGATGCCGAGACTCGAACCTGCTTGCTCAGTTTCAAAGTCGACATTACGCACTCAAAAATTGAAAGTGGGTCGACTCATTTTCCCAGTTTTTGCCCCAAAAGGTTAAATAAAAGCATTTCAAGACATGCTTAAAATATTTGGGGAACTTAAACTTTTCCAAAAATTTCCGAGACTGAAGTTGGGATAGTGTTTTAAATGCTTTAGCATGAAAGAGATGCACACGGGTCTTTGGCCCACTATGTAAATTAGAAAATTATGTATGGAATTAATTTGAATAGTTCTTTTTAGAAAACTATTTAGGTTTATAAAAAAAGATGACAATTATAAAAAATAGAAACACTATATTATTTTATATTTTCTTTTAAAAGAGCATAAATCTTCTCAAAGCATCGTTCCACATTAATACAGATTTATTGGTTTATAGTATGCCTTAAATTAATCATCGCTTAACCAGTTGTGCCCCGAACCACAGTGTTAAAACCAGTAACGTGTCACATCTGGTCGATTTTATTGTAACTTAATTTTTTATAGTGCTTAATTCCCCTGACAAGTTATTGAATTGGTTTAAGGCACATCACATCCAATTGTTCCAAAAGAGTGTTTAATAAAACCATGCACTCTTTCAATTAGTTAGACTGCTCCATCTGTAACCGCTTAGGATCGTTTGAGCGCTACAATGCCACTAGTGGGTGTTATGTGCTATATGCATTGCTAAATAACATAATATAAAGTTGTGACTCTTTTTTTACCCCCTAACAAGTAAATGATAATTGGACTTAGGTGACCAGATTTCCATCCTTTATTTTAATGAGTAATATGATGGACACGAGAGTTAAATACATACGCAAACCTTCTAAGAAATATGAATTTTATGAAGTTCAAAACACACCACAGTAATGGAAAACAAATTGGTAAGTGTTTTGTTGTTGTGCTAGTGTGACCACAGTGATGCGCCTATCCTGGGTCGTAGCGCATAAACTAATGTGGTGAGAAAAGAGTGAGCGAGCGAGAGCGCGGGCAGGTGAACACTTTGCTTTGATCAGATGCTGCGAGTTATTCTGCAGGTCCCCTATGAGGGTTTTTATGGAATGTACATGATCCCCAAGTCATAGACCCACGCCACTTACTTTGTCTTGTCACAGTCTCTACTCAGTCTAGTGATGGTGTCTACTGACAGTGAAGTCACGGCCTAGGCCCGACTGTCGCGCCGGCACAGCCATTGTTATTGGATGACCATTGGTCACTCACTCGAGTCTGACTGAGAGTAAGACACGTCACGAGCAGAGAGAGACACGTCAGTCTCCGCGGCTTTATAAAGAGAGCCGCGGGAGCTGTCCAATAAATCTTGCTAGGGTCGTCATTGGTAGCGCTTTCGCACTCTACTAGTTTGACGATCCTGCAAGTGACTGCGAGTCCAAGGCCTGTAGCGCAGCAGATACATACAATGTATCTAGAAGTGGCAGACTGTGTGCACCGCCGGCCACGCGGGATCACCATAGCAGCGGGTGAGAGGACAAGTTCTTTTCCACAAGCCCAGACCCGCAGCGCAGCAGATACATACTATGTATCTAGAAATCAAGGACTGTGTGCAGCGCTTGCCCGGCGGGATCACCATAGCAACGGGTGAGATGACAAGTTCTTTTTCACAAGCCCGGGCCCAGCTTGCAGGCAATAATGATGCAGAACTTGCTTCAGCAGTGCAATCAGGTGCTGCTCACACTGGCTGTGTGCTTTTATGCCACCAGAGTACTTGCCAAGGCTCACATACAGCCAGGGGTCGCAAGCAAGGTGGCAGGGGTCACAACGGGTGGCTTAGGGGTCGCAGTTGCGACCCCTACTGGCCCCTAATTGATGTCCATGTGGTAGACCTGGGATTGCATCAGATTTGTATGTTCTCCCAGGAGAGGCGCAACAAGGAGAAATCTCTTTATTTCTCCTTGTTATTTCATCTTTCTACGTATGCTGCATTCTGCAGCACACTCGGGAAGAGGAAAATGTCTCTAAGAATTTTTTCGTGCAGAAAGGTGCCCACTTCTGCACAAAAACAATCCTGCCTGTAACACAGGCATCCCTGCACCCTGGGCAAAGGTGCCTGCATTGGTGCTAGGCTTTGGGTTGTGTGCCAGCACAGGTAGTGGACAGGAATGATCCATATCTTCATAGTTACAGCGTTTTCCTGCCCTCTCCATTTCACGCAGCGCAGCAAGTTGTCTTGCTGAGTTGCCTGAAAAATGTTAAACCTGGGCCTACAGAACCATCAAAGTGCTTTAAGAAAGTATGAATACTGTCGTGGGGACGGGGTCAGTGCACGTGGAGGCAGAATCAAAGGCGTGGCTAAAAAGAACAAAATATTCTGTAGCTATTTTGTTGATCTTTCACCATCAAATAACTACATATCAAATTGCTTCTTGTCAGGCCCTTCACGCAACTCTCTCTGGGTGAGCAACACCCACAGCACATGACATTTTGCCAGGAGGCTTTGGCCGTCGGTCCTGATCTCTACATCCTGATCCAACACACCGCAGAGGGCCAAGCTCGCCCCGCTCAGGCCTTTGGCCGTAGGTCCTGACCTCAGGTCAGGCTCTACATCCTGATCCAACACACCGCGGAGGGCCAAGCTCGCCCGCGCAGGCCTTTGGCCGTAGGTCCTGACCTCTGGTCAGGCTCTACATCCTGATCCAACACACGGCAGAGGGCCAAGCTCGCCCCGCGCAGGCCTTTGGCCGTAGGTCCTGACCTTTGGTCAGCCTCTACATCCTGATCCAACACACCGCAGAGGGCCAAGCTCGCCTCGCGCAGGCCTTTGGCCGTACGTCCTGACCTCTGGCCAGGCTCTACATCCTGATCCAACACACCGCAGAGGGCCAAGCTCGCCCGCGCAGGCCTTTGGCCGTAGGTCCTGACCTCTGGTCAGGCTCTACATCCTGATCCAACACACCACAGAGGGCCAAGCTCGCCCCGCGCAGGCCTTTGGCCGTGTGCAGCAGAGGGTTGACCGCAGGGCCTGTCCTCGGGCAATCCCTTTGCCTAACCCTCCACACGATATCAAGCCATGCTCCCAGCTCTCAATGGGCACCTAATCCCCATTGGGCATGTCCATTGGCCATGCACAGCACGGTGTGGTCCGCAGGCCTGGTCTGCATCCAGGCCCTACTTCCACCCCGCGCAATTTGCCAGATTTGTGAATCCTGAGGTGCAGAAGAGTCTGGGGTATTCAGGGAGGGTCCAAGTTTTGATCATCTCACAATAAACATATTTATTTATTGCTGGAGGTTCTTTTTCTTTTGGGGCACCCCAATTGGGCCGGGAGGTCAGAGTAGCTTGACACCGTGCCCTTGTGCCCCTTTTCTTTTTCCCAACATGTGCCCTGCTGGGTAATGGCGGCCGCAGCAGAAATGTTTCTGTGATGACTAGCCAATCAGAATGGAGCTGGTTCACCAATCTGCAATGAATGATGGGAGAGATAGACTCCACAGTCCCATGGGGGCGCCTTTATTTGTTTAACTGGATCTGTGGATCCCGTGCGGAGTCGCAAATCTGCAGATGATCCACAAATTAACACTCCAGATATCCCTGAAACGAGTCCTCTTCACGCCCACCCTGAGCACTTTTTTAATCAGTAACTTGTTGAAATCTACTGTACAGATTTATACCAAACCAAGCAGCGGCACTTCATTGAGTAAAGCTCTACCTTCATGCCAAATTTGTGCAATTCTGTTCAGCTGTTTTTTCTGTATCAAGAAACAAAAAATCCTATGGAATTAAAATGTGCAAAGGCATATTTGGGAGTCACTGTTTTTCTTGGCCACAGAACTTGCCATGAAAACAAAATTGAATTTACTATTTTTATAGAAAGTTTCATGCAGATTCTTTCAACGGCGCCAAATTTATTACAAAAATAAAAATGGCTTTCCTGTGGAAATGCTGATCTAACGGCAACTACACTGGCGCTATTGCCACCAGTGTAATATAATATATATTTTATATATTATCACCGTCAGGCGGACCTGAGGATATTGTTGCTGGTTTCTGAGTGTCATTGTGAATGACTCAGCGATGTTAATTCAGAACTTAGGGCCCGATTTGGAACTCGGCGGATGGGTTACTCCCTCACAACGGTGACCGATATCCCGTCCGTAGCCATAGGACATAATGAGATTTATATTTCGGCTGACAGGATATCCGTCACCGCTGTGACGGAGTAACCCGTACACCAAGACATAATTCAGGCCTTAAGTTTGTTTGTGTTAAATGTAGAATGGCTGCAAAGTGCTGGGAACAGCAGAACATGTTCTACCCTGAAATCTCAGGGTGCAGAGTGGGGACCGTGCAGCGAACACACAGTGACTGCTGTTCCTGGGACCCTGCAGTGACCACACAGTGACTGCTGTCCCTGGGACCCTGCAGTGATCACACAGTGACTGTAGTGACCTGGGGCAGGGCACTAGGACCCTGCAGTGGACGATGGACCTTAGAGACAAAGGGGGAACCGGACACCACATCCGGTCAGGTTGTGGGGTGGGCACTGCAGAGAAGAGGGGATCGTGGGCAGACGTGCGAGGGCCGAGCTCTCCACATTACATGTACATAGCCAATACAATAAAGGTACTAAGGATCCTTACCTGTGTCCTGCGTGTCTGTGGGCGAGGGTAGGACACGACAACTGGCGATGAAGGTGGGATTGCAGACAGCGCAACGAAAGACGAAACCAAAAGCCACCAGGAGTCCACCCCGGTCCGCTGGCCAGCGCAACAAACATCGTGGCAGCGGGGGACGGGAGAAGGGAAACGGAGCCAGGAGCCCACCCTGGTCCGAGTGAAGCAGCCAGCAGCAGGGAGCAGCGACGACGCGGGAGCCCACCCCAGCCGCCGAACGAGCTGTAAGAGCGATCGCTGCCAAGCTGCAAAAAGGACAAAATAAAGGAGGACGTTGCCGGGAAAGCGTCCGCGCGGGAAAGAGCGCGAAGAAAAGTGAAGGAGAGACGCGCGCGTGTTCAAACGCGAACTCTCGCGAGAGCGGCCATTGCAAGGTCAGGCAACACGGGCCAATCAGCGGCCGAGAACAAGCGGCGGCCATCTTGAAATCAGGCGGCCATTGGGTGCCATAGGAAACGAAGTCTGGCGAGAGTGGCAGCCATTGCAAGGTCAGGCAAAACGAGCCAATAAGAGGCCAAGAGCAAGCGGCGGCCATTTTGGAGTCAGGCAGCCAAGAAAAAAAAAAAAGAAAGAAAAAAAAAAAAGCAGAATAAAGGGAATAAAGAGGAAAAGAAGTAACAGGACACAAACAGAGTGGAAAAGAAGCAAATAAAGGACAAAATAAAAGAAATAAAGGAGGTAGATTAACAAAAAAAACAACAACAAAAAATATAAAGGAGTGCAAAGGAAGCAAATAAAGAACTAAACAAAGCAAAGGAAAGAGAAGACGTGGTGAGAAGTGCCCAGAAAGAAAATGAGTGACGAAGAGCTAAAGCAAAGCACGCAAGCAATCTTCCGCAGGCCTCTACCATTCAGCCTGTCGGAACCGCAAGCAGGCATTCGGTGGGAAAGATGGATCAGGAAATTTGAGCGCTACATGAGCGCCACGGGCGTCCCAGAGAGCAAGCAACTGCACCTGCTTTTGAATCTAGCAGGGGATGAGATAGAAGATCTATTGTTAACATTTCCTGCTGAACAAACACAGGGTTACAAGGGAGTGATAAAGTGTCTCACACAAAAATTCGACCCCCAACGCAATGTTGATTTCGAAAGATACACGTTCAACACGGCATGCCAGCAAGGAGAAGAGAGCCTAGATGACTTTGCAACGAGACTGAGAAAACTGGTCACGTACTGTGAATTCGACAAATTTGACAATGAGCAAGCAATAAGACTGCGAATCATTGAGGGCTGTAAATCAGTGGAGTTCCGAGCACGAGTCCTGAAGGAACCAACGACGCTGGAAAAGATATTGACGATGGCTCGCACAGAAGCACGAGCGACGGAACAGGCAAAGCAGATGGAAATTGTAAAGGAGAAGAGAGTAGCGCTAGCACATCGTGTCACCGGGAACGTAAACAAGAAGGAATTCCAGGCGCCGGTCCCGCCACGGAAGGGCGAACAAACATGTTACAGATGCGGCCTTGAGTTTCCCCACGTCGGCGCCTGCCCAGCAATGGGCCAGAAGTGCAGAAAATGCAACAGGGACAATCACTTTTCAAGCGTGTGCATGACCAGGCAATTCAGAGGTGAGAGAGGCCGAGCGACAAGACCGCAGATGACCAGCAACAGGTATGCCCGACACATGGAAATGGCAAATCGCGGCTCTTCTGACGAGTCAGAAGAAATGGCAGCACCCGTGAGTGCGGCGAGACTCTACTTAATGTCGGACGCGCCCAGAGAAAGCGATGGGGCAGAGCACGTTCATCTGGTAGACAAGAGACAAATAAAGAAGACAGCCACTGTGGACATCGATGTAGGAGACCACCAGGCAAGTTTCGTACTTGACAGTGGAGCAACATGTAATATCATGTGCATGTCCGAATACAAAAAGATGAGAGTAAAGCCACAGCTACTGCCGTCGACAGTGGACGTATTCACCTGGGGCTCCAAGAGCCCGGTAGAAAACATGGGAAAATTCACAGAGACACTAACGTACAAAGGCAGATCTTATCGTGAGGAAATACATGTGCTCAAGGGTGACATCCCAGCGCCGTGCCTACTAAGCAATGTGACGGCACAAATGATGGGACTACTGGCAATGACATATCACATGTCGGAAACGGAGAACATCCTGCACGAATACCCAGCCATACTGAAAGGGCTTGGCAAGCTGAAAGGGAAACAAATAACATTACACATAAATGAAGCAATCAAGCCAGTAGCACAACATCACAGACGGGTGCCAATTCACCTACAACCACAGGTGGCAGAGGAGATCAATAGCCTACTGGCACAGGATATAATAGAAGCGGCCGAAGGCCCAACACCGTGGGTGTCTCCGATCGTGGCGGTTCCAAAGAAGAACACCTCCAAAATCCGCATATGCGTGGACATGAGGATCCCAAACACCGCAATCGCAAGGGAACGCCACCCGGGACCACACCTGAACGACATGATTAGCTGCCTCACTGGAGCGTGCCAATTCTCAAAGCTCGACCTATGCAAAGGGTATCACCAGTTAGAGTTGGACCATCAGTCCAGGTACATCACGACATTCTCCACTCATCTGGGCCAGTTTAGATATAAGCGACTGAGTTTCGGAATATCATCGGCAGCGGAAATATTTCAGGAGACCATACGGCAAGTGATCAGGCCGGTCCCGAACAGCTTAAACTACAGTGATGATATCTTAGTGTTTGGGAAAACAGACAAGGAGCATGACACGGCGTTACGTCAAGTGTGCACACAACTGGAGAAAGCGGGCCTCACACTAAATGGAGACAAATGCGAGCTAGGAAGAAAGGAACTAGTGTTCTTTGGACACATCTTCTCGAAACAAGGGATGAGGCCAGATCCCAGCAAAGTTGAAACGCTAAAAAATGCAAAGCCACCGACGGATGTCGCGGAAGTACGATCATTCCTAGGACTCGCCAGCTACTGTGCGAGATACATACAGGACTTCGCTACAGCAAGCACACCACTGAGGGAACTGACCAGACAGGGTCAGAAATTCATCTGGTCTCAGGAATGCAACAAGGCATTTGAGGACATAAGACAAGCGGTGGTGACGGTGGAACATCTGGCCTACTTCGACCCTCTGCTCTGCACTGAATTGACTGTCGATGCCAGCCCAGTGGGACTGGGTGCAATACTAGCACAGCATCTGCCAGGAAGAGAGTCACAAAGGAAGATTGTTGCATACGCAAGCAAAAGCTTGACGGACATTGAAAAGGCCTACTCGCAACCAGAGAAGGAGAGCCTGGCTGTGGTGTGGGCGTGCGAGCATTTCCACATGTTTATATATGGGAAACCATTCACCATCATAACGGACCACCAAGCGCTGGTGACAATCTATGGCAGCCCATCGGCCAAAATGCCACCCAGGATTGAACGCTGGGGCATCAGACTGATGGACTATGACTTCACAATTGTGCATTGTTGGAAACGCGGTTACCGAGTCCGGCACGGTAGCATGGCGCGAGGCGGGAAAGCACCCGAAGGCAATGTGTAATGCAGTTGTGCAGCACACTCTTACTTTGACTCAGGAATGCGGACGCAATAACGTGACACCACACCAGGCTTGTGTATTTAAAAACAAGATCTTTTATGTAAATCAATGCAGCATCAGATGAGGCAGATTAATTCAGGTCAACATTTAAAATCATGGCATTACTCAACTGGTGCGTATTTCAATTAAAGCATCCTAGCTCATTAACATTGTAGGCCACTAAAAGGCCGCAGGAATCATCTCCTAAACGTAGCACCAATAATGATCACAGGGTGCAATAATAAAACATGGGCCTAAACATGCAGTTCACTTCATGAATATTCAATTACTTAAAAGAGGGCATTTCACGTTACATTTCAAACAGGGCCTGCATCAATCTAGGCGCACCCACATTCAGTACAGTGGGCGTCGCAACTGCGGTACACCTGCAACATAAAACACTTCAACTCTTGGCGGTGTACACTTCAGCTCAATTCAATTAATCACCTTCACACTAGGTAAAGACTTTGCAATTATAAGCATAGGCCTAGACAGTAATTACAGTAGGCGGGACAATGAGGCTAGTGAATAGTTTCAGGGAACCCCTCAACATGTCCTTCTCTCTGGGGCTTCCCTGTCAATGGGGGCTTCTGTGTCCCTCAAGGGTTAATTCCGGCCAGGCCCACTCCTCTCCGGGGCCTCGCCTCATGGGGAAAGTTACACGGGTTAATGGTGGCCCCCGGCCCCCAGTGGCGTCTCTGTGGGCCCTAGGGGCCTCCTGGGCTCACCTGTTGTGGTGGTCGTTGGTCGCTCTTCAATGCGACTGTCGGTCTCCTGGGCCGGCCCGTGTTCTGGAGGGCGGGGCCCGGTTGGGGTTCCTCGGCCTTCCGGCCGGAATTGCGGGTCGTTGCGGGGGCCGGTATCACTCTCCTCCGGCCCCCGGGATCAAGTGGGGAGATTGCCTGGAAGGGGAGCGGGAGCCGGCAGTCCTCTCCGGCCGGCTTCCCGTCTCCCTCTGCTGGTCCGGAGCTCTTCTGCGGCCTCTGTCGGCGCTGGAGGCGTGGCGGGAGCCGGCGCCCAATCGCTGCGCGGCCTTCCCGGGGGCGCGGCCGATGACGCGGTCGGCGTCCCCGGTCGCCCAGCAACGGCGTCGGCGGGGCCTGGAGGCCTCGTGGGTCCCGCTAGGCCGCAGCTTCTTCACGCGGCCCCCCTGGGCTGCGGCGGCGATCTCTTCGGGCCGCGACTTCGTCGGTGGGGCTCCCGGGCCCGGCGGTGACCTTTGGGGTGATTTTGGAGGCTTCGGTGAGGGCGCGGACGGCGCGCCTCACCACCACGCACTCGGAGGGGCCTCCCTCGCCTCAGCAGTTCTCCTCACGCGGCGGCGGCCGCGGCGGCAATTCCAGTCACGAGGTCAGTGACTTGGGTGGCAGTTTCTCCTTCGTGGAGATATAGCGCGGGCCGCACTAGCAGCCTGTGGGCAGGGCTGACTAGAAAGGTTCTTGGGGGGGCAGCCCAGCAGCAGGCAGGAGTAGATAGGGGGTGAAGGTCTAGCGCTTCAGGGCACGGCGCTTTACCTGGTGATCCCCAGTTTGGCAGTTCAGGTTTCTGGCCTTGCTGGTCGGTCAGGCCTCATAAATTTAGGTTTCTGGCAGCTGTTCTTGTTTTGGTCGTTTCTTATGAGTTTCTTCTTAGGAGTTTCTTCTCAGGAGTTTCTTCTTATGAGGGGGGGGAATGAGTTGGTGGTTCTGGGAGTGCTGGATGTTACTTCCCAGCACGCTAAAGGTGGTTCCCTGGGTCCCCTCACGCTGGGCAAGGTCAGTGGGTGGTGGGCGTTCCTCAGCTAGCTTACTACAGCAGTGCCTAAGCCTTGTCAGCAGCAGTAGTGTAGGTCTCCCCCCTAGGCCCTACAGCCAATACTCCGGCAGAGGTTCTCCCAGGATCAGTGGTGCCCCAACTGACTAAAAGATTTCCCTCCCAGCCTCTTATACCCCTGGGTCAGGTGACCCTCCTAAAGGCGGCAAAACATAACTCCTCCCACAGCCCGGAAGGTTCTGGAACCTTCCACATGTCTGGCTATGTGGCCCAGAGGCGGGGACGGGATGGATACTGTATCCCTATGTCCCAGCCTGACCCTGGCTACTAGTGTGTATGTGTGTAAGGCCCCTCTGCAGTAGCAGGGGCCTGTGGCTGCCATCTTGAGTGAGAGAGCACCTGCACCTCAGCACTGGTTAGCAGTGGTAAGGCGCCCGGAGACCTAGGTCCAGTAAAAATACGGTGGCAAAAATGAGGCGCAAAAGGGAAAAAAACAGGGCAAGACCACCCTAGGGCTGACAGGTCTAACACGCGTCCCCCCAGCCGAAAGAGGGGAGAGCTTCCCAACCTCTAGGGAGTTCTCGTCGCTAAGGCGGAAAACCGGGAGAGACCGTCAGCGTTGGCGTGGTCTACACCGGGTCGATGTTCCACCCGAAAGTCCATCCCCTGGAGGGAAATGGACCACCTCAACAATTTGGGGTTTTCGCCTCTCATCTGCATGAGCCAGCGAAGGGGTCTGTGGTCGGTCTGGATCAGGAAGTGACAACCAAAAAGGTATGGCCTCAACTTCTTTACAGCCCAAACCACGGCAAAGGCTTCTCGTTCGATGGTACTCCACCGCTGTTCCCGGGGAGTAGTCTTCGGGAAATGAAGGCCACTGGCTGGTCTTGGCCATCGTCATTCAGCTGCGAGAGCACAGCTCCTATGCCATGCTCAGAAGCGTCTGTCTGCACGATAAATTCCCGTCCAAAGTCTGGAGTCCTGAGCACCGGTGCGGTGCACATGGCACGTTTGAGGGTCTCAAAGGCTTCCTGGCAGGCAGCCGTCCAGATGACTCGGCGTGGCTGCTTCTTCGAAGTCAATTCCGTCAAAGGGCCCACAATGGTTCCATATCCCTTGACGAACCGGCGGTAGTATCCCGTGAGGCCGAGAAAAGCCCGGACCTCTGTTTGGGTCTTGGGGGCTCCCAGGCCAAGATGGTCTCGATCTTGGCTTGGAGGGGTTGCACCTTACCTCCGCCCACCAGATGTCCCAGGTACACGACAGATCCTTGTCCAATCTGGCACTTGCTGGCCTTGATGGTTAGACCAGCCCATTGCAGAGCCTGTAGCACCTCCTGGAGATGCTCCAGATGGTCCTCCCAGCTGTTACTGAAGACAGCTATGTCATCCAGGTAGGCAGCAGAGAAGGCCTCTAGGCCAGACAGCACCTGGTTCACCAACCGCTGGAAAGTGGCTGGAGCATTTTTCAACCCGAAGGGCATCACCCGAAATTGAAAGTGGCCCTCGGGGGTGGAGAACGCAGTCTTCTCCCTTGCTCCTTCCGCCATGGCGATCTGCCAATAGCCTGACGTCAAATCGATGGTACTCAGATACCGGGCTGCTCCCAGCCGGTCAATGAGCTCATCCGCCCGAGGGATCGGGTGAGCGTCGGTCTTTGTGACTGAGTTGAGTCCGCGGTAATCCACACAGAACCGAAGTTCTGGTGTGGTGCCCGGTGGGGCCGCTTTCGGCACCAACACTACCGGACTAGCCCAAGGGCTACTTGAAGGCTCAATCACCCCCAGTTCTAGCATCTTGGTAACCTCACCCTGGATACTAGCCTTGACTTTATCGGACAGCCGGTAAGACTTGGTTTTTACGGGCGGACTGTCCCCTGTGTCCACATCATGGGTACACAGGTGCGTGATCCCAGGCGTGAGGGAGAACAACGAGGCGTACTGCCCCAAGACCTGGCGGCAGTCCCTCTGTTGCTCTGGGGTCAAGGATGGGGCGAGGACCACCCCCTCTACCGAACCATCCTTCTCATGGGCCGCCAGAAGGTCTGGAAGAGGCTCACTCTCCTCCTCCTCACTTCCATCTGTTATCATCAGAAGAGTGAGCTCTGAACGCTCCTGGTGTGGCTTCAGGCGGTTGACGTGGAACACCCTGTGGGGTTGACGGGGGATCTTCACATCGACGACATACGTGGTCTGGCCTCTCCTTTCCAAGATCTCAAACGGTCCAGTCCACTGGTCCTGGAGGGCGCTAAGCTCTCCGGGCTCCATGACCCACACCTTCTGTCCAGCGTCCAACTCTACCGTCCGAGCGTTCCGGTCATACCATTTCTTCATGACGGCCTGACTAGCCTCTAGGTTGTCCGAGGCTTCCTTCCACAGCTTGGCCACTTGGCTGCGGAATCCCAGCATATAGCTGACCACATCACGGGGAAGCTTCGAGGAAGACTTCTCCCACCCCTCCTTGACAAGACTGAGGGGCCCCCGAACGGGGTGGCCATAGAGCAGCTCAAAGGGGCTGAAACCGACCCCCTTCTGCGGCACCTCTCGGTAGGAGAAGAGCAGACAGGGTAAGAGGACGTCCCACTTTTTTCTCAAGTCCTCGGGTAGGCTCCTGATCATCCCCTTCAAGGTCTTATTAAAACGCTCCACGAGCCCGTTCGTCTGGGGGTGGTAGGGAGTGGAGAACCGGTAGGTCACTCCACACTCCTTCCACATGGCCTGCATGTAGGCCGACATGAAATTTGTGCCCCTATCTGACACCACGACCTTGGGGAATCCCACTCGGGTAAAAATCCCCATCAGGGCCCGCGCCACCACCGGTGCAGTGATGGTCCTCAGAGGGATTGCCTCTGGGTACCGGGTGGCGTGGTCTACCAGCACCAAAATGAACCTATGTCCCGCAGAAGTCAGCGGGTCCAACGGCCCGACAATGTCACTCCCTACCCGCTCAAAAGGGGTATCGACAACTGGGAGAGGTTCTAGAGGGACCTTCACTTTAGTCCCTGTCTTGCCGCTCGCCTGGCAAGTGGTGCAGGTCTTGCAGAAAGTGTCAGAAGTGACGCGCATCCTGGGCCAGTAAAAATGTGGGACCAAACGCGCAAACGTCTTGTCCTGGCCCAGGTGTCCTGCTAGTGGTATTTCGTGTGCCAACTCTAGCAGAAAGGCTCGGTAGCATTGGGGGACCACTAAGGCCCTTGATGACCCATGCACCGGAGCCTTAGGCTCACTGTAGAGGAGGCCATCCTCCCAGTAGACATGGTAGTTACCAGTCTCTGTTCCAGTTGCTTGGGCTTCGGCCTGTTGCCGCATGCCTTCAAGCGGCAAAATTCCTCCCGGGTAGGCCCTCCTTCCACCTTCCACTCTGCAGGGGTCGGCAGGTCCCCCACGGGAACACCATCCACCTCAGCGGACTCCGGGGTCACCTCTGCGGGCTCCCCATCCATCTCACCGGGTGTTTCCTCCTCGACATCTCCTCGTCCAGCAGTGGGCTGGGCCATTATTTCAGGCTCTAACCCGGGCCGAGTTCCTTGTCGGGCAGCCATGGACCGCGTGATGACGCAAGTCCATCCTGGTAATCCCAACATCTCAGCATGGGCATTGAACTCTACCTCCCTCCAGGCAGTATGTTCCAAGTCGTTACCCAGCAGACAGTCAACTGGCATGGCAGGGCTCACCGCAACCTTCAACAGGCCTGATACTCCTCCCCACTCAAAGGGAACTTGGGCCACGGGGTAATGACCCAGGCTATTATCAGCCATAACAACCGGGTGGAATACCTCAGGAATCACCTGCTCTGGGGACACCAGCTGACGTCTTACCATCGTCATGCTGGCACCTGTGTCCCTCAGAGCCTCCACCTCCTCCCCGTTCACCAGGACCCTCTGCTGATACTTGGCAGTGTTCGAGGGTACCTGTACCCGTGGGATGATCTCTCTATCCCCCAGGGAAACTAAGGTCAAGCCTGTCCACTCACCTCCCCTACCTAGGGACAACTCCTCCCCAAGCGCTACACTGGCCACCCCGGGGCTCTTACCTCCTGTGGGGGCTGGGGTTCTCTTGCGACACTGGGGATCCCCCTTGTAGTGTCCAACCTCCCCGCACTCGTAGCACCGGACAGTTCTGGGCTGCTGACTCCTGTCAGGATAAGTGGGTTTCTGGGATCCAGATTGGGATGGGGAACCTACCCCTCTCCCAGGCGGTCTATTTTGGGGGCCTTTAAAGAACTCCCTCCTTTTATCTCCCCCCTCTTTCTTCTGGGGGAACCCCTGTCCACCTTTCGGGGGGTCCGCCCCGGCTCCCTTGTGGGACACCCGAGTGCTGACCCACGTGTCTGCCTCCTTTGCAAGCTCCCTAGCATTGGTCAGCTTGCGGTCCACCAAGTACTGGCGCAGCTCCGGAAAACATTTCTCTAGGAGGTGCTCTCTCAAGAACAGGTTGTACAGCCCTTTGTAATCATCAACGTTGCTGCCACGCACCCAACCCTCCAATGCCTTCCGGGCATAATCAAAGAAATCCACCCAGTTTTGTGTGTGAAGCTTGTGGCTGTTGCGGAACTTTTGGCGGTACTTCTTTGGGGTGAGGCCAAACTTCTTAAGCAGGGCCTCCTTCATGATAGGGTAGTTGGTCTGATCCCCCTTATCCAAGGTCAAAAGTGTGTCCCTTACTGGTGGAGGTATGTACCTGTAGAGACCTCCCCCCCAGTAGCTCTCAGGAACCCTATGGGCCACCAACGATACCTCGTACGCCGCCAACCACTTATCGATGTCATCTCCCACACTAAAACTGGTTATCACCTCTCTAGGTAGATAAAATTTGGGCTCCTGTGGAACCCCAGCAGGTACGCTGCCACCATTCACTTTGCCCTGCATCTCCATCTGCAAGGCTCGGAGCTCTAGTTACTTCAGGCTAAGCTCATGCGCAAGCTTCCTTTCTTCCATTGCTAGCCTTGCCTGTTCTCCTTCTCTGTACATCCTAGCAAGTTCTAACCTCAATTGCCTCTACTCCCTCCTGTCTTCAAATTCCTCTGCAGACAAACTCCCCCCTGACGCACTACTGCCTGCCCTGGAACGTCTTCCTGGCAACAAATTCTCGCTAACATCAATGTGCAGTATGTCCAGTTCTCCTGGGTCGTCTGCCTCCCTCTGCTCCTCGTCCCCTATTCCCCCCGGGTGGGCCATTACCCATGCCCTCAAAGCTTTCTGAAGCACCTCCTTCCTGGCGCCTCGCTTGACGGACACCCCCCTCTCTAGGCAGAACTCCTTGAGCTGTGTCACCGTATACCTTTCTAGGTTGGCCAACTCAAACTCCATCCTGCTAGGTGGGGCCCCAGACAATTTAGGGAAAGGGTTCTAGACTGTAGGTAGCATGTCTAACGCAGGAATGTACACAATCAGGCAATTCACAAAAGAATTCTTAGCGCTTGCATTTCAATAGGTGTCCAATTGCGGCGCACACTGAGTCACTGTAGGGTGCTGCACAAACACCAGTCCTTATCCCACCGCTGCCACCAATGTTGGAAACGGGGTTACCGAGTCCGGCACGGTAGCATGGCGCGAGGCGGGAAAGCACCCGAAGGCAATGTGTAAGGCAGTTGTGCAGCACACTCTTACTTTGACTCAGGAATGAGGACGCAATAACGTGACACCACACCAGGCTTGTGTATTTAAAAACAAGATCTTTTATGTAAATCAATGCAGCATCAGATGAGGCAGATTAATTCAGGTCAACATTTAAAATCATGGCATTACTCAACTGGTGCGTATTTCAATTAAAGCATCCTAGCTCATCAACATTGTAGGCCACTAAAAGGCCGCAGGAATCATCTCCTAAACGTAGCACCAATAATGATCACAGGGTGCAATAATAAAACATGGGCCTAAACATGCAGTTCACTTCATGAATATTCAATTACTTAAAAGAGGGCATTTCACGTTACATTTCAAACAGGGCCTGCATCAATCTAGGCGCACCCACATTCAGTACAGTGGGCGTCGCAACTGCGGTACACCTGCAACATAAAACACTTCAACTCTTGGCGGTGTACACTTCAGCTCAATTCAATTAATCACCTTCACACTAGGTAAAGACTTTGCAATTATAAGCATAGGCCTAGACAGTAATTACAGTAGGCGGGACAATGAGGCTAGTGAATAGTTTCAGGGAACCCCTCAACATGTCCTTCTCTCTGGGGCTTCCCTGTCAATGGGGGCTTCTGTGTCCCTCAAGGGTTAATTCCGGCCAGGCCCACTCCTCTCCGGGGCCTCGCCTCATGGGGAAAGTTACACGGGTTAATGGTGGCCCCCGGCCCCCAGTGGCGTCTCCTGGGCTCACCTGTTGTGGTGGTCGTTGGTCGCTCTTCAATGCGACTGTCGGTCTCCCGGGCCGGCCCGTGTTCTGGAGGGCGGGGCCCGGTTGGGGTTCCTCGGCCTTCCGGCCGGAATTGCGGGTCGCTGCGGGGCCGGAATCACTCTCCTCCGGCCCCCGGGATCAAGTGGGGAGATTGCCTGGAAGGGGAGCGGGAGCCGGAAGTCCTCTCCGGCCGGCTTCCCGTCTCCCTCTGCTGGTCCGGAGCTCTTCTGCGGCCTCCGTCGGCGCTGGGGGCATGGCGGGAGCCGGCGCCCAATCGCTGCGCGGCCTTCCCGTGGGGCGCGGCCGATGACGCGGTCGGCGTCCCCGGTCGCCCAGCAACGGCGTCGGCGGGGCCTGGAGGCCTCGTGGGTCCCGCTAGGCCGCAGCTTCTTCACGCGGCCCCCCTGGGCTGCGGCGGCGATCTCTTCGGGCCGCGACTTCGTCGGTGGGGCTCCCGGGCCCGGCGGTGACCTTTGGGGTGATTTTGGAGGCCTCGGTGAGGGCGCGGACGGCGCGCCTCACCACCACACACTCGGAGGGGCCTCCCTCGCCTCAGCAGTTCTCCTCACGCGGCGGCGGCCGCGGCGGCAATTCCAGTCACGAGGTCAGTGACTTGGGTGGCAGTTTCTCCTTCGTGGAGATATAGCGCGGGGCGCACTAGCAGCCTGTGGGCAGGGCTGACTAGAAAGGTTCTTGGGGGGCAGCCCAGCAGCAGGCAGGAGTAGATAGGGGGTGAAGGTCTAGCGCTTCAGGGCACGGCGCTTTACCTGGTGATCCCCAGTTTGGCAGTTCAGGTTTCTGGCCTTGCTGGTCGGTCAGGCCTCATAAATTTAGGTTTCTGGCAGCTGTTCTTGTTTTGGTCGTTTCTTATGAGTTTCTTCTTAGGAGTTTCTTCTCAGGAGTTTCTTCTTATGAGGGGGGGGAATGAGTTGGTGGTTCTGGGAGTGCTGGATGTTACTTCCCAGGACGCTGAAGGTGGTTCCCTGGGTCCCCTCACGCTGGGCAAGGTCAGTGGGTGATGGGCGTTCCTCAGCTAGCTTACTACAGCAGTGCCTAAGCCTTGTCAGCAGCAGTAGTGTAGGTCTCCCCCCTAGGCCCTAAAGCCTGTACTCCGGCAGAGGTTCTCCCAGGATCAGTGGTGCCCCAACTGACTAAAAGATTTCCCTCCCAGCCTCTTATACCCCTAGGTCAGGTGACCCTCCTAAAGGCGGCAAAACATAACTCCTCCCACAGCCCGGAAGGTTCTGGAACCTTCCACATGTCTGGCTATGTGGCCCAGAGGCGGGGACGGGATGGATACTGTATCCCTATGTCCCATCCTGACCCTGGCTACTAGTGTGTATGTGTGTAAGGCCCCTCTGCAGTAGCAGGGGCCTGTGGCAGCCATCTTGAGTGAGAGAGCACCTGCACCTCAGCACTGGTTAGCAGTGGTAAGGCGCCCGGAGACCTAGGTCCAGTAAAAATACGGTGGCAAAAATGAGGCGCAAAAGGGAAAAAAACAGGGCAAGACCACCCTAGGGCTGACAGGTCTAACATGCATAAACCAGGGAAAGAACATAATCCTGCAGACTACATGTCAAGGCACCCGTTACCACAGGCTCACGAGACGGCATCGATAGCAGAAGAATACCTAAACTTTGTGCTCAAGCAAAACACACCAGCACCAATAACACTAGCGGAGTTAGAAAGGGAGACCAGAGAGGATGGCACGCTGCAACTGGCAATGGAGATAACGAGAAGACAAAGATGGAGGCACATCAACAACAACTGCACCTGGGAAACAGGGATACGCAAAGAAGAAGTGCTAGCTCTAAAAAAGATAAATGAAGAACTGTCGGAGACGGAAAGCGGAATACTGATGAGAGGGACGAGAATTGTGATACCAAGATCACTCAGGAGACAAGTGATAGACCTGGCTCACGAGTCACACCGAGGCGTAGTATCAACAAAGAAACTGTTAAGAGAAGAAGTGTGGTTCCCTGGACTAGATCGCATGGTAGAAGACACAGTAACGACATGCCACCTATGTCAAGTGACAGGAGCACCGGCCAGACACGAACCACTACAAATGTCAGAGCTTCCAAGAGCAGTATGGACAACACTTGCAGCTGATTTCTTTGGCCCACTGGACACAGGAAACTACCTGCTGGTGGTCATCGATGAATACTCAAGATTTCCAATAGTGCGACACGTCCCGTCGACATCAGCATCAGCAACACTACCGATTCTAGATGACATATTCGCTGCATGGGGCTCACCGGAAACTCTAAAGACGGACAATAGTCCTCCATTCTCAGGGGAAGAGTTCCGTAGATTCATGACCTATCTAGGGATAAATCACAGGAAGATAACTCCACTGTGGCCTCAAGCAAATGGAATGGTGGAGAGATTCATGGGGAACATCAAAAAGGCAGTTCAAAGGGCGAAGCTGGCGCAGATATCTTTAGGCCAAGCTCTATGCCAGGTGTTGCGGGACTACAGAAACACACCGCACAACTCCACAGGAAGATGCCCAGCGGAGCTCGTGCTGGGGAGGACAAGTAGAACAAGGCTGCCACAAATAGAGGCAACGACAGCGCCAGATCGCAGCAGTGTCGCAGAGAAAGACAGAGAGGAGAAAGAAAAAATGAAACGATATGCAGATGCCAAACGACACGCCAGCCCGTCAGACCTGAAGGAAGGAGACATGGTAATAGTGCGTCAACAACAGCAAAGTAAGTCGGACAGTACGTTCTCCAAAGACCCGTTAGTAGTAACAAAGGTGAAGGGTCCAATGGTCACGGCTGAGTCAGATCATCAGAGGATAACAAGAAACAGCTCACACTTCAGAGAGTTGAAGGGAATGAAAAGAGAAGATCAAGACACTGAAACAGCAGAACAAGAAGAGCAGGAGCACAGCAGCAACGAAAGAGAAAATGGAGAGGGAGCAGTAGAAGAACAACGAATGGAGGCCGGTCAGAGAAGAACATGCAGACGGCCAAACAGACTAATAGAGGAAATGGAATGAAAGGGAACTCACAGGCCTCCGCTAGGACCAACGTGCAGCTACTAGTATCATCAGACCAACGCGTCACTTCTCGTGACAAAGGGGGGAGATGTAGTGACCTGGGGCAGGGCACTAGGACCCTGCAGTAGACGATGGACCTTAGAGACAAAGGGGGAACCGGACACCACATCCGGTCAGGGTGTGGGGAGGGCACTGCAGAGAAGAGGGGATCGTGGGCAGACGTGCGAGGGCCGAGCTCTCCACATTACATGTACATAGCCAATACAATAAAGGTACTAAGGATCCTTACCTGTGTCCTGCGTGTCTGTGGGCGAGGGTAGGACTCAACAGTGACCGCTGCCCCCAGGACTCTGCAGTGATCACACAGTGACACCTGTCCCCGGGAACCTGCAGTGAACATGCCGCGATCGCTGCCCCTGGGACCCTGCAGTGAACACACGTTGACCGCTGCTCCTGGAACCCTGCAGTGATCATACAGTGAACACTGTCCCCAGGACCCTGCAGTGATCACACTGGGACTCTGAAGTGATCACACAGTGACCATTGCCCCCGGGACTCTGCAGTGATCACACAGTGACCCCTGCCCCTAGGGCCATGCAGTGATCACACAGTGACCCCTGCCCCCGGGACTCTGCAGTGATGACAGAGTGACTGCTGCCCCTGGGACCCTGCAGTGATCACACACTGACTGCTGCTACTGGAACCCTGCAGTGATCACATGGTGACTGCTACCCCAGGGACCCTGCAGTGATCACATTGGGACTCTGCAGTGATCACACAGTGACCACTGCCACAGGACTCTACAGTGATCACACAGTGACCCCTAGGACCCTGCCGTGAGCACACAGTGACCGCTGCCCCAGGGAACCTGCAGTGAACACATGGTGACCCTGCCCCTGGGACCCTGCAGTGATCCCACAGTGACCACAGCCCCAGGGACCCTGCAGTGACCACACAGTGACTGCTACCTCTTGGACCCTGCAGTGACCACACAGTGACTGCTGTCCCTGGGACCCTGCAGTGACCACACAGTGACTGCTGTCCTTGGGATCCTGCAGTGAAAACACAGTGACCGCTGCCCCTGAGACTCTGCAGTGATCATACAGTGACCACTGTCCCTGGGACCCTGCAGTGACCACACAGTGACCGCTGCCCCTGGAGCCCTGCAGTGATCACACAGTGACCGCTGCCCCTGGAGCCCCGCAGTGATCACACAGTAACCACTGCCCCTGGTACCCTGCAGTGATCACACAGTGACCGCTGCCCCTGGAGCCCCGCAGTGATCACACAGTGACCGCTGCCCCCGTGACTCTGCAGTGATCACACAATGACCCCTTCCCATGGGACCCTGCAGTGAACACACGGTAACCGCTGCCTCTGGGACCCTGCAGTGATCACACGGTGACCCCTGCACCAGGGTTCCTGCAGTGATAAAACAGTGACTTCTGCCCCTGAGACCCTGCAGTGATCGTACAGTAGCCACTGTCCCCTGGACCCTGCAGTGATCACACTGGGATTCATCAGTGACCACACAGTGACCACTGCCCCCTAGACTCTGCAGTGATCAAACAGTGACCACTGCCCCTGGGACTCTGCAGTGATCGCACAGTGACCCCTGGGACCCTGCAGTGACCACACAGTGACCACTGCCGCTGGTACCCTGCAGTGATCACACAGTGACCGCTGCCCCTGGGACACTGTAGTGATCACACAGTGACAACTGGGACCCTGCAGTGATCACACAGTGACCGCTGGGACCCTGCTGTGATCATACAGTGACCCCCTGCCCCTGGGTTTCTGCAGTCATCACATTGTGACCGAGTAACCGCTGCCCCTGGGACCCTGCAGGGATCATACAGTGACCACTGTCCCCAGGACCCTGCAGTGATCATACAGTGACCGCTGCCCCTGGGGCCCTGCAGTGATCACACAGTGACCACTGCTATTGGGACCCTGCAGTGATCATACAGTGACCACTGTCCTCGGGACCCTGCAGTGATCACACTGGGACTCTGCAGTGATCACACAGTGAACACTGCTCCTGGGACCCTGCAGTGATCACACAGTGACTGCTGCCCCAGGGACCCTGCAGTGATCATACAGTGACCACTGTCCCCAGGACCCTGCAGTGATCACATTGGGACTCTGCAGTGATCACACAGTGACCACTGCCCCAGGACTCTGCAGTGATCACACAGTGAACCCTAGGACCCTGCCGTGATCACACAGTGACGACTGCCCCTGGGAACCTGCAGTGAACACACAGTGATTGCTGCCCCTGGGACCCTGCAGTGATCCCACAGTGACCACTGCCCCAGGGATCCTGCAGTGACCACACAATGACTGCTACCTCTTGGACCCTGCAGTGATCACGCATTGACCGCTGCCCCTGGGGCCCTGCAGTGATCACACAGTGACCGCTGCCCCTGGGGCCCTGCAGTGATCACGCATTGACCGCTGCCTCTGGGGCCCTGTAGTGATCATACAGTGACCACTGTCCCGGGGACCCTGTAGTGATCACACTGGGACTCTGCAGTGATCACATAGTGACCCCTGCCCCTGGGACCCTGCAGTGATCACACATTGACCGCTGCTCCTGGGACTCTGCAGTGATCACACTGGGACTCTGCAGTGATCACACAGTGACCACTGCCCCTGGGACTCTGCAGTGATCACACTGGGACTCTGCAGTGATCACACAGCGACCACTGCCCCTGGGACCCTGCAGTGATCACACTGGGACTCTGCAGTGATCACACAGCGACCACTGCCCCTGGGACTCTGCAGTGATCACACTGGGACTCTGCAGTGATCACACAGCGACCACTGCCCCTGGGACTCTGCAGTGATCACACTGGGACTCTGCAGTGATCACACAGCGACCACTGCCCCTGGGACTCTGCAGTGATCACACAGTGACCACTGCCCCTGGGACCCTGCAGTGATCACACTGCCCCTGGAGTAAGGGCATGTCTGTCTCTCGTGTGCTAATAATATTCAGCACCACAATCATTCCCCCTTCAGGCAGCACGCAGGTGCTTCATATAGTACCTTCTGATGGATCTCACTCAGGTGTGCTGGGTACAATGATCCCCAACACTGTATTCTCAGGTGTTGGTCTTTCTGCAAACACCCAAGAACCTGAAGGTGCTCGAAGAAGTGTGACCAGATGGCTCCTAGTCCATGGGTCCGGTCCTGGCCTTCGGTTTAACAAATCAGTGCATTCTGGGATTTGCAGTCCAGGTTGGGTTCAATCATATCACTTGCAGTACCACATCTGAAAACCGCAATAAATAAATGGGAAATCCAGAAATGGAAATGTGGTTTCCTAATGTGATGTGGTCACCTGGTCACTCTTACTTCAGGACACATTATGAACTTTCAGTTTTGTTCTACACAATCGCAGAGATTCTGAGTTATACAATGTGCACCAAAAGAGGGAAATGCTATAAACCGAGCCAAGTATCAATGTATAAAACAACGGTGGAATCCATAATTGGCCAATACTGGACTCTTAGTTTGTTTAAAATTATAAATGATTCACACAGACAAGAAAACAAAGCGGACTAAAGAAGAGCACAGTGGAAAAGAAAAGCGAAGATGAAAGGAGGAAACATAGAATCTCCATTAGGGTTTCAGTGTCTTTGATGCTCCACATTTTCTCCGTGACAGATTTTCATTCTCGTGATCATTTGGCCCTAGGCCTAGGGTGACCAACTGGCATAGGTGCAAATTCAGGAGGGTGAGTGTAAAAATTCAGGACAAAAGGTCAAAATTCAGGGCAAAGGGTAGTTTTTACACACACATCAGATGCGGCCAGGCAAGATGCAGATACAATACTCTTTTTGAAACTAAGCACCTTATGTCCCATAAATGCAAATACCATGAAGTTGCACCGGTCGTTCATGGGCTGAAAGAGGCATTAGCATCAAACCATGTGTTTCTCCATCAAAGGGGTGTGGATAAAGACAGAGGAAGAGAGAACAAGAATAACTTCCTATTTACAGGGTTTATTTTTTGTCGAACTGAGTTGTAAACAGTTTATCAGATTTGGAAGGATGAATAGCTGGGCGAGCCCTGACAGGATTCAGACCTGTGTGCTGAAGGATATACGGAAGTCAGCAACGGCAATTTGACTCACTGAGTCATCTTACAGTTTACGGTGCTATTGCACACTTTTGCATACTGTTTCATAAAGTAGAAAATGTATACTTAGAGGGCCATATTCTCTTTGCCAAACTCCTAGCTGGCTATCCCAGGGCTTGCCAGACAGCAGTTAAAAATAAATCACACCTCAGCTGGAGTTTAGCAGTTCACTCTGTACCTTTTATTTCTCAAGTTTGCTGTATGCTTCTCTCTGGCGCTTGAACTCAGCTTTCACAGCTTGCTCTGTCCTAGTCTCTTGGTCTTTCAATAGATTTTCGAGTTCATTAACTCTGCCTACTAACTGTACCTTGCAAAAACAAAATATCGTGTCACCAGGAAGCTCCAAGGATTTCAGCAATTAACCCCTACCAAGCAGCCTTTCACACATTTGCATTTCTTTGGGGAAGCAGACACCCTGGGCTTCTTTCTTTTCAGCCCTCTGCCTCTCCCTCCAGAATGCAGCACAGGAGGCTCCCTTGCCCAAAAGCTGAGGAACTTGAATTGTGTAAATAAACTTTTGTACTTTAGCTGAGAGGCTGAAATTACAGACAAATGCTGTCTGTGAAGACATTCATCACGGACAACGGACTTAAGGGCTAATTTACGGACTGTCCGTGTTCTGGTTCCTTTGTTTTTAAACACACCACATTTATCACATGGTTTCTCACAATTATTTTGTTATTTAGCAACAATATCGTACAGGAGCGCAAGAGCATTTCCTCTCAGAACGTGGAGAAAGACTGAGTAAGACTATTCAAATGTAAGGGGGGTCTGTCTTGGGGAAATGTTCTTTTCCCATGAATGCAGCTCTAGTTTGTGCTGTTTTCTCCTACTGTGACACTGTCGTGCTTCGCCTTCGGCGGGTCTGCGGAGAGACAGTGGACCTCCAAGCTCGTCCTCTCCGTAACGATCGGGGCCCTAGGCCCCCATGCAGGTATAAATCACCACACAGACACAGTGGTACCCTATCAGGAACTGGCCCAGGGCACGTGCGCCTGGCCCCTTTTATTAGCAGGGTCACCTGACTGGTGACACCTGTGATGGATAGGTGTGGGGTGATGTTAGAAGCCAGCCCTCAGGGAGTAGCTGGTGAATACACACACTGAGAAACACTAGTACAGTGACCAGCCGGTCCCTACACTCTCCAAGGCTCTTCTATTGCATCTGAGTTGCAAGTTGTTTGGTGCCTTGCCTCTTTATCTGCACCACCTGGGGGACGTTGTTCACTTGCCTCATGCTCTGACACCATTACTGTTACTCCAAAGAGTCACCAGGCCTTCTTCAAGTTGGCACCATTTCCACTGTGTCCTGATTCACCTTCTACCAAAACAGGAAGTGACATTTTGTTCTTCCCAAACCAACATGACTTCCAGTATCTGTGTTACATGCGCTATACCGCCAATCCATCATGGTGGCATTACTTCCTGAATGTCACCTCCTGCTCTCATACTCACTTCCTGTTTCTTTCTCATGCTCACTTCCTGCTTCTTTCTCATACTCACTTCCTGTTTCTTTCTCATACTCACTTCCTGCTTCTTTCTCATACTCACTTCCTGTTTCTTTCTCATACTCACTTCCTGCTTCTTTCTCATACTCACTTCCTGTTTCTTTCTCATACTCACTTCCTGCTTCTTTCTCATACTCAAGTCCTGTTTCTTTCTCATACTCACTTCCTGCTTCTTTCTCATACTCACTTCCTGTTTCTTTCTCATACTCACTTCCTGCTTCTTTCTCATACTCACTTCCTGTTTCTTTCTCATACTCACTTCCTGCTTCTTTCTCATACTCACTTCCTGTTTCTTTCTCATACTCACTTCCTGCTTCTTTCTCATACTCACGTCCTGTTTCTTTCTCATACTCACTTCCTGTTTCTTTCTCATACTCACTTCCTGCTTCTTTCTCATACTCACGTCCTGTTTCTTTCTCATACTCACTTCCTGCTTCTTTCTCATACTCACTTCCTGCTTCTTTCTCATACTCACTTCCTGCTTCTTTCTCATACTCACTTCCTGTTTCTTTCTCATACTCACTTCCTGCTTCTTTCTCATACTCACTTCCTGCTTCTTTCTCATACTCACTTCCTGTTTCTCTTAATGTAGGAATCTGGAACCATCAGTACTATGCATCGCAAATCCTCTGGTATCTTTGTGTTATTTGTCTTTTCACCCCTTAGTTTCTCAGATTTGTCCCAGGTATTTTTCTCCAGAGAGTCTTCCTAGGATCTTTTATTTGATCCTGGTGTTTGCTTCGCTTGGACCTGGTGCTTACATACCCTGATCCAGGTTTGTGCTCTAGGGTAGATATCGTGTCTGTCTGGACGCTTGTTAGGCCACTTGTCTTTTTCCTCCAGTCAGTGACCCTTCAAAGAAGCAAATGCTGCTTCCATGTGAGATCCTGAGTGTTAAGCAGCACAGAAAGGACTCACTGGCGCATATCCTATGATAAGTTTTGCCAAAAATGGATGTTCGTAGATCTTCTATCTTCTCATATTTACAGCTAACATTTAAAACATTGCATTGGAATTCTGCAAACCTTTTTAAGCCCGTTTAGTCAATTCAATTGGAACCTTTTCCTGGTTCACAGAGACCCTTATGAAAACGGTGTGAAAGGACGAACACCCTGTCTTGCCACAACCTCGTGCAGTATGTGGGGCTGGGGGAGCAACAGTTGGAGATTCCTAAATAAGTAAAAACAGCTGTTTGAATCCATGGAATGGGGAGGGGGCAGGGCTTTCTGCAACAAAAATTACAGTGAATATTTTGAGGGACAAACGTGGAATGAATTGACTCATCTCAGCTCTTTCTATTGTGCAGCAGTATTTCTAGATCTGTTTGTAAAAAGGTCTTTTCACTGTACTGCAGCGGGACAGACAGTACTCTCAACTTTTCACTGTACTGCAGCCGGACAGCCAGTACTGTGAGCTGTTCACTGTACTGCAGCCGAACAGCCAGTACTCTCATCTGTTCACTGTACTGCAGCCGGACAGCCAGTACTGTGATCTGTTCACTGTACTGCAGCCGGACAGCCAGTACTCTCATCTGTTCACTGTACTGCAGCCGGACAGTCAGTACTACTCTGATCTGTTCACTGTAGTGCAGCCGGACAGCCAGTACTGTGATCTGTTCACTGTACTGCAGCCGGACAGCCAGTACTCTCATCTGTTCACTGTACTGCAGCCGGAAAGCCAGTACTCTCATCTGTTCACTGTACTGTAGCCGGACAGCCAGTACTGTGATCTGTTCACTGTACTGCAGCCGGACAGCCAGTACTGTGATCTGTTCACTGTACTGCAGCCGGACAGCCAGTACTCTCATCTGTTCACTGTACTGCAGCCAGACAGTCAGTACTGTCATCTGTTCACTGTACTGCAGCCGGACAGCCAGTACTGTGATCTGTTCACTGTACTGCAGCCGGACAGTCAGTACTACTGTGATCTGTTCACTGTAGTGCAGCCGGACAGCCAGTACTGTGATCTGTTCACTGTACTGCAGCCGGACAGCCAGTACTCTCATCTGTTCACTGTACTGCAGCCGGACAGCCAGTACTCTCATCAGTTCACTGTACTGCATCCAGACAGCCAGTACTTTGATCTTTTCACTGTACTGCAGTCGAACAGCCAGTACTCTCATCTGTTCACTGTACTGCAGCCGGACAGCCAGTACTCTCATCTGTTCACTGTACTGCAGCCGGACAGCCAGTACTCTCATCTGTTCACTGTACTGCATCCAGACAGCCAGTACTTTGATCTTTTCACTGTACTGTATCCGGACAGCCAGTACTCTCATCTGTTCACTGTACTGCAGCCGGACAGCCAGTACTGTGAGCTGTTCACTGTACTGCAGCCGGACAGTCAGTACTACTCTGATCTGTTCACTGTACTGCAGCCGGACAGCCAGTACTGTGATCTGTTCACTATACTGCAGCCGGACAGTCAGTACTCTCATCTGTTCACTGTACTGCAGCCGGACAGACAGTACTGTGATCTTTTTACTGTACTGCAGCTGGACAGCCAGTACTCTCATCTGTTCACTGTACTGCAGCCGGACAGCCAGTACTGTGATCTGTTCACTGTACTGCAGCCGGACAGACAGTACTCTGATCTTTCACTGTACTGCAGCGGGACAGACAGTACTCTGATCTGTTGACTGTACTGCAGCCGGATAGCCAGTACTCTCATCTGTTCACTGTACTGCAGCCGGACAGTCAGTACTGAGATCTGTTCACTGTACTGCAGCCGGACAGGCAGTACTGTGAGCTGTTCACTGTACTGCAGCCGGACAGCCAGTACTCTCATCTGTTCACTGTACTGCAGCCGGACAGTCAGTACTACTCTGATCTGTTCACTGTAGTGCAGCCGGACAGCCAGTACTGTGATCTGTTCACTGTACTGCAGCCGGACAGCCAGTTCTCTCATCTGTTCACTGTACTGCAGCCGGACAGCCAGTACTCTCATCTGTTCACTGTACTGCATCCAGACAGCCAGTACTTGGATCTTTTCACTGTACTGCAGCCGGACAGCCAGTACTCTCATCTGTTCACTGTACTGCAGCCGGACAGCCAGTACTCTCATCTGTTCACTGTACTGCATCCAGACAGCCAGTACTTTGATCTTTTCACTGTACTGCAGCCGGACAGCCAGTACTCTCATCTGTTCACTGTACTGCAGCTGGACAGCCAGTACTACTCCAAAATTTTCACTGTACTGCAGCTGGACAGCCAGTACTCTCATCTGTTCACTGTACTGCAGCCGGAAAGCCGGTACTGTGAGCTGTTCACTGTACTGCAGCCGGACAGCCAGTACTGTGAGCTGTTCACTGTACTGCAGCCGGAAAGCCGGTACTGTGAGCTGTTCACTGTACTGCAGCCGGACAGCCAGTACTGTGAGCTGTTGACTGTACTGCAGCCGGACAGCCGGTACTGTGAGCTGTTCACTGTACTGCAGCTGGACAGCCAGTACTACTCTGATCTTTTCACTGTACTGCAGCTGGACAGCCAGTACTCTCATATGTTCACTGTACTGCAGCCGGAAAGCCAGTACTGTGATCTGTTCACTGTACTGCAGCTGGACAGCCAGTACTCTTATCTGTTCATGTACTGCACCTGGAAAGCCAGTACTCTGATCTGTTCACTGTACTGCAGCCGGACAGCCAGTACTCTAATCTGTTCACTGTACTGCAGCCGGACGGCCAGTACTACTCTGATCTTTTCACTGTACTGCAGCGGGACAGCCAGTACTGTCATCTGTTCACTGTACTGCAGCCGGACAGCCAGTACGCTCATCTGTTCACTGTACTGCAGCCAGACAGACAGTACTCTCATCTGTTCACTGTACTGCATCCGGACAGCTAGTACTGTGAGCTGTTCACTGTACTGCAGCCAGACAGCTTGTACTACTCTGATCTTTTCACTGTACTGCAGCCGGACAGCCAGTACTCTCATCTGTTCACTGTACTGCAGCCGGACAGTCAGTACTCTCATCTGTTCACTGTACTGGCAGCCGGACAGCCAGTACTGTGATCTGTTCACTGTACTGCAGCCGGACAGCAAGTACTGTGATCTTTTCACTGTACTGCAGCCGGACAGACAGTACTGTGATCTTTTCACTGTTCTGTAGCCGGACAGCCAGTACTCTCATCTGTTCACTGTACTGCAGCCGGACAGCCAGTACTCTCATCTGTTCACTGTACTGCAGCCGGACAGCCAGTACTGTGATCTGTTCACTGTACTGCAGCCCGACAGCCAGTACTGTGATCTTTTTACTGTACTGCAGCCGGACAGCCAGTACTCTCATCTGTTCACTGTACTGCAGCCGGACAGCCAGTACTCAGAACTTTTCACTGTACTGCAGCCGGACAGCCGGTACTGTGAGCAGTTCACTGTACTGCAGCTGGACAGCCAGTACGCTCATCTGTTCACTGTACTGCAGCTGGACAGCCAGTACTCTCATCTGTTCACTGTACTGCAGCCGGACAGCCAGTACTGTGATCTTTTCACTGTACTGCAGCCAGACAGCAGTACTCTCATCTGTTCACTGTACTGCAGCCTGACAGCCAGTACTCTCATCTGATTGTACTGCAGCCGGACAGCCAGTACTCTCATCTGTTTAATGTACTGCAGCCGGACAGCCAGTACTCTCATCTGTTCACTGTACTGCAGCCGGACAGCCAGTACTCTCATCTGTTCACTTTACTGCAGCCGGACAGTCTGTACTACTCTGATTTTTTCACTGTACTGCAGCCGGACAGCCAGTACTGTGATCTGTTCACTGTACTGCAGCCGAACAGCCAGTACTCTGATCTGTTCATGTACTGCAGCCGGAAAGCCAGGACTCTCATCTGGTCATGTACTGCAGCCGGACAGCCAGTACTCTCATCTGTTCACTGTACTGCAGCCGGACAGACAGTACTGTGATCTTTTTACTGTACTGCAGCTGGACAGCCAGTACTCTCATCTGTTCACTGTACTGCAGCCGGACAGCCAGTACTGTGATCTGTTGACTGTACTGCAGCCGGACAGACAGTACTCTGATCTTTTCACTGTACTGCAGCGGGACAGACAGTACTCTGATCTGTTGACTGTACTGCAGCCGGATAGCCAGTACTCTCATCTGTTCACTGTACTGCAGCCGGACAGTCAGTACTGAGATCTGTTCACTGTACTGCAGCCGGACAGGCAGTACTGTGAGCTGTTCACTGTACTGCAGCCGGACAGCCAGTACTCTCATCTGTTCACTGTACTGCAGCCGGACAGTCAGTACTACTCTGATCTGTTCACTGTAGTGCAGCCGGACAGCCAGTACTGTGATCTGTTCACTGTACTGCAGCCGGACAGCCAGTTCTCTCATCTGTTCACTGTACTGCAGCCGGACAGCCAGTACTCTCATCTGTTCACTGTACTGCATCCAGACAGCCAGTACTTGGATCTTTTCACTGTACTGCAGCCGGACAGCCAGTACTCTCATCTGTTCACTGTACTGCAGCCGGACAGCCAGTACTCTCATCTGTTCACTGTACTGCATCCAGACAGCCAGTACTTTGATCTTTTCACTGTACTGCAGCCGGACAGCCAGTACTCTCATCTGTTCACTGTACTGCAGCTGGACAGCCAGTACTACTCCAAAATTTTCACTGTACTGCAGCTGGACAGCCAGTACTCTCATCTGTTCACTGTACTGCAGCCGGAAAGCCGGTACTGTGAGCTGTTCACTGTACTGCAGCCGGACAGCCAGTACTGTGAGCTGTTCACTGTACTGCAGCCGGAAAGCCGGTACTGTGAGCTGTTCACTGTACTGCAGCCGGACAGCCAGTACTGTGAGCTGTTGACTGTACTGCAGCCGGACAGCCGGTACTGTGAGCTGTTCACTGTACTGCAGCTGGACAGCCAGTACTACTCTGATCTTTTCACTGTACTGCAGCTGGACAGCCAGTACTCTCATATGTTCACTGTACTGCAGCCGGAAAGCCAGTACTGTGATCTGTTCACTGTACTGCAGCCGGACAGCCAGTACTCTTATCTGTTCATGTACTGCACCTGGAAAGCCAGTACTCTGATCTGTTCACTGTACTGCAGCCGGACAGCCAGTACTCTAATCTGTTCACTGTACTGCAGCCGGACGGCCAGTACTACTCTGATCTTTTCACTGTACTGCAGCGGGACAGCCAGTACTGTCATCTGTTCACTGTACTGCAGCCGGACAGCCAGTACGCTCATCTGTTCACTGTACTGCAGCCAGACAGACAGTACTCTCATCTGTTCACTGTACTGCATCCGGACAGCTAGTACTGTGAGCTGTTCACTGTACTGCAGCCAGACAGCTTGTACTACTCTGATCTTTTCACTGTACTGCAGCCGGACAGCCAGTACTCTCATCTGTTCACTGTACTGCAGCCGGACAGTCAGTACTCTCATCTGTTCACTGTACTGGCAGCCGGACAGCCAGTACTGTGATCTGTTCACTGTACTGCAGCCGGACAGCAAGTACTGTGATCTTTTCACTGTACTGCAGCCGGACAGACAGTACTGTGATCTTTTCACTGTTCTGTAGCCGGACAGCCAGTACTCTCATCTGTTCACTGTACTGCAGCCGGACAGCCAGTACTCTCATCTGTTCACTGTACTGCAGCCGGACAGCCAGTACTGTGATCTGTTCACTGTACTGCAGCCCGACAGCCAGTACTGTGATCTTTTACTGTACTGCAGCCGGACAGCCAGTACTCTCATCTGTTCACTGTACTGCAGCCGGACAGCCAGTACTCAGAACTTTTCACGGTACTGCAGCCGGACAGCCGGTACTGTGAGCAGTTCACTGTACTGCAGCTGGACAGCCAGTACGCTCATCTGTTCACTGTACTGCAGCTGGACAGCCAGTACTCTCATCTGTTCACTGTACTGCAGCCGGACAGCCAGTACTGTGATCTTTTCACTGTACTGCAGCCAGACAGCAGTACTCTCATCTGTTCACTGTACTGCAGCCTGACAGCCAGTACTCTCATCTGATTGTACTGCAGCCGGACAGCCAGTACTCTCATCTGTTTAATGTACTGCAGCCGGACAGCCAGTACTCTCATCTGTTCACTGTACTGCAGCCGGACAGCCAGTACTCTCATCTGTTCACTTTACTGCAGCCGGACAGTCTGTACTACTCTGATTTTCTCACTGTACTGCAGCCGGACAGCCAGTACTGTGATCTGTTCACTGTACTGCAGCCGAACAGCCAGTACTCTGATCTGTTCATGTACTGCAGCCGGAAAGCCAGGACTCTCATCTGGTCATGTACTGCAGCCGGACAGCCAGTACTCTCATCTGTTCACTGTACTGCAGCCAGACAGACAGTACTGTGATCTGTTCACTGTACTGCAGCCGGACAGCCAGTACTGTGATCTGTTCACTGTACTGCAGCCGGACAGCCAGTACTACTGTGATCTTTTCACTGTATTGCAGCCGGACAGTCAGTACTGTGATCTATTCACTGTACTGCAGCCGGACAGCCAGTACTGTGATCTGTTCACTGTACTGCAGCCGGACAGCCAGTACTACTGTGATCTTTTCACTGTATTGCAGCCGGACAGTCAGTACTGTGATCTATTCACTGTACTGCAGCCGGACAGCCAGTACTGTGATCTGTTCACTGTACTGCAGCCGGACAGCCAGTACTGTGAGCTGTTCACTGTACTTCGGCCGGACAGCCAGTACTACTGTGATCTTTTCACTGTATTGCAGCCGGACAGCCAGTACTGTGAGCTGTTCACTGTACTGCAGCCGGATAGTCAGTACTTCTCTGATCTGTTCACTGTACTGCAGCCGTACAGCCAGTACTGCGATCTGTTCACTGTACTGCAGCCGGACAGCCAGTACTGTGATCTGTTCACTGTACTGCAGCTGGACAGCCAGTACTGTGAGCTGTTCACTGTACTGCAGCCGGACAGTCAGTACTACTGTGATCTTTTCACTGTACTGCAGCCGTACAGCCAGTACTGCGATCTGTTCACTGTACTGCAGCCGGACAGCCAGTACTGTGATCTGTTCACTGTACTGCAGCTGGACAGCCAGTACTGTGAGCTGTTCACTGTATTGCAGCCGGACAGCCAGTACTGTGAGCTGTTCACTGTACTGCAGCCGGACAGTCAGTACTTCTCTGATCTGTTCACTGTACTGCAGCCGTACAGCCAGTACTGCGATCTGTTCACTGTACTGCAGCCGGACAGCAAGTACTGTGATCTGTTCACTGTACCGCAGCTGGACAGCCAGTACTACTGTGATCTTTTCACTGTATTGCAGCCGGACAGTCAGTACTGCGAACTATTCACTGTACTGCAGCCGGACAGCCAGTACTGTGATCTGTTCACTGTACTGTGGCCGGACAGCCAGTACTACTGTGATCTTTTCACTGTATTGCAGCCGGACAGCCAGTACTGTGATCTGTTCACTGTATTGCAGCCGGACAGCCAGTACTGTGATCTGTTCACTGTACTGCAGCCAGACAGCCAGTACTGTGAGCTGTTCACTGTACTGCGGCTGGACAGCCAGTACTACTGTGATCTTTTCACTTTATTGCAGCTGGACAGCCAGTACTGTAATCTGTTCACTGTACTGCAGCCGGACAGCCAGTACTGTGATCTGTTCACTGTACTGCAGCCGGACAGCCAGTACTGTGAGCTGTTCACTGTACTGGAGCCGGACAGTCAGTACTTCTCTGATCTGTTCACTGTATTGCAGCCGGACAGCCAGTACTGTGATCTGTTCACTGTACTGGAGCCGGACAGTCAGTACTTCTCTGATCTGTTCACTGTACTGCAGCCGGACAGCCAGTACTACTGTGATCTTTTCACTGTACTGCAGCCGGACAGCCAGTACTACTGTGATCTTTTCACTGTACTGGAGCCGGACAGCCAGTACTACTGTGATCTTTTCACTGTACTGCAGCCGGACAGCCAGTACTACTGTGATCTTTTCACTGTACTGGAGCCGGACAGCCAGTACTACTGTGATCTTTTCACTGTACTGCAGCCGGACAGCCAGTACTACTGTGATCTGTTCACTGTACTGCGGCCGGACAGCCAGTACTACTGTGATCTTTTCACTGTACTGCAGCCGGACAGCCAGTACTGTGAGCTGTTCACTGTACTGGAGCCGGACAGTCAGTACTTCTCTGATCTGTTCACTGTACTGCAGCCGAACAGCCAGTACTCTCATCTGTTCACTGTACTGCAGCCGGACAGCCAGTACTGTGATCTGTTCACTGTATTGCAGCCGGACAGCCAGTACTGTGATCTGTTCACTGTACTGCGGCCGGACAGCCAGTACTACTGTGAGCTGTTCACTGTACTGGAGCCGGACAGTCAGTACTTCTCTGATCTGTTCACTGTACTGCAGACGGACAGCCAGTACTCTCATCTGTTCACTGAACTGCAGCCGGACAGCCAGTACTCTCAACTTTTCACTGTACTGCAGCCGGACAGCCAGTACTCTCATCTGTTCACTGTACTGCAGCCGGACAGCCAGTACTGTGATCTGTTCACTGTACTGCAGCCGGACAGCCAGTACTGTGATCTGTTCACTGTACTGCAGCCGGACAGCCAGTACTCTCATCTGTTCACTGTACTGCAGCCGGATAGTCAGTACTACTCTGATCTGTTCACTGTAGTGCAGCCGGACAGCCAGTACTGTGATCTGTTCACTGTACTGCAGCCGGACAGCCAGTACTCTCATCTGTTCACTGTACTGCAGCCGGAAAGCCAGTACTCTCATCTGTTCACTGTACTGTAGCCGGACAGCCAGTACTGTGATCTGTTCACTGTACTGCAGCCGGACAGCCAGTACTGTGATCTGTTCACTGTACTGCAGCCGGACAGCCAGTACTCTCATCTGTTCACTGTACTGCAGCCAGACAGTCAGTACTGTCATCTGTTCACTGTACTGCAGCCGGACAGCCAGTACTGTGATCTGTTCACTGTACTGCAGCCGGACAGTCAGTACTACTGTGATCTGTTCACTGTAGTGCAGCCGGACAGCCAGTACTGTGATCTGTTCACTGTACTGCAGCCGGACAGCCAGTACTCTCATCTGTTCACTGTACTGCAGCCGGACAGCCAGTACTCTCATCAGTTCACTGTACTGCATCCAGACAGCCAGTACTTTGATCTTTTCACTGTACTGCAGTCGAACAGCCAGTACTCTCATCTGTTCACTGTACTGCAGCCGGACAGCCAGTACTCTCATCTGTTCACTGTACTGCAGCCGGACAGCCAGTACTCTCATCTGTTCACTGTACTGCATCCAGACAGCCAGTACTTTGATCTTTTCACTGTACTGTATCCGGACAGCCAGTACTCTCATCTGTTCACTGTACTGCAGCCGGACAGCCAGTACTGTGAGCTGTTCACTGTACTGCAGCCGGACAGCCAGTACTCTCATCTGTTCACTGTACTGCAGCTGGACAGCCAGTACTACTCCAAAATTTTCACTGTACTGCAGCCGGACAGCCAGTACTCTCATCTGTTCACTGTACTGCAGCCGGAAAGCCGGTACTGTGAGCTGTTCACTGTACTGCAGCCGGACAGCCAGTACTGTGAGCTGTTCACTGTACTGCAGCCGGAAAGCCGGTACTGTGAGCTGTTCACTGTACTGCAGCCGGACAGCCAGTACTCTCATCTGTTCACTGTACTGCAGCCGGACAGCCAGTACTGTGAGCTGTTCACTGTACTGCAGCCGGACAGCCAGTACTCTCATCTGTTCACTGTACTGCAGCTGGACAGCCAGTACTACTCCAAAATTTTCACTGTACTGCAGCTGGACAGCCAGTACTCTCATCTGTTCACTGTACTGCAGCCGGAAAGCCGGTACTGTGAGCTGTTCACTGTACTGCAGCCGGACAGCCAGTACTGTGAGCTGTTCACTGTACTGCAGCCGGAAAGCCGGTACTGTGAGCTGTTCACTGTACTGCAGCCGGACAGCCAGTACTGTGAGCTGTTGACTGTACTGCAGCCGGACAGCCGGTACTGTGAGCTGTTCACTGTACTGCAGCTGGACAGCCAGTACTACTCTGATCTTTTCACTGTACTGCAGCTGGACAGCCAGTACTCTCATATGTTCACTGTACTGCAGCCGGAAAGCCAGTACTGTGATCTGTTCACTGTACTGCAGCCGGACAGCCAGTACTCTTATCTGTTCATGTACTGCACCTGGAAAGCCAGTACTCTGATCTGTTCACTGTACTGCAGCCGGACAGCCAGTACTCTCATCTGTTCACTGTACTGCAGCCGGACGGCCAGTACTACTACTCTGATCTTTTCACTGTACTGCAGCGGGACAGCCAGTACTGTCATCTGTTCACTGTACTGCAGCCGGACAGCCAGTACGCTCATCTGTTCACTGTACTGCAGCCAGACAGACAGTACTCTCATCTGTTCACTGTACTGCATCCGGACAGCTAGTACTGTGAGCTGTTCACTGTACTGCAGCCAGACAGCTTGTACTACTCTGATCTTTTCACTGTACTGCAGCCGGACAGCCAGTACTCTCATCTGTTCACTGTACTGCAGCCGGACAGTCAGTACTCTCATCTGTTCACTGTACTGGCAGCCGGACAGCCAGTACTGTGATCTGTTCACTGTACTTCAGCCGGACAGCAAGTACTGTGATCTTTTCACTGTACTGCAGCCGGACAGACAGTACTGTGATCTTTTCACTGTTCTGTAGCCGGACAGCCAGTACTCTCATCTGTTCACTGTACTGCAGCCGGACAGCCAGTACTCTCATCTGTTCACTGTACTGCAGCCGGACAGCCAGTACTGTGATCTGTTCACTGTACTGCAGCCCGACAGCCAGTACTGTGATCTTTTTACTGTACTGCAGCCGGACAGCCAGTACTCTCATCTGTTCACTGTACTGCAGCCGGACAGCCAGTACTCAGAACTTTTCACTGTACTGCAGCCGGACAGCCGGTAGTGTGAGCAGTTCACTGTGCTGCAGCTGGACAGCCAGTACGCTCATCTGTTCACTGTACTGCAGCTGGACAGCCAGTACTCTCATCTGTTCACTGTACTGCAGCCGGAGAGCCAGTACTGTGATCTTTTCACTGTACTGCAGCCAGACAGCCAGTACTCTCATCTGTTCACTGTACTGCAGCCTGACAGCCAGTACTCTCATCTGATTGTACTGCAGCCGGACAGCCAGTACTCTCATCTGTTTAATGTACTGCAGCCGGACAGCCAGTACTCTCATCTGTTCACTGTACTGCAGCCGGACAGCCAGTACTCTCATCTGTTCACTTTACTGCAGCCGGACAGTCTGTACTACTCTGATTTTTTCACTGTACTGCAGCCGGACAGCCAGTACTGTGATCTGTTCACTGTACTGCAGCCGAACAGCCAGTACTCTGATCTGTTCATGTACTGCAGCCGGAAAGCCAGGACTCTCATCTGGTCATGTACTGCAGCCGGACAGCCAGTACTCTCATCTGTTCACTGTACTGCAGCCAGACAGACAGTACTGTGATCTGTTCACTGTACTGCAGCCGGACAGCCAGTACTGTGATCTGTTCACTGTACTGCAGCCGGACAGCCAGTACTACTGTGATCTTTTCACTGTATTGCAGCCGGACAGTCAGTACTGTGATCTATTCACTGTACTGCAGCCGGACAGCCAGTACTGTGATCTGTTCACTGTACTGCAGCTGGACAGCCAGTACTTCTCTGATCTGTTCACTGTACTGCAGCCGTACAGCCAGTACTGCGATCTGTTCACTGTACTGCAGCCGGACAGCCAGTACTGTGATCTGTTCACTGTACTGCAGCCGGACAGCCAGTACTACTGTGATCTTTTCACTGTATTGCAGCCGGACAGTCAGTACTGTGATCTATTCACTGTACTGCAGCCGGACAGCCAGTACTGTGATCTGTTCACTGTACTGCAGCCGGACAGCCAGTACTGTGAGCTGTTCACTGTACTTCGGCCGGACAGCCAGTACTACTGTGATCTTTTCACTGTATTGCAGCCGGACAGCCAGTACTGTGAGCTGTTCACTGTACTGCAGCCGGACAGTCAGTACTTCTCTGATCTGTTCACTGTACTGCAGCCGTACAGCCAGTACTGCGATCTGTTCACTGTACTGGAGCCGGACAGCCAGTACTGTGATCTGTTCACTGTACTGCAGCTGGACAGCCAGTACTGTGAGCTGTTCACTGTACTGCAGCCGGACAGTCAGTACTACTGTGATCTTTTCACTGTACTGCAGCCGTACAGCCAGTACTGCGATCTGTTCACTGTACTGCAGCCGGACAGCCAGTACTGTGATCTGTTCACTGTACTGCAGCTGGACAGCCAGTACTGTGAGCTGTTCACTGTATTGCAGCCGGACAGCCAGTACTGTGAGCTGTTCACTGTACTGCAGCCGGACAGTCAGTACTTCTCTGATCTGTTCACTGTACTGCAGCCGTACAGCCAGTACTGCGATCTGTTCACTGTACTGCAGCCGGACAGCCAGTACTGTGATCTGTTCACTGTACCGCAGCTGGACAGCCAGTACTACTGTGATCTTTTCACTGTATTGCAGCCGGACAGTCAGTACTGCGAACTATTCACTCTACTGCAGCCGGACAGCCAGTACTGTGATCTGTTCACTGTACTGTGGCCGGACAGCCAGTACTACTGTGATCTTTTCACTGTATTGCAGCCGGACAGCCAGTACTGTGATCTGTTCACTGTATTGCAGCCGGACAGCCAGTACTGTGATCTGTTCACTGTACTGCAGCCGGACAGCCAGTACTGTGAGCTGTTCACTGTACTGCGGCTGGACAGCCAGTACTACTGTGATCTTTTCACTTTATTGCAGCCGGACAGCCAGTACTGTGATCTGTTCACTGTACTGCAGCCGGACAGCCAGTACTGTGATCTGTTCACTGTACTGCAGCCGGACAGCCAGTACTGTGAGCTGTTCACTGTACTGGAGCCGGACAGTCAGTACTTCTCTGATCTGTTCACTGTATTGCAGCCGGACAGCCAGTACTGTGATCTGTTCACTGTACTGGAGCCGGACAGTCAGTACTTCTCTGATCTGTTCACTGTACTGCAGCCGGACAGCCAGTACTACTGTGATCTTTTCACTGTACTGCAGCCGGACAGCCAGTACTACTGTGATCTTTTCACTGTACTGGAGCCGGACAGCCAGTACTACTGTGATCTTTTCACTGTACTGCAGCCGGACAGCCAGTACTACTGTGATCTTTTCACTGTACTGGAGCTGGACAGCCAGTACTACTGTGATCTTTTCACTGTACTGCAGCCGGACAGCCAGTACTACTGTGATCTGTTCACTGTACTGCGGCCGGACAGCCAGTACTACTGTGATCTTTTCACTGTACTGCAGCCGGACAGCAAGTACTGTGAGCTGTTCAATGTACTGCAGCAGGACAGTCAGTACTTCTCTGATCTGTTCACTGTACTGCAGCCGAACAGCCAGTACTCTCATCTGTTCACTGTACTGCAGCCGGACAGCCAGTACTGTGATCTGTTCACTGTATTGCAGCCGGACAGCCAGTACTGTGATCTGTTCACTGTACTGCGGCCGGACAGCCAGTACTACTGTGAGCTGTTCACTGTACTGGAGCCGGACAGTCAGTACTTCTCTGATCTGTTCACTGTACTGCAGCCGGACAGCCAGTACTGTGATCTGTTCACTGTATTGCAGCCGGACAGCCAGTACTGTGATCTGTTCACTGTATTGCAGCCGGACAGACAGTACTCTCATCTGTTCACTGTACTGCAGCCGGACAGCCAGTACTGTGATCTGTTCACTGTATTGCAGCCGGACAGACAGTACTGTGATCTGTTCACTGTATTGCAGCCGGACAGCCAGTACTGTGATCTGTTCACTGTATTGCAGCCGGACAGACAGTACTCTCATCTGTTCACTGTACTGCAGCCGGACAGCCAGTACTGTGATCTGTTCACTTTATTGCAGCCGGACAGACAGTACTGTGATCTGTTCACTGTATTGCAGCCGGACAGACAGTACTCTCATCTGTTCACTGTACTGCAGCCGGACAGCCAGTACTGTGATCTGTTCACTTTATTGCAGCCGGACAGACAGTACTGTGATCTGTTCACTGTATTGCAGCCGGACAGTCAGTACTTCTCTGATCTGTTCACTGTACTGCGGCCGGACAGCCAGTACTGCGATCTGTTCACTGTATTGCAGCCGGACAGCCAGTACTGTGATCTGTTCACTGTACTGCAGCCGGACAGCCAGTACTGTGATCTGTTCACTGTATTGCAGCCGGACAGACAGTACTGTGATCTGTTCACTGTACTGCAGCCAGACAGCCAGTACTGTGATCTGTTCACTGTATTGCAGCCGGACAGACAGTACTCTCATCTGTTCACTGTACTGCAGCCGGACAGCCAGTACTGTGATCTGTTCACTGTATTGCAGCCGGACAGACAGTACTGTGATCTGTTCACTGTACTGCAGCCGGACAGCCAGTACTCTCATCTGTTCACTGTACTGCAGCCGGACAGTCAGTACTTCTCTGATCTGTTCACTGTAGTGCAGCCGGACAGCCAGTACTGTGATCTGTTCACTGTATTGCAGCCGGACAGCCAGTACTGTGATCTGTTCACTGTATTGCAGCCGGACAGCCAGTACTGTGATCTGTTCACTGTATTGCAGCCGGACAGCCAGTACTGTGATCTGTTCACTGTATTGCAGCCGGACAGCCAGTACTGTGATCTGTCAGAAGTTTAGCAGTTGAAGACGGTCCTACACTGTAATTTGTCTGCTGTCGTCCTGATATTTTATGAAATGCAGTGAATCGACCTATTCTCAAACCATCAATCATGGTATATTTGCCTGACCCCCAAAGAGATGAATAAACGCGGGGTACACACATGGGAGCTACAGAAAGAAACAGATTGCACAGAGACATGGCCCAATCACTCTGCGTGCATTTCTTCATGCCTGTGTTTACAAGTTTAGCCAGTGGCGGCTCCTCCATAGGGGCGTGGGGGCGTCGCCCCACTGCTTTCTCGCAGTGCGAGAAGCAGAAACATAAAATGATAAACTACCATTTTATGTTTCTGCTTCTCACACTGCGAGAAAGCAGAAGTGCCTGGTTGTGGGCGGGCGGGTGGGCGGTCCTGCTTGAGGGCAGGGGGGGAGTGGCTTGCCCACTGTTGTGGCCCTGACTGCTTTGGTCGGCCTGGGGCCGACCAAAGCAGTCATGCGCACTCTCCCTTTTCTCTATGTAGGCTGCTGCATGCAGCCTACGTAGAGAAAAGGGCCTCCGATTAGGCGCCCGGCTGGGGCGCTGTGCGCCTGCACCGCACCAATCACAACGCTGCCTTTGCAGCGTTGTGATTGGCGGAGGGGAGGGAGGCTGCCTGTGGGTGGCTGCTTCCTGTTGAGGACTGGAGCAGCAGAAAAAGCGCGAATCGGGACCCGGCCAGGAGCTGCAGCGGCCTGGAGAAGGTAAGTTTTATTTTAATTTAATTAAACCCCTCCCGCCTCCCCCCCCCCTAACTGTTAGACTACCATCAATGATGGACTTGGGCAGAAGATCTGTGCATCACTGTAGCATTTCCTTACACCACCTGCATCCTAGACACACAACGTGTTTATTCTGCTTTTCAATGTCTGAACTAAGTGCCACTTACCTTCAATGGAGCTCTGACGTGTCATGCCTATAACGTACACACAACAGTATTCTTTCTTGCAATCCCCTGAAAACACAGCTCTAACCTGGCACAGTCTAGTTTATGCCAGACGGCAAATTCTGCGCCTACTATCTCATAGAAGGAATACCTACCAAAGGGGCTTGACACAGGTGCCTAGAAGCCCTCACTACATGTTGCAGGAGCAGCCTGTGACTATGTGTCACAGTCACACCACTGACACAGTAGTAACACCTGGGGCCCCATTATAGCCATGGCGCGCTGCCCCATTCTGCACTGCGGCGCACACACAAATCTGTTCACTGGAGTTGACCGAGGGAGTGTCCCGTGTCACAGCGGATGCGTGTTCCCAGTGCACGCGCCAACAGTGCATTGGTGAAAGGTGGACCAGCTATTCCAAGGCGCCAGGGCACTTTTCACTTTGCAGGAGAAATCCCGGGCGCACATTTTTCCTCACACTTTATTCTAACAGTTAGAGTCATTTGTAGAGCGCTCAGTCCATCATTGATGGGGCCTCGCAGCACTCGCAGGACGGGGAAACGTTCCTGTTACATCGACAGCTCCTTTGGAAAACTCCCAGGCTTGTATCATTACCATGAAGCCTGATATGCATAGAATTCCATCCAGATGATATAGGCAATATTTAGAAAGGAAACAGACCACAACAGTAGGTCCTGGTCAACGTCCAGCTATGGACAGGACATCTGCATCACTCATCGGAGTTGTCACTTAGTGGTGGCATCTGTGAGGTCTCGGTCCCTTGGAAGGGTTAAGTGAACCATAACTTTCAAACTTCAGTGTTCAGTCCCTTTAAAAGTTTAGTTTTTCAGGGATTTTTTTTTTAAATTAAATAGGTTACTATGTGTTTATAGAAAATAACCACAGTGCCAATTTAACAAAGTTTTTCACAGTGAATATGAAGTATTTAATGACATATTTGCCTCTCTTGCTGACAACATGTATGTTTACTTCTAATGCGGCACTTTAAATATTCTTTTACTGCGTAATGAAAACTGTTGAGAGTAACTTGAAAATATAGAAAGGAAGGTCTTACAAAGACTTTCACAAGGCCCATTTAAAATCAATTACCAATCGCTCAAAATCCGCCAACTATTTAAAGGAGAATATTTACACTCACCTAAAAATATTCACCATCATGTCATCAGATCTTTAATTTGCTTTGAAGCATTGTATTTCAATTTTGATCTACCAGTCTCAGTTGCTATATTTCTAATCATATTGTCACACTATAGAGGACTGAAAAACACGTGAAATCGTAGGCAATATTTTGAAAGTTGTGAAGATTTTTATTTTTTTCTATTATTTCATTTATTCTGGTTTTTGTAAAGTGCTACATACTAGTGCCCATATTGTGATACATTCTGAGCATATTGTCAACTTTTATACATCTCTAAATCATCCAAATAATAGTGCATTATTGGACCGAATTGAGATACATTTAGCTAGATAAAGGGGTCAGCGTGTAAGAGAGCGAGAAAGCAGGGTCAGTGGAGAAAGTGGAAGAGAAATGTAAAGAGAAACAAGCGCTAAAACACAAGCGCGGCCCCGCGGCCGCGAAAGTTAATTAACAAGTACTCGTGCATGCAGAGCGATTGCCTTCCGGGAGCGAGCAGCAAGGCGCGATAAGCTGCTCGCTCACGCAAGGCAAACGCTCTGCATGCACGATCAGTCTTCACTTTTCAAGCACTGCACTCGTGCTTGTGGCGCGCCGCTGCTCGCTCCCGCAAGGTGGATTCCGCCACAAGCACGAGTGCAGAGCTGGAAAAGTGAAGACCGATGGCTAAAGGTCCTCCTAGGGCAGCGCATGCGCGCTGCCTAGGCGAGACCTAAAAAGGGGGAAAAAAAGAGAAAAGGGTGAATGAGAGAGTGAATGGGAGAGAGAGGGACCATGGGGAGAAAAAGGCACAATGTGAGAGAGAGAGGAGGACAGATATAGTGAGAGAGAACGGCAGACAGAGGTAGAGAGGCAGAGAGGGAGAAAGATAACGACGACAGAGAAAGAGACGGTGAGAAAGGAAGAGACAGCGAGCCGCAGAGAGAATCTTCTGCGCGTCATTCAATCAAATGGCAATACTTTGGGGCTGGGCGCCTAGATGGTACTTCTTGTCTCATGTATTCACCAAGCGTATTGCAGGCTTCCTTGCCTCTATAGTTCATAAGGAGAGAAAAGAGGATCCCTGATAACACTGTGACAGAGAGACTCTATGACAGAGAGACACAACAACAAGATAACAGGTGAAGATAACAAGATATCAGTACAAGTATCAAGATAATAGTACAAAATATTAGCTTTAGCAGCTAATTGAGTCTGCTCAAGCATGTAGATGTCATGGGCATATAGGGAAAGCAAGAAACGAAGGGGCATATTACCAAGGATTTGCGATAATTACCGCAAAGCGCGCTTAGCACTGTTTTTTTTATCGCCGGCTATCGCTGGATTTCATCGCGGAGATAACGCGTTATTATCAACGCTTATCTCCAAGGCGATAAAAAATCCAGCGATAGCGGCGAAACCCAGCAATAGCGCGAGAAATCCAGCGATAAATTCACTGCGCTAATGGAAAGCTTGCTAATAGGCAGGTGAGGACTTAACCTTACAATCCACCTCCCATTGACAAGATGGTTAAGTCAAGTTTTTAGCAGGTGTTAAATTCCAGCGATAATCGCGGTTAGCGCGACTTTTTATCGCTTCGCGGGCATTGATAATAGGGAAGTTGTGTTTGCGACTGTTTGCAGTTGCTTTTAGTTGGGAATGCCTACTTTGCATGTCATTAGCGATAATTATCGCTGACATGCAAAGTGGCAACAAAACGGCCACTATCGCCATTAGCTGTCGCTAACAGCTGTTAGCGACAGCTTGCTAATAGGGCGATAAAAATATCGCCGCTTTATCGGCAAAAAGTGCGGCTAAAGTGGCGATACCGCCCTTGATAATATGCCCCCTAATGTTTTATCGCTGTACAAATAAGCTCCTGCAACGTGAGCTAATGTGTATTCCAATAGGAAACAATTTTGCATCGTAATTTGTTGACAGTGAGTGATCAGTGTGCAATGGCCTAGGGCTTGAAAGATAAACCTGGAGGATGTGAAAGAAATATGGTGACGCACACTTTTTTTGCACATCACACACACATATTTTACAGCATTTTAGTTTTAGAAACACGAGCACGTATGCTCGGAGCAGCGGGCGGCTTGACCTTGGTTATACTGAATAAGCAGCTACCTATGTTGTTATATGACATCTCTTTATTAATGTAATAACTGCACTTTCACAATTGCTTTATTAACCTTCCTGCTTTCTCAAATTTGCTTGAAAATGCACCATTTGTCCACTCTTTTTTCAAAATTTTCTCTAGTGGAGAACCCCCCGAACCATCCGTAGGTGTTCAGGCTCGCTCGCTACGCTCGCTCGCCACAGTTCAGTACAACAATCATTTTACGCCACACCATTTTCAAATGTCACCAGCCGCCACTGTGTTTAGCACTTGAAACATAGAACTATGTATGTATGTCTGTATGTATGTATGTATGTATGTACGTATGCATGTATGTATGTATGCATGTGGCATTTCCATACCATGAACCTAGGCAAAGGTAGTGGAGCACTGTTCAGGGTCTGTGAGAAGTTGGCCTGGCATATGCTGTCCACTAATTATAGTGGGCACCTTGCACCAGTCCAAACAACCCCTTATTGGAGATAGGTTAAAGATAACCTTTATTGAAAGCTATCCTAGTGGTAGCTATGGAGAGCAGCCTTCAGGCTAAGTCTTGAAGGAATGTAAAGCAGCTTGTTTTACCAGTCTATAATCTCTTGAGTGACCAAATGAAAGAGCACCACACCAGGTATATATTCAAAATATATGTATTTATTGCTAAACACACCCCTCTAGTCTCTTTATGAGGCTAGAGTTCGAAGTACACAAGTTATAAGTTATTTAAAGACAGTAATAGCACAAATACACGTTTGGGCCCTAGGGGCGTACCAAACCATATACCAATAAAGTGGTATAAGAACCGCGACTGAACTAGACACTAGGCCTAGAGCCTCTAGAAGTGCTTGGACCACAAGGAACCACCCAAGGTAGCGACACAGGGGACCCACTGGGGACGCGTGCAGTGTAAATACACAACCGCGATACGCCGTTAACTTCTATGGAGAAAGTCGCGATCAGGAAATTAAAGAAAAGGGACACTTAAAGGAGGACTTAGAGCAAACCCTTTGAGGACTAGTACTTTGAAGAGGCTCTACCCACGGGAGCACCGGAGTACTCCTGTTACCTCACCCAGGGAAGCCGGGTGCATAGGTGCCTTTCGGGGTCGGGTTTCGTCGTCGATTTGAATGGCGATCTGCTGCAAAGTGCTGCTGGCGACCAAGTGGAAAGTGTCCGGGTGGATCCAAGAGTGGATCGGAGATCTGAAGAACCTGAAAGCAGAGGGGACAGAGTCTGGGTCACTAGCCAGTGACCAGGAAGGCGATGGACAGATGCCCACCGATGTTGCTTGCTTCAAGTGCGTTGACGGTCGTCTTGACTCTTCAGCCACGAGGTCCAGGAGGCGTTGTCGGCGACCAGGAGCAGGATTCGGGCTGGTACACGATGTCTGTCGAGTGCTGAGGTGTCGGCGACCGGATTGGACCCAACAAGCCTTAGCAACGGCAAGTCTCGGTGAAGATGAAGATCGTCGATGGTGCAGACCAGCAAGGTCTGGGGAACTCACCCAGCGAGGGTAAGTGAGGGCAGGCCTGGTGCAACCAGGATGCCCAAGAAGAAAAAGATTGGCCTTCGTGAAGGGCTACTAGCCAACGGGCTAGCGACCGCGTAGGAGCCTCGAGACGTCGCACGTGGATCTGGCTCACAGGACACTCGTGGAGTGGAGGCCAGTGATCTTCGGTGCAGTTGGTGCTGGAGGCTAGGGCTACTCGGAGCCCAAAGCACGACTTCGTGGGAGACCCAGAAGAGGATGCACTTGCAAATGTGTTCGGTGTCCAGGGGTCACGGTCTCACTTTACCCACGATAGCTACGGGCCTCAGCTTTGCTGGGGACTCAGGGTAGCCTCGGGGAAGTCTGAGAATCCACCTCTGGTGATGCGAAGACTTCGGCGTCCGATGGGAGCTTCAGAAATGCAGACCGGACAGATGCGTCTTTGGTGCCTGCCAAGCAGGGTAGTCACTCCTTGACCCCAAGTGAGATTCTTCTGTCCTCTAATCTTGAGTAGAGCGTCGAAGGTCCAGGATTCTGTTTCAGAGTTTCGTCCAGGGATAATCTAAAGTCCTAAGGACTGGGTTCCTATACTTATACTAAGTTTAGGGGTTGGACTACTCTGTGGCCCCACCTATGGGTGGGTCAGGGCAGAGGGTGGCTACACCCCTTTCCTTTGTCCAGTTCGCGCCAAAGCAGGGGCTGCAAGCCCCTGATCCGGTTTGAACTGGGGTATGCACAGGGACACCAAATGTGCCCCCAGTGCAGGACTTCAAAGCACCCGAACGTGCTCCCGCCCAGCCCCAATACACATTATCCTGTCTGGGGAGGTGGTCACACCTCCCTGGGACAGGAAACCTATTGTCCAGGCCTCCCCTGCCGGAGTTTCGTCCAGCAGCAGGAGGCCAGACTCGTGTCTGTGGCAGCAGCATCCATTTTGTGATGCCAGGGCTTTAGAAAGAAGTTACCGGGCTAGCCAGAGTTAACATGTCTTTCCCTCTAGAAGGGTGGAATGCTACCCCCGCCGCCAGAATTGGCGGGGGGTAGTATTCCAAGATGTTTGACACCAAACACGACATGTTTAGGTGCAGCCATTCCAAAGTTAGCATTTAACGCGAGGTTATAATGCGCTTAAGAGTATATGGTCAGGCTGCACTACAAACAGCATCAGAGAAGGGTCTCCGAACGCTGCAGAGGGGCCCTGCTCATGCAGGGGCACCCTATCACATAGGAACCATGCACTCTGCCTTCAGGATTGATAAGGCCTGCCATAGGAGTGACTTATAGGTTTATATGTGTGTATGTATTTAGTGATATAGGTAACCTATATCACAGTAAGGGGTGCATGCACCACCTTACCCAGGCTGCAGTAGCAGACCTGTGGTGTCAGTTTGGATGGCCTTCCAGGGGTGGCATAATACATGCTGCAGCCCCTGGTAGGCCTCTGAGGTACCTATGCCCTTGGTACATAGTATACCATATACTAGGGACTTATAAGGGCACTCCAGATTTCAATCAGTGATGTGCCTAAGGCACATGGAAACCATTTTAGAGAGGAAGCAGCTAGGCTGGGGTTCTGATTAGCAGGACCCCAGCCAGACTAATGTCGTAAAACAGTGAAGCATCAGCAAAAAGTGGGGGTACCCATGTGAAGCAGATCCTACTCTCCTACACAACCCCCCCCCCAAACATAGGGACATTAAACTAACCTTGCCCAGTTAAGTCTTCATGTTCTAAGTGGAAGTACCTAGAGAGTCCATCTGCATTGGCATGGTTACTCCCAGGTCTATGTTCCACTGTAAAGTCCATCCCCTGTAGGGAAATGGACCACCTAAGCAGTTTGGGGTTTTCACCCTTCATTTGTTTTAGCCATAAGAGGGGCTTATGGTCTGTCTGAACCAGGAAGTGGGTACCAAACAAGTATGGCCTCAACTTCTTCAGAGCCCAGACCACAGCAAAGGCCTCCCTCTCTATGGCTGACCAACGTTTCTCTCTAGGGGTCAGCCTTCTGCTAATGAAAGCTACTGGCTGATCCTGACCTTCTTCATTCAATTGTGACAGTACAGCCCCTACCCCCAATTCAGATGCATCAGTTTGAACAATGAACTTCTTGGAGTAATCAGGACTCTGTAGAATGGGAGCAGTGCACATGGCCTGCTTCAGGTCATCAAATGCCTTTTGACAGCTAACTGTCCACTGAACCTTTTTGGGCATTTTCTTAGAAGTTAAGTCATTCAGGGGTGTCACTATTGATCCATACCCCTTGACAAATCTCCTATAGTAGCCAGTCAGGCCTAAGAAGGCTCTCACCTGAGTCTGGGTAGTGGGAGCAGTCCAGTCCATGATGGTCTGGATCTTGCTCTGCAAAGGTTGAACCTGGCCTCCACCCACAAGGTGGCCCAGGTACACAACCTGACTCTGCCCTATCTGGCACTTAGTGGCCTTGATAGTCAGGCCTGCCTTTTGCAGGGCCTGTAAAACATTCCTGAGGTGGACCAGGTGATCCTCCCAGGTGGAGCTAAAGACAGCAATATCATCTAGATATGCTGCACTATAGGCTTTCAGACCTGTGAGAACTGTATTCACCAACCTCTGGAAAGTGGCAGGTGCATTCTTCAGACCAAAGGGCATCACCACAAATTGATAATGCCCACTAGGGGTTGAGAATGCTGTTTTGGGCTTTGCAGTATCAGCTAGTCTGATCTGCCAGTAGCCAGCTGTCAAGTCAAATGTGCTGAGATATTTGGCTGAGGCCAAAGTATCTATGAGCTCATCTGCCCTTGGTATTGGATGGGCATCAGTCCTAGTGACTGCATTGAGACCCCTGTAGTCCACACAAAACCTCATCTCTCTTTTTCCACCACTGGTGTGAGGTTTTGGTACAAGGACCACTGGACTAGCCCAAGGGCTATCTGAGGGTTCAATAACTCCCAACTCCAACATTTTCTGGACTTCAGTGCTGATACAGTCCCTGACATGGTCATGTTGCCTATAAATCTTATTTTTAATAGGCAGACTGTCCCCAGTGTCCACTTCATGAGTGCACCAGGTGGTCTGACTGGGTGTCAGTGAAAACATGTGTCTAAACTGATTGAGCACCTGTCTACAATCAGTTTGTTGCTGGGTAGTGAGGCTGCCTGCCAAGGCTACACCATCTACTGACCCATCGTCAGGGTTCTGTGAGAGCAGGTCAGGGAGTGGGTCACTCTCTTCCTCCTGCCCTTCATCAGTAGCCATGAGCAAGCCCATGTCTGCCCTGTCCACATATGGTTTTAACCTGTTGACATGGAGAACCCTGTGGGGACTCCTGGGTGTTCCCAGGTCTACTAAGTAGGTAACCTCACCCTTCTGCTCAACAATAGTGTGGGGTCCACTCCATTTGTCTTGGAGAGCTGCTGGGGCCACTGGCTCCAACACCCACGCCTTCTGTCCTGGCTGGTAAACAGTCAGAACAGCCTTTTGGTCATGCCAGGCCTTTTGAAGTTCCTGGCTAGCCTCAATGTTTTTGGTTGCCTTTTTCATATACTCAGCCATCCGGGAGCGGAGACCAAGTACATAGTCCACTATGTCTTGCTTTGGGGGCTTGAGAGGTAACTCCCATCCTTCCTTCACCAAGCACAGTGGACCCCTGACAGGGTGGCCAAACAGAAGTTCAAAAGGGCTGTAACCAACCCCTTCTGAGGCACCTCCCTATATGCAAATAAAAGGCAGGGCAAGAGTATGTCCCATCTTCGCCTAAGCTTTTCTGGGAGCCCTTTAATCATGCCCTTCAAGGTTTTGTTGAATCTCTCAACTAAACCATTGCATTGTGGGTGATAGGGTGTGGTGAACTTATAAGTCACTCCACACTCCTTCCACATTGCTTTTAAGTACCCAGACATGAAGTTAGCATCCCTGTCTGATACTACCTCCTTAGGAAAGCCCACTCTTGAGAAAATTCCCAGGAGGGCCCTTGCCACCACAGGTGCTGTAGTAGTCCTGAGGGGAATAGCTTCTGGGTACCTGGTGGCATGATCCACTACCACCAGGATAAACCTGTGCCCAGATGCTGTTTGGGGTCCATGGGACCAACAATGTCAATCCCTACCCTTTCAAAGGGCACCCCCACCACAGGTAGTGGTATCAGGGGGGCCTTTGTAGTGCCACCTGCCTTGCCACTGGCCTGGCAGGTTACACAGGAGCGACAAAACTCCTTGGTGTCTTCAGACATGTGGGGCCAGTGAAAGTGAGGGACAATTCTGTCCCAAGTCTTGTTCTGGCCCAGGTGACCTGCGAAGGGAATATCATGGGCTAGGGTCAATAGGAAGCCCCTGAACTTTAGAGGTATAACCAACCTCCTGGTGGCACCAGGTTTGGGGTCTCTACACTCTGAGTACAGGAGTCCATCATCCCAATACACTGTATGGGGACCACTAGCTTTCCCAGCAGCCTCAGCAGCAGCTTGCTGTCTGAGGGGTTCAAGGGAGGGGCAGCTCTGATGCTCCTGGCTCAGATCTGCCCTAGAAGGTCCCCTGTCCCCAAGAACTCAACCTTGTCAGGTTCAAGTTCCTCTGGGACAGTTCCTTCTTCAGGACTGAGATCATCCCCCTCAAGGGACTGATCTTCTTCCTGAGCCAAGGGGAAGGCACTGCCTTAACCCTACTACTCCTCCTCTTGGAAGGCACTTGGTCCATTATTCCAGAATCCAAGGCCTGTTCAGTGCTAGACATTTTGGCTTGTGACCTGGTCACAGCAAACACATCTGCAGGGATCCCCAGCATTTCTGCATGGGTCCTGAGCTCCACTTCTGCCCAAGCAGAAGTCTCTAAGTCATTGCCAAGCAAGCATTCGACTGGTAGGTTTGCACTCACCACAACCTTCTTAAGGCCAGTTACCCCTCCCCAGGAGAAGTTAACAACTGCCAGAGTATGGTCTGTTCTGACATTGCTAGCATTGGTCACTTGGTACATCTCACCAAGTATAACTTGCCCAGGATGCACAAGGTCTTGTGTCACCATTGTGACACTTGCCCCTGTGTCCCTAAATGCCAAAGCCTCTCGTCCATTGATTAAAGGCTGTTGTCTGTACTTGCCCAGATTACTGGGACTCACAGAGGAGGTCACATCCATGCCTCCATCACAGACTAACACAGCCTGAGTCAGTTCTCTGACTAGGTCAGAGCCCAACTCAGTACCCAGGGTGAACCCTACTAAACCCTTGGCTGGAGCACTCCCACCAACTGTAACTGTACTAGGGGGAACAGGTGCCTTAGGGGCATTGGTGGGTGCTGGACTTGAGTCTTTGGACTTGGTGCAATCACTGGTCCAGTGGGTCTTTTGCTTACAGACCTTGCACCATGGTTTTCTTTGGCCTTTCCCTTTTGTAGACTGTGAATCCCCACCTGAAGAAGATTTTTGGGGGCCTGGTGAAGACTTTTGATCTTTACCCTTCTCCCCACCCTTTTCAGAGTTCTTAGCATCTTGCTTCTTTGTGTCCCCACCTTGGTTCTGTACTTTCTGCTTCACCCTGGTTCTGACCCATTTGTCTGCCTTCTTTCCCAATTCTTGGGGAGAGGTCAGATCAGAGTCTACCAGGTATTGATGCAACAGCTGATTTTGACAGTTATTAAGAATCTGCTCCCTCATTATCAGATTGTACAATCCTGAGAAGTCACACACCTTACTGCCCATCAACCAGCCTTCCAGAGCCTTGGCAGAACAATCCACATAGTCTACCCAGTCTTGAGTCTGTGCTTTTGGGTATCTCTGAACTTCAACCTGTACTGTTCAGTGGTTAGGCCAAACCCATCAATAAGAGCACTCTTCAAGACCTTGTAATTATCAGCATCCTCCTCTCTAACAGTGAGGAGCTTATCTCTACCTTTGTCAGCAAAGGAGAGCCACAAGATTGCTGCCCACTGCTCCTGAGGGACCCTCTGTACTTTACAGGCCCTCTCTAGAGCAGTCATCCACTTGTGGATGTCATCCCCACTCTGGTAGGGAGGGACAATCTTGCTCAGGTTCCTATGGTCATAGGACCTTTCCCTATCTCTAGGGACATGGCTGCCACCATGGGACTCTAGTCCCAACTTTCTTTTCTCTCTAAAGAGATCTAGGGACTCCCTGTCTAAGGCTACTTGCTTCCTTCTGAGTTCAAGCTGAGCTTCCTCATATTGAATCAGCCTTGTTCTCCTCTCATGAGAGGATTCCCTCCTATGAGATGAGACAGAGCTCCCTATTGAGGTTCCAGAGTGGTTAGACTCCTGAGAAGGAGATCTAGACTTTCTGGGCACACTCATAATCCTTCCTGGGGGACAAAGAGGGCATCATCCTGATCATCCTCTTCATCTTCCACAGGAGGGATTGGGTTATCCAGGTCAGGGTCATTGTCACCCTCCTGGCCAGTTTCAGAGGGGGGGCTGGGGGTACTGCTACCCCTGGCACCACCCTCATCTTCTGCCCCACCTCAGCTCCTACCCCTTCAGTCCCCAAGGGCTTACTAAGGTCATAAGCTACCAACAACTCCTTAAGGTGTTGGGTGGTGGGACTTTGGCCTGTCCTTAATTTCCTCAAGTTACATAATGCTCTCAATTCCAAGAATGGGAGTGTATCATACTTGGAGGGAGAAGCCCAGTGGCTTCTGGCAAGGATTCTCTAGATCCTACCTTTAAAGACATTACTAGTGTGGTGTGGTGTATGCACTACCTACTCTAGTGTGGCCTACTAAACTCTCTTGAGTTGTAGAAAGGGTGTGCTATCCCTTAACACACAACTCTAAGTTCAGTAGAACTTACTGTATTCTAAGCTTAAATTATATGTACCTTAGGTACCTTTAGTGGTTTTCAGTTGATCAATTCAATTGAGATTATCTGGTAAAACAATAGCAAGCTGGAATCCCACACGCTGCACACCAATGTGAGAAGTTGGCCTGGCATATGCTGTCCACTAATTATAGTGGGCACCTTGCACCAGTCCAAACAACCCCTTATTGGAGATAGGTTAAAGACAACCTTTATTGAAAGCTATCCTAGTGGTAGCTATGGAGAGCAGCCTTCAGGCTAAGTCTTGAAGGAATGTAAAGCAGCATGTTTTACCAGTCTATAATCTCTTGAGTGACCAAATGAAAGAGCACCACACCAGGTATATATTCAAAATATATGTATTTATTGCTAAACACACCCCTCTAGTCTCTTTATGAGGCTAGAGTTCGAAGTACACAAGTTATAAGTTATTTAAAGACAGTAATAGCACAAATACACGTTTGGGCCCTAGGGCGTACCAAACCATATACCAATAAAGTGGTATAAGAACCGCGACTGAACTAGACACTAGGCCTAGAGCCTCTAGAAGTGCTTGGACCACAAGGAACCACCCAAGGTAGTGACACAGGGGACCCACGGGGGACGTGTGCAGTGTAAATACACAACCGCGATACGCCGTTAACTTCTATGGAGAAAGTCGCGATCAGGAAATTAAAGAAAAGGGACACTTAAAGGAGGACTTGGAGCAAACCCTTTGAGGACTAGTACTTTGAAGAGTCTCTACCCATGGGAGCACCGGAGTACTCGTGTTACCTCACCCAGGGAAGCCGGGTGCATAGGTGCCTTTCGGGGTCGGGTTTCGTCGTCGATTTGAATGGCGATCTGCTGCAAAGTGCTGCTGGCGACCAAGTGGAAAGTGTCCAGGTGGATCCAAGAGTGGATCGGAGATCTGAAGAACCTGAAAGCAGAGGGGACAGAGTCTGGGTCACTAGCCAGTGACCAGGAAGGCGATGGACAGATGCCCACCGATGTCGCTTGCTTCAAGTGCATTGATGGTCGTCTTGACTCTTCAGCCACGAGGTCCAGGAGGCGTTGTCGGCAACCAGGAGCAGGATTTGGGCTGGTACACGATGTCTGTCGAGTGCTGAGGTGTCGGCGACCGGATTGGACCCAACAAGCCTTGGCAACGGCAAGTCTCGGTGAAGATGAAGATCGTCGATGGTGCAGACCAGCAAGGTCTGGGGAACTCACCCAGCGAGGGTACGTGAGGGCAGGCCTGGTGCAACCAGGATGCCCAAGAAGAAAAAGATTGGCCTTCGTGAAGGGCTACTAGCCAACGGGCTAGCGACCGCGAAGGAGCCTCGAGACGTCGCACGTGGATCTGGCTCACAGGACACTCGTGGAGTGGAGGCCAGTGATCTTCGGTGCAGTTGGTGCTGGAGGCTAGGGCTACTCGGAGCCCAAAGCACGACTTCGTGGGAGACCCAGAAGAGGATGCACTTGCAAATGTGCTCGGTGTCCAGGGGTCACAGTCTCACTTTACCCACAATAGCTACGGGCCTCAACTTTGCTGGGGACTCAGGGTAGCCTCGGGGAAGTCTGAGAATCCACCTCTGGTGATGCAAAGACTTCGGCGTCCGACGGGAGCTTCAGAAATGCAGACCGGACAGATGCGTCTTTGGTGCCTGCCAAGCAGGGGAGTCACTCCTTGACCCCAAGGGAGATTCTTCTGTCCTCTAATCTTGAGTAGAGCGTCGAAGGTCCAGGATTCTGTTTCAGAGTTTCGTCCAGGGATAATCTAAAGTCCTAAGGACTGGGTTCCTATACTTATACTAAGTTTAGGGGTTGGACTACTCTGTGGCCCCACCTATGGGTGGGTCAGGGCAGAGGGGTGGCTACACCCCTTTCCCTTTGTCCAGTTTGCGCCAAAGCAGGGGCTGCAAGCCCTTATCCGGTTTGAACTGGGGTATGCACAGGGACACCAAATGTGCTCCCAGTGCAGGACTTCAAAGCACCCGAAAGTGCTCCCGCCCAGCCCCAATACACATTATCCTGTCTGGGGAGGTGGTCACACCTCCCTGGGACAGGAAACCTATTGTCCAGGCCTCCCCTGCCGGAGTTTCGTCCAGCAGCAGGAGGCCAGACTTGTGTCTGTGGCAGCAGCATCCATTTTGTGATGCCAGGGCTTTAGAAAGAAGTTACCGGGCTAGCCAGAGTTAACATTTCTTTCCCTCTAGAAGGGTGGAATGCTACCCCCGCCGCCAGAATTGGCGGGGGGGTAGTATTCCAAGATGTTTGACACCAAACACAACATGTTTAGGTGCAGCCATTCCAAAGTTAGCATTTAACGCGAGGTTATAATGCGCTTAAGAGTATATGGTCAGGCTGCACTACAAACAGCATCAGAGAAGGGTCTCCGAACGCTGCAGAGGGGCCCTGCTCATGCAGGGGCACCCTCTCACATAGGAACCATGCACTCTGCCTTCAGGATTGATAAGGCCTGCCATAGGAGTGACTTATAGGTTTATATGTGTGTATGTATTTAGTGATATAGGTAACCTATATCACAGTAAGGGGTGCATGCACCACCTTACCCAGGCTGCAGTAGCAGACCTGTTTTGGATGGCCTTCCAGGGGTGACATAATACATGCTGCAGCCCCTGGTAGGCCTCTGAGGTACCTATGCCCTTGGTACATAGTATACCATATACTAGGGACTTATAAGGGCACTCCAGATTCCAATCAGTGATGTGCCTAAGGCACATGGAAACCATTTTAGAGAGGAAGCAGCTAGGCTGGGGTTCTGATTAGCAGGGCCCCAGCCAGACTAATGTCGAAAAACAGTGAAGCATCAGCAAAAAGTGGGGGTACCCATGTGAAGCAGATCCTACTCTCCTACAGGGTCCAAGACAAGCATGACGTCAACAAGTGTTGGGAGAGATAGTTGTTTTTGGACTGTTAATGCATTGCGATGTAGGGCTCCTTAAAGAGGTGTCTTCAGCTCTTTCTTAAACTGAAGCAGCGTTGCTACGGGCGGTCCTGATGGATACAGGGATGTTGTTCCCGATCCTGGACCAATAGCTGGAAAAGGCCTGCAGCCTTGTTTTTAATTTTTTGTACTTCTTAGTTTGCAGTCTGTTGGTGTCCTGGCTGCTGGTGTGCCAAGAAGCACCAGAGATAGTGAGCTAGTTTGAAAGAGAAGCAGCTGTGCTGGTTTTGTTACCTTTGTAAGTGATGCAACTGGTTCTGAAGATGGTGCGGGCTGGTAAGAGGAGCCAATGGGGTTCCATCAGGACTGGTGGTGATGTGATCATATTTCTTTATGCCCTGGATGAGGCAGCGGTGGCATGTAGGATGCCCTTAAGGGGTGCCAGGGCGGAGTCTGGGCGTTACCATCCTTCCGATGTGAGACTGTGAGCGCTTGAATAGCAGTTCTGAAGTCCCTTTCTGGAAGAAATGTTTTTTCTTTCTTTACAAGACAGAGCTGGTAACAAGGTGGTTTGTCTTGACACTGAGTTGGTGTCCAGGGAGAATCCACACTTTTTGGCATTTGTTGTTTCGGGCAAATAACAGGAATTTCTTTTTGCTTGGATTGTTATGTTGTGCGTATTTCTAAAGCGCACTATCGTCCGCGAGGGTATCCTAGTGCTAAGCAGGTGTGTGTGTCTAGCCCTGCCTGGGGTACGTTAGTTAATTGAAAATGCAGGTCTTCCGCTTCTTTTAGACTTCAAGAAGAGAGGAGGAGGCTCTGATGGGGAAGGGGAGGCCGTTCTACACTTTAAGCCCTCCTGATCTTGTTCTGTGAATGCATTGGAAGTGTGCAAGTAGGAGGTCTGCGGAGCAGAGCTGTCTGGGTGGTTGTTGGTGGTATGAGATGCAACTGTTCAGGTAGGTGATGCCTAAGTTGTGTAGTGCCTTGAATGTGTGTGTGAGGAGTTTGAAGTTAGTGCTTTCGTGTGTCAGGAGCCAGTGAGCTCTCTGAGGTGTGATGTGAGTTCTGTGTCGGAGGTTAAGGATGAGTCTGGCTGCCAAGCTCTGGCTGCTTTGTAGTCTTCTGGTGAGTTGCTTGGTGATCCCGGCGTAGAGGGTGTTCCCTTAGTGCAACTTGCAGATGACTAGGGTGTTAGTGACAGTTTTTCTAGTGCTGTTTGAGAGCCATTTGAAGATCATCCTCAGGATCTTCATAGTCTGGAAGTAGGGTGCTGTGATAGCGCTGACTTGTGCGGTTATGGCCAGTTTACTGTTGATGATTATTCAGAGATTTCTGGTGTGGGTGTGGGATAGAGTTTGGCTGCCCACCAGGTGGAGTCCTGTGGTGAGGTGTTCTTGACAAAGATCACTACTTCTGTCTTGTCATTGTTGAGCTTGAGACAGGTGGCTTTCATCCAGTTAGCTACTTCGGTCATGCAGGTAGGGAACTTGTTTCTAGAGTTGGGGTTCTTGTTTGAGAGGGAGAGTATGAGTCGAGAGTCTTCTGCGTAGGAGGGTCTGCTGATGTTGTGAGCACCTATGATATTGGCCAGAGAGATCATGAATGCATTGAAGAGGTTGGGGCTGAGCGATGAACCTTGAGGCGTTCCACAGATGTCTTTTCAGGCTTCCAAGGAGTGAGGCCTGGCTGACAGCTTGTATTCCGTTAAGAAGGAGCAGATCCAGCGGAGAGCAGGACTGAGCTCCAGGAGACGTTGGATATGCAGATCTGGATGATGCGCGGGTAGTGTTGCAGGCGTTGGATGTTTGAAGCAGCGCAGACTATCAAGTAGATTTGTTTATCATCAGCATGTTGGTGAATCTTGATGTTGCTATCTGTAAGTCGAGGACCAGGCAGCTCCAAGAAGAGGTTAAAGATGACAGGAGACGGTATGGGACACTGGGGGACTCTGCAGGTGATGGGGATCATCTCTGGGGATCATTTGGGACCGGGAGGAGCCCATGTGAACAAACGAGGGTCAGAGGAGAACCAGTGAATCTCATTTGAGACCCCAGGGTACGTATCAGGGTGAAATGGTCGAAATGTTGGATTCGCTCATTCTTGTTGTGAATGTGTTTGAGGTCTGTAGACTTTAGCATTTCTGCATCTAGTTTAGTGTTGTTAGTGTGTGCTAATGTCAGGATTTTCAAGAGAATGTTGAAGTGGTCGGTGGAAATTAGCTCAGGGGCCACAGAGCACTTTGGGTTTCTGATCTCCAAATGCAGGAGCTGGACTTTAAACTGCTGATCTCCTGCCGCCCGTGGCGGTCCCTGCCTTCCTGCCTTTTGCCGCCGCGCTGAAGGGGGGGGGTGCTGGCGATGATTTTTGCGGCTACCGCCGCCCCCAAAACTCGGGCCTCCCGGGGCGCACCGCCCCCTCCGCCCCCCCCCTTGCTACGCCAGACTGCACTTTGACGTAAAAAGAAAAAGTACTAAGCAGCAGCAAATAATAAATCTAAAAATAAAACTGAGCATGAAGGACCTCTCAGCAATAAAATACGGGCCTCTCACAAATCTCAGACCCTGCCTTCTCGACTTTGACACCATCTGTGCAATCGATAATCCCCATCACTGGCCTTGACACAGGGTTTTAAACATGACCACGTTCCTGCCTAGAGATTCTTACAGACTTCACTGAGTTGCCTCAGGGTCTCCTGGAAGATGTCGGGGAAAGGCTCAGATTGCTCTTGTAGGCAGGTAGTGTGTCTCCTCTGAAGGAACTGCCATACAGTCCACAGTTCGCGACTAGTAAGGTACACGTGTGTGAACCCTGCCACTGAACCGCGCAGGGCGGCCCGTGCACAGGGCAGCGATGGTCACGCACTGTGCGCCACAGGTGCGCAATGCTCAGGTAACTTTGGAGCAAGCTTTACCCACGCCTTCTGTGCCCAGCAGAATCCAACTCAATCTGTCTCCTCTTCTCCCATCAGCACCAGCTGTCCCCTCACCCCACCTGAACAACCAAGAGCCCCCACCTCTCCCCTCCGTTGCACCCTCATCATCTTCTTCATGAGGGTCTGGCACCGGGTATATGGTAGTCTATATTAGGGGATGACAGATGTGCCCAGTGCCTGAGTCCTGGGATCCTGGGCCTGGGCGCGAGGCAGGCCACAGATGTGAAACCTGACTATGACTTGGCTTTGGCAGCATCACTCACAGTTCAACGTATATGAATGTTCATGATGCGGATTATGCTGTAGCGTATGGAGTTGCAAAACACACAAGATGATGGACGGAATACTGCACATTGGCAAACATTCACCCCCAGTCACAGATCTGGGTTTAATCCATCGTTATTTTGCTTCACCATGCCACCCCAGTTCAGACATAGCCATATGCAAATCAGTCTTGACCCTGTGCCTCATGGGAACCGTCTAGACCGAACTGCCAAGCCATGTCTTCCCTGGTGAGCAAAAAAACGATGGATTTAGGCCCAGATCTCTGAACTGGGGTGAATGTATGACATTGTTCTGCATTCTGTCCATCAACTGTTGTTTTTGCGTTTGTTACCCCGAGTGGGACGGGTATGCCCAGACGTGGGTCCCGTGCTCTCCATGCCACTGGAATCAAGCTATCCTGGCTGAAGAGGGGTGAAACCCCCAAACCGGTCCTAGGATGCTTGTTTCCAGTCCAGGGAGGACCTGGCTTGGCAGTTCGGGCTGGACTGTTCCCATGAGGCACAGGGTCAAGACTGATTTGCATATGGCTGGGTTCAAACTGGAATGGCATGGTGAGCAAAAAAACGATGGATTTAGGCCCAGATCTCTGTACTGGGGTGAATGTATGACATTGTTCTGCATTCTGTCCATCAACTGTTGTTTTTGCATAGCGTATGGAGTTCTCATTACTGTCACATGGGATCATCTTGCTATGAGATGGAATTCTAAACTGTACATCCATAAGATTTCGGTTTAAACTTCTCTTTCATTATCTGCACATTTATGTTAAACTTGTAAATTGTTTTGGAAAATATGCTTAATAGGTTTTTAAAACGTCACTCATCCTGGTACATACTTTCTGATGGGCAGGTACAACAGGCTTTTGAGGGGAGATCCTTCGGAGTGTAGAGTTCTGCAGCTGTGTGACAGATTCGGACATGGCTGCTGGGTTGGAAGGCTTACTTGGTGGAGGGAAATAAAATGTTACAAACCAGCAGTGGTGTCCAGCGAGTGCTCACCACACAGAGCCATGCAGAGGGGCAGAAGGGGAAGCTGCAACCATATGTCTGTCCTAAGAAGCTCTGACCAATCTAATCTCAGAGTGTTAGATAGTGGCTGCAGGTGGTGTTTCCTTACAAGAAGCGGGCCCTGAGTGGAGCCCTTATTGTGGCTTTAGACAGTGGTTGTTGTCCAACACGAAGGATTACAGGCAGGATGCGTGGGGTCTTCGTCTTTGTCCCCCTGGAGGTTGAAAACTTGATCACAAGAGAGTTCATTGCTGCTATAATCAAAGACACCATCAATAAAACTAGATTTGCTGCCAGCTGTGTGGTGTAAGGTGCCCGGCCTCGGGCTCAGCCTTTGTCTTCTCCACAGGCAGGTACCAGGATGAGGAGGTGTTTATTGAGGTCATCCGGTTCCATTTAAGGGGTTACTTCTAGATAAAGGCCTTACCAGGTTCTTCTGTCCTGGGGAGGGGGGGGTGGGAGGCGGGGGGTGTTGTATCCTGACAATGCTAAGCTCCTCTCTTGGCCAAGGGCAGAAATGGACGTTGACACCACTATGAGGCCATTTCTAGTTTGGGGCCCGGAAGGAGGAAGAATACATAGGGGACGCGGAGAGGTGGAAATGTGTCAGGAAATACATGTCATTCTTTATCACTTGTAATAATCTTGTAGCTACCATTAAAACAAACATATACATAGTGTCTCCACTCTGCAAACTCATTCACCTCGAGTGTCTCGTTTACTTGTCCGGTGGGTAAACGCACCAAGATCACACCACAAAATGCAGAGTGATGGTCCCATAAACCCTCCTCCACACCTGAGACTTTAGACACAGCTTCTCTTGTGTAATTAATATTTAACCAGACAACTGAATGTACAGGTCACAGACCCTGCCGGGCTCCAGTACAGTTGTTTACAGAATAGAAAGTCTCTCTTTTCCCATGACCCTCAAGGAGTGCATGCCAACCAGTTAACTAACCCTCAAGGTGTACATGCCAACTAGTTAACTTACCCTCAAGGAGTGCATGCCAACCAGTTAACTAACCCTCAAGGTGTACATGTCAACCAGTTAACTAAACCTCAAGCAGTGCATGCCAACCAGTTAACTAACCCGCAAGGAGGACATGCCAACCAGTTAACTAAACCTCAAGCAGTGCATGCCAACCAGTTAACTAACTCTCAAGGAGTGCATGCCAATCAGTTAACTAGCTCTCAAGGAGTGCATGCCAACCAGTTAACTAACCCTTAAGGTGTACATGCCAACCAGTTAACTAACTCTCAAGGTGTACATGCCAACCAGCTAACTAACTCTCAAGGTGTACATGCCAACCAGCTAACTAATACTCAAGGAGTACATGCCAACCAGCTAACTAATACTCAAGGAGTACATGCCAACCAGTTACTAACCCTCAAGGAGTATATGCCAACCAGTTAACTTTTAGATAGTGCTGAACAACTTTTGGTTTCTGGCTGCGACCGAGAATAAACCAAATGTATAGGGACCCTTGATTATTTAATTACCAGTATCTTCAGAGTGCGGGATGTGTATGTAGCTCTCCCTGTAGTACTATTCCTGTGCATACAAGGAGTCAACGGGTAAGTAAATAAATATTTAATAGATAAATTAAAATATTGGAGCTCAACCGGCACATCACACTTCTTCCAGAGCCATCCCTCAACTATTATTGGACCCTCAAGAGATACAACGGAAACCCCATCACTGTCTTGAAAGAATACAAAGAATACAGTCTTGAGACACAATGTTTAGTTGACTCCAGGATTAAATGACAATACAAAACCATATACAGTATCAGACAACAGCATGGTATCCCAAACAATATCCGCTTTGCTAACTTCTCCCATATGTGGCTATGGTTCTACCATACTCCCTAGAGCAGTTCATTGCGGTGTTTCCGAGTACCACACTCTATTCACCACTTCATTTGCTACACCAGACTTTTGGTCACACCTAGGGCCCGATTCCGATCCCGTTAGGAAAGCCCTCCGAACGACTCGGTTCTGGAGAGCTTTGAAAGCGAATCGCGCTCCGGGAGTTCGTGCGACCGATTCGGTTGCATCCGTATAGTGACGGACTCGGTTTGCTCGGAGTCCCATTGAATTCCATGGGAGCCTGTGTACCGAACGCGTACACAGGCTCCCATTGCAAAAAGTGGTGGGTAGGGAAAAGTGTGCAGCCTGTGGCGGGCACCCCATGGTGCCCGCCTCACTGTGCATGCGTGGAAAGGGGGGACCCATGGTTACTCCCACGGGACCTATTCAGACGACCCTGGGTGAAGGGGGGCCTGCTACAGCCCCCCGAAATCCGTTTCCCACAGACATGACTGCATCCATGATTCGACCCTCCTATGCCAGCCCCTCTTACTGCTTAGGTACCCCTGTTCCAACTCTCTATCCCTACCAAACGTAACTCTAAATCGACTAATTCTTCACTTTAACGATAACATTTCATTGATGATGTCACAGCAACAACTAACTCCTCACTTCAGCACCAACTTTCCGTTGATGACCTCACAGCAGTGACTGACTCCTCATTTCAGCATCAACATTCCTTTGACAACATCAAAACAGCTCCGTCTGGCCACCTGTAGAATACTCAGCATGACAGCACTCACATAAAGACCTGACGCACAGCAGAGAGACAGTACAAGATGACACACAAGCTGCATAGTGGCGCATAAAGGTGCACAGACCTTGTGCTTGTATTGTTCCTGCTGTGTCATCGTCTAGCATGTAAATTCTAAAAGATTACCTTCACATACGTCACACACTCATCCAATCTCCAGCGGCTAGACCCAGCTGTGCTGGAGGCTTCAGGGAGGAGCATGGACAGCCCTGCACACCTGGCGGCACTGCAGACCTCGAGCTCCTGCGGGCAGTGCCCCTCACTGGATGTGCCAGTGTGTACCCTTTGCACCCTCACATGCCCACTGGAAACAAAGGGTGAGGGAGGACTGAAAAGTAGGAGGCCCTGGCTAAAAGAGGCTGTCACCCCTCCAGGATTCTCTGACCTGCCTCCCCCTAGATACTCAAAGCTTGTTGTAGGTGATAAGTAGGGACAAGGAGCTCATCAGGAAACCTCTTCCTACATCTAGCCTTTTAATTCACTATTTGATCCCATTGTTTAAAACATAGTCAGGTGGACGCTTTTTAAATCTACTCCTTTCTTGTTAGGTTTGAGATCTCAGACTAAAGTTGATCTGTCGCCACTGTACACAGTCACTTTCTCTTTGCTGTCTGAGGTCTCCTTTCCCAGCCTGCTGATTGGTCTTTCAGCTGCCTGCTGAATACTTGAGGCCTGTAGGAACTCAGATGGATGGGCTATTGGGGAGACAGAGCAGAGGCTTGATGTGTCTGTGACTTGCTCCAGCAAGAGATGAACAATGTGACCCACAAAGGTAAACTGGTGTCTGTGGAGGATCCCGGCTCACCCTTGGTAGCTTGGCACAAGCAGTGAAGCCTGTCTCCGAGAACTGCAGCTGAATGTACAAGTAGGGGCCAGACTGTTGTCCTCCTGGTGCTTAGAATGTATTCATTACCAACATACTCAATTGTAGCTATTGTAGAAGCTACAGAAAATGAAAGTTCATGGTACTCCTGCAGGAGTACAAATGTATGTATGTCTAACATGTCCCATGCAGGACTTTACGCCGTCTGAGGTATCTTACTTTGATTTACTCTTGCGATCTGTAAGTTACACGTGCATCTCTACAGCAGAAATACAGCACTGCACAGCATGCACATAACCCTCTGGGCTATATTAATAGGACTGAGCCTTGTGACCTGCACATTACACGCAGATTTCTGCAACGAAGACATTAACCAGCATTTGATGGCACTGACCTGTTTGTGTGAGAAGTCTACGCATGTATGCAGTGTTTATAGAGCACACGCCTCGCAGAAAGGCAGGGGAGAGCTGCACGGGGTGGATCTAAGGCCAAGACACAGTCAATACATGATAGGAAGAGAGCCACAGATGTGTTCCAGATTCTGGGTGCGTAGATGGAGGAAACCTGGTGCCTTTTTTTCATTTCATCTCAGTCTGATGGTATCCTGCCTACACGTGTGCCAAAGGCCACTAGAAATGGTGAGTGTGTCCTCCAGAAAGGCAGGGGTAGTGATCGTGATGGCACTCGAGATGATGCAGCTGGCTCTGAAGATGGTTCTTCCATCAGGTGGACACAGTGGAGTTCTATCGGCCTGGGGGTGAGGTGCCCTTATTTCTTTAGCCCCTCATTGAGATGTGCTGCAACCTGTAGGATGCCCTTAAGGCTGCTGGTGTGGAGTCCTAGAGGCCTTGGATCAGGACATTGCCACCATCCACAAACAAGACGATAAATGTCTATACAGCAGCTCAGAATTTGCCTTCTGGTGTCAATGGTTTCTTAACTACAGGGAGCTGGTAGCAGGTCGTCTTGGTTTTGTTGGTGATACACGCCATGAGGGTGATATCAGAGTGTACCTGAGTTTCTTGGCCTTGGGCGAAAGCTGAATATCAATCAATACAGGTTCTCGTCCCTGAGCCAGGTTTGGCAAAGTTGCTTGATATTACAGCAAGTAGCAGGTATTCTGTTTTGGTCGACTTAAGTCTCAGGCAGATGCTGAACATCCTGGTCTGGATTACGTCCAGGCAATATTTGAGGCATTGGATGTTTGGAAAAGCCTTTTAAATCGAGTTATGTGTTGTTGGTGTATTGATTATATTGTTGGCATTATCTGTGAACAGAGCTCCAAGGGGCTCCATGTCCGTGGCGGCTCGCCGAAGGAGTGGTGCGGGCGGTGGTGCGGGGCGGGGGAGGGGCAGGGTGGGGGGGGAGTGGACTCGGACTTACGACGGACAGAACTCCCTCTTGTTGATGAAGGGTAGATGAGTGATCGGCCAGTGATTGATGAAGTCATCAGGATCTAGTGTGAGTTTATTCAAGAGTGGGAGGATCTGTCCTGTGTTTAGAGCCGTGGGGAAGATGCCTGAGTGGGGGAGTCAACTATTCTAGTGAGTACGGGAGATGGATCATCCCCAGAGAGCCCTTGGATGAGGATGAAGGCAAGAAAATACCTTCATAGGTGGTGGCTTTGAGGGAGGTGAAGATGACGGGGAGGTCTTTGTGAGGCAGGGTTGTGAAGGGTGACAAATGTGGGATGCAGCACAAAAGATTGGGTGCAAGTGAAGCTGCAAATTTGATGTTGTTAATATGCTGCTGTACCTTCTATGTGCTTCTATGAAGAAGTGGTTTATGGCTTTGCACTTGTCATGGAGTGTGGGATATGAGAGCCAGGCAGGGGTCTGAGGCTGTGTTTCATTGGCCTTGATCATGTTCTGCTGCTCTTGACGGCTTCTTTGATGGTGCTGGTATATTGCTCGGCTTTGGCTGATGCCATGAATGCTTCATGTGTTTTGCGGAGGGACTTCAGCGATGTTCGGCCATCAGAGGGTCTTACATTTTCTTTCCTGTCTGTGCAGGGAGCATTTGTTCTTTTAGAAAACATGGACCCCTACATACACAGTATACTTGCTAGTCGTAGGGAAATGAATTATTGAGGGAAGAAAATACATAAGCAAGTGTATAACTCTCCATAAAATATTCTTGGCAACAAAAACAATGTAATTATTAACAATAGATCATGTGCATGAATTCAAAAGAAAACAGCAGAAAAATATGTACCAATATTAACATATTTATTATTTTTTAATTTATTTTTTAATTATTATAAGCAATATATTTCTTTAAGAAACAGTTAAAAACATAAATATTACAACAACATAATCATATATCTAAATGACACAAAACAATGATGCTACAATTCATTATTCAGTTCGGTTTCAGTTAAGATATCCGGTGTCACTGTCGATCGTAGGAAGGCTAGCGGTAGATGAGAACTAGGCGCGTTTCGGCATGTGTGCCTTCATCAGGGGACCATCTTAGCTATAACCATTTATTGTTTATGGAGAAAACAGCTAGCAAACTAGCCACAACTGTGGCTCCAAATCTTTAAGTTGCAGTGTCTATTCTGCGTTTAGGATTTATCCGAATCTTTATGGGACACAAATATTCCAAAGACTGTCCAGTATATTCAGATGGCGTCTGGGTGCCAGAAATTATTTCTGTGGTTCCAATGGCAATATTCTGAATGTATTGCTTAAAGTAATGATATGTGATAAGCAGCCTTTGTTTTAAATACCACGAGGTAATTTGAGTTGGGGCCCAGCTTTTTAATTTTTAATTAAAACCATATGGCATGATCACAAAGCTCCTTTCAAGAATGTAAGAAGTATCAGTTAGGGGCCCGTCTTGCTGCCACTAAATATCAGCCATCTTGCCGTGTCCGGAATCTGATTCTAACGCGGAATACAGGTTGAAAAGCTTTTCAACCTGTATTCCACGTTAGAATCAGATTAAAAAATAAATTAAAAAATAATAAATATGTTAATATTGGTACATATTTTTCTGCTGTTTTCTTTTGAATTCATGCACATGATCTATTGTTAATAATTACATTGTTTTTGTTGCCAAGAATATTTTATGGAGAGTTATACACTTGCTCATGTATTTTCTTCCCTCAATACTTCAGGGAGCATTTGTTGTCAGTGAGGTCTTTCCGGTGCCAGGGTACTGAAGCCTTCATCTCTCACTTTGTTTAGTTGAAGCACCAGTGTTCATGTGGTTTCAAAGGGAAGCGACGAGGACATTCAGAAGGGTGTGGACATGGACTTGGGGGTGGAAGGCAAGAGATGATTTATGTCTTTGGAGAAGTCATTGATGGATCTGAAGCTTTGTTGTTCTTTTTTTATTTGACCTTGATGTGATGGCTGGGTGCTGAGAATGATGATGTGGAGGGGCGTGGTGATTGGTTCTGTCCAAGGATGCGGAAGCCTGCATTTGATAATCGACCATGAGACTACAAGATCCAGGATGCGGCCTCTCTGAGTGTGTTGATAGGGAGACATGCTGTACCGGACTGAGTGGGGTGGACGTTGAGGAGAATATCTCTTGTTTTTATCACGCTTGAGTTGTCGGGAGGGTGAGGTTGGTCAGGATGGTGGTGTGGGCATGTTGGATGTGAGACGTGGTCTGATAACTTGTCGTGTAGTCCATGTTTTGTCCAGGAGACCTGTCGATGGGACGAAGGCAGCAGGCTTTGTTGTGGAGAGAATGAATCGGCGTGTGAGGAGCTCCACAGAGGTTAGTGCTTTATTTAATGCATTTTTATATAGCGCGGACTTTACCCAAAGGTGTCAGAGCGCTTCACAATAGAACCAAGTACGTTACATGAGGAGAATTTTACATATTAACACGTTACAGATGCAAACGAGAAAGTGCTGCCTACTTGACTGTGGTTCTCGACCACGAGGACTTATGGATGACAACAAGACTCCCTCCCTTCACACGAGGCGTCCATCACTCTAAAAGCTGCACTCTGTGGAAAGAAGCATGCCTCGCATGTGTGAGGATTATGGATGAGACAAGGTGCTGTGCCACAGAGGGCGTCCACCTTTTGGTAGGCGATGAGGTGTGCGTAGTCAGCAGCACGGAGCTTAACCCCAGGAGCTATCTCACCATTGCATACACCTACGTGCAAATATATATAGTGAGATAGATCAGAGGGTTGATGTTCCTACCTTGGCTCTCAGTGGTGGGTCTTCTGGTCACAGGTTGCATTGCATTCTGGGTCATGATAGCTGGTCATCTGCAGCTCCACACAACATTTACACTGCAGACTTTTGAAATAGTAACAGAAGCTGTGTACAGGGCTGCAGGGCCGTTGTGGCACACACCAAGTACAAATTAAAAGCTACCAATGTGAGCGCGTGGAGTCCGTGGACATACCTAAATATCCTGTGTACACGTGGGGGGAGGGGGGCAGCTCTCCCTCTCACAAGGGCGGGGCCAGTGATCCGAATGTTGCTTAACAAACGCGGCCACATAAAGCGCTGTGACGCGGGCGCGCCTCTAATAGCGCCGAGCGCACTGCTTTCCCAGGATCCGCCTGTGCTTTGCAGTGTGACTGTCAGCTGCGCTCACTCAAGGGGGCATTGTAACACGACCGGAGACGGCAGGAAGCAGAGACTGACTGAGCTCTCAAGAGTGTGATTGTCAGCTGCGCTAACTCAAGAAGGGGGCATTGTAACACCGGCGGACACGGCAAGCAGCACAGACTGACTGAGCTCTCAAGAGTGTGATTGTCAGCTGCGCTCACTCAAGGGGGCATTGTAACACCGCCGGAGACGGCAGGCAGCACAGACAGACTGAGCTCTCACGAGTGTGATTGTCAGCTGCGCTCACTCAAGGAGGCATTGTAACACCGCCGGAGACGGCAGGGAGCAGAGACTGACTGAGCTCTCAAGAGTGTGATTGTCAGCTGCGCTCACTCAAGGGGGCATTGTAATACCGCCGGAGACAGCAGGGAGCAGAGACAGCACTGAGCTCTCAAGAGTGTGATTGTCAGCTGCGCTCACTCAAGGGGGCATTGTAACACCGCCGGAGACGGCAGGCAGCAGAGACAGCACTGAGCTCTCAAGAGTGTGATTGTCAGCTGCGCTCACTCAAGGGGGCATTGTAACACCGCCGGAGACGGCAGGCAGCAGAGACTGACTGAGCTCTCAAGAGTGTGATTGTCAGCTGCGCTCACTCAAGGGGGCATTGTAACACCGCCGGAGACGGCAGGGAGCAGAGACAGCACTGAGCTCTCAAGAGTGTGATTGTCAGCTGCGCTCACTCAAGGGGGCATTGTAACACCGCCGGAGACGGCAGGCAGCAGAGACAGCACTGAGCTCTCAAGAGTGTGATTGTCAGCTGCGCTCACTCAAGGGGGCATTGTAACACCGCCGGAGACGGCAGGCAGCAGAGACAGACTGAGCTCTCAAGAGTGTGATTGTCAGCTGCGCTCACTCAAGGGGGCATTGTAACACCGCCGGAGACGGCAGGCAGCAGAGACAGACTGATCTCTCAAGAGTGTGATTGTCAGCTGCGCTCACTCAAGGGGGCATTGTAACACCGCCGGAGACGGCAGGCAGCACAGACAGACTGATCTCTCAAGAGTGTGATTGTCAGCTGCGCTCACTCAAGGGGGCATTGTAACACCGCTGGAGATGGCAGGCAGCACAGACAGACTGAGCTCTCACAAGTGTGATTGTCAGATGCGCTCACTCAAGGGGGCATTGTAACACCGCCGGAGACGGCAGGGAGCAGAGATTGACTGAGCTCTCAAGAGTGTGATTGTCAGCTGCGCTCACTCAAAGGGGCATTGTAACACCGCCAGAGACAGCAGGGAGCAGAGACAGCACTGAGCTCTCAAGAGTGTGATTGTCAGCTGCTCTCACTAAAGGGGGCACTGTAACACCGCCAAAGACGGCAGGCAGCAGAGACAGCACTGAGCTCTCAAGAGTGTGATTGTCAGCTGCGCTCACTCAAGGGGGCATTGTAACACCGCCGGAGACGGCAGGCAGCAGAGACTGACTGAGCTCTCAAGAGTGTGATTGCCAGCTGCGCTCACTCAAGGGGGCATTGTAACACCGCCGGAGATGGCAGGCAGCACAGACAGCACTGAGCTCTCAAGAGTGTGATTGTCAGCTGCGCTCACTCAAGGGGGCATTGTAACACCGCCGGAGACGGCAGGCAGCAGAGACTGACTGAGCACTCAAGAGTGTGATTGTCAGCTGCGCTCACTCAAGGGGGCATTGTAACACCGCCGGAGACGGCAGGCAGCAGAAACAGACTGAGCTCTCAAGAGTGTGATTGTCAGCTGCGCTCACTCAAGGGGGCATTGTAACACCGCCTGAGACGGCAGACAGCACAGACAGACTGATCTCTCAAGAGTGTGATTGTCAGCTGCGCTCACTCAACGGGGCATTGTAACACAGCCGGAGACCGCAGGCAGCACAGACAGACTGAGCTCTCAATAGTGTGATTGTCAGCTGCGCTCACTCAATGGGGCATTGTAACACCGCCAGAGATGGCAGGCCACACAGACTGACTGAGCTCTCAAGAGTATGATTGTCAGCTGCGCTCACTCAAGGGGGCATTGTAACACCGCCGGAGACGGCAGGCAGCAGAGACTGGCTGAGCTCTCAAGAGTGTGATTGTCAGCTGCGTTCACTCAAGGGGGAATTGTAACACCGCCGGAGACGGCAGGCAGCAGGGACAGCACTGAGCTCTCAAGAGTGTGATTGTCAGCTGCGCTCACTCATGGGGGCGTAACAACGCTGGAGACGGCAGGCAGCAGAGACAGCACTGAGCTCCCAAAAGTGTGATTGTCAGCTGCGCTCACTCAAGGGGGCATTGTAACACTGCCGGAGACGGCAGGCAGCAGAGACAGCACTGAGCTCTCAAGAGTGTGATTGTCAGCTGCGCTCACTCAAGGGGGCATTGTAACACCGCCGGAGATGGCAGGCAGCAGAGACTGACTGAGCTCTCAAGAGTGTGATTGTCAGCTGTGCTCACTCAAGGGGGCATTGTAACACCGCCGGAGACGGCAGGCAGCAGAGACAGCACTGAGCTCTCAAGAGTGTGATTGTCAGCTGCGCTCACTCAAGGGGGCATTGTAACACCACCGGAGACGGCAGGCAGCAGAGACTGACTGAGCACTCAAGAGTGTGATTGTCAGCTGCGCTCACTCAAGGGGGCATTGTAACACCACCGGAGACGGCAGGCAGCAAAGACAGACAGAGCTCTCACGAGTGTGATTGTCAGCTGCGCTCACTCAAGGGGGCATTGTAACACTGCCGGAGACGGCAGGGAGCAGAGACTGATTGAGCTCTCAAGAGTGTGATTGTCCGCTGCGCTCACTCAAGGGGGCATTGTAACACCGCCGGAGACGTCAGGGAGCAGAGACAGCACTGAGCTCTCAAGAGTGTGATTGTCAGCTGCGCTCACTCAAGGGGACATTGTAACACCGCCGGAGACGGCAAGCAGCAGAGACAGCACTGAGCTCTCAAGAGTGTGATTGTCAGCTGCGCTCACTCAAGGGGGCATTGTAACACCGCCGGAGATGGCAGGCAGCAGAGACTGACTGAGCTCTCAAGAGTGTGATTGTCAGCTGCGCTCACTCAAGGGGGCATTGTAACACCGCCGGAGACGGCAGGCAGCAGAGACAGCACTGAGCTCTCAAGAGTGTGATTGTCAGCTGCGCTCACTCAAGGGGGCAATGTAACACCACTAGAGACGGCAGGCAGCAGAGACAGACTGAGCTCTCAAGAGTGTGATTGTCAGCTGCGCTCACTCAAGGGGGCATTGAAACACCGCCGGAGACGGCAGGCAGCACAGACAGACTGATCTCTCAAGAGTGTAATTGTCAGCTGCGCTCACTCAAGGGGTATTGTAACACCGCCGGAGACGGTAGGCAGCACAGACAGACTGAGCTCTCAAGAGTGTGATTGTCAGCTGCGCTCACTCAAGGGGGCACTGTAACACCGCCAGAGACGGCAGGCAGCAGAGACTGACTGAGCTCTCAAGAGTGTGATTGTCAGCTGCGCTCACTCAAGGGGCATTATAACACTGCCGGAGACGGCAGGCAGCAGAGAGATCACTGAGCTCTCAAGAGTGTGATTGTCAGCTGTGCTCACTCAAGGGAGCATTGTAACACTGACGGAGACAGCAGGCAGCAGAAACAGCACTGACCTCTCAAGAGTGTGATTGTCAGCTGCGCTCACTCAAGGGGGCATTGTAACACCGCCGGAGACGGCAGGCAGCAGAGACAGCACTGAGCTCTCAAGAGTGTGATTGTCATCTGCGCTCACTCAAGGGGGCATTGTAACACTGCCGGAGACGGCAGGCAGCAGAGACTGACTGAGCTCTCAAGAGTGTGATTGTCAGCTGCGCTCACTCAAGGGGGCATTGTAACACCGCCGGAGACGGCAGGCAGCAGAGACAGCACTGAGCTCTCAAGAGTGTGATTGTCAGCTGCGCTCACTAAAGGGGGCATTGTAACACCGCCGGAGACGGCAGGCAGCAGAGACAGCACTGAGCTCTCAAGAGTGTGATTGTCAGCTGCGCTCACTTAAGGGGGCATTGTAACACCGCCGGAGACGGCAGGCAGCAGAGACTGACTGAGCTCTCAAGAGTGTGATTGTCAGCTGCGCTCACTCAAGGGGGCATTGTAACACCGCCGGAGACGGCAGGCAGCAGAGACTGACTTAGCTCTCAAGAGTGTGATTGTCAGCTGCGCTCACTCAAGGGGACATTGTTACACCGCTGGAGACGGCAGGCAGCAGAGACAGCACTGAGCTCTCAAGAGTGTGATTGTCAGCTGCGCTCACTCAAGGGGGCATTGTAACACCGCCGGAGACGGCAGGCAGCAGAGACTGACTGAGCTCTCAAGAGTGTGATTGTCAGCTGTGCTCACTCAAGGGGGCATTGTAACACCGCCGGAGAGAACAGGCAGCACAGACAGACTGAGCTCTCAAGAATGTGATTGTCAGCTGCGCTCACTCAAGGGGCATTGTAACACTGCCGGAGATGGCAGGCAGCAGAGACTGACTGAGCTCTCAAGAGTGTGATTGTCAGCTGCGCTCACTCAAGGGGGCATTGTAACACCGCCGGAGACGGCAGGCAGCACAGACAGACTGAGCTCTCAAGAGTGTGATTGTCAGCTGCGCTCACTCAAGGGGGCATTGTAACACCGCCGGAGACGGCAGGCAGCACAGACAGACTGAGCTCTCAAGAGTGTGATTGTCAGCTGCGCTCACTCAAGGGGGCATTGTAACACCGCCGGAGATGGCAGGGAGCAGAGACAGACTGAGCTCTCAAGAGTGTGATTGTCAGCTGCGCTCACTCAAGGGGGCATTGTAACACCGCCGGAGACGGCAGGCAGCAGAGACTGACTGAGCTCTCAAGAGTGTGATTGTCAGCTGCGCTCACTCAAGGGGGCATTGTAACACTGCCGGAGACGGCAGGCAGCAGAGACTGACTGAGCTCTCAAGAGTGTGATTGTCAGCTGCGCTCACTCAAGGGGGCATTGTAACACCGCCGGAGACGGCAGGCAGCAGAGACTGACTGAGCTCTCAAGAGTGTGATTGTCAGCTGCGCTCACTCAAGGGGGCATTGTAACACCGCCGGAGACGGCAGGCAGCAGAGACTGACTTAGCTCTCAAGAGTGTGATTGTCAGCTGCGCTCACTCAAGGGGACATTGTTACACCGCTGGAGACGGCAGGCAGCAGAGACAGCACTGAGCTCTCAAGAGTGTGATTGTCAGCTGCGCTCACTCAAGGGGGCATTGTAACACCGCCGGAGACGGCAGGCAGCAGAAACTGACTGAGCTCTCAAGAGTGTGATTGTCAGCTGCGCTCACTCAAGGGGGCATTGTAACACCGCCGGAGACGGCAGGCAGCAGAGACAGCACTGAGCTCTCAAGAGTGTGATTGTCAGCTGCGCTCACTCAAGGGGGCATTGTAACACCGCCGGAGACGGCAGGCAGCACAGACAGACTGAGCTCTCAAGAGTGTGATTGTCAGCTGCGCTCACTCAAGGGGGCATTGTAACACCGCCGGAGACGGCAGGCAGCACAGACAGACTGAGCTCTCAAGAGTGTGATTGTCAGCTGCGCTCACTCAAGGGGGCATTGTAACACCGCCGGAGACGGCAGGCAGCACAGACAGACTGAGCTCTCAAGAGTGTGATTGTCAGCTGCGCTCACTCAAGGGGGCATTGTAACACCGCCTTAGACGGCAGGGAGCAGAGACAGACTGAGCTCTCAAGAGTGTTG